>CM019172.2:4108149-5308149 GCA_009739505.2 Apolygus lucorum
AAATTGTATAGTAAGCGATCGAATTTTGGAACGAATCCAAATTAAACGTTTGCTAAATCCGAATAAGAGATTTTCAACGATGACATGTTCTCGGTAAGTCACGACTATCCACACTACTGCGAATGACAACCCGAAGAACCAGGTTTGTTCATACAGAACCTTGTTGACTCTTAGCAGAAATATTTTACGAAAACGTCGCTATTTACATCATTCTGTTTTTCAATAAAAAAATAAAACAAAAAATGTCTGCCAAATGGGTGTGGCACATAGCTTCCCAGTATCCATAACCCGATTGTATAGATGATCCGACCATTGTAGCCTTAACTTGACTCCGTTACTCTGTGATTGTAGCTAAAAGCCCACATAGGGGACATTCTACATGTCAACATTCACAATCCCTGGAAATTTTATCGATTTGAGAGGAAAATGTAGAAGTTACAGCCCTTAGAAGGGTTTTACTCTGAAGCTGCGGTGACGGCAGAGACGGCGTTCTTGGTGTACCTTTAATCACATTTTAACCCACTACATCTAAATTCGGTGAAATACGGCTATGAAATTTTTACAGCTTCTTGATAATGGTAAGATTTTTAAGAAAAAAAATGAGCCAAACCGAAGGAAGACGAAGCTCGGTTTTTCCACTCCTCTAAAGTTGTATTTTTATAAAAACCCAAATCTGGAGCTAATGTTCAAGCTAAAATGTTATGAAAAAATAATTAGTATTTTTTAGAGATACTACATATATATCCAACATTATATAACTTTATTTAAATTTTTTGAAACACATAGAACGTGTTAGAAAATCTTCAAATTCCACTCTCACAGTGCTTAAAATCTCGAAATATCAGGTTTGAGCCCCCATTTAGCAGTGAAAACAATTTTTAAACATTGAAGGTCCTTCACACCCTGATTCTACAGGTAATAGACTTTGAGAAAAACTACATTACATTCTTTTTAGTCACTTTGCAAAAATGGAGTTTTTTTCCACTCCGGCCCCACTGTGCGCCGTTCGCCGTCCGGGCCTTAGAATGCCTTAGAATCGGTCTAAAAAAACCCGTTCTTTCGCACATAGACTCCATTTGGGGTTTAGTTGGTCCTAACGTCGAACTATTCCGATCGCTTCATTCGTATAGAAGTTATGGGCAAATAGCCAGCCAAAAAAGAGGTTTTTGCTTAAATATGCGTGGGGTGACATTTTCCAAGTATTTTTGAGTTAGGGCGTTTTCAAAATTTCAAAATTTATTTTGGAACCCTTAGAAGTGACCTACATCAACCAAATCTTCGGGGCACAACTAGACCCCAAATGGAGCCTACATACCAAATTTCATCAAAATCGGTCAATGCTAAGTGGCAAAAGTGGCGCGTACGGCGGACGGACGGCCAAATTTTTAATCGATTTTTGGATTCTACGTACCTTGAAACGTAAACCATCAAATTTTGAGGGGGTGTTAAACAATTTTTGACATTTTATGTCTTTACTATGGCACATAAATGAAAAATCGTCACGCGGGGAGCGTCACGCAGGGAGCGTTACGCGGAAATTTCTGATGATTTTCGCTTACATAAAATGTCTCTCGTGGTTGCGTACTTGTACGAAAGCTGTAGCCACCGATTTTTTCTTGGTCGATTCCAAAGGTTCATTATTGAAAATAATAAACCAAAATTTGGCCGTCCGTACGCCGTGTGCGGCACTTTTGCCACTTAGCATTGACCGATTTTGATGAAATTTGGTATGTAGGCTCCATTTGGGGTCTAGTTGTGCCCCGAAGATTTTGGTTGATGTAGGTCACTTCTAAGGGTTCCAAAATAAATTTTGAAATTTTGAAAACGCCTTAACTCAAAAATGTTTGATATAAAGGTATTGTTTTTCCTTCAATTTAAGATTCTATAGAATTTTTAGAGTTTTTTGAGACCACGCGGAGCCCTGTAGGACAAACCGTTCGCTCCCTGCGAGAATTTAAGGGTTGGACTTACGATAAATCAGAAACACGAGTGTGAATCTCAAAAGAGGCCTAATCTTCGTTCAAATTTTAGCTGACCGAAATGCGATCGATGTTTTTCTTTATGTTGGTTGGTGGTAACAATGGCGAAGCCGTGTTCTTTGAATACGAGTGATCTACAGAAAAATAATAAACCATTGTGTAATAATTTTCAGCGTTTTTCGTTAATTATCGTCCCATGACACATCGAATTGACAATATTGATTCCAGAGCCTTCTCCTGCGGGCCTTTGGTCGCTTTGAAGTCAGTCAAAAATATACTTAAGTTTTTTATAAGTTTATTTCCTTTAATATTACGGGTAAACAAAATGTTTTATCATACAACCTGGTTACTTATTAGGATGAATAAAACAAATTGTTCAAAAAGAATGCCCTAGTTTGTGCACGTAGCATCCAAATCGTCTTTTGACCTAAATTATGAACAGATGGTGTCTACCCTAACAGGAATGGAAGAGTAATGGTGTTCTTCGTTATCTCGAACCCACCTACAGACACTAGGCTTGGTTTCTAATCTCGGCTGGTCGTAAGCAAGAGTATAGCCTCTTAATTGGGACTATCCAATTTACTCCCATCACATCGTACGAGATCTTATTTGGAATATAAATGAACAAAACGGGAAACATGCTTGCTAATACAAAACTACATTACTCAATCATCTTATGGAATTTACAACTTTGGGAGGAAAACCCTAAAACCATTTGACCCGCACCACCAACGCTATCTATTTTTTGAGAATCACACTAAGTGGCCGTCCACCATAGCCATAAATGGACATTGCCATGAATCTCTTTCAATTGAATGTCGTGAGTGTTCTCTTCTTCTAATCCTACTGACATAAGTTTTTAGGTAGGTACGACTAAGTCAGAAATACATAGTTTGATATACCTACAGAAGATTGATACTTTGGTAGTCGGGTTGGGTATGATTTTGTTTTTGTATCCAAGAATCATTGTCAGAAAATTTGAGCTTGAAGAGTAGTCTAAATGAATAATTAATAGCGTGTTTAAAATTAGACACAAAGTTGATTAGTAAATATTCTGTTTTCAGAACCAGACCCTGCTCCTATAGGGGAGTGGGGGGCACATTTGACACTTTTTCGCATTTTCCATCCTACAAGGTTGAAAGAAAGAGAGGTCTTGAATTTCTTTCTTCTA
This sequence comes from Apolygus lucorum, assembly GCA_009739505.2. Classification (NCBI taxonomy): domain Eukaryota; kingdom Metazoa; phylum Arthropoda; class Insecta; order Hemiptera; family Miridae; genus Apolygus; species Apolygus lucorum. The sequence continues at coordinate 4,111,300 of CM019172.2, forward strand.
TCGTTAACTACGGTATTTTTGCTACCCACATACATCTCGTTCCTTTTCAATCTGCTTGCCAAGTATTTTTTTTGTAAATTTTCAAAATGCTTAGGAAGTGACAATTGTGCCCCACCGGTGGGAGAAAGGGGCACTTTTGACAGTTCATAGAAAGTACCATAATTCTAAACTAATCTTACCAAAAAACCATGGAACGTCCGGCAAATCATTATCTGGCAATAATGTTGAGTCAGACAGAACAACTATAGACCCTGCAGCCTGTAACAATCAACACTACCAACACAATTTCAATTAGATGAGTACCCACTCTTCTTTCTCAAAGGAACACCAAGTTTTATGGATGTAGGAATTGAAGTAACAAAAAATAATGATCAAAACAAAGATGTTTATTGAAAAACGTCAGGTCGAGTAGGTATTCAAAATCCTACATCAACATAGCGTTGACAAACTTCATAGGTATATAAAAATATATGTCAAAATATATGTCAAATGTTCCCCTAGCAAAACTGTCAAAACTACACCGAGGGTAGCCATTACAGTAAAAACCAATTGTTTTGAAGAATCCAAGGAAAACACTTGCATGGAGACATATACGACTAACAAACTGGATGAGCTACATTTGAAAAAAAACTGAATCCACTCGGTAATCAACGAAAAACAAAATGAAAAACAAGTGGGTGTGGCACATAGCTTCCTCGTATCCATAACCCGATTGTATAGATGATCCGATGCATAGTAGTTAATCTCAAAACATCAAAACAAGTTAATCTGTAACATCCCTGAAAATTTCATTGAAATCGGATGGAAAATGTAGAAGTTATGGCGGTTACAAGGAATTCACGTTTGCGCATGCGCAGTGGCCACTATCAGTCCGAAGGTGGTGATTTTCATAGGGGACCATCTAAATACTACTGTAACATCCCTGAAAATTTCATTGAAATCGGATAGAAAATGTAGAAATTATGGACGTTACAAGGAAATTCACGTTTGCGCATGCGCAGTGGTTACTATCAGTCCGAAGGAGGTGATCTTCATTGGGGACCATCTACAACCTAATCCGCATAATCCCTGAAAATTTCATCGAAATCGGGTAGAAAAAGTGGAAGTTATGGCCGTTTTTTTTTTTTTTTTTTTTTGTAACTCCCCTCAAAGACAAAATGTCTTTTTTGACGGAGGGGGCACGCCATAAAATAAAAATAAATAAATAAATAATTAAATAATGGGGAGGACGCCCAGGACTCACCCGACACCAGCCCTAGGGATGAGGGAAGATGAGGAAGGTGGGGGTGGGAGAGAGGGATGAAGGGAAGTGCCTCTATAAAACGACCACCAGTTCAAATATGAGCCGAGCATGACACGGGTGGTGATACCACAGAGTACGCCTACTGAGATGCCCAACTCACGCAACTCCGTGGCACTTTTCCCACACCACACCCCACGCCATGATAAGGTTGCAGCCATCACCCTGATGTTGTTGGGTGCCACTCCTTTCAGCTCTGACATCGATCGCCGTAAATCATTTCTATCATACTTTCTTATCTTAGCCCACCAAGTCTGCTCCATGTCCAAGCTGCCATTGACAACTTGGACATCCACGATAATGCAAGACTGGTCGGGCTTGACGGCAACGATGTCGGGCTTCTTACCCTGGTCACTTGGCATGTGATACAATCTCTCCCTCTCAACATCCCAGCCACTAGATGACAAAGCACCTGCTATTTGCTTGGCGACCGCATCATGACGTAAAATGCGGCCCCCTTGAGTCCGAGGACATTGCTGCACTACATGATACAGATGTTCATTTCCACTCCGACAGGCGCGGCAAAGGGGTAGAGTTGTCCCACGACTACCCCTCGAACACCGTACCGCAGTTGGCAGAGTTGCCATGCGGACGGCGTGGAAGTGTCGGTAGTCGCGGGCCCCAATGCCCTCCGAAGCCCAATCTACCCATTGGGAAGAGACAGGGCTTTCGGAGCACTGTCGGAGTTCTTTACCATCTACTGACTCATGCAGCGCAGCAGCGAACTCAGCAGACGAACTGGGTTTTGGAGCAGATGGTGTTGCTCGGTCGCACCATGCTAACTGCTGCCTGACAAAATCAAGATCAGCAGCCGCACGGGCGACCTCCCAGCTCGACCCTTGAAGGGCTAGCAGGCGCTGGCGGCGCAATGAAGGGATACATGCCGAGAGAGACACAATGCCAAGCCCACCGGATTTGACCGGTGCGTGAACATAGGCACTTGGGACACCAGGTGGGAACCTCAGCCAAGAGCGCACAGCAGAGCGAACTTGTCGATCTAACTCTTGCAGCCTCCCCGCCGTAAGCCTGCCAAAGACTAACCCATAGGTCAGCTTTGGCAGTAAGTACGTGCGGAGGAGGCGCAGCTTCTGCTGTGGTTTCAATGGAGCCTTGGTAACGCGAGCTAGCGCTCTACCAAGGTCCACACGGCTGGCACTAATGGTGGCCACCCCCATGAAGTCGACTCCAAGGTACCGCCAAACCTCCAACACGGATCGAGATGGGATGGGGGATTGTCCTATCACAAAACCCCCATCCACAACTTTCACCTTATGTTGGCGACCCGACGGGACCAAGGAGACCGACCCACACTTATCGGGGTTAACCACAAGTCCACACCTGGCTAGCTGCCTAGCAAATGCAGCTAGGAAATTCACGTTTGCGCATGCGCAGTGGCTACTATCAGTTCGGGGATGATGATTTTCATAGGGGACCGTCTGCACACCAACCCGCACAATCCCTGAAAATTTCATTGAAATCGGATGGACAATGTAGAAGTTATGGCCGTTACAAGGAATTCACGTTTGCGCATGCGCAGTCGCTTCTATCAGTCCGGGGATGATGATTTTCATAGGGGACCGTCTACACACCAACCCGCACAATCCCTGAAAATTTCATCGAAATCGGACAATAACTTCGTATAGTTATGCGCGTTACAAGGAATTCATGACAGACAGACAGACACACAGACACACAGACACTGAACCAAAATTGTTCAGAAAGGTCTAAAACGCAAAACGCGAGTGAAAATTTTGATTTTGGAGAACTTTTTTTTTTTCATCCTTGAAAAGTGAAAACAAAGCTTCCGCTACCTTGGTAGACTCGGAAGCAAAAACTTACTTTTGAGGGGTCCAAACACTCAAACCGCCATGAGCCGACTAGATGATTTGTAACCAGCACGGTTTTCACCTGGAATGGTTCTTGTTCTTCTTCACAATACAAAAACACGAAATCGCGGTAAAATTCAAATCTTGTGTGACAAACAGCCATTGTCAAATGTGCCCCCCACTCCCCTAATACAGCTACTAACTATTGAATTATTGTGCTACGAGTTTCGAATTTAGTTAATTTGCTTGAAAATGTGTCTGTTTTTTTTTTATGTTTCAGTCCGTACTCCAATTGTCGAGGCTCCAAAACTAGATATTTCTCATGTAATATTCAGGTGAGTACGTACCTATCTATACTTATTCAGAACTAACGCGACATTCTCTATCCTACCTCTATACAGGGTGTCCCCCTTTCGGGCGCACCACCGGGCAGGGTTCGATTCTACTACTAATTTGCAACAAAAAATGTCTCTTAGCAATTTTTTGTTAGAGGCTTCGTTTTCGAGTTATTTCACTTTTAAGATTTTTTTCGTGTTTTGGACCTTACATCACTAAAATGCTACCCAAGAATGCACTACCAAGAATGCTTGCTCGAGGATCATTGACCTTGACAGAACCTGTTGACAAGCTGAGAACGCCTACAGCTATGCTTAGGGCTGTGTTCCTGGAGACCCTGCATCTATGGTACCCACAAGAGAATTGGCTGCACGTCTATACAGACGGCTCAGCCAGAGATGCAAGATCCAATGCAGGGGCCGGGGTATACTGCACACTCTTTGAAACCTCACACCCAGTAGGAAAGCTCTCCAGCAACTTTGAGGGAGAGGTCTGTGCAGTGAAGCTTGCTGTGGAGCATCTGCTTGTGCGGGACGATCGCCAAGTCGTGATTTTTGTCGACTCACAAGCTGCCATTCAGTCGCTCACAAGCAACGTTTCGACTGATGTCGCCCTGGTCCTCAAGTGCCGTCTTGCCATTGAGAAGTTGTTAATGAGGGGCTCCCAACTGGTGCTGCAGTGGGTTCCCTCACATTGCCAAATAGAGGGAAATGAAAAAGCAGATGCGTTGTCCAAAAGAGGGTCACTCCTGCCGCAGCCAGATGCTCCTCTTCCTTACAGCACAGCCAAACGCATGGTCGATGCCAAGATACAGTTAATAGCTCGAGAAGGCCATGAGAGAGCAGCGGCTGGAAAGCAATGGGCCACCCTACTAAATAATCCCATACCTAAAACACTGCCCAGAAGGCAAAGTGTGGCTTGTTTCAGGATTCAGACTGGGCATGATTTCCTGGCCAAGCATCTAAACAGAATCGGTATCTATGACAGTCCAATCTGCACACTTTGCCACATCGAAGATATGACATCCCAGCATTTAGACGCATGTCCTGCACTGCAAGACATGAGAGAACAGATTGGAGACGACGAAACCATCTGGTATAGAAAAGCAAATATTTATTGGGCTGCGCGTGAACGAATGGCCACAGAGCCTCGTATACGGCGTAATTAAAAAAAAATCACTAAAATGGCTATGACTCCCTTAATTGATGGAGTAAATTCAAATTTGATTATATCATTGGATAGAGCGTCAAAAACCGATCTCTCTGATGGGGTTGTAGAAAATTTCAAATGAAACGAACGGGAGTAAAATAAGCCAAAAGTAAAAAATTGATAAAGTTTCGAAAATTTTCACTTTTTTCCAAGTTTGTTTCTCGAAACGTCGTGAACGGAGATTTCCATGCTGTAAGCCTAAAAGTTGCATGTGAATCCCAGCTTTCTAACGGTGTAGTCATTTTTTTTTAAACACCTCTTATTCAGTTAGAAAACGACGTTTTTAGGGCAGAAAACGTTCATTTTCGGGTGTAAATCGCCGTTTTCACCAGAAGTGCTTTCTAACTTAATAAATCATTTGACATGAAAATTTACGTACTTTTTGACGCTGAATCGAGTGGTAACACTTTCCGGTCTTCTCGTCAAACAAATAGTACGTTTCAAGCCCTTCAAGTAAACAGGGTACAACAACTGAGTCCTCGACTCCCAACTTGTTATCTATCAAAAAGATGAAGCTTTCCTGAAATGATCGGGACGATATTTTCAAGACAGAGGGCAAAAATTAGGTAAGTCAACAAAGTGGAAGGAGTGCGAGTCATTAATAACCCAGACCTCCCTTAATGACAATTTTGAATGAAACGAACAACGAGATTGAGCCCTTCGCCCAAAGAAAAAGGCTTGAAAAGTACTATTAAATAGTACTATTAAATAGTTTTTAAACAAATTTTGTTTGTCGAGGAGATCGGAAAGTGTTACCATTCGATTCAGCGTCAAAAAGTACGTAAATTTTCATGTCAAATGATTTATTAAGTTAGAAAGCATTTCTGGTGAAAAAAAAAATGCCGATTTACACCCGAAAATGAACGTTTTCTGCCCTAAAAAAGTCATTTTCTAGCTGAATAAATGGTGTTTCAAAAAAATTACTACACCGTTAGAAAGCTGGGATTCACATGCAATTTTTAGGCTTACAGCATGGAAATTTCCGTCCACGACGTTTCGAGAATCAAACTTTGAAAAAAATTAAAATTTTCGAAACTTTTCCAATTTTTTATTTTTGGCTTATTTTACACCGGTTCGTTTCATTTGAAATTTTCTAAAACCCCATCAAAGAGATAGAAAATTTGACGCTCTATCCAATGATATAATCAAATTTGAATTTACTTCATCAATTAAGGGAATTATAGCCATTTTAGTGATGTAAGGTCGAAAACACGAAAAAAATCTTAAAAGTGAAATAACTCGAAAACGAAGCCTCAAAAAATTGCTAAGAGACATTTTGTGTTGCAAATTAGTAGTAGAATCGAACCCTGCCCGGTGGTGCGCCCGAAAGGGGAACACCCTGTAAAGGAGTAAAGATTAATGTTGATACTCTTCACATTATAAGATTACTGGTAACATTCTATGTCCAAAATTGGTTAAACCTTGATAAAAAAAATTTGCTTTACGTTAGTCCGACTTCTAATCCGTGTCTACCTTCTTTCTTCTTCCTAACGGTCGTCTATCGCAGGTAGGTAATAGTCGGTCGATCCTCAGGTCTTGAATTAGATCGGTACTTCATACCTGGACCCTCGATAAGAGGAGTATTCTCTCATATTCTGACTCATTCACCATCTCATATTCTCTCATATTCTGACTCATTGAAGGTGTGTTGATAGCCTTCGAAGCTGATGATCGGTGGGTTGGCTGTCACTAGAATAGATTTTGACTTTCCTCAATCCGCCTAACCCCTAATAGCCCAAGACATGAAATAATTCGAAATTTTCCGATTTTTTCTTGATTTCTCATTAAAAACCGCTCTTGTTACGTGAAAGTGAAGGGAAAAAAAATTATTTGCTCATAATAATATTATGAGCAAATAATTTTTTTTCCCTTCACTTTCACGTAACAAGAGCGGTTTTTAATGAGAAATCAAGAAAAAATCGGAAAATTTCGAATTATTTCATGTCTTGGGCTATTAGGGGTTAGGCGGATTGAGGATAAAATATATTATATTTTATCAAATTTTAAAATTTTGTTGCTCCGGTGCAACATTGGGCAGCCGGTTAGTATTTCTTGTTGCTCGGCTGCAACATTGGGCTATGATAGTCAAGAATCGATTGCAATACTCGGAATAGTAGAGCTTTCAGAGGTACTCATTTCACTAAATGATTCCATAAATCATTATTTGCAGGCGTCTTCACCAACAATCGGTAGGTAGGTATTAGAAAAAAAAAATACTTTTTTCTCATTCCCCTACTGACTTTGGAACTCGAAAAAGTAACTTGACTCAGTTAGACAAATGCATAGGCCATTTATCATGACCAATTCAATATTTTTATTACATCGTTGTCGAATATCACATACCTACCTGGTTCCCAAACGATCACTTATTCATAAGTTGCTCATATGATTGGACCTCTAAAATCAGGTGTTTTGGAACTCTTTCAACATTATACTTATCTAACGACAGCAAACGAAAAATTTTAAACTAGCAGTCGTCAAAATGCATCACAGATGACGCAAATATTGAGAGGAAATCCTGGCGAAATTTAAAAAAAAAGATAATCCAGATAAGCAATTGTTTCTAACGAATAGAATAGATGTGATGTTCAAAGAATAATGAACAAAAGCCACTAGTTTCTTATTCTGAGAATAATGAAACAAAGTGTGAGAATTAGGAATTTCAATGTGAACTCCCCATAGGAGGCAATTGATACTAAGACTCCTCCTTTTTTTAAGAAAGTGGGTATTTCAGCGAAACCCAAAGTGCAAAATGTAACACCCTCCTGAAAATTTATAAGTCATATTGAAAAATGAAACATGAAAAAATTGAACAGTGTGGATAATGCAAAGGGCTCAAGCACTGCCAACTTTTGTAAATAAAAACATTGAATTATTATTGGTTCCCTCATGAGAACTTCTAAAACAATTTTTCTTATGGTGATAAAGCACAATAAGACATTCCACTTCTTCATTTTCGTAACTTTTGTCATCATCGTGTAATTGCAGAACTTCATCATGTCTGATCTTGATGTGAACAAAAATTTCTATAGGAAAAAGCACATTATTGCTCAATTAAATGTATCTAGTAGGTAGGTAACTACTTCTGTCCAAATCTATGGACTAAATATCTCCTATGTTGCGAAATTATCCATCTTACGGGATTTTTGCACTAATGAGGCAAAATCAACTGACCTAATTAGTATGCTTGAAACCATGTACTGACTGCCCACTGTTGGCCGGGAGCAACAATCCACTAGCGCTGGCTGCTAAACGTTGCCTGGGAGCAACAATCTACCATCACCGGCTGCCCAATGTTGCATGGGTGCATCAAACCTATTTTGACTTCTAGCAAAGTTAAAAATGGAGAAAACTTGGAAGAAGTAAATGCTACATGATCTTTACAACTATGCCAACGACGAAAGATGAAATTTATTGAAAATAGATTTATTCAAATAGGTAAAATGCGGTGGTAAACTTACCTTCGCGCGTCATAGCGCCATGTTCAGCGCGGTATCACGGAATCAGATATAAATACCTCTTTATCAGCTATCCTAATGCTAGCAACATAACCAAAAAAAATACACGAGCTCTTGAAGGTTGTCTGATGAAAATAAAACCTTCATCAGCCGGAAATAATAGTCCGCCTTTGTACAAAAAATCGTAGAAGTTCATGTTGCACGGGTGCAACATTGGGCTATTAGGGGCTAAAAGGTGAATAAGAAAGAATTTGAATTGACCGAAAATCGATTTTCTGGACCATCAGTGAACTTCTCCCCAACGAAACAATTCGCTATGTGGATCCTGAGAATTGACATTTTAGTTCCTTAACATCGAAGAGAAGGGAGCTTGGTAGGTACTATTGCTGTATGGTTATATGGCCTTGAGCCGCATCTAGAATAAAGACGCTATAGTTCTGATCTCTTGGTGGTTACTCCAGGAGAAGACTCATTATTAGAGCTCGGAAAATATGTACGAAAATTTCCCAAAAATATGCACCGGAAACTGGAAAAATATGCATTTGCCCTTAAAACTGCATACGACTTTGGAATTTCAGTATTTTAAGAAAGGATGTTCCATATTATTACATTTTTTTAGCCCTTTTTTCTCCTAGAAAAAAGTTATGAAGCATCAGGTAAAGTAAACAAGCAATTCAAAAAATCAGTTCTACATTTTTTATTTACTTTTATACATTTATACGAACTAGGTATAAAATGTAAAGATGAACTACATAATATGTAGTTATATTGTATAATATTATTATATTGGACAACAATTACGCGCTCCAAATTATCAGGTGTAAACCAGTGTCTCCTGTCACTTAAAATTTCTTTCAATGCAGAAAACGATCTCTCCACATCGCAAGATACTATAGGCAAAAATTTAAAAGTGGAAATCTCTTTGGGAGAGTAGGGAGAGTCCCATGAGCTGTCTTCTCCTTAGAGAATTTTCGCGATTTGAACCACTGAAGATTCAAGAACCATTCATCTATTCATTAGAGCAGGTAATGGCCCATTATCTGCTGGGGTGATGTGAGTGAGGGGACAAAACATTCCAACATTCGATTTCGAATATTGTCAACTTCCAGCTGGCTTTTTAAAAAAAATCCAGAATACGCAAAAAACTGGTAAAATATGCTGCAAAATATGCAAAAATCCCCAAAATGACCAAAAAAATGCAAAAATCTCCAAAATGACTAAAAAATGCAAAAAACCCCCAAAATGACCGAAATATGCAAAAATATGCAATTTCAATTTCAATTTAAACTACCGCATACCCTTCAGAAACCTTCAAAACGTTCAAATACAAAGATATACCGCATAATAAAAGATATGCAAAATATGCAAATTCCGAGCTCTACTCATTATTGATGTCTCTATGGTCTTTGGCTCAGAACTGAAATCGCTTGCAGACATCAAAGCTGTCAAAATTAAATTCAACACGGTTGAATACGTTGTTGTGATTCATATGGTTTTTTGTGGACGTTACCATCATGATCATTGTAATATTGTTATATTCGAATTCAGTACAGAATTTCTGATATGAGTGCAATTTCAAAAATTAAAATTGTCGAACAATTGTAAATATGCCATATGTATAATAGGGTGGAGTGGGGCAATTGCGACCCAAAATGTCAATAGTTCAACTTTGATCCTCTGTAACTTTCCTTTGAAAACGCTATTTTCACTTTTTTTTTTTTTTTTTTTAAATGAGTAGCTCATTTTACGTAGATTACGATGCACTCTTCAAATTGTACAAAAGATTTACTTCTCATGGTCCAAACTGTGTTTTTTAAAATTCCGACCGACTTCCGCATTTGCCCCACGAATCGGGGCAAATGCGGAAACGGCCAGCGAATCCCATAAAAACATTGAGTTGCATTAATGGGGTAAATACAAACAAAGCCCATTTCAATACGAACAGAACGCTATATTCAATTTTTTCTCCTCCACTTTTTTATGACCAAAATGAACTTTCCTGCGCCAACTGGTTTGCACTTTATCTTTCAAATGACTCTTTCTTGAGTGAATAATTTTCCCTTGAGACCTGATTTCGAATGTGGGAGAGGAAAATGAAGAAATTGTATTTTTAATGTGTATTTTTAAAGGTTCATCTCAAATTTTTGTCCTAGAACAGAAAGGTAACTCAGTCTAATAGTTGTTATAGGGTGCTTATTTTGCACTTCCGCATTTACCCCATACTGCAATTTTGCTGGGGCAAATGCAACCCATGTTATCGTTTCTACAAATGATCGTGATATAAACGATTTCATAATGAAAACTGTTAAACTGACTCATGTAAAGAAGTTTCAAGACAGAACAGACGTTACTGCCCCACTGCACCTCATGAAAAACTTATTTCTTGGCAAAAACCCGCCACTCGTCTGAAGAGCTAATCACTAGAGAGTCAGGATATCGTTAGGAATAAGCAGCTGACTGGCGAGAGCCCGCCTTTTCCGACAGGTAAGGGTTACCAACATAACTGGGTACACATTGAGAAGGTTTCTGAGGCAAGGCGCTCAAATGGCGCCATTTTCAAAACCATTTCCGCATTTGCCCCATTTCCACATTTACCCCACTCCACCCTAACAATTTTTCACATATAATGAAACAACCTCAATTAACAACAATGAACCCAACAATACCTGAACAATTTATTCATATAAAATGAAAACCTGTGTATATTTGTTCTAACAAAAAATGCAATAGCCGAGTGGGCTCTTTATGTGTTCTTGAAGACGAGTAGAGCATGAATACGGACAACAAACAAACGTACCCTGTGCATGCAGTATGGTAGGTATTGTAAAAATTGACAAAATAACAATTTATACAAAATATAAGTGTGGACACTCGATGAGTTCAGGGTGACGAGGAGAGCATGAATAATTATGGACTACTAAAATGTTTGAAACGGTTACCCTGTGTTTACAGTATGTTGGTATGGGATACAGAAAATGGGGGAAAAATTACTAGCGGGTACTATGAGTTAGGGTGACAATAAGATTATTTTTCTAGACTGTTTTCAAATTTTGGTTTATTATTTTCAATAATGAACCTTTGGAATCGACCAAGAAAAAAAAAATTTAACACCCCCTCAAAATTTTATGGTTTACGTTTCAAGGTACGTAGAATCCAAAAATCGAATAAAAATTTGGCCGTCCGTCCGCCGTACGCGGCACTTTTGCCACTTAGCATTGACCGATTTTGATGAAATTTGGTATGTAGGCTCCATTTGGGGTCTAGTTGTGCCCCGAAGATTTTCGTTGATGTAGGTCAGTTCTAAGGGTTCCAAAACCAATTTTGAAATTTTGAAAACGCCCTACCTCAAAAAATTTTGATATAAAGGTATTCTTTTTCCTTCAATTTAAGATTCTATAGAATTTTTGAAATTTTTTGAGACCACCCGGAGCTCTGTAGGACAAACCGTTCGCTCACTACGAGAATTTAAGTTTTTGACGTACGATAAATCAGAAACACGAGTGTGAATCGCAAAAGAGGCCTAATCTCCTTTCAAATTATAGCTGACCGAAATGCGATCGATGTTTTTCTTCATGTTGGATGGTTGGTGGCTTTGCAGACGAGAGATCTATATAAAAATAATAAACCATTGTGTAATAATTTGCAGCGTTTTTAACAAGGGGGTTGATTGTATAATTTTAACAATTAATTATTTCGATTTTCTTAACCACATTTTTTAATAAAAATTCGCTCATTAACTTATACTGCATGAATGGAGTTTGTTTAGGCCCTAGACGATTGCCAATAAAATTTCTGCATTTGGATCACCAGAATCTACTTCGCAGAAGGCTGAAAAACGTTGAATTCATTGTCGCCGGAATTTTGAATTTCGCCTCAGAAGGGGGGGAGGGGAGGGGGTGCTAATGCTTGAAAAACTCGCATTTTAGATTTTAATGTAATGTACTCTGCCCAGGCATCACTTTCACATCGATTTGCGTTATTATTTTATTTCGACGCTAAAATCTACCTTTTTGTGCACTACGTCGCCAGAATTTCGAACGTATTGTTTAATGGCGGGGAAAGGGGGGGGGGTACTCTATGATGTACTTTACTATTGGCGCTCTAATCAACGCAATCATTTTTGAACCAACAAATTCTTTTTGATGAAGCTTTAATACCAAGCCAACTCGACCTACTATTTTTGCTTACCATTGCTTTTGACCGATGGTTTGATGCAATTTGTTCAACGATGTGTGTTCTCTTTGTATTTTAGGATTGCTCGGAGGGAACCGACTTCCGGGGGGAGCAGTGCGCTCACTACAACCACATCGAATACGAGGGCAAGACCTACGAGTAAGCTTCGTGCATTTTTTATCGCCCTCTACGACCCTTTTCTTCACCTCTTTCAATGTGAAATAGACCAGATCCTTTTTTTCTTAAACCCAGATAATAAAACGATCGGAATGTTCTTTTTAAGGCACAGTGTATTGGATCTGTAGTGGACTTACAGTTATTCGTAAAGGTTTGTAATGTCGTAATGGTATTTTCTTATGGAAATACGGCTAAACTAATAATGGAATTTCAAACAGAAAACTGGTAGCTAAATTTGAATCTGACGTCAAAAATACGAAATTCTGACCCATGTGACTACCCCATTCGTACACAAAAAGCTTTCATCTATCTCTGACCCAGTATTCCCCAACCGCAAAACTTCCGTATACGTCTGGCTTTCATGTGTTTCTTCCATCTTGATCACCAAACCTCACGCCAAAATAAGCATAGTATGCCTGCTTAACAAAAACTGTTATGGAAAAGCCGCTGATGAGAAGCCACTGTACTTCCACGGAGACATCCGAAAAATATCAGGACGGTTTTAATACTTACGACGCAATAATGAGGAATTTCACCATGTCGGAATTTCCTATTTTTGATCCCAAAATCGGATTCAGCACCTCGAAAAACCACCTAAGGCAATCTTTCAGCCCGAACTTCCTAATTTACGAATAAACAAAACAGTGTAAAAAATACGAATGTTTTAAAAAACCGGGAAAATGACGTCATCCTGGAATAGTTCATTTATGGCCGCTTGAAGCACTGAGATCGAGAAATCTATAATCTTCAGATGCAAAATTTCACGAAACAGTAAAGTTCGAAATCGAAAAACTGAAGAAAAAAATAGAAAAAGCAAGATGGGGAAAATTAGGTTTCCCCTGTTTTTGTTTGATAATTTTTCTCTTAGAAAACACGATTTTGTCGTCCCAATGGGCAACACTGGGAGGAGACGGCGATCCGAACTGCCCAATCAGCGAGCGTTCCCGCTTCACGTCCATTTTCCCAGTTAGTTTTGAATTTAAAAATTTTGATTGTCTCCCAAAAATAACAGGAGACTTATTTCCCGAAATCAGCCCGATTTTCATCTATCCCACACCATTAACTATTCAGGAAAAATGCAAACAGAATTCGATGAAATTCCTCATTTTCAGAACTGTTCCGGTTTTTGACCATTTCAAGTGAGTAGCACTTCAGTCTACACAGAGGATCCCCCGGAACAATTCGACCAAATCTCTGGGGAAACCTCATCCTATTCATGCCGATTTCCATGAAAACTGAAACTGATTGAAATAGTGAACATTCTATTTGTTCCAGATGGATCCCGTACAGACATGCAGAGAATCAGTGCGCTCTCAATTGCATGCCCAAGGGTGAGCGGTACTATTACAGACATAGGGACGCCGTTCATGACGGCACACCCTGCAACGAAGACAGTTTGGACGTTTGCGTCGAAGGAAAATGCTTGGTAATTGCAACTTTCTTCCAAGGAATCTCTTGTTTATGGAATAGAGATTTCAACTTTTTCGGAATTCGTGGCCATCTAACTTGTTTTGCTCTGACGATGCTACTAACCTGGGCTCTGATGAACCCCATTCTTCTGAGTTTGTTATAAAGTAATTTTAAAAATAATATGGTTTTATGTTGCAATATTCTATTGCAACATTTTAATTTTTTATTCATTGGCGTCAGCTCTGATGAAATGAGCCAGTTCTGTGCAACACAACATTTATTATTATTGTTTGTAACACCTTTCCACTGGATTCGTATATTCGTGGGGAATCGATCGGTATTATTAAAAATTCGGTTGGTAGCCTTGAAACCGCCGAAAATAGCGATAGAGCAACACTGCGTATGAAGAATAATGTTTACGTTGTAAACAGTTTTTTGTGTCTCCTGAAAAGTTGCCCCAAACTTGATAGGACATGTTGCCGTAACATCGTCGAAATGACTATCCCAGGTTCCAGACTCCCATGTTTTTAATGGAGGGTTAATTACTATGTTCCATTACTATTACTGTTATTAAATTATTTCCTGCAAACCAACAACAAATTCATTCATTGAACTGCCTAGTTTTTAAGAACTCCTACCTACTTTGGTCTAGGTATAACACCTGTTGTCTAAGAATGCACCTTCGTAAGGACTAGTTTTGATTACTCATCCGGATTGTTGCCCACCCTGCCACACCTGAGCCATGGGTATTTGATTCTTCAGTACAACTCACGACATTTTTAGAACGACACCCTTCTTCATGCGGTGTTGGAAAGCATTTTCAAAACTACTTACCTTGAAAACTTCTGATGAAGTATTGTTTATTCATTAATTATAATAGCTACGATTCTTAAGAATGGGGTATTTCAGTCAATTTTTTTTTATTTTTTCAAAAGAGTGGCTCAGGAATAACGGTAACCGGGTCTGTTCGTCGAGAAAATGTTTTTAAAAAATCAGAGAAGCTAAGGAAAGTTGAAGATTTGAATGGTGTGACGTAGCTAGCCAACTGTCTTTGAAAAAAAGTATCCATGCACAGAAACCCTTGGAGGACCTCTTGGATACTTAAAAATACTACTCACACACACGCGCGGCGTAGTCCTTGCCTAGTGTGTGTGACTTGCGTCTCCGTGCACCGCCCCGAGGGATTCCGAATGCACTCTGACGGCAGTTTTGTGAATCGGGACTTAGATAACAGTGATAACTGTTTGATTATTAATTTTTGTTGTGTCGTTCCCTTTGCGATTTGTGCTGTCCCGTTTCAAATAATTCCGTCTTCTCTCTACTTTATTCATCCGGCTCGTTCTCTGATTTCTTTCTGGCTCGCTGTTCTGTGCAAGTCAAATAAGGGTCACTTATTGCTCGGCATGAGTCGTAGAATCTCAGTGTCAGTTAGGTACGTGAGTTTAACACCCCGTATAGAAAAAGTAAATCGTTGTGCGATAATTTTCACCCATCTTACATCATAAATCTACAGTCGAAATTTACTGAATTGATTGAATTTTTAATCAACTAATTTAAATGTTGTAATATTATACTTTGGAGGTCTACCTTGTCAAATCACTAAAAATAAAGATACTTTTTAAAATTGCTTGCGTATTTGTATTATTCGTTTTCGTATTCCTACATTCTTCTAACTGTCGCTTTGCAATAATGTTATCGATGCGCGGGAGCAAATAAGGTTTCGTGCAGGTATTTATATTATCTTGTATCCTGTAATACAAGACAGTGGATTGGATATTTTTGTCTTTAATAATTAAGTCCCTTCTAGCAGTAGCTCAGTTAGGAAGAGCTTTCTGAATACATTCTATTGATCTGAATCGGTAATATGAAGTGATAACTAGGCTGTTACACCTATATTAGAACGAGAGGAATAAGGAGACGTTGGGGTTACAGAGAAGAAATTTATACAAACTTTGAGAAATTTCAAAACATTTTGAAAAGAAGGAAATTAATATTTATGTTGCCTCAAAACAGTACTCCTTTCATGCCGTTACTTTCCACCTACTCTCTTTTTGACATCTATTTGAGCCAGAATGAATCTTCGTGATTAAATATTAGGACCGGTAGTTGAGACCTTGAGTTGGGCTTTTCTTCTCTACCATTGATAAAATAATGATTGTACTTGGAAATATTCCAGTCTTTCGGTGCCTAATGGGAAAAATGGATTCACCTTATTGTAATCACTGCCACAATCTTCAAGGGGTAGATGATATGAAAGAAACTTTCCTCACAACGGAGAGTATTGATTGTATATGATAGAAACCATCCTGAGCCATCTCAAAATCAATTTCGATTCTACCGCAATGGAAAAGCTATATCAGTTTGCAAAGGATTGTCATTCTGACTACCTACTATCACTCTCATGCCTCTTAATCATTTACATACATCTCATTCCTTTACTCACACCTATACACCTAATAATTCCCGCAAATCACAAACGATTATGATTAATTTTTCTATCACATCGTAAATAATACAAAAGTTATCAACTTTGACTCTCGCAACACCACCCACTACTTCACCAAAGTAATCATTAAATGTCTGGCATGGCTCCGGTCAAGATATTAAAATTAGAAGAGTTTGAGTTGAGGAGAATTTCCTCGCAGTCCCGCAAGAGTGCATTCGGAATCCCTCAGGGCGGTGCGCCGAGACGCAAGTACTGTGTGTGCATTTATAGCGGCCCGCCTTTTTCAAACGTGTGATCTCTTTAATTAATTTTTCTACCACATTTTATAGTATCATTGGGCTTAAAGTTGTAGTATATAGGTTTTCAAGGGTGCTGAATCCAAAATTGAGGTCAAAAACCTGAATTTCCGACCCACTGAAATACCCCATTGTTCGACACGACCTTAAGCTTTGTGAGACCAACCGTTTGGTAATGAGGATAATTAATTATTTATTTAGTCAATAAATTACTTACTGTCGTTTTTTCATCAATTTAGAATATTATTATAGTTTTAGAAACGAATGCCATCCAGGACTCGTAAAGGGCCAAAAGATGGTTCTGGCCAAAGAGGTCCTGTTACAGGGACTTCTTGAGGAGTTTGGACTTTAGGAAGGATGGACTGAATGCACATAGATTCCTTTCCAAGCTTAGCAACCAGGATACGAGAAGGAAAAACCCTATGTATGACGGGGGAAAGCTACTTACTTCGGACAAAGATATTGCCGAATTTTTCTGTGCACACTACGCTAAAACGAGCAATTTCCGACCCAATACAAAAAACTTTAGGCCAGAGACTCGACTGCCACATGGCCCGCTGAATGAGCTCGAGGATAGTGTTTTCAGCGGATCACTTGAAAAGGAGGAGCTTGAAGCTGCGCTTTCTCAAACACAAAAAGATAGAAGTGCAGGCCCGGATGAGTTGCTCCCTGAGTTCATCAAGAATCTGGGAACTTCTGCCCGTTAAACCATGTTGCACTTTATGAACATGGTTTGGAGGGGAGAATACCCGGCTGAGTGGCGCAAGGCGGAAGTGGTACCCATTCCTAAGAAAGGCCGCCCTCAAGACAGACCAGAGGGTTTCCGGCCAATTGCCCTAACTAGCGTTCTAGCAAAAATATACGAGCGAATGATGCTCCAACGTTTAGAAGTGTTCCTTGACAAGAAAGGTATCATAACATCTAGACAGGCTGGTTTTAGGAGGAACCGAGGGGCAGTCGAACAGGTGCTGCGCTTCTCACAGGAGGTGAAGGATGGGTTCAATAGGCAACAAAGTACTGTGGCAGTGCTTATTGATTTCCTGACGGCTTTTGACCGAGTATGGAGAAACCTGCTCCTCCATAAGCTCGTGGGGATGGGTATAGGGGGAAACCTCTACCGCTCCCTGGCGCAGTTCCTGGCCCAGCGTTTCGTCCGAGTGCGCTACAATGATGCCAAGTCTAAATTCAGGCAAACGAAGCAAGGTGTTCCCCAAGGTGCGGTAATTAGCCCGACCCTGTTCAACCTGCTCATCAATGATGTGGTGAGCACTCTGCAGTCCATCCCAGGGGTGCAGGTTCTGTTGTATGCTGATGATTTGCTTGTGTGGGCTACCAGCTCAAACGTCACAGCATTGGAAGAGTGCATGAATGGGGTACTGAAGAAATTGAGCAAGTGGGCAAGGCTGAATGAGATGCTGGTAAACCCAAATAAGTCCGAGTTCCAGCTTTTTACTATGTCTACAAGACTGTATGACTTAGATCTCAAATTCGAAGGGACGAGCATAAAACGGACAAATGAAGCTACATATCTTGGGATCAAGCTGGACAGTAAATTGTCATGGGCTAAGCATACAGCTGCCATGGCCGAGAAAGGAAAGAAGCGCACCTCACTGTTACGAAGATTGACTGGAACAAAATGGGGAGCAAGCCAGGACGTCCTCTCACTTGCCTACAAGAGCTACGTTCGCCCAACGATGGAGTATGGCATTGAACTGACGCTGACCTCATCCGAAACTACCAATCAACAGCTGGAATTGGTAGAAAACCAAGCATTGAGGGTTATCACAGGGGGTGCCTGCTCAGCCCCAATAGCGGCCATGCAACTGCAGACAGGAATTGAGCCCATGAGCATGAGACGAGAGCAGCTTGCCCTCTCACTAAATGAAAGACTGAAACGTGGCCTTGACCCCTACTGGAATGTGTACAAACCCAGCAACCAGAGGTTAATAACTCAGGCCTCTTTTACCAACAAGGTCGAGCACCTCATAACTGAAAACGGACTGGAACTCACCTCCCGCCAGCCTTTCCTTGACCCTTCCAGCTCCCGTCCACTTAAAGCAGCACAGGGTTACCTGAGTCTCCTTGAACCTCTGCGCAAAGACGAACTGTCCCCCTCCCAGCTCAGGGCTCTCGCACTGGAGACCATCTCTGTTCGTTTCCCCACCACACATTGGCTCCATGTCTATACAGATTGCTCAGCAAGTGGAGCGAATGAGAATGCTGGGGCTGGTGCCAACTGCAGCCTTTTTCAATGCAGTGCGCCTGTGGGTAGAATGGCAACAAACTTTGATGGGGAGGTCTATGCTGTGCTGATGGCCCTCGAGGAGATCTCTGCGAGAAATGTAAGCCGTGTGGCAATCATGGTCGACTCCCAGGCTGCAATTATGGCAATCACGTCCAATGGCATGACTGACTCAAGGAATGTCATCGTTTGTCGCACCAAACTTCATGGGCTTTTGAGTCAAGGACATGAGGTTGCTCTCCAGTGGGTCCCATCTCATGTCGGACTGGATGGAAACGAGCGTGCAGACGATCTGGCCAAGCAGGGAGCAGCGATGAACCAGCCCAGTCAACCAATCCCATACAGTGGTTCCAAACGCATCATTAAGAACTTACTGTTAGGGAAAACGAAGAAATCTCTAGAAGAGAAGGCCCAAGGACGTTTGTGGGAAACTTTAATCCAACCAGAGGGCAAAGTTCCCACCACAGTCCCACGTCATGTCTCCGTTGCGTGCTTCAGAATGGCAACTGGACACGACTATCTATGCAAGCACCTACAAAGAATTGGTGTCTCTGGGGATTCGAGATGCCCCCTTTGCGACACTGGATGTGACATGACTGCATCTCATCTCGATACATGTCCTTCCCTTGAGGACATTAGATTACTCAATCATGACAACAGGTGGAATCGCCAGGCTTCTTTGTATTGGGCTGCACGTGAGCGCATGGCTGCCTTGCCAGAAAGCGCCGTGACATAAGGAAAAAAAAAAAAAAAAGGTTCTGGGTAACTTACCAAATGCTTTGTCGACGGTTACTTCCACTTCTTGGCCACGTATGAAGTATTTGGGTCCAAAAAATAATAAAATAAAAACCGTAAAACAAAAATACGGACCGACATCACAACTGATGATGGCATCCCACTAAAAAGGAAAAAGTAATAATGACAACTTATTCTGATAGGTTGGTGGGTAGGTAGGTACGGATTGAAGTCGCCGCCGTGCCCATCTGCAGACACAAACATATGCAAGTAGATTGGTTAGTATATAGTGCAATACAAAACAGGTATGGGAGTGGGTATTATTGAGGTAATAAATGTGTTCCAAAACTACACACTGCTGTCGTATGAAGGAGGATGAGAGAGTGACAATATGTGTGAATCGCCGTACGAAATGTTGGGATTCCAACATACCATCTTTTGATTTGATAATATGTAATTATCTAATAGTTATCTTTCTAATTAATCGGATTATATCTCATCTATTGATCTAATTTATCTTTGGTTAGATAATATCTAATTAATCTAATATTGCATGTATTGATATGTAGAATTGTCTAGATCATGATGTGGGTTTGTGATATGGGGAGGGATTTTTGCATGAAAACATCTCGCAGGGCTTTTAACATACCCTTCGGGGAATAGGCATCTTTGATCACCTCAAGGTATTTGTCCTTTACAAATTGCACAATAATGGATTAAGCTTTCTCGTCCTTTCTTATGAAAATTTCCAATTCCTTTGAGTCTGTAGGCGGATTTTTTTCGAGAATATTATCACAGCATTCTTTCTTCATCAGAGCTTTTATTCTGAACTCCCAATTGCTGAAGTTTGCTGGGTTGAAAATAGGCACCTCATGGTAGTACGCCATTTTCCCGGGTCTGCAAGTGGATTTTAGCGCAGGAAAAATCACTTTCTTGTAAAATTTATCCTTTCTTGGGGCCGCACATGATTTGTAGTGCAGAATTACTGGCTGAGGACACTGAAAAACACTTCTGGGGCTGCGCGTGGATTGTAGCGCAGGATTACTGGCTGAGAACTCCAAAAATACTCCTGGGGGCAGCGCGTGGGTTGTAGCGCAGAATTACTGGCTGAGAACAATTTTCTTAATTTTTCCTAGCCGCGAGTAGACGCCTGATTTACTCTGAGCCCTAAACCTTTTCTGATACTTGGGGGCTCAGGAGAATTTAATAATAACGCACTATTTAAGACAACAATAATCGGTATAATTCGTTTATGAATACGAGAGGACGGACGCACTACAATGAACTAACTAGATGGGGGGAGGGGTACAGTTAGCAGCGTGTGTGTGAGGAAGGGGCAAACAGTTCTGCCAACCTAAACCTCCTTATAACAGTTGGCGCCCATTAGTACTAATTTTGCAAGAAAATCCGAAAGTAGGTTCTGAATTTCTCTAGTCAGGAATAAGTTCTGCACCTGCCCACCAATCCTTGGAGCACGTAGCTCCTGATCTCAATGAAAATTGCAGGTTAATGGGGATTCAGTTATTGATTGTGTACCTCCTCTGTAGGCTCAAAGGAAAAATATACTTGCACGTCTTTACTTCACTGGTTGCTATTGTCTAGAACCTATCATTTGACGTTTTTAAATCCTGATCTTTTCTAGCCAGTTGGATGCGACAAGCTGCTGGGGTCCACTGCCAAAGAAGACTCGTGCAGAGTATGCGGAGGAGATGGGTCGACTTGCACCAAGAAGTCTGGCGTGATTGAAACCAACGCTCAACATGGTAATTATAATTTTTGTTCAAGTATAAATTATTGTCACAGTAAGTTACAAGATAAATCTAAAGCCAAATCACTGTATTATTGTGACGAGTCACTGATAGTGTTTAGGTATTAGGTAACTTTTGTCTCGAACTTATGTTGCAGGATATGTGGATCTCTTTCTGATTCCTGCAAATGCGACGAATATTCGGATACAAGAGCGGCGTGCTTCTAATAACTACTTGGGTAAGCCAATCCTCTTTTGCATTTTCCCTACTCGGGTTCCATCGTCAGTTTAAGGAGAATTCTTAACATTTCAGCTATTAGAAACAAGGACAATACCTTCTACCTTAACGGCGGATGGACCATCAGCAACTCAGGGGTGTTGAAGTTTGCCGGTACGAAGTTTCATTATAGTCGGAAACCTTTCCCTAACTATGCGCCAGAAGTCGTGTACGCCTTGGGACCAACAACTGAACCACTCTACGTTGCCGTAAGAATATATAAAATAGTCATAATATGTATGTAGCTGTAAGGTTACTTGAGAGTAGGGACGGCACGATACTCCAAAGTATCGATACTCCTTTCTATACGATATTTCTCAGGAAGTATCGATACTCGATATCTTTTCGATACCGATATTATAAAATATCGATACTTCGATAATATCGACTCAAAGTATCGATACCACCGATATTTCTAATTAACCCACCGATGATTTTTCAATCCAAATAAAAACCCTATTGAGAAAAGTCAATATATTTGTTTAAACAATAATTAAAAATGTAATAAAAGCCAATGATTTTAAATTTAATAAAAATGAATATCATTTTTTTTTTCATATAATCATTTTATTTCAATTCTAATTTTTATTTGCAAGAAATCTCTGTTCAATGAAATGATGTTTTCCTTCCACTAGAAATCGAAAGGATCGAGTAATAAAATCAGTTACAATACAAATAATACTATTTATTATTCGAAAAAAGCCGTTCGCATCTGACTGATGTCGCTATCACGATTCATATTTTGCATGCCTCCCTCTTCTTGTAAGTTCGAGAAAACGGGTATAAATTCCTTCCAAACTCACATTGGATATTGATACTATTTTGAGGCTATCGTGGCGATATATCGTTTCAATTGATACTATTCTGAGCCTATTTTGAGTGTTATTCTGTTGCAGCAACATATGGTATTATTTTCTAGTTACTTATTTGGTATTTTTCACCAATTTACTTTGGCAAAATTTTCGATAATATCGTCAAGAAAGTATCGATACCTCCGGTATTTTAGGCAAAAGTATCGATACCAATATATCGGTTTGAATTTTGCATCAAAAGTATCGATACAAATATCGGTATCGATACCAAAAGAGTATCGATACTCCGATATATCGGTGGTATCGTGCCGTCCCTACTTGAGAGTTTGTGCAACCAATGAGGAATTTCACCATGTCGGAATTTCCTATTTTTGACCCCAAAATCGGATTCAGCACCTCGAAAAACCTCCTAAGGCAAACTTTCAGCCCGAACTTCCTAATTCACGAATAAACAAAACAGTGTAGAAAATACGAATGTTTAAAAAAACCGGGAAAATGACGTCATCCTGGAATAGTTCATTTATGGCCGCTTGAAGCGCTGGGATCGAGAAATCCATAGTCCCCATATGCAAAATCTCACAAAACAGTAAAGTTCAAAATCGAAAAACTGAAGAAAAAAATAAAAAAAGCAAGATGGGGAAAATTAGGTTTCCCCTGTTTTTGTTTGATAACTTTTCTCTTAGAAAACACGATTTCGTCGTCCCAATGGGCAACCCTGGGAGGAGATGACGATCCGAACAGCCCAATCAGCGAGCGTTCCCGCTTCACGTCCATTTTCCCGGTTAGTTTTGAAATCAAAAATTTTGATTGTCTCCCAAAAATAACAGGAGACTCATTTTCCGAAATCAGCCCGAGTTTCATCTATCCCACACCATTAACTATTCAGGAAAAATACAAACAGAAATCGGTGAAATTCCTCATTATCAATACATAGGTAACCCAGAACTTAACATGGAGTATATACAACAAGCATCTCAAAAAGTATGTCTTCCGCCTATAGGATTAGAGGATTACTTTATCCCTTTAACCACACAATCAAAGTGCGGTCATTCGACTTACTGATCTATCGTGCGAGAGCTCTCTTCCTAGGTGAAGGATGCCTAGAAAGTTCTTTAGAGAGTTTACGTAACCAAAATCAACGCAATGTCAATCCAGAACGTGCATGGATACTAAACACACGACCCAAATGGAACTATGTCTCCTGCCTGAAGGATTTGTAAAATTTTGCATCTATTGAAAATGAAACTAAATTGCTAGTTGGACCGAAAATTCACGTAACAAAGAGGTTTCAGATTCAGACAAATCTCGGTCAGGGCTGCGCCACCAATTTTTTCTCGACTTTACTGGCTGCATCCATGTTTTTGAATGAGCTATTGACTATAGAGGACGCAATCGCTTTTATGAACCAGTCAATGCGTTCATGCATCAATGCCATTCATATAGCGAATTTTCAGCTGCAATTAAGACTGGCCTTCAATTATGATGCTTTATTTGATGATATTGCTAGATTTTGATAGAATATGAGTTTCTTATTCGATTTGAAGTTGTAACAGAGTATTACTGTACACTTGTACACTTTCTAATGTACCTAAACGTACTTTGCAGTGAAAAAATATATGTACACATGTATATATGTGTAACACGTATACGTGTTTTTCGTTGAGATAACACAAGCAAGTGAATTTTGGTTTATTATTTTCAATAATGAACCTTTTGGATCGACCAAGAAAAAATTTTTTTTTAACACCCCCTCAAAATTTGTTGGTTTACGTTTCAAGGTACGTAGAATCCAAAAATCGAATGAAAATTAGGCCGTCCGTCCGCCGTACGAAAAAACAATACCTTTAAATCAAATTTTTTGAGTTAGGCCGTTTTCAAAATTCATTTTTCAACCCTTAGAAGTGACCTACATCAACCAAAATCATCGGGGCACAACTAGACCCCAAATGGAGCCTACATACCAAATTTCATCAAAATCGGTCAATGCTAATAAAGGAATTCATAAATAATGATAATTTTAAATTTCAATCTAAACCTTTCAATTCATAATATCGATTGTTATCATCGATTGTAGTAATCGATTCATGTTATTCACATCGTTCTAAAAACTGTGATACACTGAAATTCCGTTCTCCTTCGCTCTTCTCATGTGTCCAAATTAAAACGTTTCTTACTAAAACTGGGCATTCATAAAGTGAAAACCCTTTAGCTAAGTGGGGAAAGTGCCGCGTACGGCGGACGGACGGCCAAATTTTTATTCGATTTTTGGATTCTACGTACCTTGGAACGTAAACCAACAAATTTTGAGGGGGTGTTAAAAAAAATGTTCTTGGTCGATTCCAAAGGTTCACTATTGAAAATAATAAACCAAAAACTGACCTAACCTAGCTGAGATAGAGCCTGTAGTTTTCACACCTATATTGTAATGAACCTAATTACTAGGAGGCTGTGGCTCCCCTCCCCTCACATTTATCACCTGTTGTATTCATGCTCAATGCTAGAGTGTGTGTGCTCTCTCGTTGGCTTCCAACAAAATATAATAATTAATACTGCAACTGTGTTCATCTATCGTTCCCGATACGTTACATGTATAAAATAATAAAAACACTTCTCTACAATTTAACAGCATTTAAATAACAATTCAGAACATTACGAAAACAATTCACTCACTGCCTGGGGTTGCTTTTGGAAAAGGTTTTCAGGCTCTGAAAATAAGGAGCCATATTTTAAAAGAGGATTCCGTGGTCTAAAAAAGAAGAAGAAGAAGAAGAAGTAAATCTTCCTCTGAGATCAGCGATTTTTAAAATCATTTTGCTAGAGATTTCACGCAAAGAAGCGCGTTCCACGATATGGTGACCGAATAGATCCGTTCTAGAGGAAAAACAGTTAATAGACTCGCATCTGCGTAGGAAAAATAGTTAAAAGACTCATTTCCGAACTACCTAGTTATAATGGGCTAATAGATGGTGGTAAACCTCCTAGAATATCCATCTCTATAGAAGCATACATCCATCATGTAGAAATATCAACAGTGTCGGCTATCTCCCAAACTAGGCGTTTTCATGCTACACTGGTGTTAAGCTGGGTTAACATGAGCGCGTTCAACGCGGTTGTGCAACGAGGCGGTTACGCGTTCGGCCATTTGATTGGTGGCGCCTCAGCCGCCTGAGTACTTTTGGAGTGGACTGTCACGTTTCAAAAATTCTGATATTCGACGCGTAACCGCGGGCCCTTTGTTTACATTTTCTGTTATCACGACTTGTTATCACCACTTCTTCCAGCATGGGTATCAACTGGTGTGTTGTGATTTTTCTGGAAGCTTGATCCCAAATGAATCAAAGTTTTAATTAAATTGTAATTGATTTAGTTTAGGAGAGAAGAGAGCTGTGTGTTTATGTTAGGGGTCGACGAGTATTTTTTACTTTACTCATTTTTATAATTTTCGTTTATTTTGGTCTCTTGTAGACATTCGATGAATGCATCGTAATGAAATAAAACGTATACCAATCTAATAAATGTGATCTGTAATTTTTTATGTAATGGATACTCAAATTGATGAGAATTTCAACCACCAAATTGATGAGGTGATTTCCAAGATTTTTTTGCATAATTAGCACGTACAACGAAATCATAAAAAGTATCTACACAGCATGCAGATACATCTGTACATGGATACCTATGTCTTATGATGGCAATTTAAATGATGAGCTCACTCAGCTGATCAGTGACCACTCAGGCGCCTTCAGCATTCTCCATTGACCCGCCCTCTCAAATTTCAGCTTCCTGCGTTCAACAGGAGAGGAAATGGCCTTGGAGCTCACTCAGCTGATCAGTGATCATCAATTTTGATGATGTATAGAAGTATGTATCGATTGACCCTGCCTCTCAAATTTCAGCTTCCTGCGTTCAACGGCATCAGAAAAAAATCGTTGCATTGTTTTGTGTGTCGAAAATTTTGGAATGACCACCAGAACTTAGACATATCCATGTCAAAATTACGCTTTTCATAGGAATATTCTACATCATAATTCACTTTGATAATAATGATTACAAATAAAATAAAGCTATCAGAATTCCGATTTTTGGAGTTGGTAGGTAACGTTATCTATCTCGATTCAGTAAAATACTGTTTATCTTTGATGCATTTAAAAATGAAATGGAACATCGTAGGTACACATAAAAATGTACCTACTTGAGTACCCCCCAGTCGCCCTTGATGAGGAGGTACATTGGTGATTTTATAGTGATCAATATAGTTCGGACGAGCTGAATTGAATCACAATGTGAAAATAAAAATGATAGGATTCAAAACATAATAGGATTTCAACTGAAGCGCGGGAAAATTGAAGTCGAAAAGCTGTCACGCAACCGCGACCATGTGAACCTCTAGACACCAGCCGCGTCCTGAACGCGTAACCGCCTCGTCGCACAACCGCGTTGACCGCGCTCATGTGAACCCAGCTTTAGCGTTTTTGTTGTTGATCTAGGTGGATGTCTGGTTGAGCAATCTCTCGTACTTTATACTTCACTGACCTACCTGTTACTATATATTATGGTTCGGGCATGCATTTTTTTCAAATCTCGTAAACTTTATGGAACACAAGTCTTGTTTACTTAACAACTTATACTTCTTGTAGAAGATTTTTATTTTATGGTTTTTTTTCAGCTCCTTTACCAAGAACACAACCCCGGTATAGAGTATGTCTACAGTGTGCCTGTGGGGTCCGTCAGGGAGTCAACCAAACAAGGTTACACTTGGAGAACTGATCCATTCTCAGAATGTAGCGTAACCTGTGGTGGAGGTTAGTTTTGCATTCTCATGCTTTTACTAATTCGTTAGTTTGAACGTACAGTTGATCCCCAGAGTTCCCATATTCAACTTTTTTTCTCTGTCACTTAACTCAATTTTTGTAGTTGTAGTATGGGATTCAATGGGACTACAATCCTTTACCTTATTTTTATTATCAATAATCTATCAAACGACATGTTCTTCTCCAGTAGAGGAATTGGCTTTAATAGATTTCCCCATCTTCTATTAATTTCTTTTTTTGTGCTCAGCCAGGTTGTAGGTTGAACTAACAGTCTGAATACTGTTGAATACCGATGTTTCCGTGGTCTCAAAAGTGTGGGAGTCATGAGGGAACGTTTGTTTCGAATGTAGGAGGGCTCGACAAAAAAAAAGAAGGATCCCATTGGATAAGGATTAGTTAAATTTTAACCGACAGGTGCTAGCAATAAAACTTGCATTTTCATTTACCTTCCTACTGCACAAAACCACTGATTTGTTCCACGGTGGCACAAAGAAAATCCAGAGGTACGACTGTATTGATAATGTTCCCTCAATTTCAAAACTTGAGTACAATGAGGAATTTCCTATTTTTACCCCAAAATCGGATTCAGAACCTCGAAAAACCCCCCACCTACGGCAAACTTTCATCCCATACTTCCAAAACAGTGTAGAAAATATGAACGTTTAAAAAACCGGGAGGATGATAGTGTAAAAGACTTTTTACAATCATCTGTGCCAGGTTTGGCTGATTGGAGAGTAGATGGGCTGCCCATTATTATAGGTTATTCTCTTTTTTGGTTTATTATTTTCAATAATGAACCTTTGGAATCGACCAAGAAAAACAATTTTGACATTTTATGTCTTTACTATGGCACATAAATGAAAAATCGTCACGCGGGAAGCGTTATGAGGGGAGCGTTACGCGGAAATTTCTGATGATTTTCACGTACAACCAATCGTTCCTAGGGAAACTAACTTCCTCATTTTCCACCCCACAAAAATCGTTCACCACTCATTAGAAAGCTCTCAATTTATTAAACATAAGACATAAAATGTGTCACTTGTACGAAAGCTGTATCCACCGTTTGTGTTTTTAACACCCCGCAAAATTTGTTGGATTCAAGGTAGCTGTGGCCGAGCGAGCTACGGCATGTGTCTCTGGGGACGAGACTCGGACCGGTTGCTGGGGCCGTGAGTTCGGGGCTCGCCTCGGGAGCATATTTTTACTATCATTATCGAAGAATAGTTCAGTTCCCAGTGTGGATTCCAATTCCTATTGTTTTCCATTCTCATACCTTACGCTCAGTCGCTCATCATTATTTCTAAAATGAGGAGACAGGTATTGTGAAATAGTGAAACTATCAAGTTTGTCACTAAGAAAACGCAAATTCCATCAAATGTCTAGAATGATGGATGGGTAGAGTTGCATTTGGTTACCGTTGAAAACTCCCAAGTTGACGTTACCGGTAAAACCCGCATACATCATTTCGAAATTCTTTCGGGGCCCCTTCTCTGAATTCACCGTCTCCATTTCACCGATGTTGATAAAGAAGGTTTTTGGCATTTTATGTCTTTACTATGGCACATAAATGAAAAATTTTCTTTCTTGTTACCTACCTACGCGATTTTTAAAGGGACCGATCAGCTGGGGGCCATCCCATTCACGACTTACAACAATGAGACGAAAGCCATTACCCCTCCGCCTCGCCCTTTGCTCGGTTCCAAGGGCTACATCATATCGTCACCATTGAGTAGTAATGAAATGGGGGGGTCGATTCCTTTCTCATGCGCCTGCGGGCGAGAAAAGCTTACGTGTGGTCGCTTAGTGTAATAGGTTGAGTTGGGTGTAGGGGCTAGTTCCTATGTATTTTTTGCTTTTCTTACTCGTTTTCATTCAATATTACACGTGTTATCTTGCTTGATTAATGTTTAGACCACGGACAACGTATTTTGTTTCAACACCCTCTCAAAATTTGATGGTTTACGTTTCAAGGTACGTAGAATCCAAAAATCGAATACAAATTTGGTCGTCCGTCCGCCGTACGCGGCACTTTCCCCACTTAGCATTGACCGATTTTGATGAAATTTGTATGTAGGCTCCATTTGGGGTCTACTTGTGCCCCGTTAATTTGGTTTATGTAGGTCACTTCTAAGGGTTCAAAAATAAATTTTGAAATTTTGAAAACGCCCTAACTCAAAACATTTTGATATAAAGGTATTGCTTCCGAGTCTACCAAGGTAGCGGAAGCTTTGTTTTCACTTTTCAAGGACGAAAAAAAAAAAGTTCTCCAAAATCAAAATTTTCACTCGCGTTTTGCGTTTTAGACCTTTCTGAACAATTTTGGTTCAGTGTCTGTGTGTCTGTCTGTCTGTCTGTCTGTCTGTCATGAATTCCTTGTAACGCGCATAACTATACGAAGTTATTGTCCGATTTCAATGAAATTTTCAGGGATTGTGCGGGTTGGTGTGTAGACGGTCCCCTATGAAAACCATCATCCCCGGACTGATAGAAGCGACTGCGCATGCGCAAACGTGAATTCCTTGTAACGGCCATAACTTCCACATTTTCCATCCGATTTCAATGACATTTTCAGGGATTGTGCGGGTTGGTGTGTAGACGGTCCCATATGAAAAACATCACCTTCGGATTGATAGTAGCCACTGCGCATGCGCAAACGTGAATTTCCTTGTAACGGCCATAACTTCCACTTTTTCTACCCGATTTCGATGAAATTCTCAGGGATTATGCGGATTAGGTTGTAGATGGTCCCCTATGAAAATCATCACCTTTGAATTGATATTAGCCGCTGCGCATGCGCAAACGTGAATTTCCTGGTAACGTCCATAATTTCTACATTTGCTATCCGATTTCAAAGAAATTTTCAGGGATGTTACAGATTAGTATTTAGATGGTCCCCTATGAAAATCACCACCTTCGGACTGATAGTAGCCACTGCGCATGCGCAAACGTGAATTCCTTGCAACGGCCATAAATTCTACATTTTTCGTCCGATTTCAATGAAATTTTCAGGGATGTTACAGATTAACTCGTTTTGATGTTTTGAGATTAACTACTATGCATCGGATCATCTATACAATCGGGTTATGGATACGAGGAAGCTATGTGCCACACCCACTTGGCAGACGTTTTTTTCCTTCAATTTAAGATTCTATAGAATTTTTAGAATTTTTTGAGACTACGCGGAGCTCTGTAGGATAAACCGTTCGCTCCCTACGATAATTTAAGGGTCGGACGTACGATAAATCAGAAATACGAGTGTGAATCGCAAAAGAGGCCTAATCTCCGTTCAAATTTAAGTTGACCGTAATGCGATCGATGTTTTTCTTCATGTTGGATGGTTGGTGGCTTTGCAGAGGAGTGATCAATATAGAAAAATAATAAACCATTGTGTAATAATTTGCAGCGTTTTTTTTTTAATTTCTTGAGTCATTTGTAGTTTCTTTAATTTTTGTCAATTCCATTCATACATTGTTGTGAAAACTGGAAATTATTATTATTATTATCATAGAACAGTCGATTGTAATATAAAATTTCGAAATTAGTTTTGAGGGAGGCACGGCCATTTCTAATTTGGATGTAAACCCATCTGTTTAAAAACAGTTCCATCTCTAAAGAGACGAAAAATGGATACGAGCCATTTTGGAAAAAACGAGGTTTTGGTTATAGAAGAAAAGTCTTATTTTCATTTTCTTTTTATTTATTATAAATTTCTTTTAAAGATTTAAAAGCAAAACATTGAAAAATAGTTCACTACTGATTCTTCTAAACTCATTTCTATTGTTTCCCTCTACCAGTTAGGCAATGAATCACATTTGAATTAGAAGCGGAAAATATTAGTTTGGATATATGCCCTTCTGCTGTTAAATGAAAAAAAAAAAAAACGCTGCAAATTATTACACAACGGTTTATTATTTTTAAATAGATCACTCGTCTACAAAATCACCAACCATCCAATATGAAGAGAAAAAGAGAAAAAAAATCAAAATCACCAACCATTGATTGCATTTCGGTCAGCTCTAATTTGAACGGAGATTAGGCCTCTTTTGCGAATCACACTCGTGTTTTGATTTATATATATATATATATTTCAATATAAACCCTTAAATTTTCGTAGGGAGCGAACGGTTTGTCCTACAGAGCTCCGCTTGGTCTCAAAAAATCCTAAAAATTCTATAGAATCTTAAATTGAAGGAAAAACAATACCTTTATATCGACATTTTTTGAGTTAGGGCGTTTTCAAAATTTCAAAATTGATTTTGGAACCCTTAGGAGTGACCTACATCAACCAAAAGCTTCGGGGCACAACTAGACCCCAAATGGAGCCTACATACCAAATTTCATCAAAATCGGTCAATGCTAAGTGGCAAAAGTGCCGCGTACGGCGGACGGACGGCCAAGTTTTTATTCGATTTTTGGATTCTACGTACCTTGAATCGTAAACCATCAAATTTTGAGGGGGTGTTGAAATTTTTTTTTCTTGGTCGATTCCAAAGGTTCATTATTGAAAATAATAAACCAAAAGAGAAAAAAATCAAACAAAAAAAAATTAAAAAAAAAAATTTTTTTTTAATAAAAAAAAATCAAAATCACCAACCATCGATCGCATTTTGGTCAGCTCCAATTTGAACGGAGATTAGGCCTCTTTTGCGATTCACACTCGTGTTTTGATTTATATATATATATATATATATTTCAATATAAACCCTTAAATTTTCGTAGGGAGCGAACGGTTTGTCCTACAGAGCTCCGCGTGGTCTCAAAAAATTCTAAAAATTCCATAGAATCTTAAATTGAAGGAAAAACAATACCTTTATATCGAAATTTTTTGAGTTAGTTATTTCATCAAAATCGGTCAATGCTAAGTGGCAAAAGTGCCGCGTACGGCGGACCGACGGCCAAATTTTTATTCGATTTTTGGATTCTACGTACCTTGAAACGTAAACCATCAAATTTTGAGGGGGTGTTAAAATTTTTTTTCTTGGTCGATTCCAAAGGTTCATTATTGAAAATAATAAACCAAAATTGTGGAAAAGTTCACACACGAGCGCCTAAGGATGTACGAACCTGCCTGCTGCAGGCCTAACCTCTAGACATAATCTTCCCCTTATCTTTATCTTTCTACTGTGAGAAAATATCCCCCATCTTCTTAGTCCAAATTTACCATGTGCTATTGAAATGTGTTCTGTTTCAAATGTGCAATTCTTAACTGATCGATGCTTCATCAGCTTCTAATGAGGAATTTCACCGAATTCTGTTTGCATTTTTCCTGAATAGTTAATGGTGTGGGATAGATGGAAATCGGGCTGATTTCGGAAAATAAGTCTCCTGTTATTTTTGGGAGACAATCAAAATTTTTGATTTCAAAACTAACCGGGAAAACGGACGTGAAGCAGGAGCGCTCGCTAATTGGGCTGTTCAGATCGCCGTCTCCTCCCAGTGTTGCCCATTGGGACGACGAAATCGTGTTTTCTAAGAGAAAAGTTATCAAACAAAAACAGGGGAAACCTAATTTTCCCCATCTTGCTTTTTCTATTTTTTTCTTCAGTTTTTCGATTTCGAACTTTACTGTTTCGTGAAATTTTGCATCTGGGGACTATAGATTTCTCGATCTCAGCGCTTCAAGCGGCCATAAATGAACTATTCCAGGATGACGTCATTTTCCCGGTTTTTTAAACATTCGTATTTTCTACACTGTTTTGTTTATTCGTAAATTAGGAAGTTCGGGCTGAAAGTTTGCCTTAGGAGGTTTTTCGAGGTGCTGAATCCGATTTTGGGGTCAAAAATAGGAAATTCCGACATGGTGAAATTCCTCAGTATATTAATGAAAATTATAATATTTAGGTAACTCTCTTTTCTAATCTACTAATTTAAACTGACTGCTCGTGACGCTACAGCTTTTCGTCTTATACAAGAGCCCCCCCTCCCTCTTCTTTCAAATTAACACAAATTCAGTGACACTAACCTGGTTAATAATGTTTTCATGGAGGATTTTTTTAGGTAAACAAACCAGAAAAGTGTGGTGCTCACATGGCTCAGAGCAAGTTGGCAACGTCCTGTGCGACTCTAGCACAGAGCCAGCAGAGTCTAGAATTTGTGGGGAACAGGCGTGCCCCGCAAAGTGGGTTCTTGGTGAATGGTCCCGTTGTTCCGCTCCTTGCGGTGAAATTGGATACCAAACCAGAGAGGTTAGATTATGTTGCGTTCAAAAATCCTGATAACTAAACTACCTGATACGTGTTCGCACGTCTGTTGTACTTAATTTTCGAACTCTTCGCCTGATTTTGTTTGAATTGAAATGCTTCAACACAAAAGAAATGAAGCGATTCTAAAATTTTTGCTCCATCACGCTATCTATTTCGTTGTCAAATTTTAGGTCAACTGTCAGCAAGCCGTAGGGTTTTCTAATAGAACAGTGACAGAACATCTATGCAAAGGAGAAAAGCCAGAATCGTCTAGGCAGTGTCAAGAGAAAGGTCCGTGCCCTGTATGGCACATCGGCCCGTGGAAGCCTGTGAGTACTTTCCATTCCAATGTTGAAAACTCCAATATAAACCAAGCATTGCATTTCTAATTTGCTCACCAACTCTTTGAATTTGTGGGCTATTCTAGTGTGATCACCTATGTGGGGAAGGAAGACAAAGCAGGGACGTAGTATGTTACAAGAAAGAGGATGGATTGGTGAAACAACTGCCAGACTCCGATTGTCTTGACGTTAAACCCGTAACAGAACGCACATGTTTATTGATGCCCTGTGAAGGCTTAGACTGGATCACTTCTGAATGGAGCGGGGTATGTTGTTTTATGCTTACTTATCACAAAATTATTCGCTCTTTTCTCAAAAAAAGAGAAAAAAAATAATAATAAATAATATAATGTAATGTATAATATAATGTAATAATAATAATAAAATGTTCATTCCAGTGTAGCGATAAGTGCGGTCAGGCTATTGAGACGAGGATAGTCAAGTGTTCAGACGAGAAAGGCCACTCGTACAATGAATCTTTGTGCCACTCATACAGAAAACCGGAATCCGTGAAAAACTGCACGTATGTGCCATGTTCTAGTCAATGGTTTACATCACAGTGGAATAAGGTTTGTAATATTCTAGTTTTATACCTAAATTTTGTAATGATTTTCATGAAACCTAATGGATTTGCCTTAATTAATTTAATGTTAACTGTAGGTAGTGAAATTTATAATGAAAATTGAAAGTTTTATGAAGGGTGTAGTAATAGTAGATGATTCTTTCCATTGCAGTTTGTTGCTAAAAAATAAAAAACGTAATCTATTTCCACGAAAGTTATGAGTTACAAATTTAAATCGATTTCGACAGTTAGGTCATAATCAGTTACAAACAGGAACTACTTTTTTTTTTTTTTGAAAGAGAAACCAAATTTATTTTTATCAATTTTGTGATGCGTTTTTCATGCAGTCTGAAAAACCCATTGGTGGATTGAGACAACATTTCGATTGTTGTTTCTTGGTTTTCTTCACTCTTCTATCTGGAGCACTGCTGCACCGTCCTCCAGACCCAGGGATCGGATAGTCTTCCTCGTGCCCCTCAGTCGAAGGGACACGGCTCTGATTATTGACACCTGGATCCGGACCTTCACCCACCCTAACACGTGGGAGTAGGGCCTGCTCCATTTTTCTGCCAGTGTTGAAGCCAGCCTCTTCAAGAACACCTCATATTCACGATGAAGTGCGCCGTCACAGGAACAGATGAGAGGGGTAAACGATCCTCGAAGATGTTCAGCTGCTCTGTCATACTTGGCGTGTTTTTGTCCAGCCGCTGTCTGTGCAGTGGAGTCCCACGTTTGGGAAAGGTACGAGGCGGCGTCAGCATTAATAATGCGTGTGTCGAAAAACGCCGGCTTCGCACTTTCCCAAACTCCTTGGACTTTGATGTCGGCCACTAACATCGGGCTTCTCTCGTTGGCCTCTTGCATCACTGGTTCCAATGTAGCACCACCCCATGCAAGACCTGCCAGTTTGACACACTCGTCCCTTACTTCATCGTGACCCCTTTTTACGAGGCCTCCCTTCTTGCAGTTGAGCGTGTGGCTCAGATCCAACTGTGCTCCACAACCATCGCACTTGTCAGGAAGCTCGAGAGGGGTGTGTCCATAGCGTAGGGCCAGGGCATCCCTAAATTGTGCTGGTGACAAATCCAGGCCGTCTGCAGTTGAGGGTAACACTGTGAGCCATTGGGAATTGTGTTGCACCCTTTCCAAGACCTGTTGCTGGCTTGGTAGCAGTCTACCAATGAGCTCTGCACTCATCTGGCTCAATGACTCGTCCAACGCCTTTCTTTCTTCCTTCAGGACCCTACCTACCCTCTCTAGGTGGTTAATATAATTGAGGGGGCTGCCTGTTTGGATGGAGGTCACAAGTTCTTCTGTCGCCCTGGTGGAGGTTCGATGGGATTGTTCTCCTGACAGCAACGGATTTTTTATACCCAAACCACCCCATCTGGCTGGGAGCTGTAGGACATCACATTCATATGCTCCTAGCTCGCGCCCTATGATGGCAGGCATCAGCTGGTGTTGGATAGCATCCCATAAAGGCCTATACTCTTCCTGGAAACCTTCTACCACCCTCTGGAGAAATCCCCATTCGAACTGAAAAGATTTGGTGAAAGCTATATAAGCGGCTTGGGGGCTTTTCTTTGCTGCTTGTGCAAATTTTTCAGTGTACGTGACCCACTTCTTCACTGTACTTTTTATGAACTCTCATTTCGACTCAATTGGCCCCACTACTCCACCCAGGAACCTCTGTGAGTTTGTGATTTGTATTCCAGTGTTCTGGAAAATTATCCTGGCCTCCTGTTCTAGTCCTGCTTTTACAACTAGGTACTTTGTTGGCTCAGGGTTGTAGCCCCACCTTGGTCCTTCCTCCTGAAGAATTTCGAACCACTGGCGTACATCCCTTAGTTTACCTATGCAGGAAGCATTATCTGCGTACCAATTTTGCTTGCAATCTTCCGATTTCAGTTTTCGTATTAATGGAAGCGTTCCTACAGCGTACATCATCATCCCAAGAGGGTCCCCTTGGGTCGTCCCCTCTTGGCTCAGAAGTGTTGCGTCGCTTTTGCGGAAAAGGGTCACTGGATATCCGCGGTAGGTGTTGAAAAGGAATCTCGCGCATCTTGGCCAGTAGATTCTGGAATTCCATAATGCTAATGGACGACTCATTGCATTAAATGCATTTGTGGCGTCCACCAGGAGGAGACTTTCGTGTTCTTCTTCATTTGTCATTTTACAGATAGCGTGGACTGCTCCCTCAATTCCCGACTTAATGCCGGCGGAGAGCTGATCAGATCCACAGGCTTCTTTGAGATCTTCTCCTGTCACGAGTGCCATTGTTTTTGCGCATATTCTTTGTAGGAGTTCTTCCACGCCGATCGGTCGGACTCCTGGACATTTGTCGAGCGCCACTCCTCTTCTTGCAAGAAGTGCTTTTATCCTGCTCCAGTCTACCACTCCATTGGCTAGTCTTCTCACCAAGGGGGCTACTACTTCTCTCAGTTGCGCACTATGAGCACCAAATCGTAGGAGCATGTTTCGCCTTTGCTCGGCATCTGTACCACTTGGACCAGCACTTCCTCGCAATTTTCGAACAACTTTTTCAATATGATTGCTGGTCACGTCAATGTCAACCATTAGTGGAAGTGTGTCACTTGCGATAAAAGTATCTTCTTTTACAGGAACTACTGATTATGACCTAACCGTAGGAAAATATTTAACTTTTCATTTTTGTTGATTTCAGTGCTCGGCTAAGTGTGGCCAAGGCATTCAATCGAGGAGCGTCATCTGCGCATCTTTGGATGGTAACAAGCTCTCTTTGGTCGACAATTCAAAGTGCGATGAAAAGATGAAACCAGAGAGTACGATGGAGTGCAGGGCTGAACAAGAATGCAAAGGAGAATGGTTCGTCTCGCCTTTTGGAGAAGTAAGGTTCCACCATCAAAGACTGACTGAAGGTTCTGCCATAGTGTGGTTTAAGAATGAAATTGATCTCTTCTTCCGGTTTTATTCTCTGTTAGCTACTGAACAATGAGCCATCATCAGCCAAATCCCTAAGAAATTGGCAATATTGTAGGATGACAAGACTACTTTCAAACTATCGGCACAAAACAACTTCTAACTGTCGTGTTTTTATGTTTACAGTGTTCGAAGCCTTGCGGTGGAGGAAGACAAGAGAGAACTGTCTTGTGCCTGAGAGATAACACGACTGTTAACCTAGATGAATGTGACAAAGAACTCTTCATTCTAGACAATAGCAAAGATTGCAACACTCAACCCTGTGGTGAAGGTGAGAACAAACATCACCCCTCTCTTTTAACACCTTCCGAGCTGACTGAATCCACTCTTCCGCCGATCTCGGATTTATGGATCTAGTAGCGAGTACTAGCAGCTTTTTTTTATATTACCCTGGAAACTATCTCCGTATTTTCAATAATAATAATTGTCCTTGAAACTGCACAATATGATCACTAGGAAATCTAGTCTGCGCTAGAATGCGTTTAAAACCTAGTATTCAATCATTTTAATCCCCAAGTTTATCGACCAAGTTACATCCCGTCCCAGAGAGTCTCCACCAAAATGGGCGCCACTCCCAACCTGTTGACTATTAAAAGCATTTGAATCATCGAGGGACATCGAAAATTTTGTTGTTGAAAACAATGATTTTTTTAGACGAACTGATACCAGTCTCGACTGCTCAAGTGATTACTGAGGAGGAGTCTGAAGAGTGTGACTATGGTGACTACTCTGAGTACGACGAATCAACAGATAGTGACGACCTAATTAAACTCGATGGTGTCAGTACCGTAGTAAGTTTTTTTGCACTCTGTAGCGTTCAATTCAAAGTTCATGCATGTTTTTCATCATAATTAATTAATTCTTTTGAATGTCTCTAGGGAATGTCTGGTGTCACTGACGATGATGAGGGATCTGGTGGCTAT
Source organism: Apolygus lucorum (assembly GCA_009739505.2). Taxonomy (NCBI): domain Eukaryota; kingdom Metazoa; phylum Arthropoda; class Insecta; order Hemiptera; family Miridae; genus Apolygus; species Apolygus lucorum. Next base: position 4,149,521 of record CM019172.2, read on the forward strand.
TCAGATGATCTCATTTTCGTTAGAACGAGTAGTTCCTTGTCAGGCGTCACATCGTCAGATTTGGAATCTTCAGACACCTCTACTAAAGTCGGGAAATCTACCTCAGATGGGACTGATGGTGAGAGTGAAGGTCCTTCAAGTCTTGCCGAATCTAGTCTTTACCCATCAACTGGCACCTTGGCCGATGAAGCAGTTGTTACAGGTTCTGTTGAAGATTCTTTTGTATTTCGATTTCGTTGTATGTGCAGTATAAAAAATTATCCATTCCTACCTAACTTATTGAATTGAAAAATCAACTAACTTATTTTCATAAATTAATTGTGCATGGGCTTATTTGTATTTTCAAATAGGTGGCAGTACAGATGGCGTGTCAGCTGCAGCATCAGATTCAGGGGTTTCTGGAGCCAGTACTGAGAAATCTGGTGATTTGTCTGCAGGAAGTAGTAGTACTGAGATTATTGGATCTTCCACTGTTGGTTTATCAGAGTTGCCTGGTGCTTCTGATGGTGCCTCTACTGAGCTGCCTGGTACATCTACAGGATTGTTTGGAGCCTCATCGGAACCCCCTGGAGCATCAACAGACCTCCCTATTGGATCTAGCGATACTTCAATCGCTCCAGCATCTATTGAATCTTCCCCATCTGGTACTGACGCGTCAGCTCTTGCTGTTGGCACAACTCCTTCAAGTGCAGATACCTCTACTTCTGACGGGGGTGTCAGTGAAGGAACTGTGACAGATAGCAAAGGTTCGACGGATTCTAGTGCAACAGATTCATCAAGTTCTTACGATGCTTCAGCCACAGAGTCATCTGCTGCTAGTTCTGTAGCTGGTACTGACTCAACTGCTGTTGATGCAGTAACTGGCTCAGTTTCTGATGCAGCTGGAGTAACTCCAGAAGTAACCACTACAGCAGGTGTGTCAGTTTCAACTTCAATCCCTGGAGAGACAGCCTCTTCCGGAGTCAGTGGTGTTTCAGTATCCAGTGCTGCTCTCGTTTCAGATGGCTCCTCATCACCTGACACTACTGGAAGTGTCACAACCAGCCCTTCAGGTATGTATTTGACTGTTTCGAAGTCACTTTGTCAAGAAATTCCGAAAAATTACTCGTGTAACATCCTGAATAACAACTTATTTTCTCAAAAATAATTATCTTCGTGTACTCAACTACTGAATATATTGCTCACTCGTTAATATTATGATTTGCAATAGCTTCTTCTAGTGATGGTGCAGATTTTGGAACAACTTCGGCTTCAGTGACAAGTGTCTATGGTTCTGAAAGCGCATCTAGTGGAGGATTATCGACGACAGAAAGTAGTTCTTCCAGTGGATCCAGCAGCTCAGAAATCTTACGTTCCAGTATTGCTCTGACTACAGAGGGTGCAGCATCAGAATCCGTCAGTGGGTCAACTTTGGCACCTGTCTCTGATTCATCCACTCCTGAGGGTAAGGATATATTAAATCTCCCCACATTCTGGCTTATTGCAGTCGATCTCTGATTGTTATGTAACCATCTTATTCGTTTTGCTTATCCGACAGTGAGTTATTCTTCCACTGAGGCTGGAGGTAGCACCGAAACGGCATCTGAAAGCAGTACTAGTTCCTCAAGCTTGACTGAAACAGAATCCACCGATATGACCTCAACTGAATCATCATTCAGCCCAGATACCACAGATTTGACCGAAGGTGATCAAGAGCACAAAATATTATATTGTTGAAATGTAAACCAAGACAACTTGTTGGTATCAAAATTATTGAGTTTTACTATGATCAGGAATGATACTATTCTTGTTTTGCAGCTGTATTCGGATTTACCACTGAAAGTGATGTGGACAAAGCCATCAAGAAGGAGAAGAAAATGAAGAAATGTAGGCGAAGGAAAGGGCCAAGGCCATGCGTCAGCTCAATGTTTGGTTGCTGTCCAGATGGGAAGACTGTGGCCAAAGGACCCTTCTCTAAAGGTAACATTTGCGGTTATAAAATCAATCTGAAGAAGATGTTCATTGAATCAACAATTATTTTAACATTGAATTAACATTCATAATGTTACCTTTCTTGCTAGGCTGTCCCATTCCCAAAACATGCAAGGAAGCTACACACGGCTGCTGCCCTGACGGCTTGTCGCCTGCCAAAGGTCCTAACAACAAAGGGTGTCCCAAGTCTCAATGCGACCAAACTTTATTCGGCTGCTGTCCAGACAAAATCACTCCTTCGTTGGGTAACAACTTCGAGTCTTGTCCCATACAAACTACTCCTATGCCTGATTGCAATGTCACTACGTAAGCCTTTTTTTTTTTTTTTTTTTTTTTTTTTGTCTCCACGTTTCAAATGATATTGTTGCTGATCCCAATGTGCGCAGATGTTGAGAAATTCATTCATTTTTTTAGTTATGGTTGCTGTCCTGACGGAAAGATTGCTGAAGGTCCATACTTCGAAGGCTGTGTCGAAACCTGTAGCAAAACTGAATTCGGATGTTGTCCCGATGGATTTACTATTAAAACTGGGTTGGATTATGAAGGATGTGATAGTAAGTTTTTGATTGTTTCCATAGTGGTCTATGGATTCTATTTTCATGATTAGTAGTTCAGTAAAGGTCGGGGATAGCTCAGGTGTTATGTAGTTGTCTTTGACCATTATTCGATTGATATTACCGTCTGAGATATTTGGTTCGAATTATTTCCACAGTAGATTATATTCTTGTAGATCTCTGTGGTGCTTAATATAACTATTACTACCGAAAAATTGCTTTAGCTTTGGGGTTTATTTCACCCTAAAAACTTATTATCCACGAAAAAACGTTGGGTTAAACACCACAGAAAACGTGCTACCATTGTGAATACCAAATCTCTTACCTTCCTAATATAACTAAAATCAACCCACTAATAGGTTGAGTTATAAATTATTTTTCTCATAATAATCTGATCACTTATCACTTTCATACTGGTCAAGTCTTACATCTTATTTCCTGAAGATAGTTTAGCCATGGGCTTTTTTAGTTATTTTAACCTATTGTGTTAGCAGATAGAAAGTTAACTCCGGATTTGACTTCATTCGAAGAATTCTGATTTGCTATTTTTGGTCAGTCCCCAGCAATGAGACTTGCTCAAGTTCTGAATTCGGATGCTGCCCAGATGGTCTTTCTGTCGCCTCAGGTCCTGATGAAGAAGGATGTCAAAACTGTACAGAGTCGCGATTCGGATGTTGTCCAGATGGTATGAATTTGTGTTCAAGTTAGAGAGTTCGTTTACCAGTTGGTAAAAGAGGTAATCTTTAGTAAAGTACAATAAAAGATTTATTATTTGTGAAATTAATCACATAATTTGTTCAGGTATCCTGGCTGCCAAAGGTATTCGCCAGTTTGGTTGCGCCCCAGCTTGCACTACAAGTGATTTCGGTTGTTGCTCTGACAATAAGACGTTTGCACATGGACCCAATCAAGAGGGATGCTGCCTGAGTACACCTTTCGGATGCTGTACTGATAATGTGGTTCCAGCACAAGGGCCAAACTACTACGGTGAGCAAGTTTCGCATTTCACTTTAGTTCTGTCATCATATAATTGATCGACTACAAAACCGCCGTATGCGCAAAGGAGTAGGTACTCTTTTCGGTGTGTCAAGGGACTTTTTCTCTGCCGCCAATCCTTAGTGGTAGTAGGTACTGCATCCGAGAAAAAAAAACTATCAATCTATTTTGGACGTGACTTTGTCTCTCCAAATATCTTGCTGTGAGATGAACTTGGACTATCTACGCTGCTCAATTTTATAGTACCTGTAATTCTGTTTGGAATGAAAGTACGGGGCCTTGGTTATTATCCTTTTGAATGATGCATCAAGTTTTCGTTTACAGGTTGCGACTGCCGGAACTCTGCATATGGCTGTTGCCCAGATGGTAAAACCTCAGCATCCGGCCCAAATAACTTGGGATGTGGCTGTCAGTACAGCGAGTTTGGATGTTGCCCAGACAGGCAAACTGAAGCCGACGGTCCCAAGTTCGAAGGCTGCTCTTGTCACACCTACCAGTTTGGATGTTGCCCTGATGGGGTCAGGATTGTCAAAGGACCTAACTTGGAAGGTATGAGTAGTTTTGCCACACAGGCTTCATAAGTCGAAATACCCCTTTCAGTATATTTTGAGATGAATGGTATAGATAAGATTATTCAGATAATATCTAAATAATATCTATATATTATATACATAAGGTATAGGTAAGATTATATCGATTTTATTTTATTAGCATGACCGTTCACATTTACATATTTAAATTGAAGACGAATTTTAATTTAAAACCTAATACTAATTTGAAACCTATGTCGTTTTTTGGAATTACTCCTATTTTTCTTTCTCAATCTATTCTTGATAGGATGTGGTTGTGAACACAGTGCCCATGGTTGCTGCCCCGATGGAAAGACAGCCAAGGAGGACCCCGACCACAACTGCACTTGCGAAGCCACCAAGTTCGGTTGCTGCCCTGACGGAGTCGCTGAAGCCCAAGGAGACAATTTCGAAGGATGTGAAAACGTTCCGATCACAGGTAAGACATCAGAACCCTGCTTAGTAATCATTGTCAGGAACCTAACTACTTCTCTTTAAGGCCAACAGTATAAAATTGCTATTTGTGGCTGATGGCGGCAGAACCTAAGAAGTATTTGTGGTCTTTTTCAGCCAATAAGCAATGTTTTGGCTGTTTTTATTTCGGTTTTCTAGCTTTGAGAGCATTCGAACTCTTTCTGCAAGTGTTTTCCAAAATGTATTTCATCGTTCTCAAGAGGTCCGTTTTCCCGTTTATTTTCCAAAATCAACCCGATTTTCATCTATCCCACACCATTAACTATTTAGGAAAAATGCAAACAGATTTGGTGAAATTACTCATTATGAATTGGAGTTCCTACCACTTGAGCCAAGCAAGTGAATGGGCAGAAATGCGAAGAGGCAGCTGATCACCCCCCCCCCCCCCTGGTTAGGAAATCTTAGGTACTCCGCTACCTAGCCAGGGAGGTGAGGGGCAGCTTTGGCCGGCATATTCCAACCCAGTGAGAACGCGCTATTTTTGACTGACTTCGGACAACGTTTGTCCTAATAGGCGGTGGCTCGACTCGTGTCTTGGGAGGAAGTTGTTTTGATGACCTAATCTTAATTAATTATTGTCAGAGAAATGCTGAGGAGAACATTCAGGTCCGGTACGACTGCGCCACATTGTTGAATCTTCAAAAATTAACTTCCCGTGAATGTCCGTGTGTTTGTGACAAAATCTTGTGTACTCTGCCCAGACTTTAGTTTTCAAAAGATTTTCGTGGTTCTTTTTCTGTTCGACGCGGAAATCTATTTAGTTGTGCACAAGGTCGCCGGAATTTTGATTTTTGCCTTTTAAGGGGTGAAAGGGGGGTTAATGATGAAAAAAACTTGGGTTTTCGGGCATATTCTTGTGTACTAATTCACAAAATATCTGATTTTTCAATATTTCGGTTCCTACATAGCTTACTAAATTGTACCCAAGCTTTAAAATTGAGGGAAAATTCTCAGTATACCTCTGGATGTTCATGAATTATTCTTACTACCATCATGGAACTATTTAGGTTCAACGGTTTAAATTGAACAAATGCTTATCCAATGGGACGTCCCCTGGATGCATTGCTAAACAATTGTTTAGTATTGTATGTTCAAAATTTCCTCTTATCATGCCCAGCGTTTAAATTTAGTTTTTTTAGTTTCATGCTTTGATATTATAGTATTTTACCTTTTACTTAAACCTTTTCCATTCTGACCTAAACCTTCTGACTTCCGAGTTTACCAATGTAGCGGAAGCATTGTTTTCACTTTTCAAGGTTGAAAAAAAGTTCTTAAAAATCAAATTTTCCGTTACGTTTTAGTCCTTCCTGAACAATTTTGGGTTTGTGTCTGTCTGACAGTGAGTGTCAGTAATGAAATCCTTCTAACGGGCAAAACTATACGAAGTTATTGTCCAATTTCGATGCAAATTAGCAGATTGGCGTGTAGATGGTTTCCTATGAAAATCATCATCCCAGGATAAACAGCAGCCACATTGCTTGCACAAACGTATGATCTGTGTAACATCCATAATTTCTGCGTTTTCCATCCTAATTCAATGAAATTGTCTGGAATTGAGCGAATTGACGTGTGGATGGTCCCCTTTGAGGGTAGTGCAAGTTCTTAGAGATTGATGTTTTGAGATTATCTACAATCCATCGGATCATCTATGCAATCGGGTTATGGATACGAGGAAGCTATGTGTCACACCCACTTGGCAGACTCTCGTACTCAGCTCATGTGAAAATTTTTGATTGCGTAATGAGATGAAAGAGAATTAATGCTATTTCCAATGGTATCTTCAAATTTTAATATTTGGTAATTAAAGGGAGTTATGGCAGTTTCAATGACATAAGCTCGAATACTAGAAAAAATCTTAAAATTGAAAAACCTTAAAAATTAGGGGTTAAAACAATATTGCCAAGAAAATTTTTTTTGGATACCTAAATACCTTGTTGAATCGATCATTGAAGTTTGGACCATTAATTCTTTTATTCTGGACACCCTGTATATTATAGCGTTTCAAAGTGCCAAAAAAGATTGAATCTAGTTTCAAAATGTTGGAAAAAAAACTCAAGGTTCCGCGACATGATTGGTACTTGCAGGCATCGGTTACCTCAACTCTCATCCCACCACGAAATATTGATTGGTTGTATGAATTTAATCATCTAACCGAATTTGGTTAGGAAAACTTTACTCGGTTGTTACTTCTTTACCAAAGTAAATAGTTTTCTTGTATCTTTGCACTTAGTTGCTTATTTCAATCAACTCCTTTCCCATATTTCTAGGAGAGGTCTGTTCTCTGCCAAGAGCTAACGGCGATGGCCGAGATTTTAAGATTGTTTACTGGTTCGACAACACTTACGGCGGTTGTGCTCGCTTCTGGTACGGTGGAAAAGGCGGTAACCAGAATCGCTTCAAGACTCTAGACGAATGCAAAAGTGTCTGCGTTCAACCAACTGGCAAAGGTTTGTACTAATCTATCATTATTCGCTTTTAGGGGTTTCAGTATGAAAGTGGTCTGGGAAATCAGGAAAAAATGGTGCTTGAATAGTCGGCGTTGGTTCCTAAGTAGACTTTTCGGACATTCAAAAGTGATCACGATCTGGATGGCTCGTAACAGACAATCTAGAGCTTCCAAAACTGGCGTAGAATTTCTTCGAAGTTTTGGATCCCAGCCTGCTTTCACACGATTCATTCATTCGCTAATTAATGACACAGTCTGTATCAAATGGTTTTAGATTTAATCGCGAATTACGATTTACAGAAGGTTTGATATGATTTCAGATGTGTGCAGTCTTCCTGTGAGCAGTGGCAGCTGTCGCCACAGTGTCCCTATGTGGTACTTCGACAAGGCATACAAGCAGTGCCGACCTTTCACCTGGACTGGCTGCCTTGGAAACAGCAATCGTTTCCACACCCGGGAGGAATGCGAGCTTCAATGCGGATCTCAAGATCATCTAGGTAACCAAGTTGATTTTGGGTATTTATTTATTAAATCATGTACGGGCAAGCCCAATTCAATACAATAGTATACAAAATGTTGAACGTTAATTATAGGAAATAAGACATGAGAGGTGACTTTAATACTGCGAGAGACTTAATACTGACTTAATACTAGTGACTTTAATACTGCGAGGGAGGAGTTAAAAAAGTCAAAAATTGGGTGAAGGAACAAAAAAAGATTAGATTAACCACAGCTGCGTGGTAGACGGTAGAGAAGGCGATTTCGCTGGTAATTGTAGGGGGAAAACGGGACATAGAAGAGAGGAGATGAGCGGGCAGCTTCGCATGGAACATGGAAGTAGATCCTTGAGAGCAATGACCCCTGCGATCCCCCCCTGCGATGACCCCTGTGTGATCCTTGGTATCTGTCGAACATAAAGCCCCGTTCCAGAAGAATGCAAGTTTGAGCAGGTCTTCCATACCATTTGGGTTTTTTTTTTTTTTTTTTTTTACGGAAGTGGGGAAACTCTTTAAGAGCGAAGGGGAAGTTCACCCCAACAGTGTTGGACTCCCCATGAATTAGGGCTACCAACTAAAACCCCACTCCCTCTGCTTAGGACTCACCCCGGGACCACTTGTACAGTATTACTTCAGGGTGAGCCCTTTTTTTGTGCCAAATGGCTGCTCCTACTTCTGGTCTCCTTCAATTGTATTCCTCATCTTCTTCCTCCCATCTTCCATCCAGCTTTTTTGCTTTGAGGACTGATGTGACGAATACTGCCATTGCGTCCCAGCTCGACTTGTTCTTAATCATCTCATGTATGATTGTCTGTGGACGCAATGTTCCAATGACCTCCTCAGCACACCCTCTCATACCCTCCCATTGAGGACATGTGAAGAAGGTGTGGCAGACATCATCCTCCTCTATCCCACAGTATCTGCACTCTGGGTCAGTGACTTTCCCGATCTTTACTAGGAAGGAGCGGAAGTATCCATGCCCTGAGAGGAATTGAGTCAGGTAATAGTTCACCTCTCCGTGTTTTCTCTCCAACCAAGACTTTAGATCGTCGATTATGAGGGCTGTCCACCTTCCACGGGTTTCACAGACAAGGTCTGCTTGCCACCTACGGATGGTCTCCTCCCGCTCTTCCCTCTTTACTATGGTAATTGTCTCTGCCTTCCTCATTCTTATCCTTTTGCGCTCCAGTGCCTGGTGGTATATTGGGATAGTTCCCGCTATCACTTGTGATGCTGGACCTGAGACATCCTCCAAGTCTCTCCACTCAGTAATTCGTGCTGTGAGGTTCTCTGAGGCCATAGTGATATCAGGTATGGTTCCCCTACATCCTGCTCTACGAAAGGTTGGTACATTTCCGTCATTTATGACTACTAGTCCAAGTCTTGACACCATATCCATGACTTTATGCCCTTTATTATCTGGAGCTGGTTCCCCCCATTCCACTGCCTTTGCATTGAAGTCACCTGCTATTAGCACCTCTCCATTTGCATTTCTAGCCTCCTCTTCAATGCAGACCAACTTTGCTTCATAGTCAGAAGTTGGGTCTGTTGGTGATAGGTAGCAGCTGATGTATGTAATGCCCCTGCTCTTGATCCAGCAATACCCCAGGCCAGCACCATTGGCTTCCACCTGCACTGCCACTCGGTTTATACCATTTGGGTTCGTCTCGTGTGGACTGTGCCATGAACATTTCAGCCTATTACTTACATACCATCCTTTCTAGAAAGTGTAATATTGGTTGGGAAATAGGAATCGGTTATAACTCTGAATAACTACGATTGATGGCTTTTGGGTCGATCGGAATAAGTCTGCTCGTTCCAAGTCTTATCTCTTATCTCCCGTGCTGGAGGTGGTTGTTGTTTCTTCTACAGAGAGGTGCATTTGTGGTTGGTCTATTGAATTCCCCCAGGTACGGGGTGGAGTTGAAACTAAAATTACAGTGGACCTTTGTAACTAAACTTGGATAGAAAATGAACCTACCTCATTCAGAAAAGTTATGCGGTCCGTACATGGAAGGGAAGGCAAGACGTTAACCTTTCAAAACAATCGAGTATCCAAAGTCACAACGAAAAGGCGAATTTCTCCATAGTGACGTGGGAGTTTCTGTTCGTCATGAGAAACTCGATGGTCACTGGTTCTAGCAAACCATTATTGATAGATAGATAGATAATCGTTTAGCTAGAACTGGACCACTAGACGCATCAGACACCCCTTTGTGGGCTTCGGTGGTCTGGTGGGCAGTGTACCCGACTGCGGTGATAAGATAAGAACCGTCTAGCGGGGATGCGAGTTCGAATCTGGTCGCCAGCAGAAAGTTTTCTGTCTATTAGACGATCGGCAATCTCTCGTTCCAACCCAGGGCGGTGATGTTTGGGAAGCCATGAGCGAAATCATCAGAACAAATTCTGATCTCCCCTTAGGGAGACAGCTGATGACGTCCGTGACGCCAAGAATGGCAGTCGGACGAAAATTCAACCTGAAATGGTTGCTTACTTTACTTTACTTACTTTTTGCTTACTACCTCCTCATGTCCAAGAACCGGTCTTCCAAAGGCGGTCCATCGAAATTCTGACAGGATCGGGCGTATGCAAAGGAAATGAAATTGATCTTCTCTCCGACGGGTGTTGCATAAGGCGCATTGCTCACATCTGTCAGTGGGATAGGGTTTTCCATTAAGATGGAGTAGTTCTCCCCTTAATTTGAAGAGCCATCTGCTTGCCCCAAAATCCATTTTTGTGTCTTCTATAAGGCTTAGAGGCTTGACTGAGGGGTCCAATTCTCTGTAGAGCGTGAAGTTCTCTGAGTCTAGGGCCCTCCGCCAGAACTACACGCGCTTAGATTTTTTGAACTCTCCCGGCAAGGCATCCTGAGCCCTGATTATCTTGTAATCCAGCGAATCCAGGTGGTTGTGGACGTCGAGCTCGGTTGAGAGATGATCCAAGTGCCTAGCCCAAGAAACATTCTTACTGATCACCTCTCTTGCTACGATTCTCGGTAGGCGGCTATCCTGAAGACGGGCAACTCTCAGCAGGTACTCAAAAAGGGCCTTGAGCGTGAATGCGGAAACGGTGTCCAATCCAGTCTCCCGGTGCAGGATGTAGTTTGGAGCAAACCTCGGCAACTGGAACAGCCTCCTTATAAACATAAGCTGAACCCCCTCAGCTCCCCCATACTCTCTCCATCCCCAGCATGGCGCCGCATAACACAGGACGGATTGTACAGCCGATCGGAACACATCCATCTTAGCCCTCACTGGAACCGATGCCTCATCAAATAGTTTTCCCCAAATGATGTTGCAAACCATTATTGAGTATCCTCATTACACTATCGTATACTCAAAAATCGTACTACTCAAAAACAAAATAGAAGCTGCTATGAACTTGATGAATTGTATTCGCGACTTAGAAGCAAATGGGAATTGATGCAGTCGTATACGTACTGACAAGGGCGGCGAATGTAGCTCACACGAACTGAATAATTTATGTAAGCAGAAAGGAATTCAGCTGCAACAGACCTTACCGTACTTTTTGTTTTTTGTTTTTTTGTTACGGAAGTGGGGAAACTCTTTAAGAGCGAAGGGGAAGTCATCACAACAGTGTTGGACTCCCCATGAATTGGGGCTACCAACTAAAACCCCACTCCCTCTGCTTAGGACTCACCCCGGGACCACTTGTACAGTATTACTTCAGGGTGAGCCCTTTTTTTGTGCCAAATGGCTGCTCCTACTTCTGGTCTCCTTCAATTCTATTCCTCATCTTCTTCTTCTTCCTCCCATCTTCCATCCAGCTTTTTCGCTCTGAGGACTGATGTGACAAATACTGCCATTGCGTCCCAGCTCGACTTGTTCTTAATCATCTCATGTATGATTGTCTGTGGACGCAATGTTCCGATGACCTCCTCAGCACACCCCCTCATACCCTCCCATTGAGGACATGTGAAGAAGGTGTGGCAGACATCATCCTCCTCTATTCCACAGTATCTGCACTCTGGGTCAGTGGCTTTCCCGATCTTTACTAAGAAGGAGCGGAAGTATCCATGCCCTGAGAGCAATTGAGTCAGGTAATAGTTCACCTCTCCGTGTTTTCTCTCCAACCTAGCCTTTAGATCGTCGATTATGAGGGCTGTCCACCTTCCACGGGTTTCACAGACAAGGTCTGCTTGCCACCTACGGATGGTCTCCTCCCGCTCTTCCCTCTTTACTATGGTAATTGTCTCTGCCTTCCTCATTCTTATCCTTTTGCGCTCCAGTGCCTGGTGGTATATTGGGATAGTTCCCGCTATCACTTGTGATGCTGGACCTGAGACAGTTCTAAATGCACTAATGATTCTCAGAGCTCCTCTCCTCTGTACAGCTTCAATATGTGCCCTGTACTTTTGGTACCTAAGGGAGTCTGCCTTACCGTACTCAAGTCAGCAAAACGGACTTAGTGAACATGCTAATCTAACTCTTTTGAACAAGGTTAGAACTCTCCTTGCTAACCAAATTTTCCCAAGTACCTATGGGGAGAAGCGATTCGAACAGCTGCCTATCAACTGAATCATTCTCCTACTTCAGCTTTAGATGGTGGAATACCTGAAGAACGCTTTCACAACAAACTTGATTTGTCCTGACTCCGAATTTTTGGCTCCAAGGATTGGGCCAAAATTTTACCTACTCCAGGTGACAAGCTAGAACCAAGGGGTATTGAAACTAGACTCGTGGGATATCGTAATAATGGGTTCCAATCATCCGCTAGACTCGGCAATTCACTTATTGAATCGCAAAAGTCCCCAGTTTGACAGTAGCACTACGTCATCCACGAGCTGGGCAGTTGTTACCCTCTCAGAGTTTGGAAGATCGTGAGTAAAGAGGAGGTAGAGAATGGGACCCAGAACGCTACCTTGAGGTACTCCTGCTCTGATTGGCCAGATTTGTGATGGGGACTCTGACATTTTGATAGGCTCTTCGTAAGGGATCAGGTAGGATCTCGTAGGCGCTACCACCTCTCTTAACAAACAGTTCTGTTCAATCAAATCATAGTGACTTAAATAATCAAAGTGACCGTCTCGTCTATTTCCTATTATTCCTGTTACGTTGTACCATAGGTTTTCTTGGAAGTGGCTTCCAAGTCCAGACCCACTGAGAATATTCAACATGTTGTGGACTTTGTCCTTCAAAATCAGATCTGAATTCACATTTTAGATGTTCTGGAACAAATTTGGTACCACGTCTTGTTGGATGTAATTTTACCCTAAGCTAGTGACTTTTCTACCCTAGAATTAGGTTGTCAGCACTGCCGTGTTCTAACCTTACTCTTTCTCGAATTTCCGCGTAATGACATGTGCTCAGTTCATTTTCTTTTAATAAAAACTAATGCTTCATAAATGTGCATTATTTTATCACGTCTGTCTAGTTTCTTGTAGTGCACAAAACTCGGAAGAACTTGATAGTTATCAAAATCTATTATGTATACTTTCTCTTCCCAAAATCAATTACCCACTTACACAAAATGAGAAATTTCACCATGTCGGAATTTCCTATTTTTGACCCCAAAATCGGATTCAGCACCTCAAAAAACCTCCTAAGGCAAACTTTCAGCCCAAACTTCCTAATTTACGAATAAACAAAACAGTGTAGAAAATACGAACGTTTAAAAAAACCGGGAAAATGACGTCATCCTGGAATAGTCCATTTATGGCCGCTTGAAGCGCTGAGATTGAGAGATCTACATGGTCTACATCTACATAGTCCCCAGTTGCAAAATTTCACGAAACAGTAAAGTTCAAAATCGAAAAACTGAAGAAAAAAATAGAAAAAGCAAGATGGGGGAAATTAGGTTTCCCCTGTTTTTGTTTGATAACTTTCCTCTTAGAAAACATGATTTCGTCGTCCCAATGGGCAACACTGGGAGGAGACGGCGATCCGAACAGCCCAATCAGCGAGCGTTCCCGCTTCACGTCCGTTTTCCCAGTTATTTTTGAAATCATAAATTTTGATTGTCTCCCAAAAATAACAGGAGACTTATTTTCCGAAATCAGCCCGATTTTCATCTATCCCACACCATTAACTATTCAGGAAAAATGCATACGGAATTCGGTGAAATTCCTCATTATTTCAATCCTAACCTATCAATTATAGTTTAACGTTTCCTTGCACGACTTACTTATGTATAACGTTCCCCGTTTTTTAAAACCCCACAGATCCTTGCGAACAAACTTTGGAGCACGGACCTTGCAACGGAACTTTTGAAAGGTGGTACTACAACAAAGAAGACCGCGACTGCATTCCTTTCACGTACGGTGGATGCAAAGGCACGAAAAACAATTTCTTGTCGCTGGCTGCTTGCAAAGCCAAATGCGCGAAACCTGATCAGCAAAGGCGTAAGAACATTTTTCTACCAAGCAATTTTTTTAAAATTCAGTACATAATATGTCATCACATATTATATGATCCTACTTGATATTGAGTTTTGGTTAATAGAGCTCCTACATTTCCGTACATTTTAGTACGAACTTTGTGATACATTGGAAACTCATAAATAATGTGCATGGTTACTTTGCCCTTGAATGCTGGTTTCTGCTTCAAGGTTTATAATAATTTTATTTTTCTTGGTTTTGGTGGAACTAACAAGGTTGTGGTAGAACTGCACGAACCTTTAGAATAATCATTGGTGTAATAATAATAGCAATAACGTAGTAACAAATTGTGCACGAATTATAGCTGAATGCTCACTTCCCAAGGCCCCTGGCACATGCACAGACAAGTTATCTAAATGGTATTTTGAGCTCAAAGAGAAAAGGTGTAGGCCTTTTTACTACTCTGGTTGTGGTGGCAATGGGAATCATTTCGACAGCTTGGAGGACTGCAATGGATACTGTCCCGTCAGTAAAGGTAAGAAAACCAATTATGTACGAAGACTTTAGGGCTGAAGGCGATTGTCTTTGTTAATTTTTATCATGGCTGTGTTTATATTATTCAAGTTTTGCTTAATTTTCCTCTCTAATTCGGATAGGGAATGGATCGGGTCTATAAATCGTAATTTTGTGAAGAATGTATTAGCCCTGTCCCCTTGAACGAAAAAAGAGGGAGGGAAGAGGTAATGAGGAATTTCACCATGTCGGAATTTCCTATTTTTGACCCCAAAATCGGATTCAGCACCTCGAAAAACCCCCTAAGGCAAACTTTCAGCCCGAACTTCCTAATTTACGAATAAACAAAACAGTGTAGAAAATACGAACGTTTAAAAAAAAACCGGGAAAATTACGTCATCCTGGAATAGTTCATTTATGGCCGCTTGAAGCGCTGAGATCGAGAAATCTATAGTCCTCAGATGCAAAATTTCACGAAACAGTAAAGTTCAAAATCGAAAAACTGAAGAAAAAAATAGAAAAAGCGAGATGGGGAAAATTAGGTTTCCCCTGTTTTTGTTTGATAACTTTTCTCTTAGAAAACATGATTTTGTCGTCCCAATGGGCAACACTGGGAGGAGACGGCGATCCAAACAGCCCAATCAGCGAGCGTTCCCGCTTCATGTCCGTTTTCCTGGTTAGTTTTGAAATCAAAAATTTTGATTGTCTCCCTAAAATAACAGGAGACTTATTTTCCGAAATCAGCCCGATTTTCATCTATCCCACACAATTAACTATTCAGGAAAAATGCAAACAGAATTCGGTGAAATTCCTCATTGCTAAAGGTTGGGACCTACGTTATTCGATTTTATCATGTCGATCGAGTGGAAGTTTATAAATGGAAATCAAGCGAGTATTGGGGCCTCGAAACCGTCAGTTTGGTCTTTTGGTCATAGTTTCAAAAACTGCGTTTCCTAGAGGAGGAAATAAGAATGACGCCCTGCACACTTCTATTCCAGAAATCCAGTTGTATGAAGATAGGCAAACATAGATTTTGGTTGAAGAACGGTTGGCAATTTGACTCCCACCTTTGAGGGAACGTGTTTTGGTCCAAATCTTCCGAGGGACGTGGTAGAAGTGTCGACCCTACTGTTCGCAGATAGAAAGAATGCGGCTGGCCAATTTTTCAAAGGGTTTACCTGCTAACATAGACGACTACCTGTTCCAAAATCTTAGGTAGCCTGGAGAAAGGGCCGAGCCTCCATATCTCAGACCTTCGTAATTTGGGCATTGAGCATCTCGAGTCATAATGAGTTAGAGAGCCCCTCCACACAGCCAATTATTAGGAAAGAATTCCATCTCGATTTTGAGTTCACTTGCCCTTCAGGTATACTCTTCATTCGCCTTTAAAATTTGAAAGAAGCACCAACCTTTACTGGAAATAATTTTTTGTAGGGAAATGGGAAATTTGGCGCCCTTTCTAACGGTGCCATTATTTTTACATGTTAACGGTAAATTAAGGTAGTTCTGGTAATTTTAGTGACATGTTCAAGAACCCGAAACAAAATTTGAAATTGAAAAAAAAAAACTTGGAAAAACAAGGGGTTAAAACAAAGATGCAACGATACATTTTCTTACTTAAATTAGATGTACGATCGATCCTTGAATTTTGGTCGACACCCTGTATAGAATGGGGAATTTGCCTCAATTTTAGATTCTGGAATTTCAAGTCAAATCCTATAATAGGGCCCTAGAATAACGTTTAACACTAGGAATAACCAAGGGGAAAAAATTACCGTAGGAGAAAATGCCTAAACAAGTGAAGCCTCCGTTACAAAACACCGCAAAAATCGAGGAATATTGTTGACGTCATACGAAAAACGCTGCAAATTATTACACAATGGTTTATTATTTTTCTATATAGATCACTCGTCTACAAAATCACCAACCATCCAATATGAAGAAAAAAAGAAAAAAAAGAAAAAAAAATCAAAATCACCAACCATCGATCGCATTTCGGTCAGCTCTAATTTGAACGGAGATTAGGCCTCTTTTGCGATTCACACTCGTGTTTTGATTTTTTGATTTATATATATATATATTTCAATATAAACCCTTAAATTTTCGTAGGGAGCGAACGGTTTGTCCTACAGAGCTCCGCGTGGTCTTAAAAAATTCTAAAAATTCTATAGAATCTTAAATTGAAGGAAAAACAATACCTTTATATCGAAATTTTTTGAGTTAGGGCGTTTTCAAAGTTTCAAAATTGATTTTGGAACCCTTAGAAGTGACCTACATCAACCAAAAGCTTCGGGGCACAACTAGACCCCAATTGGAGCCTACATACCAAATTTCATCAAAATCGGTCAATGCTAAGTGGCAAAAGTGCCGCGTACGGCGGACGGCGGACGGACGGCCAAATTTTTATTCGATTTTTGGATTCTACGTACCTTGAAACGTAAACCATCAAATTTTGAGTGGGTGTTGAATTTTTTTTTTTCTTGGTAGAATCCAAATGTTCATTATTGAAAATAATAAACCAAAAAAGCGATGCGAAAACAACTCCGACAACAGACAGAGTTCTAGCACCGCCACACAAAACGATCCAGTGAAATGGCTATTCGAATAATGTGATCCAAAACTTGAAACTAAATAAGAGAAGATGAAGACTAATAATGCTTGATAAACTAGTAGGTAGAATCGTATTGTAAAAAAGTGAGTAATATTGTTTCTTTTGGTCACTTTTGTGTCTGGGTTCTTCCTGCCAGTTTGCGGCGCACTCTTGTGTTAATCCTTTGTAAGCTAAAAGTTCGTGTATGTTCCGCTTCTGTGGTAAGCGCCACAGAACCTCCTTTGAAGTCAGATTGGTAGAATATCCGTTACGTTTCAAACATGGCTGCCTCTTACACATTGCCACCACATTTAAAATTTCCATCTTCCTTAAATTCTCTAAATTTTTTGGATGCGTTTTCGAGCAGCTCACTATGGTTTTATTCCATAAAAATAAACCCTCATTCGAAAAAAAAAAAAAAAAATGTGAGGCAAATTCCCCATTGGGAACCATATCCTTAAAGTACGCGAACGGTCTTTGAAAATCAATCCTTCTACTTCATCATTGGTCGGTAGTCAACAACCCTCGGTCTCATTTTCCCTGGCTTGAGTGGCAGGTAGAAGAAGGAGGATGTTTTTGGGACTGTAATACACAAAGACACCTCACCAAGCCATCCGCATTCTTTCCATCTGCAAACAGTACTTGAATCGATGGCCGACATCAATTCTTCAAATCGATACTAAACATCGATGTCAAACATTGCACACAACATGTCAAACACTTCCCTTTCCTTATTTAGAACATACCACAAATAAAATTAAAAGAAACAAGGTACAATGAAACATCAAAACAAAGTAGGCGAATACCTAGCTGGTGGAATTCCACCAGTTTTTCTGACTGGTCTAACTGGTTCGTCATCCATTGCAAACGGAGGAACGAGCTGCTGCTGGGTAGGTGACTTAACAAAATGTTCCTGGTTAGGTTAACTTACCATTTCGTCGTTGGAAGTTCCATTCACCTCGAAAAACGCTTCGAGGCGTTCCAAATAGTTCGAAAATGGTTCAGAAGACGGCACATATGGTTCAATATGCCCAAGTACTGCGCCACGACGGGGATCTGGTTGAAGACGCGTCAGTCTCCTTCACCCACCACCAAAATCTGACGAAGACTCTTCTTCATCATCTGTATTCACGGGAACATTAACAGTTTTCGCATTGCTCTTCGATTGACCGAGGACACTGTCCTTTCCACCAGAAATATCGCTAGGGTTGCCAGATTTGGGCGGCATGATCGGGAAACAAAACGTTTGTTCATGGTCCCCAATGAATGGGAGGGTGGTCCCCCAAGAATTTGTTGTGGGGTGGCAGGCGTCCAAGAACATGGCGGAGGAACCCCTCTGAACTGTTCAGGACTGCTTCTCCGAAAAATCTTTATTGTGATTGGTTCTGAGAACAGATTGACGATAGATTGCGATTGAATATTGGGGTCGTTTGACATAGAGTCTTCTCATGTCTGAGCCAAAAGAACACCTAGAACCAATGATATCCTGCTTCCTCGCTACCATTCGATGGATGGTTATTTTCGTTTACCACTCATTTCTTCTATACATTCTCCCTTAGAATTCGAGTTCTACTCTCATTTTTCAGAAAAAGATCTTTGCGTTCTTCCATCTGACGTGGGAAGTTGTTCGACTTACATGCTCCGGTGGTACTATGACACTTTGGGTGAGCGGTGTAAACAATTCTATTGGGGTGGTTGCGCAGGGAACGGTAATAACTTCCTTACAGAGCGAGACTGTCTCAAAAGATGTAACAAACCCCAGGACGAGACACCTGAGGCAGGTTTTCGACCAGGTAATACTGAATTTCATATTATTCATTCCAGCGTTATTCCGTATTTTATTCGCATGAAATTCCTTAGATAACCGTATTCATCTTTCAACTTAGTGGGTCTTTTTTTTGTCTTGTTATTTTATGATTTGTTTTTGCATGGACTAACTAGCATTATAGGTTCAATGTGATAGGCCATAAAATAATGGTCTGTTCGGAGAAGCAGTCTGGAACCAGTTCAGAACAAAACCAGAACTGGAAAGGGGAGGGGATAGAGGCGCTTGGACTCCTCCGAGCTTCTCCAAACCCTTCCAAACCGTTCAGGACTGCTTCTCCGAACAAACCTTAATACTGTATGTTGGTAACCTGTGCTACCTGAAGTGGCATGCTGAAACTCAACAATAAATGAAGACTACAGGGGAAGAACGGGCTATCTCTAATACGTGATGAGGGGAATGATGCAAGAAATGTTGCTAGTTGTCTGCTAGTTGTTTCCTCAACTAGTAACCACCGTTCCTACAATGAGTTAATGTTGTGTTGGCACCTTTGCGGTCAAATCATAAACAGGGTATTCCATCAGAAAACAATAAACAATGCTCCAGGAAAAGCGATTTTATCGATACATCTCGCTGGAAACTTGCAACTTGAAAATAAAAAAATTAACATCAGGTGACTTGAAAATAAAAAATTGATGTCAGGCGAATTTTCCTGGTTTTGGTATGAAGGTACTCCTTATTTGTGCAGTAGCCGCTCATAATAGTCCTTTGCCCTCTGCTCACAAAATTTCGTCAAGTGATTCACATCAATGTATTTGTCCACAATATGTATTACCACCGAGTTCACAACCACGTACTTTACACGAGAAAAATGATAATAGGTCCGCGAACACAGAGCGAACAACAACAGGTACTCAGGAGGAATGCTGTGGAGCACAGGAAACGCCCTGTGAATCACATTCTAGACTCAGATTGGGTACAGTGGGGAGAGCGATGGCTCGATGTTAGCCCGTTCTTTCGCTGTACCGCTCGGATAAACACGTTCTTTCCCTGCATATGAAACACTCACCTGCGGTTTTGATGCCTTTAGACCCACTTTTTCGCTGTTTTGACCTGATGGCCGTGTTCGGCGTCCAAAAATACATATGGAACAGCGCCTAACTCGATTACGAGGAAAAAGGCAGTTAGCCCGTTCTTCCCCTGTAGTCTTCAAATATTGTAATACTCCCTTCTCATTATGCGTTCTCTGATTGTCTTCATTGACATTTTAATTCAGATATGTGCAGCCTACCTGCTGAAAGAGGTCGCTGCTCCGAATCTATTAGCCAGTGGCGTTACGATCCCGCCGATGGAACTTGTAAAGTTTTCGATTATTCTGGTTGCGAAGGAAATGGCAACCGATTTGAAACTGAAGAGCTATGTTTGCAGTCCTGCAGTCGATCTCAAGGTATGTTCCATCCAGTGGCGGTTCCCGCCCCGAAACTCAGGGGGTGCACAGAGATCAGGAGAGGCTATGGAGAAGGGACAGAATAAGTGATTTTCTCTGCCAAATAGAAATTTCAATGATATGCAAATGGGATAAATCTTGGTAACTTTTTCATCTTAAAATTGCAAACGGTACTAAATACTTAGGTGCAATAGACACGAAACATGTTCTTTAGTGGTTAACAGAAATTCTGAAATACTTAATCATCAAAGGTCGAAACCCAAGAGATTCATCCATCTAATTGCAATAGCTGAAATGTATATTTGCCCGTGACGATTCAAAACATCGTCCAATTCGGAAGAAAAATTAACGAGCCCCTTGAAAACTCCGAGATTCGAAGAATCTTCCCTCTCATCATGCCCACGCACGGCTATTTTTCTAACCGTTTCGTTTTTTATTTGTATCAGATTATGACGATGTGCACTGTCGAGTTGTTGCATTATATTTTGACGACACACTATACGCAAATCTACCAGAGCGTTCTTAAGGGAGACAGCCAATGCGTTTTTCAATTTTTGGGCTGAATGGGAGATCACTTATGCCGTCTTTAACTCGAGCCTCATTTCGGTTGGAGAACAAAGTAGGCGAAATTGTCAGTTAGTCACTTCACACCCACAAAGCCAATCTACCTTCTTATAATAGTCGACATTAAAACTTACGGTACGAATCTGCACGGTTTCTGAAATCTGCACGGCAAATTTCAACGCCTGCTGGAGTCCAGGTAGAGACAGCAAAGGGCTGCCAGTTTCTCGAATGTCGCACTTTTCCACAATCGACAAACGCAAATAGTTTACTTTACTTTAATGTAAACTACTCATCGTACCTACAACACTCTAAGTACTCACAATACTTTGAACAAAACGGTGTGTACCTACTGAAACGGTTGTAAACCGAAAACGTAAAACGGAATTCCCTTATCAGGTTTGTTTGTTTATGGATGGACGGATGCTCTATTTAGGTTGCCAAGGAATTCCGTGATAGGCAATAACGAGAGGGGGGAGTCCCATTAGTTTGTTTGTTTACTTATTACTCTACAAGGAAATCCGGATTGCAGAGCTCTCTGACGGGGGAGCAACGAACCAATGCTGCTCAAGACGACAAAATGTCCTGCTCTCTGGTTGGTCAATCTCACGTGCCTGCCTCCCTCGAATGACGTCACCCTCCCCAGAAATGGTGCAAAGGAAAGTGATGCTCCAAACGGGTGTGATTGGTCAGAAAAGAGGGAGCTCCCGCCAGTTTTCGCGCGTAGATTCAACTAGCACAGTGCCTACGATCGAGTCTTCTGTCACTAGCCAACTTACTCTTGAAACAAAGAGGAACGAACTTTGAATTTTTTTTTCTTTTTTAACTGGCTGGGGGTGCACATGCGCCTATGCTCCTATCAGTAGCCGCCCCTGGTTCCATCTCAAGACAGCATCAATTATGTTATCTTCTGTTTTAGCAGTGCAAACAGGAATGAGAGTCATTTATACATTGTTGTTATCAATGGGAAATTCCACCACAAAAAATGCTGCAAATTATTACACAATGGTTAATTTTTCCATATAGATCACCCTTCTGCAAAGAACAAGGCTTTGCCATTGTTACCACCAACCAACATGAAGAAAAACGTCAATCGAAAGTAGATATAAAAATAATAAACCAACAGTCAATGAGATGGGATCAAAAAATTTCTCAACGAGAGTACAATTCGAACCCAGGACGATTTCAAAATTTCAACCCTCATTTGTCAACCCCTAGAAGTGACCTACGTCAACCAAAATCTTCGGGGCACAACTAGACCCCAAATGGAGCCTACATACCTACCAAATTTCATCATAAAAACCTATTCAACAAATGAACGGACCGACCTCAAAATAGGGATGGGTATCGATACTCGATATTTCAAAATATCGATACGTTCGTACCTATACTTGATATTTTAGTATCGACACTGCACTATCCGATATTTTTGGATATCGATACTTTGGATTCGATATTTCTAAATATCGAATATCGATACTGTTCTCGCGGAAAATTCAACATAATGGCTAAAAAATGAAGAAGATAGAGAGGCTTTTGGGTCATTACTGTTTGGTTGCACAAATACATATATCATGGGAAAAAATCTCTCTGCTTGGACACTTAATAGTGAAAAATGAATAAAAGTTGTTGAAAAAATTATTTTTCTTGAGAAAATTGGATGATATTGATAGTTTGTGACACTAAAGTATCGATACTCGATATTTTAAAATATCGATACTCATGCCCAACGATACTTGGGATATCGATACTCGAATACGATACAGTATCGATACAAAATATCGATACTTTTATAACGATACCCATCCTTATCTCAAAAATGAATGTAAACACCAAAAAGGGAAAAATAATGAGGAATTTCACCATGTCGGAATTTCCTATTTTTGACCCCAAAATCGGATTCAGCTACTCGAAAAACCTCCTAAGGCAAACTTTCAGCCCGAACTTCCTAATTTACGAATAAACAAAACAGTGTAGAAAATACGAATGTTTAAAAAACCGGGAAAATGACGTCATCCTGGAATAGTTCATTTATGGCCGCTTGAAGCGCTGAGATCGAGAAATCTATAGTCCCCTGATGCAAATTTCACGAAACAGTAAAGTTCAAAATCGAAAAACTGAAGAAAAAAAATAGAAAAAGCAAGATGGGGAAAATTAGGTTTCCCCTGTTTTTGTTTGATAACTTTTCTCTTAGAAAACACGATTTCGTTGTCCCAATGGGCAACACTGTGAGGAGACGGCGATCCGAACAGCCCAATCAGCGAGCGTTCCCGCTTCACGTCCGTTTTCCCAGTTAGTTTTGGAATCAAAAATGTTGATTGTCTCCCAAAAATAACAGGAGACTTATTTTCCGAAATCAGCCCGATTTTCATCTATCCCACACCATTAACTATTCAGGAAAAATGCAAACAAAATTCGGTGAAATTCCTCGTTATCGTAGGGAATTCAGATAGGTTGGTATTTAGGTAGGTACGGATTGAAGTCTCCACCGTGCCCATCTGTAGACACAAACATACGCAAGTAGATTCCACTTCCATCTGGTTATTATAACAACATGCGTCGATAGTGCAATACAAAACAGGAATGAGAGTCGGTATCATTGAGATAATGTGTTCCAAAACTATTAGTTAGTACGTCACTGCTGTCGTATGAAGGAGGATGAGAGAGTGACAATAACTGTGAATCTCAGTAAGAATATAACAGCAGAAGACGTCTGCGACACCAGAAATGGCAGTTGGATAAAAATTAAACATGAGAAGGTTGTTTACTTACCAAATTGGTCAATGCTAAGTGAGGAAAGTGCCGCGTATGGTGGACTGACGGAAAATTGTTTATTCGATTTTCGGAAACGTAAACCAACAAATTTTGAGGGGGGGGGGGGGGTAAAAAAATTTCTTGGTTGATTCCAAAGGTTCATCATAGAAAATAATAAACCAATAAATTAATTATACAGGGTGAGCCACGGAAACTTACTTATTTGAAAGGTCAATTTAAAAAAAAGTAATGCAGATATCGTTATATATATTTTTTGGTTTATTATTTTCAATAATGAACCTTTGGAATAGACCAATAAAAAAATTTTTTTAACACCCCCTCAAAATTTGATGGTTTACGTTTCAAGGTACGTAGAATTCAAAAATCGAATAAAAATTTGGCCGTCCGTCCGCCGTACGCCGTACGCGGCACTTTTGCCACTTAGCATTGACCGATTTTGATGAAATTTGGTATGTAGGCTCCATTTGGGGTCTAGTTGTGCCCCGAAGCTTTTGGTTGATGTAGGTCACTTCTAAGGGTTCCAAAATCAATTTTGAAATTTTGAAAACGCCCTAACTCAAAAAATTTTGATATAAAGGTATTGTTTTTCCTTCAATTTAGGATTCTATAGCATTTTTAGAATTTTTTGAGACCACGCGGAGCTCTGTAGGACAAACCGTTCGCTCCCAACTAAAATTTAAGGGTTTAAATTGAAATATATATATATAAATCAAAACACGAGTGTGAATCGCAAAAGAGGCCTACCTAATCTCCGTTCAAATTAGAGCTGACCGAAATGCGATCGATGGTTGGTGATTTGGATTTTTTTTTGTTGATTTTTTTTCAATTTTTTTTTTTTTTTTTTTTTTTTTTTTTTTTTGATTTTTTTTTAATATTGGATGGATGGTGATTTTGTAGACGAGTGATCTATATAGAAAATAATAAACCATTTTGTAATAATTTGCAGCGTTTTTATTTTAAAGGACAATTCTTAAATTTTTTTTCATGTGGGTTTAAAAATCACATCCATCAAATGATGACCCCTTTTGTTTAAACATTGGTTCAAACGATTTTTAAAGTTTCTCTCCACTCTGATCAGCATAACGACGGGTACTTCGGCAATGTCGGCGCGAATGTTGTTTTTTTAGGTGTTCCAGGGTTCTTGGACGATCGTTATAAACAATTGACTTTAAGTAGCCCCATAAAAAAAATCACATGGAGCGCGCCATGCCAAGCATGGAGCGTGCCATCTGGGGAGCGCGCCGGCCAAGGGTAATCGCCTCTGAGTGAGATAAGGCGGTCGGGGAAGTGTTCCTGCAGCAATTCCATAGAAGTTCGTGCAGTGTGAGCAGTGGCTCCATCCTGCTGAAACCACACGTCCCCGATGTCCAATTCTTCGAGGGCTGGAAGAAAAAATTCCGCTATCATGTCCCTGTATCGACCTGCATTAACTGTCACGGACCGCCCGTTTTCTTCATAGAAGTAAGGACCGATTATCCCCCTTACCGATTTTTTTTTTTTTTTTTTTCGGCAGGTAGGTGAGAAAATCTTTAAGATCCACAGGTGGAGTTGGATCTCGTAAGATACCTTGAAGGATCCGCGACTTCAAGGTTATGTGGGATTCAAACCCACTAAAAGAACACCTCCTTTTCTCCCACGTTGGATGATCAGCCTGGAACTGTTTAACACATTACTTCAGGCTGAGTCCTGGGGCACTTCATCAGTTCTGGATGGAGGGACGGACCAGGTGTTCCCTTCTCTGTCTCTCTCGTTCTAACAATGTCTTCCTTGTCAGGATACTCTCTGCGTACGCTGCCACAAGACTCCAGCTCCTCTCACCTTCCAGCATCTTGCTGACGACAGCTTCTGGTGTTGGAATTTGGGGAGTTAATCCCAGCTCTGCCAGCAGCTGGCTTCTTTCAGCCGCCCATTTGGTGCATTTGAAAAAGGTGTGCAGCGCATCATCTTACCCAATATTGCACACCACACAGTGACACGTTCACAATGAAGAGGCTTCTGGTGCAGTTCACGCGGATTACTATCCCTCCAATAACGCATATTCTGCTTGTTCACACAGCCAGAAATGTGAAAATGGGCCTCATCGCTGAAGAAAATGATCGCGTCATGGGGAAGGTTTTCGAGCAGTGCTTCACATGCAGTTTGGCGGGCGATTAAATCCCTTTCGCCCAACTCCTGCACTACAGCCAATTTATAGGGATGAAATTGAAGATCATTGTGGAGAATCCGTCTAACAGTTGTGCCTGGAATCCCCAGAGCAGCTGCCTGTTTGCGAGCCGAACGACGGGGGGAGCGCAAAACCGACAGCCTCACTCTCTCAACGTTTTCTGGGGTTCTGGAGGTCCGTTGAGGTTCAGTTCGGTTTCTGGCAACACTTCCAGTCTCCCAAAATGTGGTAGCCCTAGTTAAAATCGAATTTCGACCGGGAACTGCTCCATTAGGACGAATTCCGAAGCGTGCACGGAAGGCTCGTTGGGTCGCGATAACTGACCGATCATTGGAAAAAAAGTTTTCTAGGGCAAACGCCCGCTGCTCTCTCGTCCAAAGCATGGTGGCAACTAACCGTACAGGTAACACAACTTTAGGAGCTCCGCCTTCGAATGGGCCATTGTCCCCCCTT
The DNA here is from genome assembly GCA_009739505.2 of Apolygus lucorum. Classification (NCBI taxonomy): domain Eukaryota; kingdom Metazoa; phylum Arthropoda; class Insecta; order Hemiptera; family Miridae; genus Apolygus; species Apolygus lucorum. The sequence goes on from CM019172.2 coordinate 4,175,633, forward strand.
GTACAACCCCATCAGGCCAAACGGCGATTTTTTCAAATAAGTAAGTTTCCGTGGCTCACCCTATATCTAATTTCTATCAATACGACTAAAATCATGAAAAAAATATTTTACGCTGGTCGCCACTTTTGAAATGCTACATTAATGTTATCGAAAGCAAAGGGAAATAAATACTAGGTAATTTCCTTGTTTGATCTGCTCCAGAAGACTCCGCCTGCTGTATTTGAACTTCTGTTGGAACCATAGTCAATCAAATTGTCTTCTTCCTTTAATTTTCATATGTATGGTACCTTCATCGTAGACAATTTATTTGTTGCAGATCCCTGTTCACTCCCCAAGGTCCAGGGCCCTTGTGATAAATACGAAATAAAATGGCATTTCGATCGAGATTCCGGAAGCTGTAGACAGTTCTACTATGGAGGCTGCCACGGAAACGCTAACAGGTACTTTACGATTTGACCATCTGCAACTCGAGCTGTTTTGCTAGAATGTCGGTTCAAGCAACATGTCGGTTTAAAGGAGATTTGTTTGCCAGGTTCCGAAATTCTGATTTGCTGGAACCACCAGAAGAATGTGGATCTGGCTTAATAGACTGCATTCAAGGTATCATCGTCTGGGGTTTCCAGCAAAGTCTCAAAGAGTCCAATTTGTCAAACTTATTTTTGCTGCTACCAAAACATAAATCTATCAGAATTACCTGCTCTAAATTCGAGGCAAAGCGGTAGAATTTGTGAGTAGTAGAGTAGAATTTTGAGGTTTTGGCTCAGTCTAAGGTAATTCGAGAACCACAATGTCATAGCAGAAACAATCAGTTGTTCCAAAACAAACTCGTCTGCCACAACCATCTGGATACTATGAGTCTGACTAAACCTGCATTCTAGGCATCAGTGCTTGTGATTTCTAGTTTATCATTTAAGAAATCAAGTGCAATACTGTCATAGTTCACATTCATGTTTATTGTACAACCAAAACACAGATCTGCCAGAACCAGCTGCTCTAGGATTTCTAGATGAGCATTACATACCTTTAGGATAGATCTGCCTACATTTGGCGCTTCTTTCTGCAGGTTCCAAAACGCCGAAGAGTGTAGGGAGACTTGTCAGGGTGATCGAGAACCAGAACGGGAACCTGAACCAAGACCAGAAGAACCTCGGCCGGAACCAGAGCAACCACAGCCAGAACCAGAGCAACCACAGCCAGAACCAGAGCAACCCGATCAGGATCGCAGACCTCCTTTGCCGGCCTCCGATGACATTTGTTACCTCAGATACGATCCTGGACTTTGCAATAAAACGGTAGTTATACTAAAAAAAAAATTTTTTTTGAAAAGTTGTTGACCTCTATTGAGAATTCTTCACAGTTCTGTAGTTTTAGTTGTCTCAATTTTGTTTAACTGGTCAAATGTTAAGGCCAGATGATTAAATTAACTACCTCCGGATATTCTTGTGGAATCTAGTTCTGGATTCTAGTTGTGGAATCTAGTAGAATTAGTCCGATGACTAATGATTGATTAATCGCTTTGTACAATTCCAAAACTTGCCTGTGATTCTGATGAAAACTACATCTGTCTATTCCCAACCTACCTATGCTCTTCAAGTTCGTGCTACTGAACATTAGTACTGTAATACAAATGCTTTCAATAGATTGAAGCCTGGTACTACGATCCTGGCAACGAGAGGTGTAATCGGTTCGTCTATGGAGGCTGTCAAGGCAATGCCAATAGATTCGTCTCTGAAGAACAATGTGAAAGACAATGTGGCATCTTCAAAAATCAAGGTACTCTTGCTGCTACACCACAAATAATATACCTAGGCATTACAAAAATCGTTAATCATTATTGTTGATTTATAAAAATTCATTTAAATTCGCTGATTTATACTCGCAGAGGTTTGTGCTGACGACGTGGAAGAAGGAATATGCAATTCAGTGGACGAAAAAGCCCCAATGAATAAATTCTACTTTGACAAATACGAGAACGTTTGCCGGCCTTTCGTTTACTCTGGTTGTGGAGGAAACATCAACAGGTTCTCTTCGCTAGATGAATGCAATACAGTGTGTTTCAATTTCACGGAACCCAAAATTCCTCAAGGAACGGACCAAGAAACCACCAATAGAGGTGATATTTATATCTTTCTCAAGATGTTTGGCCTTTTGCAAAAAAAAAAAAAGATTTATAAAAAAGCATTCCACTTTCTAGGGTATAGTTCTATACGAGTTGCAGTTTGAAAAAATTCCAGTTCTCCAATACCAAAACTTTTACTCGTATTTTGGGTTTCAGAGCTTTCTGAACAATTTTGAAACAGTATATCTTTCGGCCTGTCAAAAACCATATAACAATATCTTATAATTTTCATGGAATTTTTCGGGAACGTGTGGTTTATTCCCATGACCATCCTTCGAGAGTTTCATTATGCTACGCATGAACGTTGACTAATTTGAGTTGATTACTTAATTTACTTAAATCCCCTTGTTTATCTCGAACTTGAATTGATTTGGTTATCAAATGCTACACATTTTATAAATTTCTCCATTTTATTGAATCGAATCAAATTTTGAATTGAATTTCTCAGAAGCTCCAATAGGGTGTGCGCCTGGGTAATTTATTGTTATTTTTAATCTAAGGTAGACCTCATTCTGACAATTTTGGTACCAACCGCGACCTTCTAGCGTGTGTAAATATTTCCGTATGAATTTTTAAAGTTTCGACCGTTTATGACGTCACAGTGGGCTGGGGGGTCCCAGGCGAGAGGGGCGCGTGACGTCATAAACAGTCGAAACTTTGAAAAATCATAGAAACAGATTTACACATGCTAGAAGGTCGCGGTTGGTGCCAAAATTCTCAAGATGTAGTCTGTTTTGGTGTCAATTGTTTAAATAAAAACAATTTAAAATAGCATCGAACTTTAGTGGTAAAACATTGGTAACTCCGAAGTAAACGTTATCAGTCTCTTATCAGTGTTGTTGTTGTATCTTCATGTTCTACAACATAGTCTACTTTCGATTAAAAAAAAAAAAAAAAAAAATCAAGGCGCACCCCTCATTTGGTATAGTCTTTTTTGTCAATCAATTGAATCAAAATGTTTTTCATGATGTTGACGTTCGTTTCTAGATGTCTGGACATGTAAATTTTGTTCGTCTATTAACATTACGAGTGCATACGAGTTATGCAGTGCCTCATCTCTTTTTCATTACGGACTTGCAGGTATCTGCGGCCTACCGATGGAGACTGGTCCGTGTGAATCCATCACGAAAAGGTACTTCTACGACAGTCAGAGGAGGACTTGCGTCTCATTTGTATTCTCAGGTTGTGGAGGCAATTTGAATAACTTCCTCTCCGTCGAAGACTGCACTAACACCTGCGTCGCTCCTTCTCCCGAACCCGAACAACCTGATCGTACGTTTAATCCTTTTTAGTTTAGATATGAACAGGCAATAATATATCCTTATTCCAACTCAACAACTTGAGGTTTGTTCGGTGAAGCAGTCCCGAGGGGTTCTGGACTGGACACGCCCCTTTTTGGCTGTTCAGAGAAACTCAGAACCAGTTCTGTGGTGTCCAGAACTGCAAGTTCGTTGTTCAGAGAAGCAGTCCCGAGTGTACGAGCTGTACATGTAGGAAATTGAAAGTGGACTGTATAAAATGAATGTATAAAATGTTTTATTACGGAAAGTTGAACATCGTAAAAACGGGTGAGAACGGAAAAACTAGAATAACCTCCTAGGATATCGGTTTTGTCTTAAAAATGGTTGAGCAGTGCTGTAGAATGCTTAAAAAATCGGACTTCCGAAAAGATACTTCAGGACATTAAGGGTAAAAAAAGGTTTTTCACAATCTCGTCGTGAGTGATTTTATTCGTAGAAATACCTACGTAGTAAACCGATTTTCTGACCTTATCAAGTGCCCACCTATACTTAAGGGAAATTTAACACTCTTTCGAACGATATAATCAGATTTGAATTTGCATGGAAAATAAGGAGTCGTGACCATTTTAGTGCTGCAAGGTCAAAAACACGAATAACAAATTTAAAAGTTAAAAAGGCGGCATTTTGAGGAGGTTCCGAAATAGTCGGAAAACTGTTCGGACAGCAAGAGTTAGAACTACAGTCCTGGACGCCTCTATTTCCAGTTCTATTGGTTTTGGTTCGGTTCCGATCTGGTTCGAGACTGCCTCTCCGAACAAACCTTTGAATATTAGGTAATAATAAACAACTACATCGTCGCTACCACAACAACACTGGCTAAGTGACATTTTGGCAATTTTCAGGTTTTGACGGTTTCTTAAGTAATTTTTCGTGCTGGATCGATTGGTGAAGTCAGTTTTTTGCTATTGGCAACACTGACCCCGATATCACGAAAAAGGCAACACTGACTAAGTGATTTTAGTTCGGAAACAGTGGCTATCTACTAGGGGTGTGTCGGTCCAGGTATTTCCCTGGAACGGTTCCAACGGTTACGGTGACAAAGATGTAGCCGTTCCAAATTACTGGTACAGTTCCATTACCGGTACAGGCGATCAAATCCCACTCACATGGCATGGATGAAGCAGGCAGTCAAATCCCTATCGTGCTTCTTCCATGCTTATGATTTCAACTTGCAATACAATAGCATCATTTTCCTTGACAATTCGCTAAAAGGAAGGAATTTGAACAAGTGTTACAAAAGAGACAATTTATTATAAATAATAGTTACCAAACAATTCAAGGAAAGAATAATGACGTTGCAGTTCAAGAACTTAACATGACAATAATAAATTAATAAAACTGGAGACAACTTCCATGCTAACCTGTCCAGAAGATAACTTCCCGCTCAAGAGCCATTCCATGAACCATTCTCAGTCCATGGAAGTAGTAGGGGCGCTTCCAGGTACAACATGGAACAGAACAGAGAACAAGATCCATGCTTACCGGTCCAGAGCCATTGAACCATTCTCTATGATATCTTATCGGTCCGGTTCCATCCTTACCGGTCCAGTTCCATCCTCACCAATCAGAATGATCAGATTGATGAGATGATTGATCAGATCATTCTGATTGGTGAGGATGGAACTGGACCGATGGAATAGATTCTCTTCCCGGTCCAGAGCCATTTCAAGATATCTTATCAGTCGGTGGAACTGGACCGGTAAGGGTCGAGTTTTTGTCACTGCGTGGAACCGTTCCAACCTGATACTCGGTTCCACAGTCCCGGTACAGCTGTACCGACACACCTCTACTATCTACATGTTTTTACCTTACAATCTCCTACCTCGTGTGACCACGCCATTGGTTTTCATGATGATTAAATGGAATAATATCTACTTTTTCACTCATTTCGGGAAGAATGAAGTTCGATTATCAATATTTGAGCATTGATTTCATTGAATTCGGTTGAAACATTTGGTTTTGAGGTGATAAAAGTTATTAGTGCAGATAGCTTATGTTGTTAGCCTCTGTTATTTAAAACCAGTTTTTTCGCTCTCCTGAAAAGTTGGCAAAAATCAGATAGCCAGTGTTGCTGTGGCAGCGACGACATGCAACTTGTATGGCGATCTTCAGTCTGAGTGAAACTTGTTGGCTATATCCAAGCCTAAACATACTGTTCTGGAGGATAGTGGCTATTCTGCTTGCTTGAAATTCTTTTGTCTATTGCAGCAAATGCTATCGATGTCGGAGCAGGTCCTAGCAAAGAAGACTGCCCGAGTAAAGCAGAATGCGGAGCTCTCAGGTTGGTATTTGGTTATATTTTGAAAATTCGGGAATTGATGGTGTATTGCTTCCTCTGCTTGGTTCAACATGATTTGTGTTGGTTTACTGAAACCAGATTCTGTCACGGTGGCACACGTGACTCTACGGGCTTCTGATACCTGCCATTAAATGGTGCTTTTTTTGTGCTTCTGCGATTTTATAACATATTCGCTGAATTTGCGACCATTCTTCTGCGTTAAAAAAAGTCCATTCATGCAGCATGAATTAATGAGCGAATTTTCAAAGAAATCTTTCAGTTGAAGGTGTGGTTAAGAAAAGGAACAATGGTGTTGCAATTTCTTGTAGAAAGTTTTTTTACACTATTCTTGGTTTTTTCGATTTTCAGTATAGCATACCAACACACTGTATGCACCATGAAGATGCCTTTATATTTAAGTGGTAAATAACTAGTGGAGCACATTTCCTCCCCAGTTACATCATCTTCATTTGAATTCAATATTTTGAAGGTGTCCATATGGAATTGAAAAATGGGTTGACAACAGCGAATGCGAGCAATGTCGGTGCCACGATCCATGTGCCGCCTGTGGTGGTCCTTGCGATATTAGACTGGTACCTGGAGAAAATGGAGACGTCTACAGAGGTTTCTGCGATGGAAGGGGTATGTACCGAATATTTTCATTTTGAAAGTTTTTTCTTCATTTTTCATTACTCTGAACTTGATCAATCATCCCAACGTACTACTAGGTAATCCTTGGGTCTAAATTTTGAATTTCTAACCAAAAATTCGATTGGGGTATTTCGGAGGGTCGAAAATTCAGGTTTTTGACCTCAAATTTGGATTCAGCACCATTGAAAACCAACCTCTATACTCAACATGTGGTAGAAAAATTAAATAAAGAGCTCACACGTTTGAACCTCCGGTTACTTACCTCTATTTACATACTTCGGACGAAATTATTGAAACACAGAATGTGTTTAAGCTCACGCGTTTCACATAATTTCGCTACTTTCCTCCCACTAAATCAGAATCTTATATAATCGTAACAAATTTCATCAACAAAATATCTCATAGGTTACACCAGGTTACACGATCCTTAGTTCCGTATCATCGGTATCCATGTTGTCGTCCCAGATTTCGTTAGCTTTTTTTGGCTAGTTAGTCCTGGCTAAAACACATTCTGTGTTTAAATATATTGTTTAGTAATGCATGCATTCCAGGGGACGTCCCATTGGATAAGCATTAGATCAGTTTAACCAGTTGGTAAGAGATAAAACTGTTTCACTCGATGTAATTTATTTATTACTTTAGGCAAGAAATAGTGACTCCCCCTCACTCTTATCTACCATTAATTTGCCAGTGTCATGGGAGCTTCGAATCTGAAGAGCATTTTAAAATCCATGATCTACGATACCCAACATGCGAATTCGAGTTCACCCCCCCCCCCCCCCCGCAATGGTGCCAGTCTGTCACCAAAGCGGAAATACATCGTAACGTTGAACTTTCATCTATTAGTTTTAGTAGGCAGTCTGTCGAGGTTCACATCCGTATTCAAGGTGAAACACGAAAAAAAACCACGAAATATGCGGTTTATGGTGTCCTGGCACCATGGTGGCACCACTATTAGTTCCATGGTGGTACAGAGAATAATTCATGAAAATCCGGAGGTATAATGAGAATTTTTCCTCAATTTCAAAGCTTGGGTACAATTAGTAAGCAGTAAAGGAACTGAAATATGAATATGATCCCCCCCCTCCCCTTGTGAATTTTGATACTCTGTTGAAATCATGTACAACTCGGAAGTTATTCGAGTCAAACAAAAAAGAAACAGGCAAATCGGTTGGAAATTGAGGCCTGGGCAGAGTTTACAAGATTACCCCCGCAAACGCACGTTTTTAAAGCTTTAACCCCCCTTAAAAGGCAAATTTCGAAATTTCGGCGATGTAGTGCACAACTAGATAGTTTCCCCCATCGAACGAAAAAAAACCACGAAAATCGATTGAGAACTAAGGCCTGGGCAAACAACACAAGATTATGCTCAAAAATGCACGTTTTTTTTAGCTTTACCCCCTCCCCTTAACCCTTATTAGCCCAAGAAAAAAAGTTTCTCCCTTTCTTTCTTCATATTTCTTGTTCATATTTTGTTACATTTCAGTGCCTAAAATACGTAAAAAATATTGGAAAAAATATTGGACCCATACAGGGCCCGTAATCTTGAAAAACAAAACGGTATCTTTTTGGATACCGTGAGCATGTGGGGGTCAATTCCGTCCCTTGATTGATTCTAAAAAGACACCTTGAGATACGGTGGGTTCACCTTATAGCAAGAAACATTGTAACATTTGAACAGTTTATTATAAAACGTGAATACAAAAATTGAAAAAATAGTAAATTTATTGTATTATTCAATATATAAACTTATTGAGAGACCTTGGTTCACTCGAATTGATCACAACCCATCACTGTGTACTAAAACCATCGCGATCATTTTCTGCAATATACTAAACTAATGACTACCTAAGTCATCAGAGTCTTTTACTTCGCTAGCAAAAATACCAAATCGGTCTGTCAATCGACCAAATGAAAAAGAAAAAAAATTATGGCCTTCAATCTTAGTAAGAATAGTCTTTAGAACAACGAACATCCTTATGTAAAAAAGGTACTCGATGTAAAAAAATATATAGGTACGCGGAAAAACATTATTAAAAAATGGAATGAGAAAAAAAACCATTAGAAAAGAGGAGTAATAAGTTTTTGTGAGCTCAAACATAGTATTTCTGCTAGAATTTTTCCTCAATCAATTTTTATTCGCTAGAAAATCAAAAAACTTGTAAAAAAACAGGCTTCAAATTTGCACGAATTAGTCAAAATTCATTGAGGTATAACATTTTTGACTTTTCCCCAGCACAAATCGTTGCACCAATCCAAATCCTAAAGGAATTATCATTCCAAGTCCCATATAAATAATCATAAAGTAGGTGCTTGGTTCATCTTGATGGTTCCTGCTTGGTTGGTGGGGCTTGTTTTCAGGTAAAGCGACTTCTTTTGTAAATTTTTGTTCGAACTGTGAATAAGGATGTATATTTAGATTACAAAATTAATCATCTTTCTACTGTAAATCATTTCACTTCTGACATGATTTGATAAAGAAACTTACCGGAACCCAGATCCTTTCTTGGCAAGTTTTGGTTTTTTATTTTCAATAATTTGCACTTTATTATGCTTCGGATTTTTCTTTGCCTCGGCGATAGGAAGAAGTCGCCTCGTTCGATTTCGTTTCGAATTAGAAGGTAAATGAGGCTCGTCAGTTTCAAATTTGTCTCTTTCACAATTTGGCGCATGCGAATCTTTCAAACACTATTCCATTCCCTGCCAAACCCATTTGAATAGGCTCGTTCCAGGTGGTCATTGAACTCTCCAATTCTCTCCTCGTTGACATCCTCAAATGTCAATTCTTCCAATCCTTCAAAAAATTCAGCCAATTCTCTTTCAAATTTATTTTCGTCCATCGGGGTCTTGTTGGCGTTGCTATTCGAGTCCTCCCCTTCAGAACCAATGCTTACCTTGTGAAATAAGGAGGCAGTGCACATTCCTATGCTCCTTATTACTCTAATCTTCATTCAGAATCAGAAAAAGGAAAGAAAATCAGTTATAGGGTGAGAAAAATCAATAAAAGTGAGCATAAACCCCATCATGGACCTGGCTCTACTGGGTACCCCCTTGCTCACGGTATCCAAAAAGATACCATCACAAAAACCAACTTTTACCCACTTAGCAACTAATAATATGTAGATATTACAATTTCTACTTGATCTTAGATACTTTTTACCCAAGATTCTTTAAGTAATATCACTCAAAACGGTGAAAAACTGGTCTAAAATAATTTGTGAAACTGTCCTTTGGAGTGTTGATGTCAATTTTGAGCCGCCTTGTAACTTATAATTATTATATCAACGTTGTTGTTGTTTTGACACTTCTTCTTCTTCTTTTCTATTCTAGAGATGTCAGAGTAGCCATTGGGACATTAAGTAGGGGTGAAAACCACTTTGTACCGTCAAGAAAACGTTCTAAAGTTGGTCTTCCAAAAAGATACCGTGGGTTAATAAGGGTTATAAGGCAAAATTCGAAATTCTGGCGACATAGTGCACAACTAGATAGTTTTCCGCGTCGAACAAAAAAAGAACCAGGAAAATCGGTTGAGAACTAAGGCCTGTGCAGACGACACAAGATTTTGTCACACACACACAGACATACACCTGTGGTTTTTTTTTCGCGGATTCGGATTCAGAATGGTCTAAAACGGATTACTGTGTGGTTATTTTTTTTTCTGTTGAGTGTTGTCCTCCTTCACCCCAGATCGATCGCATAAGGACGCCCAAGTCTTACTGTGGGATGTCCTAAAAAGGCGGGCCTCCATGAATGCACACACACTACGCTGCGGGCGTGTGTGCGTAGTATTTTGTAGTATCCAAAGACACGAGGCGTTTGCGACTGCACGGGATTAGTGGAATGTCTCGATCCAAGGTCAGCAAGTTTATACGTCACGACATGTTACTACGTCACATCATTCAAATCTTCAACTTTCATTAGCTTCCCTAATTTCTTCTAAACATTTTCTCGACGAACAGACCCAATTAACGTTATTCCTGACCCATGCTCTTTTGAAAAAAAAAAAAAAAAATATTAAAAAAATTGACTGAAAAACGCCATTTGGTACTTGTGGTTAAAAACGAGAAATGAACGAGACCAGTAGTTTTAAACAAAAGAAGCCCGTGTCCGTCCTAACGCAGGTAGCATCACCCTGGTTGGATTTTATAGGAGGCTCATTTTCAAACAAACTCAAGAGACGTCAGAGCTTCGTGGCCAGCTTTGTTAACCCTCCCCCCCCCCACATTCATTATCTCTACTCACCACAAATGGACTAGTTCTATCTTGATGGTACTCCTATGAAATCTAAACATCGAAGCACTAAACAACACCTCCTGTCATCTAAGATGAATTCGTTTAAACCGATTGAGACGGGTTTGAACGAAGTGCTCCTATATGCGCACCAAACTCATCCTCGGTCTACTGTTCCCACAATGCGCATTTCCTGCCTATAAGGGTGAGCAAGGCTACACAGTCGATTCAGTAAACAATATTCAACTCAAGTACATATCTCGTGCAAACGACACGAGAAAACACAGCGAGTTTCCTTTGATGCGCGACTAAAAACCAACTGGGCATGTTTACATGATGCGCCAAGGCTTTCGAAAAGTTGTCACATCTCCACCTCTTGACTTTGCTGGAGTCATTGGGGGTCTACGGGTCGTTCTTGGAGTGGATGCGCACTTACCTTGTTGGGCGGAGGCTTGTTGTACGAGTGAAGGGCGCTCTCTTCTCCTTTCACTGCCACCTCTGGGATCCCGCAGGGTAGCCACTTGGGTCCGTTGTGCTTCCTCATTCTTATGATTAGCGTTGTGGACGTCATTGAGGCCGATGGTGTGCGTGTCTTGCTCTTTCACATATAGTGGTAGCCATTACTTGTAGTTACAGCTGGGTGAGGGGAGGATTAAGAAGGCTGGTCCTCGTTTTATAGTTTACTCTGAGTAAACTATAAAACGAGGACCAGCCTTCTTAATCCTCCCCTCACCCAGCTGTAACTAAAGTCTTGCTCTTTGCGGATGACCTCAAACTGCTACGTCGCATTGGATCTTGTGACAAGGAAAGATAAATATAGAAACTAGAGTGGGGATGAACCCAGAGGAAATATAAAATTTGAAAATTCAAGTTCGATTTCGAAAATCCATGTAATGAAATCAATATTTCTGATGGTGATATTCACTTCTTCACCAAAAAATTATAGGCAAAAAGAATTATTAAAATTGCAAAATTTTACGTTACAAAATTCTCAGGGATGTCACAGGTATATCCGAAAAGGCGGTACTTATCAAACTCAATATTGGGTCGAGCTGGGAGGTTGGGTCGAGCTGGGAGGTCGCCCGTGCGGCTGCTGATCTTGATTTTGTCAGGCAGCAGTTAGCATGGTGCGACCGAGCAACACCATCTGCTCCAAAACCCAGTTCGTCTGCTAAGTTCGCTGCTGCGCTGCATGAATTGGTAGATGGTAAAGAACTCCGACACTGCTCCGAAAGCCTTGTCTCATCCCAATGGGTAGATTGGGCTTCGGAGGGCATTGGGGCCCGCGACTACCGACACTTTCATGCCATCCGCGTGGCATCTTTGCCAACTGCGGTGAGGTGTTCAAGAGGTAGTCGCGGGACAACCCTACCCCTTTGCCGCGCCTGTCGGAGTGGAAATGAACATTTATATCATGTAGTGCAGCAGTGTCCTCGGACTCATGGTGGCCGCATTCTACGTCATGATGCGGTCGCCAAGCAGATAGCAGGTGCTTTGTCATCTAGCGGCTGGGATGTTGAGAGAGAGAGATTGTATCACATGCCAAGTGACCAGGGTAAGAAGCCCGACATTGTTGCCGTCAAGCCCGACCAGTCTTGCATTATCCTGGATGTCCAAGTTGTCAATGGCAGCTTGGACATGGAGCAGATTTGGCGGGCCAAGATAAGGAAATATGACACAAATGATTTATGGCAAGCAGTGTCGGAGCTGTGAAAGGAGTGGCACCCAACAACATCAGGGTGATGGCTGCAACCTTGTCATGGCGCGGTGTGTGGTGCGGGAAAAGTGCCACAGAGTTGCGCGAGTTGGGCATCTCGGTAGGCGTACTCCGTGGTATCACCACCCATGTCCTGCTCGGTTCATATTTGAACTGGTGGTCGTTTTATAGAGGCACTTCTCTTCATCCTTCTCTCCCACCCCCACCTTCCTCATCTTCCCTTATCCCTAGGGCCGGCATCGGGTGAGTCATGGGCGTCCTCCGTCACCAAAGACATTTTGTCTTGAGGGGAGTTAATTTGAAAAAAAAAAAAAAAAAAATAGCCAAAATCGACTACTTCCTACTTCTCTGATCCTACGGCCGTGGATAGGTAAAGTGTTACGAACTAAGTACTTAGCCAAATTGAAAATTGCTCGATGTAGGTAGAAGAGGGTAGGAGAGTAGACGAGGACTACTTCTGGACAGCTATCAGGAATGCTGAACCGACGAGAAACTTGTAGATTTCCAGCCTCCCAACTGGAACTGATTAAAAATATGGACGAATTGTATTATTACTGAATAATACCCATTATGATCCAATTAAGCTGAGGGTGTTGATTATTATGCAGACATACCGGTACGATATTTGTGGAGCAGTAAAATTTTCTCCGACGAAACGTGGAATCTTGTTGAAATGTGAAACGTAGCAGCGAAGACGGACGATATTCAGCGACGGTAATCCACGACGATTTTTCAAAGACGACTTCGAAGTTAACTGCGAAACCGAAGAATATAATATAGTAACAATTTATGATGCCAAAATTGTCGAATCCGTCGAATGATTTTATCCGCAACAAGTGGTAGGTGCTTACCGAGAACAAAGGAAGAGCGCCGTAGACGTAGAACATTCGCCTCGAAAATCCTGTGCTGATCCAATCCAGATTCTCTCGTTTCTAAGGGGGAAAAGCGAACTTTTGACGGGAATCCGCGGTACGAAATTGAGTAGATATCTTGAATTAAGACTGTATAAAAGGTATTTTTCTCGAGAGAACAAAGGGAAGCCCCAAGCAGCATTCGTCGTCGAAGGCATGAGAAAAGGTAAAATGGACGAGAGAGCCTTTGGCCATGTCGAAGCCATCACCATCCGAAATTGATTTTATTTCATCCCATTCACTTCTGGGTTTATAAAATCCAATATTCGTCGAAAATTCAGGAATAATTTTAGGATTATTCGTTCATATATTTTGTTTTCTTTAAAGCTGCAACCTCAGTAACCAATTAGGTACGTTCGGAATAGTGGGTTGAGCGGTATCTGGCGTCGAACGACGGTAACCTCGCCACTGAAACCGCGCTATTACGATTTGAGGCGGGAACAACAAAAAAATCACGCTACAATCTCTGGATGAGTCCGGGATGTTGCAGGGGGCGGTTGCTCGTTTGGAGGATTGGTGCGAGGCGAACCATCTCCACCTCAATCATACTAAATGCTCAGTGGTGTCTTACCATCGTCCGTCTCAACCAGTCGTACACGATTACATCCTCTGCGGCAAATCACTTCGAAGGACAACTGAAGTTGTCGACCTGGGAGTCCTTTGTGATGAGCGGTTGAGTTTCTCCAATCATATTGAGGGGCTGGCTGCAAGAGCAATGAGGGCCCTCGGTTTCATTAAAAGAAACACTCGTGAGTTTTGTAGTACTGTTGCCATTGTGTCACTCTACAAAGCCCTTGTGTTGCCCTTGCTAGAGTATGCCTCTATAGTCTGGTCTCCTCTATTAGGGATGGTTTTTGCGCTATGTTGCGTATAAGATGGGGATCCCTTCTGAGGACATTAATTATGAGGTCATACTGCAGAGATGCCGCCTGAATACCCTCGAGAGAAGACGGAGTTCAGCGGACCTCGTGCTCCTCTACAAACTGCTAAACAATGCCATTGACTGCCCCTCGCTGCTCCAGAAGCTGAATCTTGCCGCCACCCGCTCATCCACTTTGTTTCATGTAAATTTTTCTGCCACAAACTACGACCAACACCGTCCCCTAAACCGGCTACCCCGTAGTGCAAATCTCTTTCTCACCACCTATCCACATTTTGATTTCTTCCATAGTCCCTTATCATCGCTTAAATCCTTAGTTTCCTCTTCACCCATCCTATTCAGTTAAGCTCGCTTTTCCTTTCATTGTAATTGTATTTTCTCGATCCCCCCTACCTTCATCTATAGTATTTTTCTATTATCTTATATAAGTTGAATACAACTGTAATATGTTGATTATAAATTGGGCTTGCCCGTTAATAAATAAATAAATAAATGCGCGTGAACCGGAAGCGAGGCTGATGTGGGAGTAGGTGCGCTTCGTCTATACCCGCCTTTAGACCAGTCAATAAGCACTCTTGTTCATTATATTTCATTATTCAAATTATTGTTTGAATAACCTTGAGTCGATAAAATTGGCTGTCTTGATTTTTACAGATCCACCTCGCCCAGTTGCTCCAGGAGCCAAACCTGGGCAGTGCCCTGAAGTCCCAAGTTCGGATTCTGACCTGGATCTTGACTGTACTTCCAATTGCGACTATGACGCTGAATGCTCGGGCGCTGATAAGTGTTGTTACAACGGATGTGCAACAGTCTGCTCTCCTGTTGGGAGAGGTGATTCGACGAGAGAAGAACCTTCAGGTGAGGACACAATAACCAATTTCGTAGTATTGAGTTTTTGCCCAAATTTTTGATCTTGTGGAGATTCACATTTTCTGCCAGATTCATAGTCATTGTTGATCATCATGCAATGGGGTATTTCAGTCAATTTTTTTATTTTATTTTTTTCAAAAGAGTAAGGCTCAGGAATTTTGGTAATCGGGAAAATGTTTTTAAAAAATCAGAGAAGCTAAGGAAAGTTGAAGATTTGAACGGTGTGACGTAGCTAGCCAATCGTGACGTAGCTAGCCAACTGTCTTTGAAAAAAGTATCCATGCGAAGAAGCCCTTGGAGGACCTCTTGGATACTACAAAATACTACTCACACACGCGCGCGGCGTAGTCCTTGCCTAGTGTGTGTGCATTTATAGCGGCCCGCCTTTTTCAAACGTGTGATCTCTTTAATTAATTTTTCTACCACATGTTATAGTATCATTGGGCTTAAAGTTGTAGTATGTAGGTTTTCAAGAGTGCTGAATCCAAATTTGAGGTCAAAACCCTGAATTTCCGACCCACCGAAATACCCCATTGTAACGGTCAGGAGCAAAAATGAGCTGTAGTTGAGAGAGTAAATTGAAGATAAATGGGGTTAAATCTGATTCGAAAATGAATGAAAAGATACTCTCTGCCGTTGGAGCGCTCCTAGATGACACGAAGGTAATACCAGACGATGGAAATACGGGAAATTAGATTCATATCTCTACTTTTAACGATTTCAATGATACTTATAGTACAAATTGAATGTAAAATGTGACGCCTCAAGAGAGAAAGCTTCGAAGCAAACTAGGCGTGGAAATGAACAGGTTACTCCTCTAGAAAGGAGATAGATAGGAAGTTTTCACCTGAACTCACAGGTGGCATCACCTTCCGAGGTACCTATTTCCCAATAATGATTCAGATTGAACAGCCTGTATAGTCGCAATTTTACATCTCAGAGATTTATTTAGTATAGATCGGTATTAATAATCCCGTAATTATTAATTAGTAACAATAATAGTAATGTATATATATTATATGTAATAATAATAATTTTCCCGTGCATTCCTTCACCACTATCTAAATTTGTCTATGTAGAGACACCACCTTACATAGATGACGACACGGAACAGAGAGTAGAGGGAGAAGAAGGTAACCTGATTGGTCTTCACTGCATAGCCAGAGGCGTCCCAACGCCTACTGTTATGTGGAAAAGGAATGGCGAAATGGTAAGAAGATTTTTGCGACTAGATTATGTTCGTGTATTGTGTTATGAGTAAAAAAAAGCACAAAAGTATATTGGCAAAAATCACCCGCCGCACAGTGGGCAAAATGACCAATCTTGGTGGACAAAATTATTTTTTGGTCGGTTTTTTATTCAAAATTGAATAAAAAGACCCTGATTACGGGAAAAATAATGAAAAGCTTTCTTGACTTCAATGAAAGTAGGCAAACGGTGTATCATGATATTGTTGTTCTTGTTTTATCTTAAATTCTTGACATTATAATTAGGTAGGTCCTACTGATTAATTACTTTGAGATTTACTTTTATTACAGTGTTAGACGAATATAACTCTGAAAAATTGAATTTGAAAATATTATAGTCATGTTCTTATTCGACATCGTAGAAGATTCAACTGTTGATGTGCTTGAAGTTGCTTCTTTCAAGATACGGCTTGTGGACCTGTCTTCTGCTGAGTAGAGAGCAGTGAGCGCCGCTAAGCATAACTTTTCCGGACCAGCAGTCAACAATTGTTTCTCTTTTCTTCTTTTTGTTTTATCGCTTGAGTCCTCAAACGGTTTTTCGGGACGCACAGTTGGTTGGTTCATGATTCCTTGAGTAATTTTGTAAGAAATGACAACTTCAAACTCTTTCCCACTCAGCCATGTCGAATATTTGTTGGAAAAAATGTCTTCTTTCCCATGGCTATTTTCCCACCTCTCTTCGATTTTTTTGAAAAGTCTAACACAGCATTTTTGATCATTTTTAAATTTAATATTTTTGAAGAATCGACGAGATTACCTAACCCGATCACATACCTAGTGAGGTTGAAAATCAACCATTTTATTAAGTAACTCAGAAAACGCATAAAATCGCAAAAAAAGGTGGTTGAATACCGAAACTAGAACACTTGAATAAACGAAAAAAAATCGGATTTCCTTGGCAACTCTTGGCCGTGTGCTACTTTAACTCCAAGATGTAAATTATCATTTTTAGAAATACGGTATGGCATATACTCATAAACACACAGTATCAGACACTATTTTTACAATTTTAGCAGGAAAAAATAGTACCTACTTACTCCTTTCAATGGTTTCCATTATTGCCGAAACCAAGCCTGGAACGATCCTGCCTACAACTAACTGCAGCGTAGACGAGAAAAATTGGGGGTTCATAGTAGCTGATAATACGATCTTATTCGAACAGGAAACAGCGACACTTTTGATCCAAGTTTTTACAGCAATAGAAGGTTTTGATAATGTAAATATTAACGTTTTGGGGATTGCAAACTCATAATGAACAATGACTAATATTAGAGATTCCCATGTTTTGACTTGACTTTTGTCCACCTAGATTGGCCATTTTGCCCACTGTGCGCCGGTCCTAGATAAATCTGGTATACATTGTAATCTCTACCTTGGATCTGGTCTAAAACTGATAGAGTTTGGATTCCCTAAAGGAAAACGCTGCAAATTATTACACAATGGTTTATTATTTTTCTATATAGATCACTCGTCTACAAAATCACCAACCATCCAATATGAAGAGAAAAAAAATCAAAATCACCAACCATCGATCGTATTTCGGTCAGCTCTAATTTGAACGGAGATTAGGCCTCTTTTGCGATTCACACTCGTGTTTTGATTTATATATATACCTATATATTTCAATGTAAACCCTTAAATTTTCGTAGGGAGCGAACGGTTTGTCCTACAGAGCTTCGCGTGGTCTCAAAAATTCTATAGAATCTTAAATTGAAGGAAAAACAATACCTTTATATCGAAATTTTTTGAGTTGGAGCGATTTCAAAATTGATTTTGGAACCCTTAGAAGTGACCTACATCAACCAAAAGCTTCGGGGCACAACTAGACCCCAAATGGAGCCTACATACCAAATTTCATCAAAATCGGTCAATGCTAAGTGGCAAAAGTGACACGTACGGCGGACGGACGGCCAAATTTTTATTCGATTTTTGGATTCTACGTACCTTGAAACGTAAAACATCAAATTTTGAGGGGGTGTTAAAATTTTTTTTTCTTGGTCGATTCCAAAGGTTCATTATTGAAAATAATAAACCAAAAGCACCTCGTTGTCAGCTTTATCCCTTGTAAGTCATGTCTTACATGCATTGGATGGTGGGCAGCACTCCTCTTTACATCTACATGATCTCTCCAAGGCTTTTGATCTAGTTCAGCATAACCTACTACTGAAGAAATTTGAGCGTTATGGATTCGCACCGTGTACTCTATCATTCTTCAAGGGCTTTCTCAGGCCTTTCTGAAATTATTCTGACATCACGCACCCCTCTCGCCTGGACGGGGCCCCCCAACCCACTGTGACGTCATAATAATTCGAAACTTTGAAAAATCATAGAAAAAGGTCTTATTACGCTAGAAGGTCGCGGTTGGTGTCAAATTTGTCAAAATGAGGTCTAGTTTAGATTAAAAATAACAATAAACAGTTTTTCCGGCTCATGCGGCACACCCTATTGGACGGAGTCCTGAATCCACTCCCATCAATTACATGAATGGAATTGCTTGATTTTTATTGGAAAACACATAGTGAAAAACACTAAAATTTAGACCACAACCTCTCAGTTACCTTTTCCAGATTACTGTACTAGGTCTGGCAAATACTCTAAAAGATGGGGGAGAGATCATTAAATTTTCCTAGCTCAAGTAGGAGGCTCTTATGAACAATACCAGCAAGAATTTTTTTTCAGTTGGCACAAGGAATAATTATTAGCCTAAATAACCTAATTCATAGGCCCGTATTCACAAAAATCGCCAAAGTGAAACTTGAAGTCGCTCTTCCGAAAGTGATACTTCAGGCCAAAGTGAAACTTGAGGAGAAATCGCTATTCACAACCGTTTTTAGTGTAGCTGCTCTTAGGTCAGCTTTAAGCTCAACTGATAAGGAAGTAACCGAAAGGGTAACCGTTAGGGCGACTCGCTCCTACTGACCAATGGGAATATTCAGTGATAAAATTGATAACCGGTTGGTGATCAACAAACGATTGTCCGGGTCGGACTAATTTGAAGACCAGAAGACTGGAAGACCCAAGGAAGGAAGACCCGATGGAAAACTGAGGAAAGGCCGACATGAAAGGTTAATTTGGGCTTACCTACTGGTTCTTTGAAATAGAATTCACATAAATCTGACTACATTTTGGACACTTGAACAATAATGTCCTCAAATTGAAATGAACTGAGCACAATTGAGGCGTTGACATAGAGAAGGTGTTAAGTCACTAGAGGCCAAAAAAAAAATTTTTCACGGAAAAGATAGCCAGATTCAAGGCCAATGGCATGGTAAAGGAGTTATGTCGACAGCTCAGATAGTTTAGTTGGGAGAGCTCTCCAAAGATGGCACTCGAGCTAACTCCTAGCCCTTTGGCGCAGGAAAAGTGATAAGTCACGGTCACGTGGTAGGACATGGGGATGGTTATTTTTTGTTTAGATGAGGGTTATGTTTACATGATTTCGCCTGTTACTGAATGTTTCGATGCTACATCAACAATGTCGGTCAAGTTCGTCTCCTTCAAACCAGTGAGTATTATTCTCCCTTTGTTGTGGGAGAGGTGGAAATGAGGTGCCATCGTGTCTTTTGAAGGCCATCACTTCGCCTGGATTCACACACAAAAAATCACTTCAAATTTGGTGCGACAACTGCGCAGGACAAAACAAGAACCGAATGGTCCTCATGACTTTGATTTGGGTAGTTGCTATGAACTACTTCGAGAAGGTTGACTTGAAATTTCTGGTATCAGGGCATTCGTACATGCCACGTGATCGAGACTTCGGCATCGAGAAGAGGAAGAAAGTATGCAAGCAAAACTATGATGCCAGGAGAAGTCGCGGACATGATTAGAGATGCAAAGACAACTCAACCTTTCCAAGTTGTTAACATGGGCCCTGCTGATTTCAAAGACAGCTAGATGCAGTGACACATTCCTGAACACAGCAGGGTTGAACATCAGCACGGTATCCTGGATTCTGATATCAAGAGCCGAATTCCCGACCATTAAGACTCGCGGTACTTTGAACGAATTGGAACAGTGGAAAGAGGTGAAAATATTGAAGAAAGGCCAATCAAACTATTTTAAAGATGGGACCTTTTCCAGAGCTTCAGAGCAGGCTGACTATTGCTGACGCAAAAAAAGGACTTGCTAGCCATGCTAGACTTCATGAACTCGAAATATCGCAGTTTATATGAAAATTTTTGCTCCTAAATTCGACATTTTTATTATTATATCCTGTTTTCTCCGTTTTTGGACACTTACTCGTCACTTACGTGTAGTTTGTTCAATAAATATTGATGTAAAAAGTGAAAAAAGTAGTTTTTTGGCTCTCCTGTAAAATTTGGGTTTTTTTACTTAACACCTTTTCCATGTCAACGCCTCAATTATACGTGCTCAAAGGTAGCTGAAAAAAGGAAAAGTAGGAAATTGTTTACCTGTGACGTGCGCGGAAGGTCTTCTGACCAACACTCGAATCCATTTTCGCTTTCTCTTGGCCTTCTTGGTGCAATTTGTACACGTCTCCTTTCCGTAGATACTGCAAATATTCCATGTAGTCGTTTTCCTTTTAAATCCAAACGGAAAAACTTCGTAAAACGGCTGTCGAAGCAAGCGAAATAGACGCACTTCTTGACAAAAGCTGTACTAAGGGCCAGTAAAGTGTGATAGGAGCCAAACTTACCCGGAGAGTGTAACTTGACGAAAGTTCAGCTTCGGTAAAGTGGAGCTGAAGTTCTTCTTCTAAAGTTCGGTTTGTGAATAACGTTTTCTCTAAAGTACGGCTCTAAGTGGAAATTTCAGGCTTCACTTAGTGAAAAGCCCCACTAAGTGCGTTTTGTGAATACGGCCCATAGACTTTGTAACATACTTAACTAATTATTTTCCAATTTCAATTACAGTTGAGTCCAATCAGTGGAAGCAAGTACAGAATCTCCCAAAATGGAACGTTGGAGATAATTTTGTTGAGACGGGAAGATGAGGGAACTTACACTTGTGAGGCGTCCAATGGCGTACATCCATCAGCCACAAGGGACTATGAACTCATTGTGAGAGGTATGTTCAACATCGTATCAACCTACTTGGACTTTATTACTTATAACACCTCTTTATTAAGTCTGTGTCTCATTGCTAGAAATTACCTTATTATTTTTATCGGCCTTACTAACTAATATTGGAACAAACCAGTAATAACGGGGAATTTGCCATGTCTTTAAAACGAATTCCTTCCATTTTACCTTGAAAGAAGAAGCATTGCTCAGAACACATTCGAACTCGACAGTCGGTCCAGGGTTTGATTATAACCATTGAATGGAATAGGTAGATAGTTGCATGGAAGTAAGTGGTAAGTAGTAACATGAGATACCCATTCCTTTACTTGTCAGAGTGGAAATGAACAACCCTACCTTGTAAACCAGTGTCCACAGACTCACGATAGCATGCTAAATAGATAGCAGGTGCCTGGGAAGTTGAGAGGGAGAGACCACACGCCTAGTGACCAGGGCAAGAAGCCCAACATCATTGCCCAAAAAACCTGACAGGTCTTGTATCATCCTGTTGCTCAAGTTGTCAATGACAGCTTGATTTATGTAAATGATAGAAAAGATTTATGTTAAGCGGAACTAAAAGGAGTGGCACCCAACACGGTTTGGACTGGAAGTCAACCAGTCGAAAACCAAATACATGACAACTGATGCAACACAGAGAGGACCAGCACGAATTCAAGTCAACGGATACACATTCGACACTGTGAATGAATTTGTCTACCTAGGATCTCTGGTAACAAGTGATAATGAAGTTGGAGCAGAAGTGCAGCGAAGAATACAGGCGGCTAACCGATGCTACTTTGGATTGGTTCCACAGCTTAAAAGTAGGGTGATCTCACGAACGACCAAGCTGCGCCTGTACAAAACTTTAGTCAGACCGGTCCTTGCCTATGGTTCTGAGACGTGGACCCTGACCAAGGCATTAGAAGATTTATGCCGCTTTGAGAGAAAAGTTCTGAGGAGAATCCTGGGTGGAATCTATGATCCAGAGGAATTCGCATGGAGATGTCGAACTAACCAAGAAGTGATGGATTTATACAAGGACCCAGACGTCATCCAATTAATAAAGGTGGGACGGCTCCGGTGGGCTGGACATGTTGCCAGGATGAACCCAGAGGAGCCCCCTCGAAAGATCCTTGACGAAAAAATCCACGCCAAGCGAAGAATTGGGCGCCCGAAACTTCGCTGGTTGGATGCTGTTACATCTGATTCCCGCTCCATCCTTGGGACAAGAAACTGGAGAGCAGCAGCTCAAAACAGAGAGGACTGGCGGACATCATTACAGGAGGCCCTGACCCCACGACGGGTTGTAGCGCCATAGAAGAAGAAGAAGTAACATGAGATACCCATTCCTTTAATTGTCAGAGTGGAAATGAACAACCCTACCTTGTAGTGCACCAGTGTCCACAGACTCACGATAGCATGCTAAATAGATAGCAGGTGCCTGGGAAGAAGATAGCAGCTGGGAAGTTGAGAGGGAGAGACCACACGAGTAGTGACCAGGGCAAGAAGCCCAACATCATTGCCCAAAAAACCTGACAGGTCTTGTATCATCCTGTTGCTCAAGTTGTCAATGACAGATTGATTTATGTAAATGATAGAAAAGATCTCCCAACACCTGGACGTCTTCCGTATTACTAGTAAATTTATTTATTTTTCAAATTTGATTTTGTTGTGCCTCCTCCGCCTTTGAAGAGAATTTATTTGAATTGCTGATGCCGTTGGAGGATGGTGGAAATGAGAAGCTCTAGACTAATGTCTTTTTCTAAAATATCAATGCAGGTGGTAGCAAGCTTATTTACTCCTCGCAAGTTTATTTACTTGAATTGCTGGCTCCAAGTCCATCTTAACACCCCTCTTCAGCAAACAGATGGGGAAGAGTTGTCACCATGTAGCATATGCAATGATATTTTAAAACATGTGTGTAGCATTCTTCCATCAAGAAAGATCACAGCTATCTGCCTAATTCATAATTATAGATCAACAATATTTACGAGTTGCAATATATTCGAAGCTCTGCCCTACAAGCACTTTCAAGGTAAAGTAGATGGAAGTTATTCCTCATGGTACTAACCTCTTGCCACATTGATGTCTAGCCTATTAGCATGCTAGCTGCTGTTCTAACATGATGATAACCTATATTCTAGTTTGTGCATGATCACTAATGGTTTGGTGTTGGAAATTAAGCTGGTGCTCCTTTGCCTGTGGCTGTGGTGAACAATAAGGAGGACACTGCGGTGGTTGTGACTCTGGGAAGTCCAGCGGTTATGCGCTGCTACGCCATCGGGTTCCCCATACCTGCCATCAACTGGTTCCGAGGCAGCACTGTGTTGCCCATCTCGGACGACGAGTTTAATCAAACTCGAGACAACAGCCTCCACATCCGGGCAGTGTCCCTCACTAACCTCGGGTTCTACACTTGTCAAGTCTACAACGGTCAAGGGAAACCTGCTAGTCACAAGTTGGTGCTCAAAGCGTTCGGGCCCATCACGGGTACTGACCCGAACGACTTGACGGCCAATGAGTTCTTGGTTCCTAGCTCGGACGTTTCATCATCTGATATCAATTTCCGACCTCCTCCGCCTTATGAACCACCTGCACCTCCACCAAGGCCTGTTGGTAAGAACTAACATCCACATTAAGAGCTGTACTATGGTTAATCATGAAGGCCAACTAGAGAAACTTACATTCTTTTTGGCGCTCCTTTGCAATGTTATTCTGAACTAAAGCCCGAGTCAACCTTCCTATCTCAAAGAGACAAAAATACACTGGAGACCAAAAAAACCGGCGCAGTTGAATTTTTTCCAGAGAATCAAGTTCAAATCGCTAACAGTTGGGTTTGAGACAATCGTAAGGTCAATAATAATGTTCACAGAGATTACGTGCCAAGGTCCATCC
This sequence comes from Apolygus lucorum, assembly GCA_009739505.2. Taxonomy (NCBI): domain Eukaryota; kingdom Metazoa; phylum Arthropoda; class Insecta; order Hemiptera; family Miridae; genus Apolygus; species Apolygus lucorum. The sequence continues at coordinate 4,199,753 of CM019172.2, forward strand.
ATGTTTTCCCTCAACTATCCAGTTTTTTCCTGTATTGCTCTCTTGAATTCACAATAGAAGCCTAAAGGACGAAAAATGACTTTTCGATAGTCTGCCTTCAGTGCGGTCAACGCAAGCCTTTCTTGTCATTGTGCCTTAAAAATAAATTTTCTCGTACTTGCTCCTTTTCAATTAAGTTTCTCATGATTTTTTTTATTTTTTTAAATAAATTTTACCCGTCATTTAAATGGTTTTAGACTCGTTTGTGGTCGCAAGACTTATTGCGTTGATAGAGGACGGCTGGAGCCAACGTTATGCAGCCTGGGCCCTTGGGCTGCCCGAAAAAACGGTTCGACAGGCAGTTAAGAGGTACAGTGAAACTGGTAGCTACACCAGAAGGCCGGGATCAAGGGCGTCCAAGGGCGAAGGATCCTGCTGACGTCCGTTTTATTCTGATGCAAACTGTTGGGACTCTTCCTCCATGGATTATACCTAGGTAACTATATGTTAACCTGCACTCCTGTTCACGTAAATGTGACTCTAATAAAAAGCAGTATCAACCAGCACGTTTACAGTTAATAGTCTCATCTCCTCATTAATTCAAATTAATTAATAGGAAAGTCCTTAAAGGGATTCATAATAATCCAGGGACCAACAACTTGGCGACGAAAATTAACGACCCGTGTTTGCAAAGTGCGTTTGTTGTTTTCGCGTATTTCTCCATCGTTTGTAATCCCCGACGTCGGCATGTCCCGACTACAAGGTATTTCCTTTGAAGAAACGGGGGACTTCAACGTTTTCCACACGAAATTGAAAAACTATTTTATACGGGAAGACGTGAACGACGAAACCAAACAAAAAGCAACTCTACTCACTGTGATTTCTGATTCGGCCATAAAACTACTTGAAAGCTTGTGCATGCCCGACAAACTGGACGACGTAACGTATAAGACTTTAATCAAGCTATTGCAAGAACATTATGCTCCGTCTAAATCATTTTTCAGCCACCGCCACATGTTTTATTGTGCCACCAAACACCTAGATGAAAATGCACGTGAATGGGCTGCTCGACTTAGAAACTTGGCAACTCAGTGCAAGTTTGGAGGCGAATTGGAGATCGTTTTAAGGGACAAATTTGTATCTGGCTATGGTGAGGGAGCCGTGCAAGATAGATTGTTTGAAGAGGATGCGTCTCTACCTACAGTGACTCTGAAAAGTGTAGTGGATCTTGCTTCGGGGAAGGAAGCTGCCGTTGAAGAAAGAAAACAACGTGTAAGCATCCAAGTAAAACCGGATACAGGTATCTACCTACACAAAGGTAAATACAAGAAACAATCACCTAAAGCCAGTTTTGCCCAACCCAAAACTAATGACAACAAACCCTGTTCCCACTGTGGCCGCAAAAACCATGTCAATGAAAAATGTAAGTATCGTGAATATTCGTGCAATGTTTGTTCCATAAAAGGGCACTTAGCGACAGTGTGTCCTAATAAAAAGAAGAACAAATCAGGCTCCAATGATAAAAAGAACCACAAATATATGGAAAGGCAGAACTCGAGTTGTAGTAGTTGTGATAACAGTGAAGATGAGGTCACTTTAAATGATTCTTTCTATAATATGATGACATCCAAAACTACCCTTTCTCCATATACGTTGTCCTTGAGAGTTGGTAAAGAGAGATTGACCTACCAGATCGATACTGGGTCGCACTATAATGTTATTAGCGAAACCTTTTACCAACAACATTTTGGACATATTAAATTGTCGGAAAATGACTTGAAGTTGACAGATTATGTAGGCAACCCGATCGTTCCAATTGGCAAATTTTTGGTTCAGGTCAAAGGAGAAGATGAGAAATGTCACACCTTACTTTTCTATGTGGTTAAGCAGGGTGGACCTCCTCTGATAGGTCGTCAGGGCTTGAAAGTGCTCAAGGAGGCACCATTTCTGCACATTTCCAATAATGTAGTTAAACTATTCCCAAAGGCCCCTGCTGAAGTGCTTGACATTTTGAAGAAATATGCCAGCGTTTTCAATGACAGTGTGGGAACCTTTTCAAAGTACAAAATTTCTTTGAAATTGAAGGAAGGATCAACTCCAGTTTTTCTCAAGGCCCGCAGACTACCACTGGCACTTAAAGAAAAAGTTGAAAATGAAATTCAGAGATTAGTCAATGATGGAATAATGGAGCCAGTTAAAACAAGTGACTGGGCGACTCCGATTGTACCTATCCTCAAGGCAGACGGAACTATGAGAATTTGTGGCGACTTCCGGCTCACCGTCAACCCACAGTTGAAGCCCAGCAGCTACCTTCTGCCGCATATGGAGCACTTATGTAGCGATTTCGCAGGTGCAAGGTACTTCTCTAAGATTGATCTACGAGATGCTTTCCAGCAATGTGAACTAGATGAGCCTTCACGTGCCTTGACCACCATTAATTCGCACCTGGGACTATTCCGTTATCGTAGGCTATGTTTTGGGATAACGAATGCTCCTGATGAATTCCAGGAAGTTATGGAACGCTTGCTCCGTGGAATAAAAGGTGTGAAAGTCCTGATGGATGACATAGTGGTCACAGGTGCAAACTTTGAAGAGCATAACGCCCGATTAGACTCAGTTCTCAAGGCACTCCATGGAGCTAATCTACGTGTCAAACACACCAAATGTAAATTTGGGGCTCAGAAGATCGAATATTTGGGACATATTTTTGATGTAAACGGATGCCACCCAACGGATCAGCATGTCATAGCGATCAAGAAATGCCCTGTTCCAGAAGATGTCAGTGCTCTTCGCTCCTTTCTTGGAATGGTGACATTTTACGTTAAATTTGTTCGCGGAGCTGCAAAGATTCTGGAACCCTTGTATTGTCTGGTGCGGAAGGAGACTCCATGGAACTGGACTAAAGAATGTGATGTTGCCTTCAACAAAATCAAGGAGATTCTTGCATCGCAGCCAGTCCTTACACATTTTGACCCGAAGCTACCTCTCCGGCTAACAGTGGATGCTTCAGCAAAGGCCGTTGGAGCAATTCTTTCACATGTCTACCCTGATTCAAGTGAACACCCTATAGCATATGCATCAAAGCTACTTACTGATACACAGCGTAAGTATGCACAGATAGAGCGCGAAGCTTATGCCATAATTTACGGGGTCACTCGATTTAAGGACTATCTTTATGCTAAATCATTTGAACTGATTACGGATCACCGCCCACTGATACACATCTTTGGAGAGCGAAAAGGTGTACCTATTTACGCTGCAAATAGACTGCAACGGTGGGCATACTTCCTATCAGCATTCACATACACAGTCAAGTGCGTCAGATCTGAAGAAAACAGCGCAGATTTTCTTTCTAGAACTGAGACCACTTGTCCTCAGAAACCAGATGTTGACAGCCTAGATGAAGTCTCACATCTACACTTCATCCAGGAGAACTGCCCATTCAGACTGAATTGGAAGCTGATCAAGCGTCAGACAAGGAATGACCCAATTCTGTCTAGAATTGTGACATTGGTCTTGAAGGGTACTAAGCTACCAGCTACTGAGGAGGATCTGAAACCGTACATTCACCGAGAGAACGAACTAACCGTTGAGCAAGGATGCCTCATGTGGGGATATAGGGTTATTGTTCCAGCAAAGTTCCAATCCTCAATCCTAAAGGAGCTGCACAGTACTCATCTCGGAGCTACCAAGATGAAAGCCTATGCTCGGAACTACATCTGGTGGCCCAAGATCGACTCGGACATACAAGACCTAGCAAAACGCTGTGAAATATGCTGTTCAGTCCGAGGGGCACCACCCAAATCTGTACTTCGTCCATGGCCACATCCGCACATTCCGTGGACAAGACTACACATTGACTATTTAGGTCCAATCAACGGCAAAATTTCAGTTTTTGTTGTCTGTGATTCTACATCCAAATGGATTGAAGCCAAAATCGTCAAAACAACCACTGCTGAAACTGCCATTGAAATTCTCAGTGACTTGTTCGCAAGATTTGGTTTGCCACGCTCAATATCCTCTGATGGTGCCAGGTGCTTTACTGGTCATGAGATGGCAAGTTTTCTGAAGAACCATGCAATAAAACACCTAGTAGGCGCACCATTCCACCCTCAGACGAACGGTGCAGGGGAATCCGCTGTCAAAATTGTCAAAACGTTCCTCAAAAAGGCTATTTCTGACAACTCCAACCAGCCTCTTCAACTAGCACTCAACAAATTCTTATTCCAATACAGGAATACAGAACATGCTGCGATTGGCGATGCTCCAGCCAACTTGCTTCTAAAGAGGAAAGCACGCACTCTTTTCGACTTGCTTTTACCATCATCAGAGGACCTGACTGCACCTAGGCAAGACGACTGGATAGCTCGAGGCGGACGTCGTTCTGTCAATTTTACACCCCAACAACTGGTCTGGGCAAGAGACTATCGAGCTGGATATCCTAAATGGACTAAAGCTGTGATTTCCGAGATAACTGGTTCACAAACATATCAGGTCAGTACTGAAGATGGAATGTCATGGACACGCCACCTTGATCAATTATGGTCCAGAACTCCACTACAGACTGATGAATTTGCTCACCAGAACCAAAAACCCCCGGACATCACCCGACCAACCAGTCCCAAAGCCTCACAAACTGGATCCTCTAGACTTCCTGCGAGGAAATCCTTAAGATTTGATGATATCCAACACGAAATGGAGCAACTGACAGGAGATGAGGAACCAAACCCATTCTCAGGATTTTCCCCATACTCATACCAGTCACCAGCTTCACGTGGCTCTCTTCCCTTTAGAGGATTTTCGCCAGACCCGGAACCCCCTGTGTATCCAGTATACAGACCTCATGGCCATACACCAGACACACCGCTTGGAACTTCCCGATGTGCTACCAGACAGCTACGTGAGAAAGTGAACCCCCCAGAACGGTACAACCCCAAATAAATTGTGGTCATCTGGAAATTTATTCAAATTTTGAAAATTTATATCCATTGGTATGATTTTTTTTTAATAATTTTTACATGAGAACTCATTTTACACTTAAGAAGAATTTATGGAGTTTGTAAATCTATGAGAACAATGATCTCATTATCAAGAGACTGATTAATTTTTTTTTAAATTTTTATATTGTCATGATTTCTCATAAGGGGGAAGGATGTTGGGACTCTTCCTCCATGGATTATACCTAGGTAACTATATGTTAACCTGCACTCCTGTTCACGTAAATGTGACTCTAATAAAAAGCAGTATCAACCAGCACGTTTACAGTTAATAGTCTCATCTCCTCATTAATTCAAATTAATTAATAGGAAAGTCCTTAAAGGGATTCATAATAATCCAGGGACCAACACAAACCCTTAGAGACCGCACCCTTAGACAGCTGTTGAGACCTCTCACCGGCTGTATGCTGCTCGGGATGTCGATGTCAGCGTTCAAACGATACGAGATGGCTTGCTGATGTGAATCTTCACGCCAGAGTACGTGCTTTAGGCCCTCTACTCACCCCAGTACACCGAACGGCTCGTCTTCAATTTGCTAGAAATCACACTCCTTGGACTGAGGCACATTGTGCCTCCGTACTGTTTTCTGACGAGTCCAGATTTAATCTGTACACTTCAGATGCACGAGTTCGGGTTTGGAGAAGACAAGGCTAGCGAAAGGCTCAGTGCAATATTGGTGGAAGAGTGCAGTTCGGTGGTGGATCAGTGATGGTATGGGGAGGAATTTCTTTGGAGGCAAGGACGGACCTCCACGTGTTTCAGAGGCCATCGCTGAATGTGCTGGAGTAAAGATTCACATCAGCAAGTCATGTGCGTATCTTCATCGACACCCCGAGCAGCATGCAGCCGGTGAGAGGTCTCAAAAGCTGTCTAAGGGTGCGGTCTCTGAGGGTTTCCATCACAATAAAGTCACGTCAGCAGGATCCTTCGCCCTTGGACGCCCTGACCCCGGCCTTCTGGTGTAGCTACCAGTTTCACAGTACCTCTTAACTGCCTGTCGAACCGTTGTTTCGGGCAGCCCAAGGGCCCAGGCTGCATAACGTTGGCTCCGGCCGTCCTCTATCAACGCAAGAAGTCTTGCGACCACAAACGTGTCTAAAACCATTTAAACGGCGGGTAAACTTCATTTTAAAAAAATAAAAAATTTATGAAAAACAATGAGGAATTTCAGCATGTCGGAATTTCTTATTTTTGACCCCAAAATCGGATTCAGCATCTCGAAAAAACCCCTAAGGCAAACTTTCAGCCCGTACTTCCTAATTTACGAATAAACAAAACAGTGTAGAAAATATGAACGCTTAAAAAAACTGGGAGGATGACGTCATGCTGGAATAAGTTCATTTACGGCCGCTTGAAGCGCTGAGATCATGAAATCTATAGTCCCCAGATGCAACATTTCACAAACCAGTAAAGTTCAAAATCGAAAAACTGAAGAAAAAAATAGAAAACGCAAAGTTTGATCACTTTCCTCTTAGATAACACGATTTCGTCGTACCATCAGGCAACACTGGGAGGAGATGGCGATCTGAATAGCCAATCAGCGAGCGTTCCCGCTTCACGTTGAAGAGGTCCGTTTTCCCGGTTATTTTTTGAAATCATAAATTTTGATTGTCTCACAAAAATAACAGGGGACTTATTTTCCAAAATCAACCCGATTTTCATTTATCCCACACCATTAACTATTCAGGAAAAATGCAAAAAGAATTCGGTGAAATTCCTCATTGAAAAGGAACAAGTACGAGAAAATTTATTTTTAAGGCACACTGACAAGAGAGGCTTGCGTTGACCGCACTGAAGGCAGACTATCGAAAAGTCATCTTTCGTCCTTTAGGCTTCTATTGTGAATTCAAGAGAGCATTACAGGAAAAAACTTGATAGTTGAGGGAAAACATGGAACTTGGCACGTAATCTCTGTGAACCTTATTATTGACCTTACGATTGACTCAAACCCAACTGTTAGCGATTTGAACTTGATTCTTTGGAAACGAGTCAACTGCGCCGGTTTTTTTGGTCTCCAGTGTAGTATCCAGAAGTCTTCGCCCTCAGTTTAAAGTTTCTTTGGTTTACCAGTAGTTCCTCTAATTTTAACCTCTAACCATTAACCTTTAACTATTAACTTTTAACCATTTCTATAGTCTTTTAAATTTATCATCTCTCTATAAATGACTCCATTTACATTTGCTTGTAACACTAATGAGCGTTCTGATGAGGGTATAGACGATTCTTGCAGGGGATCTCGTCAAACTACTCGGTGATCGTATCCCGCTGAGCTTCGTGGTCACTATTCAAATTTCTTCATCAATTAATTTTATCCTTCATTTACCGGCTTCCTTATCCTTATTATATCTTACGGTACTAATCAAACTTATATTCCTACCTTTCTACAGTTCTCTAACACAAGTGCACGACTTTCCAACAGGGTGGGTTTATAAGGGGGTCTTAACGAATGAACCACCCTTCTCATTTTCGTCATAAAGATTTAAATGCTGCAAATTATTACACAATGGTTTATTATTTTTCTATATAGATCACTCGTCTACAAAATCACCAACCATCCAATATGAAGGAAAAAATAAAAATAAATAAATTTAAAAAAATCAAAAAAAAATCAAAATCACCAACTATCGATTACATTTTGATCAGCTCTATTTGAACGGAGATTAGGCCTCTTTTGCGATTCACACTCGTGTTTTGATTTATATATATATATATATTTCAAAATAAACACTTAAATTTTCGTAGGAAGCGAACGGTTTGTCCTACAGAGCTCTGCGTGGTCTCAAAAAATTCTATAGAATCTTAAATTGAAGGAAAAACAATACCTTCATATCAAAATTTTTTGAGTTAGGGCGTTTTCAAAATTTCAAAATTGATTTTGGAACCCTTAGAAGTGACCTACCTCAACCAAAAGCTTCGGGGCACAACTAGACCCCAAATGGAGCCTACATACCAAATTTCATCAAAATCGGTCAATGCTAAGTGGCAAAAGTGCCGCGTACGGCGGACGGACGGCCAAATTTTTATTCGATTTTTGGATTCTACGTACCTTGAAACGTAAACCATCAAATTTTGAGGGGGTGTTAAAAATTTTTTTTTCTTGGTCGATTCCAAAGGTTCATTATTGAAAATAATAAACCAAAAAATATTTTCAAACAGTAGGTTTTCCCCATAATATTGGTTTATTATTTTCAATAATGAACCTTTGGAATCGACCAAGAAAAAAAATTTTTTAACACCCCCTCAAAATTTGATGGTTTACGTTTCAAGGTACGTAGAATCCAAAAATCGAATAAAAATTTGGCCGTCAGTACGCCGTACGCGGCACTTTTGCCACTTAGCATTGACCGATTTTGATGAAATTTGGTATGTAGGCTCCATTTGGGGTCTAGTTGTGCCCCGAAGATTTTGGTTGATGTAGGTCACTTCCAAGGGTTCCAAAATCAATTTTGAAATTTTGAAAACGCCCTAACTCAAAAATTTGTGATATAAAGGTATTGTTTTTCGTTCAATTTAAGATTCTATAGAATTTTTAGAATTTTTTGAGACCACGCGGAGCTCTGTAGGACAAACCGTTCGCTCCCTACGAAAATTTAAGGGTTTATATTGAAATATATATACAGGGTGTTTCACGAAAAGGTTACACCCCCCTTCATTTCCGCAAAATACAGCGTAAAAAATTCCGATCAACGCAATTCTTCATGATTTTTTGTGAGGATCTCAGGAAAAATACTTTTGCGCAAAAAGGTTGCGCGCAATCGTGCGCAATTGACACTAACTTCATTTTTTCAAATGGAACCCCCCCCCTTTTTTATTACAGATTCGGATTCTACGTCAAATTTCATGAGAAATTCATACCCGAATCGCTTTGTTTTATTGCGCGCAACCTGGCTTTTTGGACGCTCTAAGTTGCGCAACTCCACAATTGCGCAAAAATTACGTTTTGGAAAACCCTAAGTGTGGCACATGTTTTTACATCATTTTTTGACGCTAAATTACATGGTGTCATCCGTTTTTCAATTTGACTGGAATTTTTCTAAATGGCGGCCAAAAATTCGGTTGTTATTAGTGATAAAATCGCTCTTTTTAAATCTTTACGAGTTTTAAGGCAATTTTAATCAGTTCAAGCATGATCATGCTGTCAGTTTTTATATTTAACTCCACCGAAGACGGCCCCAAGCCCGTGGTTCAAAAGGAGGTGAAAAAATAAAAAATAAACATGATTTCCACCACAAAACTGATGTTTTCGTGAAAGAAATGTTAATTTTTCCTCTTGAAATCTTGTTCTTCCTCAAAATGGATGACACCCTGTGATTCAGCGTCAAAAAATTATGAAAAAACATGTGCCACACTTAGGGTTTTCCAAAACGTAATTTTTGCGCAATTGTGGAGTTGCGCAACTTAGAGCGTTCAAAAAGCCAGGTTGCGCGCAATAAAACAAAGCGATTCGGGTATGAATTTCTCATGAAATTTTACGTAGAATCCGAATCTGTAATAAAAAAGGGGGGGTTCCATTTGAAAAAATGAAGTTAGTGTCAATTGCGCACGATTGCGCGCAACTTTTTTGCGCAAAAGTATTTTTCCTGAGATCCTCACAAAAAATCATGAAGAATTGCGTGGGTCGGATATTTTTACGCTGTATTTTGCGAAAATGAAGGGGGGTGTAACCTTTTTGTGAAACACCCTGTATATATAAATCAAAACACGAGTGTGAATCGCAAAAGAGGCCTAATCTCCGTTCAAATTGGAGCTGACCAAAATGCAATCGATGGTTGGTAATTTTTATTTTATTTTTTTTTAATTTTTTTTTTTTTAAATTTTTTATTTTTTATTTTTCTTTTTCCTTCATATTGGTTGGTTGGTGATTTTGTAGACGAGTGATCTATATAGAAAAATAATAAACCATTGTGTAATAATTTGCAGCGTTTTTTCAAATAGGAATCACCGTTTTTTGGTTACCTAATTATTTTCAATAATGAACTTTGGGAATCTAGCTAGAAAACAAATTGTAACCCCTCACAAATTTTGATGGTTTACAATTCAAGGTAAGATATTGACTCCAAGTACAATTTTTCCCACAAAAATCGAACTACGATTTTGATGAAAATTGGAAAGTATATCGGCTCTATTTGGGGCCCCGAGGCTTTTGGTTACTATTGGTCACTTCTAAGGGGTAGGTAAATAGTGGGAGAAAACATTTACTGTACGAAACACGACTGTACGAAAAAATTAGCCTTTGTGTAATAATTTGCAGCGTTTTTCATTAATTTAAAATTGACACGATTTTGAAGAATTTTTGACACATCCCATTGCTTTGTGGGACCAATTGTTCGCTTTTAGGATAATTAGTTACCTAGAAAGAAGACATAGAAAGAGTAAATTATAAATAAATAAATTATAAACTATGAGGGAAAAGGTAATTTCGACCAGAATTTTTGTTTTGTTTTGCTTTCCCATTGTTTCCTCTTACTTGAGTGTTTTCTAGTAGTTATCAGTATTGTAATTTCTAGTACTTACCTGGGAAATTGATCATCGTCCTCTTTTCGGCTCATCGCCCCACTACTTTCCATTGATAACCCATCGCTTCCAGAGACCTATTATCGGGAACTTGGCAACTGCCCTTCTGGCAAATTGGCCTCCTACCTCTTTAGGTCAGTTTAAAACCCCGGTTTGAAACTGCCCTCCTAGGCCATCTCGAGCAACTGCCCTCCCGGTAAACTGCCCTCCTGTTTTAGGAGGTCAGTTTCGAACCCCGGTTTTAAACTGCCCTCCTAGACAACCTCGAGCAACTGCCCTCCCGGCAAACTGGCCTCCTACCTCTTTAGGTCAGTTTAAAACCCCGGTTTGAAACTGCCCTCCTAGACTACCTCGAGCAACTGCCCTCCCGGTAAACTGCCCTCCTGTTTTAGGAGGTCAGTTTCGAACCCCGGTTTTAAACTGCCCTCCTAGACTACCTCGAGCAACTGCCCTCCCGGCAAACTGGCCTCCTACCTCTTTAGGTCAGTTTAAAACCCCGGTTTTAAACTGCCCTCCTAGACTACCTCGAGCAACTGCCCTCCCGGCAAACTGGCCTCCTACCTCTTTAGGTCAGTTTAAAACCCCGATTTGAAACTGCCCTCCTAGACTACCTCGAGCAACTGCCCTCCCGGTAAACTGCCCTCCTGTTTTAGGAGGTCAGTTTCGAACCCCGGTTTTAAACTGCCCTCCTAGACTACCTCGAGCAACTGCCCTCCCGGCAAACTGGCCTCCTACCTCTTTAGGTCAGTTTAAAACCCCTTTTTTAAACTGACCTCCTAGGCCACCTCGAGCAACTGCCCTCCTGGTAAACTGCCCTCCTGTTTTAGGAGGTCAGTTTCGAACCCCGGTTTTAAACTGCCCTCCTAGACTACCTCGAGCAACTGCCCTCCCGGTAAACTGCCCTCCTGTTTTAGGAGGTCAGTTTCGAACCCCGGTTTTAAACTGCCCTCCTAGACTACCTCGAGCAACTGCCCTCCCGGTAAACTGCCCTCCTAGGCCATCTCGAGCAAATGCCCTCCCGGTAAACTGCCCTCCTGTTTTAGGAGGTCAGTTTCGAACCCCGGTTTTAAACTGCCCTCCTAGGCCATCTCGAGCAACTGCCCTCCCAGTAAACTGCCCTCCTGTTTTAGGAGGTCAGTTTCGAAACCCGGTTTTAAACTGCCCTCCCGGTAAACTGCCCTCCTGTTTTAGGAGGTCAGTTTCGAACCCCGGTTTTAAACTGCCCTCCTAGACTACCTCGAGCAACTGCCCTCCCGGTAAACTGCCCTCCTGTTTTAGGAGGTCAGTTTTGTACCCCGGTTTCAAACTGCCCTCCTAGACTACCTCGAGCAACTGCCCTCCCGGTAAACTGCCCTCCTGTTTTAGGAGGTCAGTTTCGAACCCCGGTTTTAAACTGCCCTCCTAGACTACCTCGAGCAACTGCCCTCCCGGTAAACTGCCCTCCTGTTTTAGGAGGTCAGTTTTGTACCCCGGTTTCAAACTGCCCTCCTAGACTACCTCGAGCAACTGCCCTCCCGGTAAACTGCCCTCTTGTTTTAGGAGGTCAGTTTCGAACCCCGGTTTCAAACTGCCCTCCTAGACTACCTCGAGCAACTGCCCTCCCGGTAAACTGCCCTCCTGTTTTAGGAGGTCAGTTTCGAACCCCGGTTTCAAACTGCCCTCCTAGACTACCTAGAGCAACTGCCCTCCCGGTAAACTGCCCTCCTGTCTTAGGAGGTCAGTTTCGAACCCCGGTTTTAAACTGCCCTCCTAGACTACCTCGAGCAACTGCCCTCCCGGTAAACTGCCCTCCTGTTTTAGGAGGTCAGTTTCGAACCCTGGTTTCAAACTGCCCTCCTAGACTACCTCGAGCAACTGCCCTCCCGGTAAACTGCCCTCCTGTTTTAGGAGGTCAGTTTCGAACCCCAGTTTTAAACTGCCCTCCTAGACTACCTTGAGCAACTGCCCTCCCGGTAAACTGCCCTCCTGTTGTAGGAGGTCAGTTTCGAACCCCGGTTTTAAACTGCCCTCCTAGACTACCTCGAGCAACTGCCCTCCCGGTAAACTGCCCTCCTGTTTTAGGAGGTCAGTTTCGAACCCTGGTTTCAAACTGCCCTCCTAGACTACCTCGAGCAACTGCCCTCCCGGTAAACTGCCCTCCTGTTTTAGGAGGTCAGTTTCGAACCCCAGTTTTAAACTGCCCTCCTAGACTACCTCGAGCAACTGCCCTCCCGGTAAACTGCCCTCCTGTTGTAGGAGGTCAGTTTCGAACCCCGGTTTTAAACTGCCCTCCTAGACTACCTCGAGCAACTGCCCTCCCGGTAAACTGCCCTCCTGTTTTAGGAGGTCAGTTTCGAACCCTGGTTTCAAACTGCCCTCCTAGACTACCTCGAGCAACTGCCCTCCCGGTAAACTGCCCTCCTGTTTTAGGAGGTCAGTTTCGAACCCTGGTTTCAAACTGCCCTCCTAGACTACCTCGAGCAACTGCCCTCCCGGTAAACTGCCCTCCTGTTTTAGGAGGTCAGTTTCGAACCCTGGTTTCAAACTGCCCTCCTAGACTACCTCGAGCAACTGCCCTCCCGGTAAACTGCCCTCCTGTTGTAGGAGGTCAGTTTCGAACCCCGGTTTTAAACTGCCCTCCTAGACTACCTCGAGCAACTGCCCTCCCGGTAAACTGCCCTCCTGTTTTAGGAGGTCAGTTTCGAACCCCGGTTTCAAACTGCCCTCCTAGACTACCTCGAGCAACTGCCCTCCCGGTAAACTGCCCTCCTGTTTTAGGAGGTCAGTTTCGAACCCCAGTTTTAAACTGCCCTCCTAGACTACCTTGAGCAACTGCCCTCCCGGTAAACTGCCCTCCTGTTGTAGGAGGTCAGTTTCGAACCCCGGTTTTAAACTGCCCTCCTAGACTACCTCGAGCAACTGCCCTCCCGGTAAACTGCCCTCCTGTTTTAGGAGGTCAGTTTCGAACCCTGGTTTCAAACTGCCCTCCTAGACTACCTCGAGCAACTGCCCTCCCGGTAAACTGCCCTCCTGTTTTAGGAGGTCAGTTTCGAACCCCAGTTTTAAACTGCCCTCCTAGACTACCTTGAGCAACTGCCCTCCCGGTAAACTGCCCTCCTGTTGTAGGAGGTCAGTTTCGAACCCCGGTTTTAAACTGCCCTCCTAGACTACCTCGAGCAACTGCCCTCCCGGTAAACTGCTCTCCTGCTCGGAATGGATCTCCTCTACCTGTGCGACTTCTCATTTCTGGGACATGGGTCTCTCAAAAGTATAATGAGCTGCCAATGATAATGGATCTTCAGTCACGATCATCAGTATATATTAGGAATAAAATAATTAGAATATCAATTTCATGGAGAAAATCGAGTTTTTACACGAAAATCGGAGTTTTTCCCATTAAATCGGCATGAGACTTGATTAGAGAAAGTTGATTAAAGTTGCAAGTTTTCCTGAGATTAGACGGTTTTCAGCAAGTTTTTATTGGAAATGTAGTTAACGTACCTACGTACAAGTTATTTTAGGAACTTTTTAGAAAAATGTGTAGAATATTTTCAATGTTTAAACTGCAATTGCGATCCGTTCTTGATTATCTGGGAGGAATGTTTTGAGCCCAAAGTTAAACTGTTTTGATTTCTACATTTCTTCAAAAATTTCAATGACATTGTAAACCACCATTTTCGTTTTCCCAGCCCGCCCGCCCCCTTTCAGCCCTCCTCCTGCTGTCCAACCCCGTCAGCGGGCGCGCTCCGAGACACCAATTTCTTTGAAAAATATCACCGTTTTTTCGCATAAAAATTCAATTTTCTCAAAAAATGTCCTTCTAAACAAACAAAAATGACTATACCATTAGAAAGCTGAGAAAACGTAGATGTTTTTTCCGTCGAGAAGAACGGCTGGAGAAACGAAAATGGTGGTTTAAAATGCCATTGAAATTTTTGAAGAATTGTAGAAACCGAAAAACTTTAACTTTGGGCTCAAAACACTCCTCTCAGAAGCCACTTTTAAAAATCGGTCTGATATAATTCTTATAGGAAATTTAACGCTCTTTCCAACAGTACCCTTATTTTTAATATTTGAGTGTAATGCAAGAGAGTTATGACCGTTTTGAAGTATTAGCATAAAAAACTTGGACACCCAGCAGTGCCCGTGTAATCTACATTAGCTTGTTACAATGCCAACATTATGTTTCGTGTTCTGCAGGTATAATATCTAGTCGGGCTTCTAAGGGCTAGGAGGCCAGTTTACCGGGAGGGCACTTGCCACAGAGGTCCATTTGTAAGGACCAACTCAATGAGAGGGCCCTTCTAATACGTGGTGTGAGCAGGAGGGGAGTTTCTCCTGATGCACAGTAAAAACTGGTCTCCTTGGAGGGCAGTTTACTGGGAGGACAGTTGCCACGGGGCGCACATTTGTGTTTCGGGTTGAAACTACCCTCCCGCAGGAGGGCAGTTTGCCGGGAGGGCAGTTGCCACGGGGGCACCTGCCCTAGGTCCCTATTATCGCCCTCAGGTGGGCGATAGCGCCCAGTTTGGGAACCGCTGATGTAGAAGATGTGGCTGTGAAAAGCGAAATTCTTCACCAACTTAATAATGCGTACATGTGCGTGATTGATACCACATTTGAATTTTCAGAGCCTTTGAGATACGGCCTCAACATTGGAGATCAGCACATCAAGGCAGGCTCTAATTTGACACTCACATGTAACCTCCTGAATCAAGATACGAACGAACCAATCGATGTGATGTTCACATGGCAAAAGAACGACATGCTTTTGGCTCCTGTGGAAGGCAGAATCATACCTCAAGGTATCTATTGATCTATGAATGTTTTCATGATGGTCATTCTAAGGAGGATCTGTAAGATGAACTAAAATATACTTTTTACTACGATGCTTTTGATGTATACGATTTAACTGATAGTTACTTTGGCAGGATCGTCTTTTGGGAGAAAGGAGTAGAAATCAAAAAACATTTTATATAGGTTCGTTGATAATATAACAATTCTATGGTAAAGGAAATTAAAAAAAATATAAAATTAAAAAATTATAAAAAATATTATTAGAAAAAATATTAAAATATTATAAAAAAAATTATGAAATTACATGAAATATAACAATTCTATGGTAAAGGAAATGAAAAAAATTTAAATTATTTTCATGAAAAAATCATTACACATAATTTCTTTATTAAATGAACACTTTTAAATCATGTGGAAATAAGCTACATTTTCTTGATCTGTCCATATCATTTTTAACAAAAATCATGATTTCTATTTATAGAAAAGATACCTACTGTAATACCACTATACTACTATTCATAGTCGGTACGACTAGTACTATTCATAATCGGTACATCAAATCACCCCTTAGTTCATAAACATGCTGCTTTCCAAAGTACGATCAATAGAGCTTTGGTAATACCAATTAATGATAACAATTTATCAAAAGAAAAATGTATTAAAAGTACAGCCGATTGATTCATTATGGAATAAGGTTCTTAGAAAAAATTCAAACGACTAATTTGATTAAAGAAATTGTGTTGGAAGAGAAAAAGTAGATAGGTATACCTTATTATGGAAAGATTTCTGACAAAATTGGCGAAATTTAATCAACTAGTGGTTTCAAAGTGGTGTTTAAAAATAAAAATAATCTTTTTAAGATTCGTCGGGTTCTGTTGAAGATGGAATCAGCGTTCAAGATAAAAGTGGGGTTTATAAGTTGAACTGTTCTTGTGGGCTCGAATATTGTGGTCATACTGGTAGAAAATTTTGGAGAAAGAATAAAAGAGCATAACGATGGCATCATATGATAACCTCGTATCTCAATTTTTGGCCAAAATGTTTTTTTTGGATTCTCTGAATGAAAACCTCGTATCTCACCCACCTGTAATTCAATTTTTAGCGGGAATTGCATTTTCTGCTCTCTAGCGCCCTAAATGATAACCTCGGTTTTGATCAAGAGGGCTGAGCATCACTGATAACCATGGTTTCTTATCGCTAAAAATTTAATTACAGGTGAGTGAGATACGAGGTTATCATGTGATGCCATCGATAAAAAGAATTTCATGGATAACAAAGGTGATTCTGCTTTCGCAACTCACCTGAGTGAATCCAATCATAATTTTGATCTAACAATAGACGATATGGGTCATTTTCCTGGAAAGGTACAATCGGTATCCCAAGATTTCAGAAAACTTAAAGTTCGACTCAAGTTCTGCCAAAAATCAGGGATTAACCTCACACCATACTGATTGAATTTCAACGAAAGAACACACAGTGGGACGCTTAATTAATTAATTAAATATTAAGAAGAAAACCTATCGAAAGAAACCTATTGGCGTGGTTTCCGTGTAAAGGAGAATACTCGGAACCCCATCTCCATGAGTAGCGAGAACTGGGAGTTATTCCACAAATTGAACCAGGGCGGGACGGAGGTGTAGAAAAGGGTTAAACCAACGTGGAACACGGTTTTTCTGATAGCAACCTAGAAACCTCCAAAAGTAACCAAGTAATCTAAATTTATCGGTTTTTCGAGCCAAAACTTGGTACCAGGGGATTTTTACGGTTGCTGAATACAGTTTTGAGGTCGAAAATGTAAAGTTTTTAAATTGTTAACAACAAAAAGTCTTTCATCTCTCCAAAAGCCACCATCACCGGCAGATGAAAGACACAAAAAAAGACACAAAATTCCTGGGTGGCACTTAGGTTTTTCAGCTTTTCCCGCATTCTGGTGCTGTTCTGCTGAAGTGTAACCATCGCTGGAACCAGCTCGGTAGAAACAAGAACTAGAGACCAAAAAGAAAAAATAATATCGATTTCTTACCGTTTCACAGAGGGCAGATGAAAGACAGACAAAGACTGTGACACCACAATTTCGCAACTGACTCCACTTGCGCACGCTTCCACACAGAAGGAATACGTTTCCCGCCGCTTTCTTTGATAACCTGACGACTAACCTCACCTCTTACAGAGGTAGTAAAACCGCGGGAAACGATAAAATGCTGCCAAAATACGAAAACACAAAAAAGGCCGATTAAAGACACAAACCTCCGGACAAGCACATTTTATCCTCCTGCTCGCTTTATTTGCTTCTGAAAAAATCTGCAAATCCATTTTTTTCATGTCCAGGTAAGTATATGCAATAAAGAATCACTACAAATTCAGGCCGTTGCTTTCATAGGTGATTAACAGTGTTCAAGCAAAGTTGACTACCTAGGGGTCCGGACATGGCAGATTACTGGACATTTAGCAGTTTAAACTTTAATTTCTATATTTTAGCGTGAATAAGTGCATATTTTATTGATTGCCCGAAGTAGATCAAAGTTGATAGTTTATGGAGAATTTTTTTTTTGACACCCAAATCATAAATGTGCATTCGGAATCTTCTCTGGACAACGATTCACCCTTTCTGGGAAAATGACCCATATGCTGGATGTACTTGAAAAGTTTGAGATTCTCAATCAATAAATCTTTATACGTATATACATATGTACATTAACATGTACATTAATGCAAGAGTGATAGGTCTGGTAAATGTCCGAATGAGGCGGTCCCTCAACTTGTTTCACCGTTAATAGCTGCATTCCTTCAATAGCTTACAATTATTATCTACGTACTGTATTGGTAAATAGCGGTAGTTATGGCAGTTTCAATGACGTTAGGTCAAAAACGCGAACAAATCTTACATAGCGGTAGTTATGGCAGTTTCAATGACGTTAGGTCAAAAACGCGAAAAAAAATCTTACTTTGAAAAAACAAGGGGTTAAAACAAAATTGCTAGGAGACATTTTTTGTTGGAAATACCTTGTAGAATCGAACCCTGAATTTATGCCCAACTTAAGTGTTGTTAACCTTTTCTGTGATATACCTTCAGTTCTTATTAAATAAGAGGTAATACATTTTATTACCTACTGATGATGGCCTAACCATCGAAATCGATTTAACTGTGTAACTACAGGGTGAACCACGAAAACTTACTTATTTGAAAAAAATCGCCGTTCGGCCTGGTGGGGTTGTAGAAGGGGGGACAATGGCCCATTCGAAGGCGGAGCTCCTAAAGTTTTGTTACCTGTACGGTTAGTTGCCACCATGCTTTGGACGAGAGAGCAGCGGGCGTTTGCCTTAGAAACCTTTTTTCCAATGATCGGTCAGTTATTGCGACCCAACGAGCCTTCCGTGCGCGCTTCGAAATTCGTCCTTATGGAGCGGTTCCCGGTCGAAATTCGATTCTAACTTGGGCTACCACATTTCGGGAGACTGGAAGTGTTACTAGAAACCAAACTGGACCTCAACAGACCTCCAGAACCCCAGAAAACGTGGAGAGAGTGAGGCTGTCGGTTTTGCGCTCCCCCCCGTCGTTCGGCTCGCAAACAGGCAGCTGCTCTGGGGATTCCAGGCACAACTCTTAGGCGGATTCTCCACGATGATCTTCAATTTCATCCCTACAAATTGGCTGTAGTGCAAGAATTGAGCGAAAGGGATTTAATCGCCCGCCAAACTGCATGTGAAGCACTGCTCGAAAACCTTCCCCATGACGCGATCGTTTTCTTCAGCGATGAGGCCCATTTTCACATTTCTGGCATTCTTTTTTTATGGGGCTACTTAAAGTCAACTGTTTATATCGATTGTCCAAGAACCCTGGAACACCTAAAAAACAACATTCGCGCTGCCATTGCCAAAGTACCCGTCGATATGCTGATCAGAGTGGAGAGAAACTTTAAAAATCGTTTGAACCAATGTTTAAACAATAGAGGCCATCATTTTATGGATTTGATTTTTAAACCCATATGAAAAAAAAACGTCTGCCAAGTGGGTGTGGCACATAGCTTCCTCGTATCCATAACCCGATTATATAGATGATCAGATGCATACCTAGTAGTTAATCTCAAAACATCAATCTCTAAGTACCTTCCACTACCCTCATAGGGGACCATCTACACGCTAATCTGGACAATCCTAGAAAATTTCATCAAATTCGTATGAAAAATTAAGTGAGTAGATGTATGTGATTGGATCAAAAAAATACTTAGCCTCGGCTGGGATTCGAACCCGCGACCCCTGGGGGACAGTTGAAGTTACGGCTGTTACAAGGAATTTACGTTTGCGCATGCGCAGTCGCTTCTATCGGTCCGAAGTTGACAATTTTCATAGGAGACCATCTAAATACTAATCTGTAACATCCCTGAAAATTTCATTGAAATCGGATGGAAAATGTAGAAGTTATGGCCGATACAAGGAATTCACGTTTGCGCATGCGCAGTCGCTTCTATCAGTCCGGGGATGATGATTTTCATAGGGGACCGTCTACACGCCAACCTGCACAATCCCTAAAAATTTCATAGCAATCGGACAATAACTTCGTATAGTTATGCGCGTTACAAGGAATTCATGACAGACACACAGACAGACAGACACACCGACAGACAGACACGGAACCAAAATTGTTCAGAAAGGTCTAAAACGCAAAACGCGAGTGGAAATTTTGATTTTGGAGAACTTTTTTTTTTCGTCCTTGAAAAGTGAAAACAAAGCTTCCGCTACCTTGGTAGACTCGGAAGCAAAAATTTAAGAGTTGTCCTTTAAAATAAAAATATAACGATATCTGCTTTACTTTTTTTTATTGACCTTTCAAATAAGTAAGTTTCCGTGGCTCACCCTGTAATTACTTTCGTGGAAATGAACTACGATCTACTTGGCTGCACATTTATTCGTTGCAACTGATCTAATTCGTAAAGGAGGAGGCATCATCCTAGAGTGGGGGGTGGCGCCAGATGCTATATCAGTTGATAGGTAGTGTTGTGATCAGCTACCTCTTCGCATTTCTGTCCATCCGCTTCCTTAACTCAGTGGTAAGACCTCCAATTCAGAATCAGAACGATAGGAGATCGATCCCGGTCGCGGGAAGTTAATTTTTGATGATTCAACCCTGTGGCGCAGGACCCGAATGGTCTCCTCAGCATTTCTCAGAGAAACATTAATTCATTAATGTTAGGTCATCCAAACAACTCCCTCCCAAGACACGAGTCGAGCCACCGCCTATTCGGACAAACGTTGAGGTCAGCAGATCCCCCGCTCCATCAATAAAGAAGCCAGTCAAAAATAGGCGTTCTCACTGGGTTGTAAAATGCCGGCCAAAGCAGCCTCCCTGACTAGGTACCGGAGTACCTACAGTGGCGCCTCCTCCAGGCAAACATAGCAAACAATGTTTGCCTTACTAAAAATAAGCAAAATGAATAAATTAATTTTTGTTGAGATTCTCCTATATTCCCATTTTTTGCAAGTAATATAATAGCCAATTTTGGAAAATTTTATTATAATTTAGGTACTTTTTCATTAAAGTAAATTACCATTACTATTACCAAGTAAATTAGATGAAATAGGAGAATGGAATAAGAAAGTACGTATTTTGCCTTGGATACTAGCCCGCAACACACCATAGACTTGGAGAGGTCGGTAGATGATTGCAGATGATAAGCGAACTAGCACGGGGCAAAGCGATGCATGGCAAGCAGTTCAAAAAAATGAATTGAGAGGCGATGATCGGTGGGCGGCGGGGGGTCATCGCGGTGTCAAGTATACCATACCCCCACTACCACACCATCAGCCATGGCAAACAGTCAAGGAACTGTTTCGTGACCTTGAAAGCAGAGAAATGTGGAAGATGAGCCATGGATACTAATTAACCCATGCATGGCAAGACATAACATATCCATCCAACCACATTATCTCAAGGAAGGAAAACTTAGTTTTTTCGCCACCGCAAATAGCGGCTGCCTGGCGCTGACTGGTGTCCCATTCCCGATTTTACTGTACCTGATCGTTTTTCTTGTTGATAGGTACCTACTTGGAAATAATTGCATAATATAGAACCCCGATGGTTTACTTTTGAGGTAGGTAGCTACTACGTATATGTTGAAAATCGAATATAAAAAAATCGCGGAACTTTCCTTGGACCGATTTTGATGAAATTTGGTATAAGAGCTCCATTTGGGGTCTACTTGTGCCCCGAAGGTTTTGTCAGTCACTTCTGAGCGGTGAAACATTATTGCTGTAACTTCTTAAGGCCCCTCTCTCGAAAACTCTCGTTATGAAGGTATTGTTTTTTCACCAATTCAAGGTAGGTAGGTACCATTGAATTTTTAGAATCGAATGAACCCACCCAGAGGATAAACTATTAGCTCTCCATGAGAACATGAAGGTTGAACTTACGATAAATGAGAAACACGAGTGTGAATCGCAAAAGAGGCCTTACATATCACCTTAAAAATTTTAGCTGACCAAAATGCGATCGATGTTCGTTCCTTTGGGTTGTTCATGTTTTGCTTCCTTAATCAACCTGTAATCAAATTTCTAAACCAAGGAATTCTCTATTTCTTCAAATGGAGTGTGAAGGGTTTATTTCATCTAAATAAACAACATTTTGAGGCGGAAACATGATTGGTAGGTAGTGACGAGGGTAAAGCTGACGCTTGATCTTCAGAAAAAATAAACCTTTGTGTAATAATTTGCAGCGTTTTTCATTATTGTTCATTCCTATGTGACTGGCCAAGCTGTTTGCCTCACGAATATTCTCACCAGACGCCCCTGAGTACCTAAGACTTCCTATCCAGGGGGGGGGGGGGATGTTGTGATCAGCTACCCCTTCGCATTTCTGTCCATCCGCTTCCTTAGCTCAGTGGTAGGATTCAGAATCGGAACGATAGGAGATCGATCCCCGGTCGAGGGAAGTTAATTTTTGATGATTCAACAGTAGGTTGACTGAGTTACTCAAATGTGATTCCATATCGAGGCTACTGCCAGAAATAGAGCTTGATCATCATTGAGTTCATCGAGAAGCTGAATTTATTTAATAATCTACTTCTTCTTACAGGTAATCAGTTGGTTATTGCAAACGCAGATGAAGAAGACAGTGGCAACTACACGTGTTTGTTCGACTACAATGGCCGAGAAGGAATCACAGATCCGGTCGTCATAGTTGTTCAGAGTAAGTAATGGATTCAGTCTGATCAAGGTTTGGTTCTTGTAAGTTCGCATCAGTCTTCAGTCCGCAAATCAGATCTCATTTGTTCAGATGGTGACCTAAAGTAAGTTTCCAAGTGTTTACCAAACTTAGCGATTTCCGAGAGGACCGTGTTTTGGTTTATTATTTTCAATAATGAACCTTTGGAATCGACCAAGAAAAAAAATTTTAACACCCCCTCAAAATTTGATGGTTTACGTTTCAAGGTACGTAGAATCCAAAAATCGAATAAAAATTTGGCTGTCGTACGCCGTACGCGGCACTTTTGCCCCTTAGCATTGACCGATTTTGATGAAATTTGGTATGTAGGCTCCGTTTGGGGTCTAGTTGTGCCCCGAAGCTTTTGGTAGATGTAGGTCACTTCTAAGGGTTCCAAAATCAATTTTGAAATTTTAAAAACGCCCTAACTCAAAAAATTTCGATATAAAGGTATTGTTTTTCCTTCAATTTAAGATTCTATAGAATTTTTAGAATTTTTTGAGACCACGCGGAGCTCTGTAGGACAAACCGTTCGCTCCCTACGAAAATTTAAGGGTTTATATTGAAATATATATGTATAAATCAAAACACGAGTGTGAATCGCAAAAGAGGCCTAATCTCCGTTCAAATTAGAGCTGACCGAAATGCGATCAATGGTTGGTGATTTTGATTTTTTTTATTTATTTTTTTTTTTTTTTTCATATTGGATGATTGGTGATTTTGTAGACGAGTGATCTATAAAGAAAAATAATAAACCATTGTGTAATAATTTGCTGCGTTTTTTTTTTTTTTTTTTTTTTTTTCTCTTGGTATCCATTAACTTGGAGTTGTTAACTTCAAACAGCTACTGTTTTGTCCTCTTTTTTTTTTGAATTTTCTGTCGTTTTCATTAAGCGAAGTTCAAGTTTTTTTTTGTTTTAATTCAAAAAGCAAACTAGGTTCTTGGTTTTCTGTTTTTGTACTTGAAAACCAGACAGTCGTGTTTGCTCATTTAATTTTTGGATTGCAATAATGATCAAGTCTGGCTGTTTTATTGCTTCTGAGTCTACCATGGTAGTGGAAGCATTGTTTTCACTTTTCAAGGTTGAAAAAAATGTTCTCCAAAATCAAAATTTCCACTCGCATTTCATGTTTGAGGCCTTCCTGAACAATTCTGGTTCCGTGTCTGTCATTAAGTCCTTGTTACGGGCAAAACTATACGAAGTTATTGTCCGATATCCATGAAATTTTCAGGGATGGTTCAGATTGTCGTGCAGGTGACATCCTATGAAAATAATGGCTCCCGGATTTATAGTAACCTCTGCGCATGCGCAAACGTAAAATCTTTCTAGGAGTGGTAACTTCTACATTTTCCTCCCGAATTCGATTAAATTTTCAGTGATTGTGTGGGTTGACGTTTTGAGATTAGCTACAATGTGCTTCGGATTATTTATACAATCGGGTTATGGATACGAGGAAGCTATGTGCCACATCACTCAGCAGACTTTTTTTGTATAAATGGAAGACCTCAGTGATAGCTTTCTGAAAAGAAGCAATATGAGGGGTATCCGACGACCTGAAAGAATTTTTGAGCTGAAAATTGGGGGTTTTCAAGGGTGCTAAAACTCGAATTTAAACAAAAATGGCACATTCCAAAGTATCGGAATTCCTCTTTGTCCTTCAGAAACATATTTTCAAAATTTCGTCTGGTTTTTGCAATGACGCGTTATTAACACGTTCAGACCGGCTGCTTCCATGGTGGATCCATGAACTCATGATTCGGTGGATCCATGAACATTTTTCGAAACGCTCTGGATAGTTCATTTTTCCCCCAACAGGGCTCTTTTTGGTCTCAATCGCTTCGGAATGAACCCACCTTACTGTCCCAACCTTTCGTTTTCGGATATCAGTGCATGTTATCACGCAAAAATGCTGGCTTCTCATCAGTGCGACTGTTTTGCTGTGAAGTTCCATAATTTTCCTAGGTCCTGGGGACAATCTGGGTTTTGAGCCCCCGTCTGAAGGTGTTAACAGACAATAGCGCTTCAGCTTAATGACGCACTTAATGACGCGCTGGCTTAAGTTCCCTGGTTCATGGGTACTAGAGGGGTCGCATCCACAGTCGTGGCTAACGATGCCGCTCTGTGTATGTTATTCTAAACTATTCTCCTTTTCTTTCGCGCCAACACATCAATATTGGTACTTATAAATACTTAAATTTGAATTCCAAGTTGCAAGGCAATGGGGTATTTCAGTCAATTTTTTTTTATTTTATTTTTTTTTTTTCAAAAGAGTATGGCTCAGGAATAACGGTAATTGGGTCTGTTCGTCGAGAAAATGTTTTTAAAAACGCTGCAAATTATTACACAACGGTTTATTATTTTTATATAGATCACTCGTCTACAAAATCACCAACCATCCAATATAAAGAGAAAAAAAAAAAAAAAAAATCAAAAAAAAAAATAAAAAAATAAAAAAAAATCAAAATCACAAACCATCGATTGCATTTCGGTCAGCTCTAATTTGAACGGAGATTAGGCCTCTTTTGCGATTCACACTCGTGTTTTGATTTTTATATATATATATATATATATTTCAATATAAACCTTTAAATTTTCGTAGGGAGCGAACGGTTTGTCCTACAGAGCTCCGCGTGGTCTCAAAAAATTCTAAAAATTCTATAGAATCATAAATTGAAGGAAAAACAATACCTTCATATCGAAATTTTTTGAGTTAGGGCGTTTTCAAAATTGATTTTGGAACCCTTAGGAGTGACCTACATCAACCAAAAGCTTCGGGGCACAACTAGACCCCAAATGGAGCCTACATACCAAATTTCATCAAAATCGGTCAATGCTAAGTGGCAAAAGTGCCGCGTATGGCGGACGGACGGCCAAATTTTTATTCGATTTTTGGATTCTACGTACCTTGAAACGTAAACCATCAAATTTTGAGGGGGTGTTAGAATTTTTTTTTCTTGGTCGATTCCAAAGGTTCATTATTGAAAATAATAAACCAAAATCAGAGAAGCTAAGTTGAAGACTTGAATGGTGTGACGTAGCTAGCCAATCGTGACGTAGCTAGCCAACTGTCTTTGAAAAAAGTATCCATGCACAGAAACCCTTGGAGGACCTCTTGGATAATACAAAATACTACTCACATTTGCGCGCGGCGTAGTCCTTGCCTAGTGTGTGTGCATTTATAGCGGCCCGCCTTTTTCAAACGTGTGATCTCTTTAATTAATTTTTCTACCACATGTTGTAGTATCATTGGGCTTAAAGTTGTAGTATATAGGTTTTCAAGGGTGCTAGATCCAAATTTGAGGTCAAAACCCTGAATTTCCGACCCACTGAAGTACCCCATTCCCCAGTTTGACGGCAGTATACCAAGACTAATCCATGTGTATCCCGGTTACATAACTTTCGTTTCTTGAGCCTTTCAAATGATGCAATATGCTTCCGATGATGCGTGAGCTTTTTTTTTAAATACATGAAAAACATTCCTCGATTACAGGAACGCTCCTACACCCTGACTGCAAGGATCACCAAGCTCTGGCCAACTGCTCTCTCATCGTCAACGCCAGGTACTGCAACCATAAGTACTACGCCAAGTTCTGCTGCAAATCCTGCACAGAAGCGGGACAGCTTCCAGTCCACCAGCCGGGGGCACCGCCGCCATGGTTGAACGTCCTGCACAACAGACGCCCTCGGTCATTAGAGAGAATGCTCCCTTCGCGACTCACGCCCATCAACGCCCCTGATCACGAGACAGATTTCAAAGTCCGATTCAAAAGTCCAATAGTTGAGAAATTCATTCTACACTGAAACATCCATCTCCACCTAGATTAGGAGAAATAAGGAGAAAAACTGGGTTTGAGAAGGAATGAAACAACGGAATTTGATCAGGGGTTCGTTGTTTGTATTTCTCCGCCCAATCGTTACTACAGTATCCATCAAAAAGAGAGGTTACAATAATTATCGCTACCCTATTTAATCAAGCCATGCAAAAAGTTACCTCCAACCCGAGTCTACGTAAAAATGAATTTCTTCTAAAATTGAATTCTTCGAGAATATGTTAGCTGTACAATGTGTTTAACCCTTGGTGTGTATACAGTGTCTGACAGGCACGAGTGAAATTTCAGTGAAGTATGTTGACAATAGTGAGCATCTAGAATATCCCAGGCGCTCAGTACCTGTCCCCCCTTTAGAGGTTCCATTCCAAACCTTCAGCTATAATCTAACCTCTACGAAGAGTACTTTATTACCTAGTTTCTGAAAAGCACGTGTCCCACACTTTATACACAGTAAACCAAAAAACGTACGTTTCCGGGCGTAATCTTGGGTACCTGCTCTGACCAGACCTGAATTTCCAACCGATTTGCGAGATTCTATTTTGTTCAGATGACTTCCAAGTTCCACATTATTTCACCTGAGTATCTAAATTACCAAAAAGAAGGAGCGACTGGAGTTGCAATATTCACCAGATATACGATTGTTCAATATTCCGGTTCCTATATAGCTTATTAATTATACCCAAGCTTTTGAAATTGAGGGGAAATTATGGATGTGAACTTCTACGGTCTACCTACCTAAACTAACAGATGAAAGTTACGACGTATTACCGCTTTGGTGCCAGGCTGGCACTGCTGAGAGATATGGCGGAGGGGGGGTTGAACTCGAATCCGTATGTTGCCTATCGTAGATAAGAGAGACTCCTATAAGTCCTCCTACTATTTTGATTTGACATGAAATATATTAATTAACTCCTCGTGTGTCTAAAAAACTACGTTAGGTACAGTTGCTGCGTGTCAGTCAGACACTTAATACACTGGTAGTTCATTGGAGGGTTTATACTCACCAAGGGTTAATTCGTTTAAACCTTCTGTGCAGCTTCAATAGATGTGTAGTGTGTATTCTCATACTTGACTGAACCTAAAGGCAATCAGCAATGTGTGTTCAGCTATCCATACAAAGTAAAACCATGACGTAGCATGGATACAGTAACGGACCAGCTTTATCTCAAACGGAGGTACTGTTCGCAGATAGAAAGAATGCAGTTGGCTAATCCCCGAAGGGTATACCTGCTAACACAGACGACTACCTGTTCCAAAATCTTAGGTAGCCTGTTGAGCCGAGCCTCAGTAAACATAATCCAGGCATCGTGCAACTCCAGCAAGGTAGAGAGCCCCTCCACTTAGCCAATTGTTAGGAAGGATTATTATCTCGAATGTAAGTTCACTTGCCCTTCTGTTTACCCAATAATTTGAAAGAAGCATCATCCTTCAGGTACTAGGAAGCGTGATTTTATTTTTGAATGAATGAATGTACATTCTCTTAATTGACAAGACTTTCCCAGGGGTGAGGAACCTGTTTTATTTGTTGTATCATCCGTCTGAAGTCAACAACCCTCGGTCTCATTTTCACTGGCTTGAGTGGCAGGTAGAAGAAGGGACGATGTTTTTGGGATTGTAATACACATGGACACCGCACCAAACCATCCGCATTCTTTCAATCTGCAAACAGTACGTCCATTGCCATGTCAATGACCCTGATGGTTCAGCTCAGAGATTGGTTTCATACGCAGATACAGGGCAGATACCGTGCAACGCAAGTCTATTTTTACTGGTAAATTCTGTTTCACCGCCATTGTTACAAAAACTCAGAAAAAGCTATTCCTCTATTTAAATTTTTTTCTGGCGAAAACGTTAAATTACGAGTTTTATTTCATTGTATAATTTTATGTTTATATAATTCAATGATGTCCAAGGTTTCTGGGATGTACCATAAGATGTTATTCCTAACATGTACTGTAGTTATAGCTGATAATGGTTGAACCTCTCCATTTCTCGTTTTTAATGTGCTCGACTTTATTTCCAATCTAGTGGAAATGCACCAGTAAGTAGGTAGTTTGAAGCCATAACCGCATTGTACATATTTTTATCGGTTAACGTAAAACCTAGCAGTTTCGTCTGACAAAAATCAATGTAAAAATAAGAAGATAGCTTAGGTTCTGCCAATTTACTTAGTAAGGTTAGTGGCTGCTTTGTACATTCATATTTATATTAAATCTCCTTTGTACATAGATCATTCCTCGTCAATCATTCAAACCAGCGTTTCTTGTCTTCTGTCTGTAGTTCCTTTTTGTATTTAGATTCATAGTTTGAAGGTCATAGTGGTACGACTTTAGGTATATACATTTCATATTTAGAAAAACCATTGCTCCTTGAGTGAGTTGAAGATGGTTTTGTTGATTGAAGATTAATCACTTTTGTGCCGTTTTTTTCGAGAAAATTTGACTTTCAACTCAGAGGCTGTTTGTTGTACAAGTAAAGGCACTCGTTTGCCCAGTGGCGCTTTGACTCGTGAAGAATCTGAACTACGAGTATCACCTTCCACTCCACTCCGTCAATAGCTCTCCTCTCCTCCTCCAGTTTAAGACCTCACTTCTTCTTCTCCTTCACCCTAGCTTGCCATTGAACAGCTTCTAGGCTCAATAATCACAAGGCCTTATATTCACAGTGTTTGCCGTACCTTACACAGCTCACGAAGAACCCGAACTTTTTTTTTTTTTTAATATAAACCACTCTGCTCTATTAGCAGCCCTTCTCTTCCTGTCTCTGACCCTCATCTTCCTCTTTGCTGTTATCCATATTTCCTTAGAAAATTTGACTTTCAACTCAGAGGCTGATTGTTGTACAAGTAAAGGCACTCGTTTGCCCAGTGGCGCTTTGACTCATGAAGAATCTGAACTATCACCTTCCACTCCACTCCGTCAATAGCTCTCCTCTCCTCCTCCAGTTTAAGACCTCACCTCTTCTTCTCCTTCACCCTGGCTTGCCATTGAACAGCTTCTAGGCTCGATAATCACAAGGCCTTATATTCACAGTGTTTGCCGTACCTTACACAGCTCACGAAGAACCCGAACTTTTTTTTTTTTAATATAAACCACTCTGCTCTATTAGCAGCCCTTCTCTTCCTGTCTCTGACCCTCATCTTCCTCTTTGTTGTTATCCAAATTTCCTTAGAAAATTTGACTTTCAACTCAGAGGCTGATTGTTGTACAAGTAAAGGCACTCGTTTGCCCAGTGGCGCTTTGACTCATGAAGAATCTGAACTATCACCTTCTACTCCACTCCGTCAATAGCTCTCCTCTCCTCCTCCAGTTTAAGACCCCACCTCTTCTTCTCCTTCACCCTGGCTTGCCATTGAACAGCTTCTAGGCTCGATAATCACAAGGCCTTATACTCACAGTGTTTGCCATACCTTACACAGCTCACGAAGAACCCGAACTTTTTTAAATATAAACCACTCTGCTCTATTAGCAGCCCTTCTCTTCCTGTCTCTGACCCTCATCTTCCTCTTTGTTGTTATCCATATTTCCTTAGAAAATTTGACTTTCAACTCAGAGGCTAATTGTTGTACAAGTAAAGGCACTCGTTTGCCCAGTGGCGCTTTGACTCGTGAAGAATCTGAACTATCACCTTCCACTCCACTCCGTCAATAGCTCTCCTCTCCTCCTCCAGTTTAAGACCCCACCTCTTCTTCTCCTTCGCCCTGGCTTGCCATTGAACAGCTTCTAGGCTCGATAATCACAAGGCCTTATATTCACAGTGTTTGCCGTACCTTACACAGCTCACGAAGAACCCGAACTTTTTTTAAATATAAACCACTCTGCTCTATTAGCAGCCCTTCTCTTCCTGTCTCTGACCCTCATCTTCCTCTTTGTTGTTATCCATATTTCCTTAGAAAATTTGACTTTCAACTCAGAGGCTAATTGTTGTACAAGTAAAGGCACTCGTTTGCCCAGTGGCGCTTTGACTCGTGAAGAATCTGAACTATCACCTTCCACTCCACTCCGTCAATAGCTCTCCTCTCCTCCTCCAGTTTAAGACCCCACCTCTTCTTCTCCTTCGCCCTGGCTTGCCATTGAACAGCTTCTAGGCTCGATAATCACAAGGCCTTATATTCACAGTGTTTGCCGTACCTTACACAGCTCACGAAGAACCCGAACTTTTTTTTTTTTTAATATAAACCACTCTG
Source organism: Apolygus lucorum (assembly GCA_009739505.2). Taxonomy (NCBI): domain Eukaryota; kingdom Metazoa; phylum Arthropoda; class Insecta; order Hemiptera; family Miridae; genus Apolygus; species Apolygus lucorum. The sequence goes on from CM019172.2 coordinate 4,230,235, forward strand.
CTCTATTAGCAGCCCTTCTCTTCCTGTCTCTGACCCTCATCTTCCTCTTTGCTGTTATCCATATTTCCTTAGAAAATTAGACTTTCAACTCAGAGGCTGATTGTTGTACAAGTAAAGGCACTCGTTTGCCCAGTGGCGCTTTGACTCATGAAGAATCTGAACTATCACCTTCCACTCCACTCCGTCAATAGCTCTCCTCTCCTCCTCCAGTTTAAGACCTCACCTCTTCTTCTCCTTCACCCTGGCTTGCCATTGAACAGCTTCTAGGCTCGATAATCACAAGGCCTTATATTCACAGTGTTTGCCGTACCTTACACAGCTCACGAAGAACCCGAACTTTTTTTAAATATAAACCACTCTGCTCTATTAGCAGCCCTTCTCTTCCTGCCTCTGACCCTCATCTTCCTCTTTGTTGTTATCCATATTTCCTTAGAAAATTTGACTTTCAACTCAGAGGCTGATTGTTGTACAAGTAAAGGCACTCGTTTGCCCAGTGGCGCTTTGACTCGTGAAGAATCTGAACTATCACCTTCCACTCCACTCCGTCAATAGCTCTCCTCTCCTCCTCCAGTTTAAGACCCCACCTCTTCTTCTCCTTCACCCTAGCTTGCCATTGAACAGCTTCTAGGCTCGATAATCACAAGGCCTTATATTCACAGTGTTTGCCATACCTTACACAGCTCACGAAGAACCCGAACTTTTTTTTTTTAAAATATAAACCACTCTGCTCTATTAGCAGCCCTTCTCTTCCTGTCTCTGACCCTCATCTTCCTCTTTGTTGTTATCCATATTTCCTTAGAAAATTTGACTTTCAACTCAGAGGCTGATTGTTGTACAAGTAAAGGCACTCGTTTGCCCAGTGGCGCTTTGACTCGTGAAGAATCTGAACTATCACCTTCCACTCCACTCCGTCAATAGCTCTCCTCTCCTCCTCCAGTTTAAGACCCCACTTCTTCTTCTCCTTCACCCTGGCTTGCCATTGAACAGCTTCTAGGCTCGATAATCACGAGGCCTTATATTCACAGTGTTTGCCATACCTTACACAGCTCACGAAGAACCCGAACTTTTTTTTTTTTTTTAAATATAAACCACTGCTCTATTAGCAGCCCTTCTCTTCCTGTCTCTGACCCTCATCTTCCTCTTTGTTGTTATTCATATTTCCTTAGATTCTCTTCCTTCTCTCAAGCTTGCCATTGCACATCTTTCAGGCTCAGTCATCAGTCATTAATATTCTCAGTACGAGGCTTGTCCCAAAAGTAAGGTCTCCACAATTTTAAATAATCGAAAAAAAATTGTTGTTAACATTTTTTTGCATGTTTATATTCAGTATATATACATTATTTTTCGACGTAGTCGCCGTTCACTTCGATGCACTTTTTGAGTCGCTCTGGCAGCTTTTTTATCCCTGCATCGTAGAACTTTCTGTCCACCTCTTTATCGAAGTATTCCTTCACTGCAGCCTTCACTTCTTCGTCGGTTTCCATCCTTTTTCCACCCATCTTGCACTCAATTTTCGGTATCCAAATTCTTTCAGGATTCTGTTAATCGAGGATTTGGGTGTGCCAACTTTTCTTCAAGTTCTCGAACAGTCAATCGTCGATCTTCACGAACTGCAGACTCGACATGCTCCTTGAGATCGTCAGAAAAAGATGGCCTTCCGCTTCTGGGTTCATCATGAACATTCTTCCTCCCTTCTGAAAATTCTCTGCACCACTTTCTTACATTTTTAATAGACAAACTGGTTGATCCATAGTAGTCACATAATTGTCGATGGATGGCGTCTCACCACGCGAATGAAGAAAATGGATCACTGCACGGAGTGTGGTCTGAGAGGGTGGCGGACGGAGACAGCCTCGACACGTTCATTGTTGTCGCTTGTCAAAACTGCACTTACAGTCCGATCCGGTTGATTTTTTTTGACTCCTGAAAGGAGAGGAACTAAGCTTTATGACACTGCTGCCAACTTTTGAAAAAAAAATTCCCTTGTCCGCTAAGAGCTTGGAGACCTTACTTTTGGGACAAGCCTCGTACTTGCCTTTCCTTACCCAGTCCACCGTCCTCCATGTCTTCCATATTTTGCTATGCTCCTTCCTCGTCATTCATCTACATTTTCAAAGCTCGATATTCAAAATTAAAAGCTCATCTTTTCCTCATCAAAAAATGTATTAAATTGCTTCTTGTACAAAATGAATGTTCATCAAAACGTTATGTTTTAATCAACACCGCTCCTAATTTTTAAGGATTTATCTCTTTTGCCATTATTGTACAAAATGTTCTTCATCAACACTCAATTTTTCAAGTCAATTTTTTGATTTGTTCTTCAAAAGCATTCAAAGTGTCAAACTCGATAATTTTACTACATACTTAAGAAAAGTCGTGTATAGACTGTCAGTATTGAATTACCAAGTAGGTTCGTAGATGATTTCGCTTATCGATTTTTCGTTTTCCTTCAAGTGCCTTAATGTCCATCTGTGATCTACAAACTTAGCTACCAATGTTTATAATTCCGGTGAATTTTCTAATATTTCAGTGTAATTACTTAGTTGATAATAAAAGAAGTAATTTATTGTGTACGTCCGTTTTTCCTCATTTTTATGCCTAATCCTTCGAGGTAAGATAGTAAGTAGAGAAAGATGGGCTCTACTTCTTCAGAAATTAAGATTTGTGTTTGTGAATGCAAACATGAATAAACCGTGAAATGAAGTTTTTGTATTAGTGGGAAAGAAGTTGGACGTGTGGAGTGAAAGAAATAAACGGATTTAATCTGGATTGAAATGATCCTGTATTTTTATACTCAAAACCAAAGAACATCACAGAAAAACTCGAAAAATGAGATAAACGAGTTGGCAATCCCAGTTGTGGGGGGGCGGGGCTTCTGCCTTTTTTTTGCCTTTGCTCCTTAGAGTGTGGAACAGCAGTAACTTTTGGCAATGATTCTCATGAAAGAACAGCATTAACTCACAGGTAAGCAGCCAAGAACCCAATGGAAAGGCTGCCATGCATCAAAGAAGGGCAGTAGAGAGGTCTGTGTTCCGGGTCTTTAGGAACTTGGGAGTATTTCGCGGTACATACCTGGAATTTTAATAAATTCTGTGATGGCATCTGCAGTTGCTAAGGACTCTGGCCCCCATGGAGTAGGGGCGATATGGCGTTAGTTGGCAACGTTGAACGTTTCAAAAGTCGTTTTTTGAGGTTTGTGGAAGCGTAATATGACAAGGCTATGGAAATACGAACGTCAGCGATTCTGTTGAATGGCGCCAGAGATGTAGCCATAATGTCTATGAATCGTTTTGCGTCGACGAAAATTTATTTATTTATTTATTTGTCGTAACAATCAATAATTGCAATGACAATAGTCAATTACATAATAACATGCTTATCATATATATACATATCAAAATCTAAACAAATTCCTGGAGTGCGAGGGGAACCTACCACCCGACCGGCCCCGGGCCCCACCCACCATGGCGGCGTCCCAGGACCAGCAACCAGGAAGGGAAAGAGGTGTCGAAGACACCACACCGGACACCGAGCCCGATCAAACGCACCAATGGGGGCCGCCGCCCGAGGCCAGCCAGACCAGCATCACCCGGCTAAAACACTAAAGGACGAAACTAAACAATCACATTCATCCATAATAATTTACATTCACACTCCATAACAAAACATTATAACAATCACATTAAACTAATTAATATAGGAACCAAAACAGGTAACACAGTAAAAAAAAATGCAAGCTAGAGTACTTATATTTAAATTCCTCTGCTGCTTAACTAAATTTTTGAATTAAATAGAATAGAGAAGTACAAACTAAACATACAGTACAGAATAAATTAATACAACACGCATCACAAGATTACATTTTATCGAAGTCCATGGTAAAATAAGCGTCAACCTCATACAGTTCAGCAGCGATTAATATTTTCTTAAGCTTCTTCTTCAGGAGAGTGATGGGAAGATTTCGCATGTGGTGAGGTAAAAATATGGGAACAAATTTATTAAACACGGTTTTGGACCTCTCTGAAGAGTTCTGAAGCCGCCATTACACTTCCCCTTTAACTGCGCAACTAGTAAGTCCTAGCTGAACGTTATCTCCCCCAGAGCTTGATTAGTACATTCTGGCCAAAAATCATCCCCGTCCCCCTTCTCAAAAAGTCAGAGAGAGCATTTACCCCTGAACTTGGCGAGTCGTAGCCCCAATCATCCCTCTTTTCGGAAATCTCATCATCCGACTGGAGACTTCAATCCAACCTCATCAAGATCGTCGAGGATACCTTCGGGCCCAACATGTGAGTGCACAAAGTAAGTATCTAACTCATTTTTGGCCAAAAATAGTTAGGCAGGTGGAACATAAAACAGTGAAGAAAGTTCTGAGTAATAGTAGTGTAAGCTTGGGTTCTACTGTTGAATTGATGATTCTCGAGTGAACCCGTTTAAAACCGACCCAAATATAGGTTGAGAGGCTATATTGACATAAGCTAAGGTAATTGACTTTAATGTAAATATTGAAACTGAATTTTGAAATAATTAATAATTACCTGGTAGACAGCTGTAGTGGTTCGGAGGTAGCTGAAGGCTCTTAAAATCAAAATAATACCTGAAGGGTCCAGTACTAGTGAATCTCTAAATATGGTTAGGTCTGAAGGACTGAAGTTAGTTTCCTGAAGGGAATTGTAGTGCACGAAAAGTGAAACTGTGCACGGTGGACGCATGAAAATGATGCGCCACACTAAGATGGTGTGATCGCACGAAAATAGTGTGATCACAAGTAAAACCTGTCTGTTACGGAAATTCAGGTAGTTAAATGAGAAATGCAGTTTTTACAAGCTAATAGGAACTCTTTTAATGAAAATAAATGGTAATGTGATTCTACGTTAAGATTCTTGTGAGCAAAAATACAAGGTACCAAATAAAAGGTTTTACATGAAATTCGTGCGTTTTCAATCTCCTTTCTCTCCTTCTTACAAATGACTTTGCAAATGACTCTACTCGATTCTACACAATTTAACGTCTGACTCGACTGATTGACTGATATTACTAAATTGTTCATTTACTTGACTTGACTCGTTATTCCTACACAATTGAACACAACTACATTGGCCAATATATAGATTAGTTTTTAACACTCACAGCGGTGGGGCCCGAAGGAAATCCAAAGGTGGTGTGATGAGAAGATCTCAGGGGATGGTCCAAACGGATGTCACGAAATCTTACCGTTGGAGGAAAAGGGGGTGGCTCGTATATCAGACTCGTGGGCAACAGGGCTTTCTCGTCGGAATGATATCGAGGGGATCCAAACACTACTTGCATTAAGGGGGTCGATATTCGTAACTATCTTATGCAGAGGATCGCGGATTTAAGCTTCAAGGACTGGGACGATTATGGCCACTCCATGCGGTGACTAGCTCATTTCTTTGTTGGAGCCCCCACCCTCCATCAACAGGTGTCCGGGCAGGGATCCGTGGCGGCCCGTGATTGGCGGACGGTGACGTCAGGCCGATGTGAGCGCTTCTGGTGGTGGGCGCCTAAGATGGTGGTGGCGCCCTGGAGCGGGGACGGTACTATAACCGCTCCACCCCGCCAGCCCCCGATGGAGGAAGGGAGCATAGGTGGAGTTTGCTGAGCCCCCTCACTGCTGGGTTAGATCAGTGAGCAGTGGCTCACAGTAGTTAAATGGATAAAGGTTGTAAAATTGTAGTAGAGAAAAAGACACGAACTATAAAGACACGTTAGAACACAGTGAAGACACAGCTTGGAAATTGTATTTGAAAAGGAATTTGGAAAGTATTGTGTCAATCTTGGAAATCTTGCTAAAACCCTAGTCCTAATCTACTTCACAATCTCATTCGTAATACTTGCCAATTTACCATTCGCCCTTCAGGCTTGTCCTACTGTAGTTACCAACATACTTGTGCCATACAAACCTTTTGTAAGCTGTCTACTGGTCTAGGTAATAGTTGGTAGAATGAATTTAGTTACCTAATACAAGTAGGGGTCGAATAGAATCCTGAAGGGATTCTACTCTGTGTTTAGCTGTGAAATGGGGGGAGTCAAGAAAAGACTGAACAACTTAAATTTACGTTAAATTTAGGATAATAAATGGTATTTACCTGTGAAGTATGGTAGCTCTTCGAAGGTGTTGACTCCAGGGATGAATGAATGATAAATATAATGCTGGTAAACCTGAAGGGTGTTTCTTTTACCTCGGACCACCAAACTTGTCCTCTACCGGAAGGGCGTGTCCTTCGTGTTTTCTGTGTCCTTTGTGTCCCTCGTGTCCTGAACACAAGTAACCCAAAATCCACGTGGACGTGTTTTCTGCAAAACGTGTCCTAAGGACAAGACCTGACGGGTCTGACTTGAGTAAAGAATGAAATTTGAATTTAAGTTTTGTTTATTTTACCCCTAAAAACTTGAGCTATTCTGAAGCAGGGTGAACTCAGAGAATACACAAGATATGGAATAGAATACCAGGTAAGAAGGTTTATTATATAAACAAGGACTTCGTCGCTCAAATACAACTGCCTGAAGGGCGCAAAGAAATTTAGTACTTAATACGAATTAGATCGTGCTTATGATAGGACTAGGATTCTGAACAAGGTTTCCGAATTTTACAACGTTTTCCACTTCTTTCTCAATCAAAATAACGAGCTGTCTCTACCGTGTTCTTGTGTCTTTTACAATCGTGTTTTTCCAATACAATTTTCCACAATTTAAATTTATCAATCTGACTGCTGTCTTAACCCTTAACGCGCCAGGTGAGTAAGTCACACTCACTAAGGATTTTTGATCTGCTGTGGTGGCTGCCCTGCGCCAATATCGGGATTGAGGACCCAACGTAAATTGGGGGGGGATTAGTACCACGTCAACTGCCGCTAGAGCCACCCCTCCTGCATGGTCCCTGTGCACCTCAAGTATCATTTTTCTGAAACCTAATGAGTATGCCACACTCACCTGGCACCTGAGTGGTGTATGAAAAGTGAGTATGGCATACTCACGTGGCACCCAAGAGTCATGTAAAATTATAGGGGAACCTTAGAAAATACCTCAAGAAGAAAAAATATTGTTCACTGTGTCCCTACCAAAAGCGTCCATACACCAATTACACAATTACAAGTGTGAACAATGCAATAATCCTATTTGTCTTCAGTGTTCTCGAAAAAAAAATGTATAAATTGTTTACAGGGAACAGGGTAACTCCCTATAAACTATAGGTTATAAAGACTGGTAGGTACCTCTAGGTACAGCAACTTTCGAAACTGATTAAAAAAAACTTTTTTTTTCGAGAATTTTTTTTTTTTGTTTTCTAGTCTTGCAGTTAGAAATAACACTAGTATTCTCTTTGAGTTTACAAAAATTAGCCAAGGCTGTGAATTCTTCAATATTTTTTTCGCCAAGATATTTTTTATTCCTACTCCAGCAATGGTGAATGAAAACGGAGTTGAGTAGAACGTTATCTAATTCCACAAAAATAATGAGTTACAAGTTATATACAAGTAGTGTATGTTTTAGGCTGCTATATGCTGGCACATGCCGGTTTTGCGTTTTTATTTATGCCCGTATACAATTTATTGAATGTTAGTCAAACGATTAAAAAACGAGGCGTGAAAAGTGGTTTAAACGCTTGAAATTACGGAAATCGTGATGGGTGAGTATACCATACTCAGCTGGCGCAAGGGAGGATTTGGAAGCACCTGGCGCGTTAAGGGTTAATACTCTACACTGTTTTATTATCACCTGCCTAACTATTTTTGGCCAAAAATGAGTTAGTAACTTAGTTTGTGCACTCACATGTTGGGCCCAAAGGGATCCTCGATGATCTTGATGCGGTTGTTTGAAAGGTATCTCCAACAAGGAAATTCAGTCCAAGGTGAAGACGATAGGGATACGACTTGCCACAATTCAGGGGGTATACTCGCGCTGATTCTGTCAAGAAGGAGGATGGGGGATGTGTTTCAGCCGGGACTTACTACTCGCGCTTGCAGGAAACTTTTGGCCGGAACGTACTCGTTGAGCTTTGGGGAAGGTCTGTCTGTTGGCCGCTCCAGACGTTGGATCTCGAGACATTCCCCCTCCAGTTTGTGATGCCATCCACGGCCTTCCCGACCAATCAGGCTGCCATTCGGGTTTGAATTCATTCTGCTGCTGAGGTCGTCATTGGTGGTATGTTCCACCCCCGGCAGTAGTGGTTGAAGTCTGGGTTGGACGCCTATGATGGTGTTTGGCGTCCCTGCAGTAGGGGGGCGGACCACGCCCCTTCGGAACTGGCCCAGATTACCCCTCCACAGTCCTTCGCCGCAGGTGGCAGGTGTAGATCTACCCCAGCCCCATCACCTTGGTGGTTTCAGTGAGCAGGGGCTCACAGGGGTAAAATAACCAAAACTTAATTCAAATTTCATTCTTTATTCCATTCAGACCCATCAGGTCGTGTCCTTAGGACACATTTGGAGAGAACACATCCACATGGACTTTTGGGTTACTTGTGTTCAGGACACAAAGGACACAGATAACACGAAGGACACGCCCTTCTGGCACAGGACACATTTGGTGACCCGAGGTAAAAAGAAACACCCTTCAGGTTTAACAGCATTATATTATTATTCATTCATCCCTGGAGTCAACACCTTCGAAGAGCTACCATACTTCACAGGTAAATACCATTTATTATCCTAAATTGAATGTAACTTTAAGTTGTTCGGCCTTCTCTTGACTCCCCCCATTCCACAGTTAAACACAGAGTAGAATGCCTTCAGGATTCTATTCCACAAAGGGGCGTCGGTGGTCTAGTGGACAGTGTACCCGACTGCGGTGATAGGATAAGAACCGTCTTGCGGGGACGCGCGTTCGAGTCTGGTCGCCAGCAGAAAGTTTTCTGTCTATTGGACGATCGGCAATCTCTCGTTCCAACCCAGGGCGGTGACGTTTGGGAAGCCATGAGCGAACTCATCAGAACAAATTCTGATCTCCCCTTAGGGAGACAGCTGATGACGTCCGCGACGCCAAGAATGGCAGTCGGACAAATTCAACCTGAAATGGTTGCTTACTTTACTTTACTACTACTACTTCTATTTGACAACTACTTGTATTAGGTAACTTACTTCATTCTACCAACTATTACCTAGACCAGTAGACCAGCTTACAAATTAGTGGCAGCGGTGGGAATTGCCCTCATCACTGGTATCCAATTTGATAAAGCACGAGCTTACAACATCGATGTTCCTTCCCGATTTCATAAGAAAAGAAGATTGCTGCTTTGGATCAATCTAATAACGGCAATACCAGTATTATAACGGAGGTACGTGAAGTACGAATCTAATGGCGATATTCACTGTTTATCTAAATAACTCGATAACAATAAATTATCCGACGGCCGTTAACCACCAGAAGTAATCACATGAAATCATCGCATTTCGCTGCCACAAGGGGCTCCTCCCCCAACAAGTTATGCCTACCACGGTCTCACCTTGGCATAAAAAGAGGAGCATCCATACATCCAAATAGTTGTCTCCGGTACTCTGTGCATACATCCAACGGAACACAGCACCGTACTTTTTGTGGAACTTTTATCATTTTCCAATGTTTTAATTGAATTAAGTGCGTACAATACAAATTGGTAATGAAATGTCTCGATAAGTTTCAAAAGGTCATCCAATTTTGAGTCGTGTTTTTCGGTATTCTTGATCTCTCGTGAGTTTTGAGACCTGCGATTACTACCTACTGGCACCGATGAATTTTTCGAAACCATCTAAAAAACGTACACACAAGCTGGCTGCTACAATTCATTAAACCTCATTTTGTTGAAAAGGGGTAAGGAACTAATATATTATATTATTATGGTATTACGGTAAGGTGACCATTAATATTTTTTCAATGTGTGTGTTGGAACCCCAGAGTAACGGAGACAGGTTGGAACACACTCGCTGCAACACTCCATTAGTGTAATAAAACATTGAGCTGGAAACCGCAAAACGAATTTTGCTGCGGGAATCCGCCAGCAAGTGTTTTCTTATGGGCGATGACAAATTAGGAAAACCGCGGCGCGGCGACCGCGCGCGATTTTTTTCTGCCGCGGTTTGTCGTCGGATTCCAAAACTCTGCTTCCCGCACCGCGGCGCGGTTTGGATGGGAGAACCCAAAGAAACAAGTGCCTAAGGTAAATGGGGGTATAGTGGACACTGTTCCAATAGTGGACACTTGCTTGCATAAATGTGAAAAATAAGAGTAATAGGCGCCAAACTACTTTGAAATCCATAGAATTTGAAGGTTGTGCCATCTATGAAGCTACTGTAGAACTGCCGATACTCCAGAGCACCATGGGAAAGAATAATAACCATTTGAAAATGGCGTAGTTGAGGTCTGTCGCTAGCACGTAGTGTTTGCTGCTGAACCTCGTAAGGAGATAGGTATGTTGCAACAGTATTTTTGGAATTTATAATTGCTTGAGCGACTTCTGGTTTTTTTGTGACGTTGAAGTATAGATAGATAGATAGTATAGATATAGGTGGTGGTGGTATAGTATAGTATAGATTAGTTCCCATGAAGGATTTCTAGCAAATTATCCTGAGTGCGCATTTAGGTCCATTTAGTGTCCACTTAACAAACACTAAACAACCAATGCTCATTAAGTGGACACTGGGTGTCCACTTTTGAAACATGAATAATTTTTTATTTTGAGTTTTTTTTGTGTTCAGACTGTTCTCAATATACTGCTGTATATGCTACGTTAATTTGAAATCATTCTGTTCATGGGGACCAATAGTGGACAGGGGGTGTCATCTTTTGAATCACAAATGTCCACTATTGAAACAACAAGTCTAATTGTGATCATACAGGTCAAAAATGGCACCCCATTGGCTACAGCTGCAAAACGCTGCAAATTATTACACAAAGGTTTATTATTTTTCTATATAGATCACTCGTCTGCAAAGAACACCGTTTTGCCATTGTTACCACCAACCAACTTGAAGAATAACATCGATCGTATTTCGGTTAACTAACATTTGAACGGAGATTAGGCCTCTTTGGCGATTCACACACGTGTTTCTGAATTATCGTAAGTCCAACCCTTAAATTCTCGTAGGGAACGAACGGTTTGTCCACCAGAGCTCCGCGTGGTCTCAAACAATTCTAAAAATTCTATACTATCTTATATTGATGGGAAAACAATATCTTTATATCAAAATTATCTGAGTTAGGGCGTTTTCAAAATTTCAACCCTTATTTCAAACCCCCTTTCCTTCAACCCTTTAACCTTTTTCTCAACCCTTAGAAGTGACCTACACCAACCAAAATCTTCGGGGCACAACTAGACCCCAAATGGAGCCTACATACCAAATTTCATCAAAATCGGTCAATGCTAAGTGGGGTGCCGCGTACGGCGGACGGCCAAATTTTTATACGATTTATAGATTCTACGTACCTTGAAATGTAAACCAACAGCCTGTTCCAGTTGTAAACAACAAATTTATGACTAAAGTAATGTATTTCGTGGGTTTTGTGATCGAAAAATGATTTCCTCATCAATTTAATGAATACAGTCATGTGAAATCTGTACTTTTTTCCTATCTACCTACTGTAAATGTGATAATAATCTATTACTTTTTATAATTGAACAATTTTTTTTCAATATCCTGGCCTACAGACCCCATTTAAAGCATAAATCCCTCGAAAAAGGCAGTACACGAGTGATGACCACTATACATGTAGAAAGTGTCCACTATGGAAACGAAAGGAAATTTTGGTGTCCACTTTGTCCACATAGTAGGCTTTTTGTAATTATTATTTTATAAATATTTAAAGTGAATTATTTAGAGATTTTGGGTGTGGAATCAAAAGAAGAAGAGTCGGAGAATGTAAAAAATGAAGGTTTATCGTTCTTAAACAAAATCCATCATATCTATTGAGAATTCAATGCAAACATTTCCTTAAAGTGTCCACTATTGGTGCTTTTACCTTAGTGACAAATTGGGCGGCAGAACCGCGCCGCATTTTCGGTTTATTATTTTTTCATATTTTCGCCCGCTTAGCATCTTTTGTGAACTTACTAAAAAATTTTAGCTATAAAATAGTATCAAAAAATCAAGTCAAAAAGCGAACTTCAAATTTTTTTTTGAAACGACTTTCTTCGACCAACGTTTTCACTCTAAATCCCTGCCCATTTCGATGGGCGCTCTTCGGAGAAAACATGCTCAAATTGTCAGCTGTCAATTTTTCTGTTCAACATTCAAGAAGAAAGAGTAAATGAAGTTTGAATGTCAAAAAACGTGTGTTTTACAAGCAAATCCAGTGTTTCAAGCCGGTTTATGGTCCCCCTCGATCTCAAAATGGCTTGACGATTTGAGGTCGAAATAGACCTCACGGCACTGATATGGTCATAACTTCCCTTATTTCTCCTGAAAATTCAAATCTGACTACACCGTTAGAAAGAGCGTTAAATTACCAAGCTACTTAAAGCAAAATTTACTATTTTTGACCCCAAAATCTGATTCAGCACCTCAAAAAAACCCCTAAGGCAAACTTTCAGCCCGAACTTCCTAATTTACGAATAAACAAAACAGTGTAGAAAATACGAATGTTTAAAAAAAACCGGGAAAATGACGTCATGCTGGAATAGTTCATTTATGGCCGCTTGAAGCAGTGAGATCGAGAAATCCATAGTCCCCAGATGCAAAATTTCACAAAACAGTAAAGTTCGAAATCGAAAAACTGAAGAAAAAAATAGAAAAAGCAAGATGGGGAAAATTAGGTTTCCCCTGTTTTTGTTTGATAACTTTTCTCTTAGAAAACACGATTTCGTTGTCCCAATGGGCAACACTGGGAGGAGATGGCGATCCGAACAGCCCAATCAGCGAGCGTTCCCGCTGCACGTCCGTTTTCCCGGTTAGTTCTGAAATCAAAAATTTTGATCCCAAAAATAACAGGAGACTTATTTTCCGAAATTAGCCCGATTTTCATCCATCCCACACCATTAACTATTCAGGAAAAATGCAAACAGAATTCGGTGAAATTCCTCATTCGGTAAGCTACTCCTGCTTATTTTCTACCGGCTTCTTGATACTCCCGTCCCAGGATATCATACCAATGACAAACGAACAGTAAGGTATTCATTTCCCCATCAAATTGGGTTATACCAGTCAGTTGAAATAGTTTGTTTTCAATCTTATTTAGTGTAGTCCATTGTAATTTAGTTAGTACTCTATAATAATGTTCATTCAAATATTCCAGTTTCTTATCAACATGGTCGATAATGAAGAGATCGAAGAGATGCTCAAAGAAATCAAGAAGAACGAGAAAGAGGGAGTTGCTCGGGTGTCTCTGGAGGACCTTCTTCCGCCAGATAAGAAGCCAGAGTCCATTTTAGTGAGGAAGAAATGGGATTTACTTGAAGGGCGACGATCGGACGGAAGAGAACTGAGGAGTCACAGACCGCTTTTTATTCAGTTGGGGACGGTATCTGACGCCAGAGGTTCTTGCTACGTCGAGGTTGGAGACTCTAAGGTAGGAAACCACGTTCAATCAAATCGCACTACGACGATACAAGGGAAGGAACTCCAAAAAATGGGGGTTTTGGGTTTGGTTCACTGTGGGACACCTGCAGGTCGATTCTGTAACTCGCTATTTGGTTGACGTTATGGCGTCGGATTCGGTATCCCTCCCGTGCAACGACAGGTCGATAACGACATTGGAATTCTCTAATCGGACATAACGAAGTTTGGTCGTTGCATTTCAAAATAACGACGTCACTATGTGATCCGACAATATTTCGCTCTAGAGCGAGTGAAAGGTAGCAACGCGTGATTTTTAGCCAATAGGAAGACGTATAGATAATAGTTTCCAATTGTTATCACGGGTAGAAGATCACTGCAGTTTGCAAAATGTCGGATTCATATTTTTTGCCGTGATGAATATACAAAGGAATGACGCATTAAAACGGAGTTTTTCTCGTGATTTGTGCTTTTGTATCATGGATTAATGATAAATGGAAAGAATTACTTTTCATAAATCGGATTCATCAGTCACATTGGTATGAATTTCGTCCGTCCTCGATGCTTCGAATAATCAACTGCCTGTCCATCTTACTACAAGGTAATGAATCGTCTTGTTATTTATCGTTTATACATACTCACACATCCATACTTATTGGTACTGTCAACTACTTTGAGTGAGAAGTCCATAGCTAACTGCCTAATGGGGAATTTGCCTCACATTTTTTTTTTCTTTTTTTCGAATGAGGGTTTATTTTTATGGAATAAAACCATAGTGAGCTGCTCGAAAACGCAACCAAAAAATTAGAGAATTTAAGGAAGATGGAAATTTTAAATGTGGTGGCAATGTGTAAGAGGCAGCCATGTTTGAAACGTAACGGATATTCTACCAATCTGACTTCAAAGGAGGTTCTGTGGCGCTTACCACAGAAGCGGAACATACACGAACTTTTAGCTTACAAGTAGTGCGCACAAGAGTGCGCCGTGAACTGGCAGGAAGAACCCAGACACAGAAAGTGACCAAAAGAAACAATATTACTCACTTTTTTACAATACGAATCTATCTACTAGTTTATCAAGCATTATTAGTCTTCATCTTCTCTTATTTAGTTTCAAGATTTGAATCACATTATTCGAGTAGCCATTTCACTGGATCGTTTTGTGTCGCGGTGCTAGAACTCTGTCTGTTGTCGTTGTTTTCGCGTCGTTTTTTTTTTTTTTTTTCGTATGACGTCAACAATATTCCTCGATTTTCGCGGTGTTTTGTAACAGAGGTTCACTTGTTTAGTCATTTTCTCCTACGGTAATTTTTTTCCGTTGGTTATTCCTAGTGTTAAACGTTATTCTAGGGCCCTATAATAGGATTTGACTTGAAATTCCAGAATCTAAAATTGAGGCAAATTCCCCATTGTGTGCGGTATACATTATTGTTACAGATTCCGGGAAACAAGTACCTACCGCCTACTAACGAACATTTCTGAGTTCTCGATGTCTTTTCAGAACAAAATAGATGTATTTCACTCTCAAGGGTAAAGAACACCTAATATCACTTCAAAATGTATGAATCGCTGTTTTAGTCTTTAAAGTTTCATGTACGTTATAAGACTGAATGAACATAATATTATTGTATTCAATAAAACGTAAGATTCATGACGTAATTTATTTTTCTACCTTCCCATTCGTATTTCTTCAAGTCAATTTTATGTTACAATTTTCATCTACCTCGTCTTATTCTCTCCTACCGTCGATGTCGATTAAGGATATAAACAATCGTAAATTCGTGGTAAATATTTTCTCAGGTAATAGCAGGTAAGTTGGTATAAAAGAGCATTATCAGCACAATTATTTTAGCAAAAAATTATCAATTTTAGGGGTTTTCTTCATTTGAGGAAGTTTTTATGCTGACGCACATTTAATAAAATAGTTAAACATTCAAATAGAATCTACCTATTTTATAAGCTAACTATTTTAATTTTATGTACTTACCTACCAATTTCCGAAAATGACAGTATAATTATTTTTATCATCATTCAATGTTTATAAAACTCAATTCCATTGAAAAATACTCTCTTTACTATGATCAATAGAGTGCATGAATTTCTATACGAATTAACAGCTTGAAATAATATAAATACTACGATTTTTGTTTAATACAATTGTAGAAAAAAATCAAGTAAGACACAAATTAAAACGGCGAATAAACTGCTCATTATGAGGGTCGGATATTATTTTGCTTCCTCACTACCGAAGGTAGGGAAGCTTTGTATTCGTGAAAGAAGTGAAAAAAAAAAATGTCCTCCAAAATGTTACAATGAGTGAGGAAGCTATACTGCCCACCCAACTTGGCAGACGTTTTTTAAATATTCACCAGAAATTATGTACGAATGTATAAATTTTATTCTCAAAATGATTTGATTAACAAAACTAATAACCCACAATACGGAAATGCACACAGCAACTCGGAAACTGAAATATGACTTCGAATAGGTTAGGAATTAAAGAGCGTTTTAAGCTACTTTTTCATAAAGACGGTTGTCGTAATTCATACCGGGGGGGGGGGGGGGGTTTCGAGCCGTCGAGATGGTAACAACACTTTTCGGCCGAAATAGCGACGACTGAGCGACAGTTGTCGCTATTTCGCGTCTGCAGAATCGCGATCGTCGCTATTAATCGTTATTGTTATCATAACGACACTTCGTTGTCGCTATTATCCCATAACGAGTTAGAGAATCGACCTACTGGACATATATCTCGCCTGTAGGTCGATTCTCTAACTCGTTATGGGATAATAGCGACAACGAAGTGTCGTTATGATAACAATAACGATTAATAGCGACGATCGCGATTCTGCAGACGTGAAATAGCGACAACTGTCGCTCAGTCGTCGCTATTTCGGCCAAAAAGTGTCGTTACCATCTCGACGGCTCGAACCCCCCCCTCCCCGGTATGAATTACGACAACCGTCTTTATGAAAAAGGAGCTTAAAACGCTCTTTAATTCCTAACCTATTCGAAGTCATATTTCAGTTTCCGAGTTGCTGTGTGCATTTCCGTATTGTGGGTTATTAGTTTTGTTAATCAAATCATTTTGAGAATAAAATTGATACATACGTACATAAGTTCTGGTGAATATTTAAAAAATAACATCCGACTGTCATAATGAGCAGTTTATTCGCCGTTTTAATTTGTGTTACTTGATTTTTTTCTACAATTTTATTAGACAAAAATCGTAGTATTTACATTATTTCAAGCTATTAATTCGTATAGCAATTCATGTACTCTATTGAACATAGTCAAGGAATGGGGAATTTGCCTCACATTTTTTTTTTTTTTCGAATGAGGGTTTATTTTTATGGAATAAAACAATAGTGAGCTGCTCGAAAACGCATCCAAAAAAATTAGAGAATTTAAGGAAGATGGAAATTTTAAATGTGGTGGCAATGTGTAAGAGGCAGCCATGTTTGAAACGTAACGGATATTCTACCAATCTGACTTCAAAGGAGGTTCTGTGGCGCTTACCACAGAAGCGGAACATACACGAACTTTCACCTTCCGAGTAGTGCGCACAAGAGTGCGCCTCGAACTGGCAGGAAGAACCCAAACACAATATTAAAAATAAAAACAATATTACTCACTTTTTTACAATACGAATCTATCTACTAGTTTATCAAGCATTATTATTCTTCATCTTCTCTTATTTAGTTTCAAGATTTGAATCACATTATTCGAGTAGCCATTTCACTGGATCGTTTTGTGTCGCGGTGCTAGAACTCTGTCTGTTGTCGTTGTTTTCGCGTCGTTTTTTAGGACGTCCCACAGTAAGACTTGGGCGTCCTTATGCGATCGATCTGGGGTGAAGTTGGACAACACTCAACAGAAAAAAAAAAATAACCACACAGTAATCCGTTTTAGACCATTCTGAATCCAAATCCGCGAAAAAAACCATAGGTGTATGTCTGTGTGTGTGTGTGTGTGTGTGTGTGTGTGTGTGTGTAGTATATAAATACCAATCCTGGGCCACCGACTTAGGCTTCTGATAAAAAGTTTTAACACAAAACATCACAACACATATTTCCACTTGAAGCTCTGATGTTTTTACTTTTGACTTGATTTACTGATGCTTTTTATTTTCTGTTAAATCCTGTTAAAAATACTTTTCTGTTAAATCCTGTTAAAAATACTTTTCTGTTAAATCCTGTTAAAAATACTTTTCTGTTAAATCCTGTTAAAAATTTTCAACACAAAACATCAGAACACATTTTTCAACACAAAACATCAGAACCAGTGACTTTTTCATTTGGTGAGGTGAGTTAAAAGAATTTTCTACTATAAGATAAATGAATTTAATCGACATAGATAATTTTATAACGGAGCTTTTACGTAAGAACATCGATATGTATAACTATTCAAAAAACAGAAAAAATATATTAAGCTCCATAGATTACACAAAACTGGGAGGTAGAATATACAACGATATAAAAAAAGAGTTGGCAATCATCGATGAACTACAATTTAGCGAAAATATATTCTGGTTGTATAAAAAAAATACAGCGTCTCTGATTGAAAATTTTTTATCAATTTCACAAGCGCCTATACGAAAAGATTCAATTCAGGATATAAATAGAGTTGAAGGAGAAAAAGGCAAAATATTAAATAATTATTTAAACGTTGTAAAAACTTGTATTCCGTATAATATTTTTGTAAAGTTGAACATTACCTCCGATAAAAAACCCATCAAACTAAATTCAAATTACAGTAGAAATTACTGCGAAAATTGTGAAAACGACGAGAAATTTATAAAAGAAAACGACATTTTAATTTGCAAAGTATGTTTTTCAGAAGTTATACAAATGACTTATTTTAATAACAGATCTTATAATGTCGTAGTATCAAAATATAATTATGATCGTGTTAGTCACTTTAAAAAATGTATTCAAAAGTATCAAGGAAAGCAAAATACTTTTATAAACCCCACTATTTATTTAGACCTCGAACGCTTATTGATATTTCATGGAATAATTAAAGACGATCGAGAAAATTAATCGCGGCGCGAAAAATTTGTTAACGTAAAAAAATCTCATATTATATATTTCTTAAAAGAACTCGGATATACTAAACATTACGACGATTATGTACTTATACACGCTAATTTAACTGAACAAAAACTAAATGATATAAGTCATCTAGAAAACATTCTAGTCAACGATTTTGAAAAATTTTCTGAAAAATATTCGTCTATATTTACAAACTCTGAAAGAAAAAATTTTATAAATACAAAGTTTATTTTATACAGACTGTTATTGAGACACAACCATGAATTGGACGAAGGAGATTTTCTTACAGTAAAATCTCTTGATCGTAAAAATGAAACAGACAGAATTTGTAAAACTATATTCGACTCTTTAGGGTGGGAATACAAAACTAAGTAATTTTTTAATGAACTGTGTTCATTAAAAATAAAATCTCCTTCATACTCAAGCATTCTAGCAAGCTCGAAAATAATCCTCAAAATCCTTCTTCAGTTTGGCTTTTGCCTCATTATAATACAATTTTCTAAGTTGATGTTCAGTGGCATTTTTAGGAACCTTAACCTTATTTTCTTTAAGGAATGTCTTTACTTCCTCCTTTGTACGGAGTGGTGGTTTACCATCGACACCTAATAAACGTTCTCTTAACAACCTTTTACTAAATCTATACTCCTCCAATTCATGTAAAATCTCATCTAGTTCGTTATGGTTTTTTTCAAAAAATTTAAATTTTGGTGTCTTTACAAACACCCAGAAACCTCCATGTTCTTCACATAAATCTAATGCTTCGTCGCTTAAACCCATATCTCTTTATTTATTATAGAAAATATATATTTTTTTCCGGACCCCTCCACTTTAAGAATACATTGACAATGAGGGGTAGTTAAAAGAATCTCTTCAATAATATAAAATGGAACACTTTAAATCGTTAAGAGAACTGGAAGATGGAAATTGTCTTTCCAAGAGTGAGTGGTGGGAAGTATCTGAATCTGGAGAACTGACTGATTATTTCGTGAGGAAGTATCATAAGTTTTTAGATTTACCAACTGTGAAACGTAACTTTCTCAATGGAAAAAATAAACTAACTGAAAACATTCTATATTTTACTCCTTTCAAAAACTCTAGGGTTAGAGTATGGTAATATTTGTTTTGAACGCATCGAAGAGTTTAATCAAATTATGCTAAACTTTGTGCACAGAATATTTGTGGAATTCCATATTAGATTTTTTTTTATAAGGATCCCTTATAAAAATTATATTTTAATCCTACCTATAATTCCATTTCCATTTTCCTGTGTATTTATATTTCATTTTCCATTTTCTTTCTCGTTTTGCGTTTTCGTAAGTTCCTTCAGATGATCTACGAAATTTTCTTTTTCTATTCCAATCGTATGATGTCCCCAAGCAAGAGTATCCAAACCATTTTCCAGAATATGCCTTTTATCATCGTAGGCACTGAGCGCTTTCTTGTTCTGTTCAATGGTGTAGATATCATGCTTGTTTGTTCTGAACATAATTTGTTTCCTGTAAATCGGTTTCTTGTTCAACAGACAATCCTTGAAGTCCTCGAACCTAATGTTCTTTTCAATAACGTTTTTCTTGATTCCTTTCGCTTTCTTTGTTTCTTTTTGATTCTCGAACGTTTTATGTGCGTAAAGTTTCGATCTTAGTCCAATAAATTCCTCCATTACTTTTCCGTTCAATTCATCTTTGAATTTTCCAAGTACTTTCTTGTTCACCTGTGGAATTTCATACACATTTTCTTTCGGATAATCGGATGTATCAAACTGATCAATCATGTTGTTTTTAATATCCGAGTAAAAGTCTTCAGTCTTTATGTCCATGATCAGACTGTCCGTGTCACAGTACATCAATTTAACATTTTCTCCGTATTGTTTTTTAACTGTGTTATAATAAAAGTCGTACATTAGAGTTTTAGAAATTTCCAGAATGCTCATGCCAATGTAAATGGGTTTATTGAAAACAATTTTGGTCTTTTTCATGTGAACTGCTGCTAAGTTTTCCGTGAATATCGTTCTACGATCAAAAGTTGGTTTTGCTATTAACTTTTCCAGTTTCTCTCCATTTGAACATAATTTGATATCAACTCTTTTCCTGATATTTTCCATCGTTTTTCCGAATGGACTGTTGTTCATCAATTTGAAAAAATCCTTTTCAAAATCATTTTTCGCTTTCTTTCTTAGGTTCGTGTTGAAGTCAATGTACACTTTCATCCAATCCGATTGATCAAACTCTAGTGCTCTGTGTACTTTCTTTAGCTTCAATCCCATGCTCAGACATTGTTTCAAATCCCTGTAGTGCAAAACGTATTTATCTTTGTCGTACAAAGTTGTCATCAGTTTAGGTAATTTTGTATTTCCGATTCTGTTTTCCGATGCAAGTGGTAGATCCGAATGTAAATCGTGCAGTTCTTTAGGATATTCCAAGTCAACTTCTAAAATATAGCCTTCAGGAGATTCATCATCAATCTTTTCAACATTTAAATTTTCCAAGTTCTCAACCCATTTAAAACCACCATATGGTAAGTATTTTGACATTGCCCATCCATAAAGGTTGTTTGCATCTAAGTATGCTATGTAACTCGAAGGTTTAGCCGGGTCATATTTATCAATCATATACTTGTTGTTTGCTTTCGCGTACCTGTTACTACATTGTGATATACCACCGCGAATTCCTTTTTCAATCATTAAAATTTTATCGTAGTCGGTCAACAGTTCCAATTTAACTTTTGTCATTTTCAACATACAATCCCATGCCAATCCAGGAGTTGTATAATACCAAGCTGGATCTAGTTTGTAATACTCTAGGGTAATATCTCTGAAATTTTCCATTATATCTGCCAGGAGTAAGACATCACATTTGTTGTAAATTTTCGTGAATTCCCACATGTTTTTTACTCCGAATTTTTCCCAAACTTCTTGCGCATTTTGATACTCGGATACTTCTACGTTTTGTTTATTTAGTGTGCTGTAAAATGCTTCAATAGGTGGTAGAGATGTTTCATCGTACTTTTCCAAACAATCCATGTACTCGTATGGGTAAGCTAATTTTCTTTTCAAAAGTTCCGATTGTTCCAGGCTGAAATGTTTTTCTAATTCTTTAAATTGATCTTTCGTTAAATTTCCTGCTAGTTTTTCCAAAGAGCTTGCCAGAAATTTGTACGAATCTACGAATCTTATTTCAATTTTATTCATTACTGGGTTTCCTTTCGTATCCAATTTTCCAGAGTCGTACCTGAGAATCTTTGAAAATGAAATGTACTTTTCCTCGGTATTTGGAATCAATCGTATTTCCCCTTCATCTTCTCCGAGTTGTTTCACGAACAGGTGGGCATCGTACCCAGCCAGGTTGTGGAAAAATACAGGTACGAATCGCGGACATTGGTACTCCAAATTACATAGAGAATGGGCGGCACCTCTAAATTCTCCTGACAAATGATCATGATCAGCCACTCGTCTTTTATTGATATTTTGTTTCAGATCCTTCAATTCCGTTTGTATTTCTTTTGCATTACTTTCATCTCCTTGCATGTGAAAGTACACCAAAGCTTTTTCCTTCACCTCTAGTTCCTTTTCTAACATTGGAGGCAATTCGTTGAAACCTCTCTCGCAAATGTGACAAACTTTAGCATTTTTGAATTCCTGTTTCTGTTGGTTAGTTAATGGTTTCATGGGTATAATTTTATCGTAATATTCTTTAGCAATGTGTAAAACTTCCTCTTTCAGTTTCTGATAAAATACTTTTGGAGAATCTGGTCCGGAATATTCGACTGGAGGTTTATAATATCCGTTGGAATACTTTATGTAATATGAAAAACTGCTAGCTTCGTGTTTTTGAATTTTATTAGTGAATGCCTCAGTTTCATCAGGTTGACAAGTATTGAGTTTCCCAAGCATGCTTTCAAAGTCCGAGGAAATAACGAATGGAACTTTCATGGAGCGTTTATAATTTTCAAATTGTAAGATGTTATCGTAAGGTTCTGGTAGTTCTACTTTAACAGCTTTATGATCTCCGCAATATTCTTTATGGTCGTTTAGTTTATCCTGAGTTCCAAAGCTATTCAAGCACATTTTACACAAGTACCTTCGTTTGTGGTCTTTTGTTAGTTGACTACGACCAACCAGTTTCCATAGGTCCTTGATCCAACAATAATGTTCAGTTTTCTCGTTTTTCAAGTACAACAAGTCAATGTGCCTTTCTTTTTCCTCTTTCGTTATTTCCAAGGGTACTATAATATTTTTTTCATCCAGACAGTAAACATTTATGGAAATCCCAGTTCTTTTCTCAAACAATTTTATACTCGTAAGTTTCATAGGAAAACTGATATCTTTCAACGCTTCGTCAAACTCATGTTCCCAACTGATGTACTTTCCTAATCTATCAGAATTTTTATCAGCTGGATGTAAAGCTGAAAGAACAGACCAAAGGAAACATTTATTATCATCATTTTTCACATTTATAATTGCTTTCCTATTTTGCAGAAAATCAGGGAGTGGGGTGTAAGATGCTCCTTTCAAAGGCTTGTACTTGTTAACGTTCAGTTCCAAATGTTTGATCTTATGAAGTTGCCATTGAGATCCTTTAATTTCGAACGTTTCCATTTCATTTAGAATTTTCTGTTTCATTTCCTCATAACAATTTGATACTTCTGCCGACTGCAATATTATTACGTTTTTAGTTTTGAAATTGAGTTCATGATATTCCATGTTATTTTCGTTAGTTCCTTTTTTAAATTCTGCGATTAAAACTACATTAACTTTTAGTTTCATTGTTCTAAGTACCATGTTGATTAAACCTGTTACGATTTTTTTAATACTGTTAAGAAATTTGGAAGCGTCTTTAAATCCCTTCGTATTTTTAATATCGTAAGTCACTAATCTACATTGAAATGCAGGTTTCCTTTTTCCAACTTCAGTTCTCGGTTCTTTGCTTTTTTCAAATACTTTTTCACTAAAATTAAATACTTTGTGTAATTTCCTCGGTATTACAAATACAGGTTTCGCTTTCCTAGGTTCTTTGCTTTTTTCAAATACTTTTTCACTAAAATTAAATACTTTGTGTAATTTCCTCGGGTTTACAAATACAAGTTTAGCTTTTCTAGGTTTTCTAATTCTGACAGTCATTGTCCGGTCCGGGTCGTTTTTCTCATGGCGCTTAGACTTTAGGTGTCTAGCCCAATTTTTATAGGTGATGTTAACATCACACTTTTCACATTTTTTCATATCGTACATTTTATTATAGGATATATAATTTTTTTTCGTATCGTTCATTTTTATTAGAAAAGAGATTCTTTTAACTAACCCCTCATTTTTTTATTATCCACCCACTTTTTCTATTCTTGTATGGATACTATATATTGTATGCGTTTTATTAGATGAGGAGTTTCTTTTAACTAACAGTCAATTCAAGGTCATTCTCACTATCTTATCCGCTCGTATCCGTCTGGCAGACGGGTACGATGAAAGGTAAATAAAAGTCAATTTAATTTTTAAAACCAATTACTAAAGGTGGAGGCGATTCGCCCCCACCTTTAACGTTAAAGCCGAATACAAGTCAATTTGATTTTTGAAAACTCTTAAAGGTGGGGGACGAATCGGCCCCACCTTTAACGTTAAACAAGAATACAAGTCGAGAACATTTAAAGAAGAGTTTTGAAAACTCTTAAAGTGGGGGGGTCCGATTTGGACCCACCCTCTTTAACGTGAACCGTATATTTAAAGAAAACTTTTGAAAACTCTTAAAGGTGGGGGACGAATCGGCCCCACCTTTAACGTTAAACAAGAATACAAGTCGAGAACATTTAAAGAAGAGTTTTGAAAACTCTTAAAGTGGGTGACCAATTTGGTCACCCTCTTTAACGTTAAACTCGAATACAAGTCGAGAACATTTAAAGAATAGTTTTGAAAACTCTTAAAGTGGGTGGCCAAATTGGCCACCCTCTTTAACGTTAAAGTCGAATACAAGTCGAGAACATTTAAAGAATAGTTTTCAAAACTCTTAAAGGGGGGGCCAATTTGGCCCCCCCTTTAACGATAAAGTCGAATACAAGTCAATTTGATTTTTAACAGTAAATACCTCGTACCCGTCGATTCGACGGGTACGATGAAAGGTGAATCAGTGACTATATTATCACATAACATTTTATTTATATAAAAGAAATCTTTTATATAAATCATTCTAGAATTCTGTTTTTTGTAGTTCTTGAGCATAGAAAGATCCTTCAATCTCTTCGTCGTTTAAATCTTTTATTTTGTAAGTAATCGGATTTGTTGGTAGAATTCCAGAAACCACAAAAATTTCTCTAGTCCATTTAGCATCATATTTATTCCCAAATGTTTTCTTAAATCTTGTTATTCGAACTCGATCTCCAAGAGAAAACTTTACTTTTTGTGAGGCTTTTTGGTTCCTAAACAATCTAACTAACACTTCATCTTCGTTATTTTTATTAACTTGTACAGGTATCATACCAATCGATCTATGGAAATCTTTAAAAAAACGCATTGGAAAACGCTTAAAAACGCAAAAATAACGTTCCTAAAGCGTTTAAGCGATTGAGCGTTTAAGCGATTTAAAAAAAAAAAATTTTTTCCTATAATAAAAACATGACAACAAAAATTACTTTAGAACAAGCGCTTAGAAAGAAATTCAAAGAAGCGCAACATGAAATTATGAAGGAAAAAGAAGCCAAACTTAGAGAAATCAAAAAGATTGATCAACCTCCTGAAAAAGATGAACAAATATTTTTCACAAAACCAAAACGTAAACCCATTAGTGTAGCTGAAGCTGATGAATCGATCAAACTTAAAAAATATTTACAAAAATTAGCAAAACAAGAAAGGGTTAACCAAGCATCTGATAAGGAAACAAAAGAAAAGGCTTATGAACCTATAACTTCACGATTAGATAAGGTAGAAAAAGCAGTGAAAAAAACTGATGAAGATCTTGGTAGAAAATTAGATCTCATTCCTACAATAAAAGCATTTAATCCCTTGGCTATCAGCTCACCTAAAAAAGTTTCTTTTCATGAAGATGTTGATGGCGAGGTTCAAGGTAATGATACTGAAGATACATTAAATCAAAGCTCTTCAAGTGATGATGAAATGGAATTAATATTACAAAAAAGTGTTGAATTACCAAGCTCTTCTGTAGGCCCTTTAGGTATTGGGCCAATTGCAGAATTATATATTCTTCATCCTGATAGACAATTTGGAATATACCCTTTAAGAAATCATATCTTTATTGGAAATAAGCAGATACGGGTAAATGGAAATGATATTGAAATAGAAAAAATGAAATATTCCGGTACTGAAGGTTTATGGAAGCTCTTAACAAAACCCATAGCTTCTGATATTCCATCCAAAGATGAATACACTAATGAAGACTTTAAAGCTTATGCAAAAATCCTCATTCAAACAAATAGCATGTTTCAAAATAATAATCCCGAATCTAAACAGCCAAAATCAAGTGTTAGTAAAAAATGGAAAGAAATCATAAAGCCTATCTGGGAGTATAGTAAAAAGAAAAAGACTGGTACTGGGTTGATTAAATATACTGAAAATCCTGTAGAATTTAAATATATAGATAATTTGAATCAACTTCAACAAAGACTATACTATTTGTATGCGCAAGAGCAGGCAGGAAATAATAATTTTCACAATGAAAAATTGGGAATTATAAATTTCATTAAAGATCAACTGGAGAAAGATATTGATAATCCCAAGGGAACTGAATACTTGATTAAAATTATTAATAATTTACCCAAAAATATGATAAAAAATGGTTCTGGTATTTTCAATACTATTCTTAATAAACTTGGGCCTGTTATTCCAGAAATGCATCTCCCAGGTGGTTATCAATATTGTGGACCATTTACTAAATTGGATAAGAGATTAAATAGAGGTGATGAAGGTATAAATAGTCTTGATAAAGCTTGTAAACAACACGACATTTTTTATAGGGATCATGAAAAAACAAGTGATAGGCATCTTGCTGATAAACAACTAGAAATAGAAGCTGATAAAATTATGAAAAGTTCAACAAATATCGGTGAAAAATTGGGAGCTTTTGCTGTAAAAACTGGTATGAAAACCAAACGGTTCTTTGGGATGGGTGTATACTAATTAGACCCGGTAAATTACCGGGTCTAAATTAAGGTATTATGATTGTTTTTTTAAAGAATTTCGATTCTATAAAAAAAACTTTTTTCCCGAGGAATTACAACTCACGAAATTTTAAATTTTTTTATAATAAATATGTTCTGTTTGAAACTTTCATCGTGTATCGATAAGATATTTGTAATTATAATATTTTTAATAGCTCTAGTTTTCATCTACATTATAAATGAAACTGAAATCAATCACAGAATTATTCAACAGGGAAATTGGATTCTGTTAGTTAAAAGAATAACTTTTATAATAAAAGAATGATTAAAGGAATAATTTTAATTGTACTATTGAGGGTTTGCTCAGCCAAACCGAACGTTTTTGAGGAATTGGCTAACAAAACAAATAACGCTAGTCCAGTTGCTTTAGCATCTTGGTATAATATACCAAGATATTATGTTTACGAAAAGTTACAACGAAATTTTGAGCAACAAACTATTATCTCTGAATAAAAAAGATTGGGTTGCTATCAGCGAATCACCAATGTCTGAAAACTTCATTAGAACGTTTAGAGCTCAGGTGAATGAAAATTCTATTTACATCTATCAGCAACTGAGTGAAAATTTCTTGAAAGAATTTAAGAATCGAGTTGTCTGGGATAAGGCTTCCCTTTACCAAACATTGTCTGAGAATTTCATCAGAGAAATGCAACATAAGGTAAATTGGAAATGGATTTCAATCGGACAAAACCTATCTGAAAAATTCATTCTAGAGTTCAAAGACAAGGTAGACTGGAAATGGATTTCAACTATTCAAGATCTTTCTGAAAAATTCATCGAGGAAAATAAAAATTTAGTAAGTTGGCGAGAAATATGTATCAGTCAAAATTTGAGTGAAACTTTCATGAGAAAGCATCTGGATAAGTTAGACTGGCAAGCAATATCACAATTTCAAAAGCTATCTGAAAGTTTCATGAGAGATTTTAAAGATAAAATTGATTGGGAAATGATATCTGAGCATCAACATTTGTCTAGTAACTTCAGAGAAGAGTTTAAAAATATTCTACATAAATATTCTAGATAAATACTTAATAGGGTTAAGTCAGTTTTTATAGGGAATCCCTATAAAAACACAATGTAAGTCGAATTTTGCGGTAAAAACTCTAAAATTAAAGCCGCGGCTCACATGTGAGCATCGGCTCTAAAATCTCATACGAAATAAAAGCTGGTAACAATGGAGAAGTAGGAAAGAAAAATAAACGATAATAAATATTTTATTTTACATCGAGTAGATCAGATTATAAAAGAATAGCTAGAAACGTCCTTCAAGAGGCTCACGCGTGAGCCCTCTCAAGGTTACAGGCTGATCTTACTGTAGATCGAGGCGCTCCTGCAGGAGCGCTTTTGGAGGGGGAATCACGTCACATCATCCCGCTGTCCTTTTTTTTTGTATTTATTAGATTCAATGAGACCGTTTACAATCTGGCGGTCCTGTAGGAGCGTTTTTGGAGGGGGAATCACGTCACATCGTCCGCGGTCCTTTTTTTTGTATTTATTAGATTCAATGAGTCCGTTTACAATCTCGCGGTCCTCGAGGGCCGCTTTTGAGATAAACAGATAAGGCGTTCCTACAGGAGCGGATTGGGTGGGAGAACACGGCCTTCTGGTTCAGATGCATTTCAATCGTGCTTCCCAAAATGCTTTAAAGTTCTGGAATCTTTAACATGGATTCCACTCGTAGAACTGTACTTGGAAGTATGAATAATCCATTATTAATTGATACTTTTACTAGCAGCTACTAACACTTGAATGTTTCCATCTGTTATTAAAGTTCTTGCAACTTTCTTACTTTCACAACGTTCCACTTTCTCAATAAAGTCACTATACACTCACTGCGTTTTGTAACTCTGAAGTTCCAAATAAAAGTCTTCAACAATCACCACAAATAATCTTTTAGGTTGTGTGCAGAGCGGGTCACAAAAGATAACTGAATCCTCACAAACGCCTCTCCCGTCCTTGAGTCATATCGGTGATGGGTTATGCAACTGATTCATGCAGATTCGCCGACGGTAGAATGCGCATTCTTAAGACTGACACGGAAATGTATTTTTTTTGTGGCGTGACGTCATTTTAATTTAAGACATTCAATTTTTTTTTTCTAGTGAAAACAACAGAGGGAGCTAAATTTCGAAAAAATCGACCCCTAAATTTGCATTTTTTATTTACGATTGGAAAAATTTTTAGAGTTTCACTAAAGTTTCTGATGGGAAAAAAAAGTTTTAAAATAAAGTCACTGGTTCTGATGTTTTGTGTTGAAAAATGCGTTCTGATGTTTTGTGTTGAAAAGTTTGATCAGGGATTTAACAGAAAAGTATTTTTAACAGGATTTAACAGAAAAGTATTTTTAACAGGATTTAACAGAAAATAAAAAGCATCAGTAAATCAAGTCAAAAGTAAAAACATCAGAGCTTCAAGTGGAAATATGTGTTGTGATGTTTTGTGTTAAAACTTTTTATCAGAAGCCTAAGTCGGTGGCCCAGGATTGGTATTTATATACTACTTGTGTGTGTGTGTGTGTGTGTGTGTGACAAAATCTTGTGTCGTCTGCACAGGCCTTAGTACTCAACCGATTTTCCTGGTTCTTTTTTTGTTCGACGCGGAAAACTATCTAGTTGTGCACTACGTCGCCGGAATTTCGAATTTTGCCTTTTAAGGGGGGGTTAATGCTCGAAAAACGTGCGTTTTTGGGCATAATCTTGTGTACTCTGCCCAGGCCTTAGTTCTCAAACGATTTTCGTGGTTCTTTTTTCGTTTGACGCGTAATACTATCTGGTTGTGCACTACGGCGCCGGAATTTTGGATTTTGCTTTTTAAGAGGGGTAAAGGGGGGGTTAATGCTTAAAAAACGTGCGTTTGCGGGCATAATCCTGTAAACTCTGCCCAGGCCTCAATTTCCAACCGATTTGTGTGTTTCTTTTTTGTTTGACTCAAATAACTTCCGAGTTGTACATAATTTCACCTGAGTACCAAAATTCGCAAGGGGAGGGGGCAAGTGGGGTATAATATTCATAAAATATCCGATTTTTCAATATTTTGGTTCCTTTACAGCCTACTAATTGTACACAACCTTTGAAATTGAGGAAAAATTCTCATTATACCTCCGGATTTTCATGAATTATTCTCTGTACCACCATAAAACTAATAGTGGTGCCACCATGGTGCCAGGACACCATAAACCGCATATTTCGTGTTTTTTTTCTCTTTTTTTTTTGTGTTTCACCTTGAATACGGTTGTGAACCTCGACGGACCGCCTACTAAAACTAATAGATGAAAGTTCAATGTTACGACGTATTCCCGCTTTGGTGCCAGACTGGCACCATTGGTGAGGGAAGGGGGGGTGAACTCGAAATCGCATATTGGGTATCGTAGATCATGGATTTTAAAATGCTCTTCAGATTCGAGGCTCCCATGCCGCTAGAAATGTTTCGGTAGATAATGATGATGAGGGGGGGGGGGGGGTCAGTATTTCTTGCCTAAAGTACCAATAAACCAAATTACATCCAGTGAAACAGTTTTATCGCTTACCAACTGGTTAACTGATCTAATGCTTATCCAATGGGACGTCCCCTGGAATGCATGCATTACTAAACAATATGTTTTTTTTTCGTATGACGTCAACAATACTCCTCGATTTTCGCGGTGTTTTGTAACAGAGGTTCACTTGTTTAGTCATTTTCTCCTCCGGTAATTTTTTCCCGTTGGTTATTCCTAGTGTTAAACGTTATTCTAGGATTTGACTTGAAATTCCAGAATCTAAAATTGAGGCAAATTCCCCATTGAGTTTTTGACAACCCATCAAACTATCAACATCATTTTTTATATCAACATTGAATGATGATGTCCATGTGACAATAAGTAAGGTTGAAACAATAAAAATAATAATTATTTTTATAATTATTATACTGTCATTTTCGGAAATTGGTAGGTAATCACGTAAAATTAAAATAGTTTGCTTATAAAATAGGTAGATCCTAGTTGAATTTTTTACTATTTTATAAAATGTGTGTCCGCATAAAAACTTCCTAAAATGAAAAGAACCCCTAAAATTGATAATTTTTTGCTAAAATAATTGTGCTGATAATGCTGTTGAATAGTTTAGCCCGGGCTATAATATAAACCGGCTTACTAAACTATTGAGGGAAAAGGCTCCTGGTTTATGGGAAACCAGATTACCTTGGAATGACTTTACTTTATCGAGAATTTAAGTGGATTGGAGATTGCAGATATGTAGCCTCTGGTTTATGGGAAACCAGCTTACTACTTAGGTTTATTTTCTAAATGTTTATTTTCTAAGTGTTGAAGTTTTGGTTTGAGATTTTTAAGGTTTGAGTCGGTGGTTTGAAATGAGGACAGCAGTTTGAGATTTGGAATCGAAGTGTAGCTTTTCCTCGGGAAACAGGCTTATATAGCGTCCCCCTACTCTCCGGGCTCTATTCTTCCCCGGAGAGTGGACCAGACGTCCGTTGAGGTTTTTGTCTGGTGACCTGGTTTCCGAGGGAAAGGTACCGTT
This sequence comes from Apolygus lucorum, assembly GCA_009739505.2. Classification (NCBI taxonomy): domain Eukaryota; kingdom Metazoa; phylum Arthropoda; class Insecta; order Hemiptera; family Miridae; genus Apolygus; species Apolygus lucorum. Next base: position 4,261,437 of record CM019172.2, read on the forward strand.
GGTTTATTTGGAAAATACGACGTTCCTGAGAGACACAACAAAAATAATTATACTGTCATTTTCGGAAATTGGTAGGTAAAATTTAAATAGTTAGCTTATAAAATAGGTAGATTCTAGTTGAATTTTTAACTATTTTATTAAATGTGCGTCAGCATAAAAACTTCCTAAAATGAAAAAAACCCCTAAAATTGATAATTTTTTGCTAAAATAATTGTGCTGATAATGCTCTTTTTTATACCAACTTACCTGCTATTACCTGAGAAAATATTTACCACGAATTTACGATTGTTTATATCCGTAATCGACGTCGACGGTAGGAGAGAATATGACGAGGTAGATGAAAATTGTAACATAAAATTGACTTGAAGAAATATGAATGGGAAGGTAGAAAAATAAATTACGTCATGAATCTCACGTTTTATTGAATACAATAATATTATGTTCATTCAGTCTTATAACGTACATGAAACTTTAAAGACTAAAACAGCGATTCATACATTTTGAAGTGATATTAAGTGTTCTTTACCCTTGAGAGTGAAATACATCTATTTTGTTCTGAAAAGACATCGAGAACTCAGAAATGTTCGTTAGTAGGCGGTAGGTACTTGTTTCCCGGAATCTGTAACAATAATGTTTACCGCACACAATTAGGCAGTTAGCTATGGTCTTCTCACTCAAAGTAGTTGACAGTACCAATAAGTATGGATGTGTGAGTATGTATAAACGATAAATAACAAGACGATTCATTACCTTGTAGCAGGGGCGGCTGCTGATAGGAGCATAGGCGCATGTGCACCCCAGCCAATTAAAAAAAAAAAAAAAATCAAAGTTAGTTCCTCTTCGTTTGAAAAGTAAGTTGGCTAGTGACAAAAGACTCGATCATAGGTACTGTGCTAGTTGAATCTACGCGCGAAAACCGAGGGGGGGAACTCGACCAATCAGCGGCGGTTTGAGCAACATCGTCCGGCTGCTCTGTACGCCAGGGGGGTGACGTGTGTGCAGAGGAGGTGGGCACGTGAGATTGGCCAACCAGAGAGCACAAAATGTGACCTTGAGGCGCAGCATGGAAAAAATGCGCACACCCCTCTCCCCTTGATAGCTCAGGAATCCGGGTTTCCTTATCGTGTTGGAATTAGAAGTAAACAAAACTGATAAGGGTTTTTCGTTTTCGGTCCACCGTTTTGTTCCAAGTATTTGTTCAAAGTATTTTGATTATCTAGGAGTGTTGTAGGTACGATGGATAATTCGGTTCATTACATTAAAGTAAACTATTCGCGTTTGTCGGTCGTGGAAAAGTGCGAGATTCGAGAAACTGGCCGCCCTTTCCCGTCTCTCCTTGGACACCAGCAGACGTTGAAATTAAAAAATCGTGCAGATTCGTAACGTAAGTTTAACGTCGAATATTATAAGAAGGTAGATTGGCTTTGCAGGTGTGAAGTGACTAACAAATTATTTTGCTTTGTTTGCCTACTTTGTTGTATCAACCGAAATGGCTTGAGTGATTTCGGCATAAGTGATCTCCCATTTAGCCAAAAAAAAAAAAAAAAAAAACGCATTGGCCGGTCTCCCATAAAAACGCTCTGGTAGATTTGCGTAAGTATATTGGGTCGTCAAAATATAATGCAACAACTCGACAGTGCATATCATCTTAATCTGATGCAAAAAACCAAAACGGTACATTCTCTCTCGAATCATCGTTAATTTTTCTTCCGAGTTGGACGATGTTTTGAATCGTCACGGGCAAATACACATTTCAGCTTTGCAATAAGATGGATGAATTTCTTGGGTTTAGACCTTTGATGATGAAGTATTTCAGAATTTCTGTTAACCACTAGAGAACATTATTTTTCGTGTCTATTGCACCTACGTATTTAGTACCGTTTGCAATTTTAAGATGAAAAAGTTACCAAGATTTATCTCATTTACATATCATTGAAATTTCTATTTGGCAGAGAAAAGCACCTATTCTGTCCCTTCTCCATAGCTTCTCCTGATCTCCGTGCACCCCCTGAGTTCAGGGCAGGAGCCGCCACTGCCTTGTAGTAAGATGGACAGGCAGTTGATTATTCGAAGCATCGAGGACGGACGAAACTCATACCAATGTGACTGATTCGATTTATGAATTCGATTTATGAAAAGGAATTCCTTCCATTTATCATTATTCATGATACAAAAGCACAAATCACAAGAAAAATTCCGTTTTTTCGCGTCATTCCTTTGTATATTCACCACGGGAAAAAATATGAATCCGACATTTTGCAAACTGCAGTGAACTTCAACTACCCGTGATAACAATTGGAAACTATTATCATACGTCTTCCCATTGGCTAAAAATCATGCGTTGCAACGTTTCGCTCGCCCTAGAGCGAAATATTGTCGGATCACATAGCGACGTCGTTATTTTGAAATGCAACGACCAAACTTCGTTATGTCCGATTATAGAATTCCAATTTCGTTATCGACCTGTCGTTGCACGGGAGGGATACCGAATTCGACGCCATAACGTCAACCAAATAGCGAGCTACAGAATCGGCCTACTGGTTGCCTATAGAGAACAGAGCATTTTTCATTCTGGGGGATTTGAAAGTACTGTTCCCCTACAAATCTCCGTTCAGTGTGCTTTTGACCTTTTGTGGCGGTTAGGACCATAAAAGCTGAGGTTGAGAACCAGAGAAGCACATTGGTTGGTTGACACTGTTGACAGTGCTGACCAATACCTTTTGGGTTCGAATGTGTTCACAGCATGCCCACGAGGAATCAAGGAAACCTGACTTGGAAAGTCGACTTAACAAAGGGTGTTCGAAAAATGCCACCGAATTTTAAACTGCTATTGTGGGTGATTCCTAAACTACAGGCAAATTTGCGTCTAAAACCTGTGAAATTGCATCCTATAGACCTACAACGTTGATTTTTTCCCCAACTGTAGGTTCTGATGAGCTCTTCAATACCCTCTAGAATTATATTGGATATTTTGGTTTTTAACATTCTAACTTGTAAGCCTTTTCACGTTGTCGTGGTTTCTCTAAAAGTTAAATTCTCAACTTTGCAGTCAATTTTCAATCCTCTAATAACTTTTTTTATTCATGTAATTTTTCTTGTTGAGGATCTAACATCTCAGAACGAGCTTTTTGGTTTATTATTTTCAATAATGAACCTTTGGAATCGACCAAGAAAAAAAAATTTTAACACCTCCTCAAAATTTGATGGTTTACGTTTCAAGATACGTAGAATCCAAAAATCGAATAAAAATGTGGCCGTCCGTCCGCGGCACTTTTGCCACTTAGTGTTGGACATACATCCACTAATTATTTAGTGAATGTATATTTTTATTTTTACTTTTTATTTTTATTTCTCTGATAATTACAGGGAGATTTACACCTAGTTGCCTTTTCTCCAAACCTATAATGAAATCTACATTATAGATTTGATAGATCGTTTATTGATTTATTTAAATAGATTTATTTAAATAATCTACATTGACGTTGATAGATCGTTTTACACGATGGCCGGAAGTAATCCCGTTAGAGGACTGCAGAGCAGACACTGTTGCAAGAGCCTTTTGTAGCGGATGGGTTAGCAGATTTGGAACCCCAGAAAAGATTGTTTCTGATAGAGGAAGGCAGTTTGAGTGTTCACTTTTCAAAGAGCTCACTCAACTGTTGGGTACGAAACACTGTTTCACGGCAGCCTACAACCCAAAAGCCAACGGAATTTTGGAGCGATTCCATCGTCAGCTGAAGTCAGCAATCCGGTGTCACAACACGGAGCGATGGGTAGAAGTTTTACCTTTGGTTTTGCTAGGAATCCGGACAGCACTGAAGGAAGATTTGGATAGTAGCGCTGCAGAGTTAGTCTATGGCACCACCCTGAGACTACCCAATGATTTTGTCGAAAACAAACCTCTTACATCATTACCAAATTCAACCCACGAGTTCCTGCAGCACTTGTGCCACAATATGGAGCAAATTCGGCCAAAACCTACATCCTGGCACGACACTCGTTCAATTTTCGTTCATCCAGAGCTACGGTCATGTACACAAGTCTGGGTGCGAAACGAAGTTTTCAAGAATAAGCTTCAACCGCCATATCTAGGACCTTTCCCAGTGGTACGAGCGGGTAAAACTACCTTCATAGTAAAGATGAAAGGGAAAGATAACCCTGTACCCATTGACCGGCTGAAACCAGCATTCGTGGAAAGGGAAGAGGAAAGCCTAGCTGGAAGGAGCATACAGATGGAAAGGCCAGGAGATGAACCAGCACCACAGAGGCGGTAGGAACAGCAGGCAGAAGCCCAACCTGAACCAGTCACAGACCGACAGCCAATTGGAGTCAGAAGAACAGAAGAAGATGTTGAGGCACCTGTCTTGAGACGTTCTGGACGAATCCGGAGAAAACCAGTCCGCTTCCAGGACTACGTCTTCAGTTAAGGGGGGATGTGGTTTGTGGCGGAGCTACAAGTTCATTTATTTATTTTATTCCCAACGTTTTAATATAAATTGTTAAATAAATTAAATTGAAAAATTTATTTAAAATTTAATTTTACTGAATTTACCGAAATAATAATTTAAGTCTTGAAGCCTGAAATTTAACACTTTAACGTCCAGAACGTCTCAAAGCAGGTGCCTCAACATTTTCTTCTGTTCTTCTGACTCCAATTGGCATTCCTGGGTTAGCACTTATGACTCTGAACTATGAGTTACTAGTGGGCGAATAGTCGTTTTATACAGACTCAGGTTTGCCTTTTTTGGGAGAGCGTTGAATTTCATAACTTTTTTGTTAATTATTCCTAATTACATCTAACTTAATTTTCAGGTTGTGGTGAGCGTTCGTGGTCCCAAGGAAATCCCTAACATCAAAGAGTACACGGAAATGTGCGAGATTGAGTGCCTCGTCGAGTATGCACCATTCTCTAACTCCAAAGGCGTGGACGAGGGGTATCTCTGCCAAGCTCTCAAGAAATCCCTGGAACCTGTTCTTTGTCGACATGAGTTTCCCAACCTTCAAATCACGATCAGCGCCTTCATTTTGGAAGATGGAGGTCAGTTCGACGTTAACTGTTGAGAAACTTCACTTGATACATGCTATTATATTTACTTATCGTAGATTCCGTTTATAGAGGTACTCAAGAGGCAACTATAACATCGTTATAACCCCACAACTATAGAAATGGTAATCTAAGAAATTAAAAGTCCAAGTTTTTTCAATCAGAATCGTAACCAAAAAAAAGATTTATTAAAAAGTTCGAACGTCGTAATTTTGAACAGCTGATCTAAATGTGTTATTTTGGAGGTAGATTTAATATTGGAGTTTATGAATCAAACGAGAACATCCTCCGGGCAGGGGTTTTCTGATCCAGAGTCTTCTTATGATACATGCCGAGAGCTCACGATTTGCTAGGTTTGGCGTAGGTTTTGTCCTTGTGGCAAAATCAGCAGGATTTTTCTTGGTCGGAACCCATCTCCACTCATCAGCATTGTCCAAAACACGACGATTAGCTTCAAAAACATTTTGCACGAATTTTTTCTGATGTGCACGAAGTTCAAGCGGGAGCAATGAAGTCCTCTCGACTGAATAGGCGAAGTAAGGGTCAGCCATATTTTTACCTTGAACTTTTGCTGAGAGTTCTGCGGGAATCGTTTCCGTCACTCTCTCGGCTCCTTTAGGGGTCAACCCTCGAGCATACCCTTTGTCGCAACATTCGTTCATTTCTGCACAGTTTGCGTCTGCAAATTCCGAATCTCGATCCATCTTCCGCTCCAACGTCCTGAGTCGTTTGGCAGCAGTTCTACTTTCTGGAACGCTTTCAAAATCATGCAGGAGCAACCCGTCTCCCTCTTTTCACCACCTTTCGTGCGTTTGGTGATTTCATCAGAAATGTCGATCGCCATATCATCCTCCAACGGTTTTAACTTCTCATCTTCTTCTTCTGTTCCTACGTTTTCCAAAGCTGGGTGTTTTAATACGAGCTCAGTCAGTTTGTCATCCTCTTGATCGTCACGAATATCCTCCCAGTGGGCAAAATGGATGTGTGAAGTGACTCGCTCGTTATGGGTCAACTTTTGAGGCAATTTTCCATGGATTACCCACCCCAACCACGTCATGGAAATCACGGGACCATTCCATGGGCCATAAAAGGATTTTCGTGGAAAAATCAGCGGCCAATTGTCCTGCCCAATGATGACGCGGGGTACAGCATTTTCCATGGATGCAACATCTCCTCTCTTAACAAAGGGCCATTCTTCACCGATTCTCCGAAGATTTATGGTCTGAGGTTTCAACTTCAGCTCACCCACGGTTCGAGCCCGCATCAGTTTGAATCTCTTCCCATTATCTTCACACTTGGAAATCTCCAAATTCACTTCCTCAGAATCTGTTTCATTTCTACTGACATCAGCAGTCCACGCCAATGAAAGTGGCTTTTTGTGACCTATCAACCCCAATTTCATGGCCAACTCCTTCTCCACCATGGTGATTGACGAGGCATCGTCCAGGAGAGCGAAGGTTTCAACCATTCCAGACGGACCATAATATGGACTATATTATAGTCGAACTGGAAGTACTTTCAGTACTGCATTCCACGTCTCTCCTTCGCTCTTCTGGCTTTCAGCATGGGCATTCACATTCTCTTCACTCATCGAGCTACTTTCATCTTTATGCAATTGGGCATTGTGCGTTTTCTCACTCATCTTGTTCCCAGTCTGCTCCTCTTTGTGTAAAGACGTGTGGTGCCTACCACTACACAATTTACAATCGGCTGGCACATTACAACTACGGCTGGCATGATGGGGGTTCAGACAACGGAAACAAAGCCTCCTCTTGGTCACATAACTCCATCTCTCATTGACTGACGTTTTTACCCATTTCCGACAATATCTGAGGGAATGGGCCTCTACTTCACAGAATTGGCAAGTACGCGACGAATTTGGCTTAGCTTTACTTCTCAGCTCTTCGATTTTCTCGCTACCTTCTTCCAAACTATTCGAGGCTCGTCCAACAATCATGCTGAAGGCATCAGCTTTCCTCTCCATCCACACAGCAAACTCGTTTAGTCGGGGGGTACCATCTTCGAAACATGATAAGTATTCACCCCACTGTACCTTCACTGAATTTGGTAACTTATCAACTAACTTATGTAGCATAGATGGATCAATGAGGAAATCAGTATTGCGTAAAACTTCAATTGTGACAACATAATTCTGTATTTCTGAAGCAAATCGAATGAATTCCTTGAAATCACCTTCTCTGAGAGGACCAAATTTCAATAGCTCATGTGCCAATTCGCCGATGAAGAAATCCGAACGGCCAAAACGACGTTCCAACATGCTTATAATTTTAGGCACACTGTCCGGCAATGACAAAAGTGCGTAGACGGCCTGTTTGGCGTCCCCTTTGAGGCAAGTTTGGAGTCTACTCAAATTTTCCGAATTGGAGTACCCACACAGCTCGGTGGTGCGATTGAATTGGCTAATGAAATTTGGCCATTCCCTAGCCTCTCCTGAGAAAGTAGGTAAGGAATTCTTCTCTGTCTGTGTAGCCATGAAATAACTCATGTTTCCGTCCATATGGTCACGATCTCTACGATCTACAACTCTTCCGCTAGCTACTGGTCTACCGGTTTTAATCGGAACAGCTCGTCTACATGGTTCTACTGGTCTACGATCAACTTGTACCTGAGAATCCTCAAGAAATGGTAGTTTAAACCTGGGAGCTGGCACTGGGGTTGGCACTTCATCCTCCGCATCTGCTCGGGCGGGTTCCTGGTCGTCTGCCCCTTGGCTGCTTTCCCGATGTATCTGCGCTTCTACTCGGAGCTCTCGCCTAGACCGGTGGGATCTGTTAGATTTGGGCGAACAACTGGAAGTTTCCACTGCCTCAAGTAACTGGGCAAATTGTGCCTTCATTTCTTCCATCTTCCTGATGATCGTGCGTCGTGATGACCAGGAACTGGAGGTGGACTGCGATCGAGCATCCAAATCATCATCTTCTCCAGCACCGACATTCCGATTGCGACTGGGCAAAATCTTCTCATTCCTTAGCCGCATTCCGCTCATAACTAAGGGACCTACGTGTGGACTGTAGTTTTATGATCACTAGTTCACAAAATGGATCAAAGGACCAAAAAATGTTGTCGATTAAGATAACTATAGAAATGGTAATCTAAGAAATTACAAGTCCAAGTTTTTTCAATCAGAATCGTAACCAAAAAAAAAAAAAGATTTATTAAAAAGTTCGAACGTCGTAATTTTGAACAGCTGATCTAAATGTGTTATTTTGGAGGTAGATTTAATATTGGAGTTTATGAATCAAACGAGAACAACACTACACAGAAAAATACAGGGGGTTGATAATAATATTATAATATAATATTATAATATAAGAAAAATATTCAAGCTTATGATATTATCATATGCTTGAATATTTTTCTTATATTATAAGAAAAATATTCAAGCATATGATGCATGAAGAAGGGGGGATCCCGTTTCATTTGAACTGTTACAAACAAATTATTTTGTGTGTAGTGTTTACACTTAAGATGGGCATAACTTCAGGGTTCGATTCTACAAGGTATTTCCAACAAAAAAAATGTATCCTAGCAATTTTCTTTTAACCCACTCAAAAGTCCTGTTTTTTTCACTTTAAATTTTTTAGCGTTTTCGACCTTACGGCACTGATATGGTCATAACTCCCTTATTTCTCATGCAAATTCAAATCTGACTACACCGATGGAAAGAGCGTTAAATTTCTAAACCACCTAGGGCAAAACCAAAACTTTTCAGCTATAAAATAGTTTCAAAAATCAAGTTAAAAAGCAAACTTTAAATTTTTTTTTCGAAACTTCACTTTCTTTGACCAAAGTTTTTACTCTGAATCCCTGCCCATTTCGATGTGCGCTCTTCGTAAAAAAATATGCTCAAATTGTCAGCTTTCCAACAGTCTATCAAGTTTGAAAAAAAAATAAATAAATAAATAAATAAAATAAATAAATCGGAAGAGTAAATCAAGTTTGAACGCAAGAAAACGTGAGTTTTACAAGAAAATCCAGTGTTTTACGCAGTGTTCGATCTCAAGATAACTGGACGAGTTCGGTTCCATTTCCTGAATACAATGGTGATATTTCCGAATAATTCTGACAGCTAAAAAATGGATTTTTCGAAGAAACCCTTCGTTTTCGTACATAAAATTATATTAGATATGCTAGTGATCATAGAGTAATAATACCTTTCTACTCAATAAAAACGTCAATCAGCAAGGTCAAAAATAAGAAATTCCGACATGGTTAAATTCCTCATTTAACTGTTTAGTTTTGATATTAAAAAATTGAAGAATAAACTAACTTGTGAAGTTCATTCATAATTATATCCGGAAGGGCACTTTAGGACATTTAGGCCCACCCATCCCAGCCCGTATCATAAGGAGGCTGGGGTGAACTGCAGAACCAGGTCCTACGGGTCTTTGAACGAATGAAGCCATGACATCCAAATGCACATTTATGATTTGGGTGTCAAAAAAAATTCTCCATAAACTATCAACTTTGTTCTACTTCGGGCAATCAATAAAATATGCACTTATTCACGCTAAAATATAGAAATTAAAGTTTAAACTGCTAAATGTCCAGTAATCTGCCATGTCCAGACCCCTAGGTAGTCAACTTTGCTTGAACACTGTGAATCACCTATGAAAGCAACGGCCTGAATTTGTAGTGATTCTTTATTGCATATACCTGGACATGAAAAAAATGGATTTGCAGATTTTTTCAGAAGCAAATAAAGCGAGCAGGAGGATAAAATGTGCTTGTCCGGAGGTTTTTGTCTTTAATCTGCCTTTTTTGTGTTTTCGTATTTTGGCAGCTTTATATCGTTTCCCGCGGTTTTACTACCTCTGTAAGGGTCGGTTTATCAGTCACCAAAGTTAACGGGGGTTTACGTATCCCCCTGTTAACTTTAATGGTGGTATAACTTATGGATACTATAAAGGTGCCGTTTATCAGTGCAAAATTTACCTATTGTTTATTAACTATTGTTCTTTGTTGAAAATTGTCTGTTCATGACAAGATCCCGTCCACCGAGCCTTTATGTCAAGAATTTTCAAATTTGCAGACGAAATAGTTCGTACGTTAATAAAGAAGTAGGTACCCTTTTCTATTTCGAAAATTTTCGGCGTGTGACCCTCCTGGCGAATGAATTTTTACATGCGTGCAGTCCATAGCACCTACAGCTCCAGGAAACCTGGCTTTTTTGTTTTTTAAATAAAATTCCATCCGAGATTGAAATAATACTTCCTCGGTTGCTGGTATTCTGATAAATTGGGCGGATAGCCTGGCAGTTCCCAGGGACACCTGCTTGACAATTTTACAGGCAGAGCTTTTACTGACGCCACTAAAGTCGCCGACAGACACCAACATGGTTTTTTATACTTTTATCCAATCAAAATCTCATCAAAAAATCGCAATCGTCCCACTTCTCCACATGGTCAATCCGTGATCAAACTATGTTGCCGCCTTTCTTCCTTCCGCCTTCTTCGCCACTGCAGGAATTCGACCAAAAACACACATCTTCGTCGCTGCTGTCTGAAAAAGAGCCCCACACATCCATTTTCGATTGTAGCATAATTGACTAACAATCAACAACGCAATTTGCAAAAACGAACGTTCTGGGAGACAAAAACACGAGAAGTGAATTCTCTTTGAGGTTAAAAAGCCTTGCATAAATCGAGTTACCCCCCCCCCCCCGTAACTTTTTATCCGGTCCTCGGACGACCAGTTAACTTTAAACTACGGATAACGGATATCTGGGGACTGATAAACGTGAGCGATTGAGTTACCCGATGACCGTCAGATAAATCTGCTTTACCGGGTGGTAAAAAGTGACTGATAAACCGGCCCTAAGAGGTGAGGTTAGTCGTTAGGTTATCAAAGAAAGCGGCGGGAAACGTATTCCTTCCGTGTGGAAGCGTGCGCAAGTGGAGTCAGTTGCGAAATTGTGGTGTCACAGTCACTGTCTGTCTTTCATCTGCCCTCTGTGAAACGGTAAGAAATCGATATTATTTTTTCTTTTTGGTCTCTAGTTCTTGTTTCTACCGAGCTGGTTCCAGCAATATGGTTACACTTCAGCAGAACAGCACCAGAACGCGGGAAAGCTGAAAAACCAAAGTGCCACCCAGGAATTTTGTGTCTTTCATCTGCCGGTGATGGTGGCTTTTGGAGAGATGAACGACTTTTTTCAAGTTGTTAACAATTTAATTAGAATTTTCCGTTGCAATTTAAAAACTTTACATTTTTGGACCTCAAAACTGTATTCAGCAACCGTAAAAATCCCCTGGTAACAAGTTTTGGCTCGAAAACCCGATAAATTGAGATTACTTGGTTACTTTCGGAGGTTTCTAGGTTGCTATCAGAAAAACCGTGTTCCACGTTGGTTTAACCCTTTTCTACACCTGCGTCCCGCCCTAGTTCAATTTTTGGAATAACTCCCAGTTCTCTCTACTCATGGAGATGGGGTTCCGAGTATTCTCCTTTACGCGGAAACCACGTCAATAGGTTTCTTTCGATAGGTTTTCTTCTTTAATTTTTAATTAATTAATTAAGCGTCCCACTGTGTGTTCTTTTGTCAAAATTCAATCAGTATGGTGTGAGGTTAATCCCTGATTTTTGGCAGAACTTGAGTCGAACTTTAACACCTTCAATGCGGGTCCCAAAGTCGTGCAACCCTGCCGTACTGAACATTTTTCGAGCTTGAAATTCGATATTGGTGAATTTGAACGCAAAATTCGTATTAAAGTTCGGCATCAAAAACGAAACAATGTTTTAGACACTTGAACTCATACTGAAGACGAAAAAAAGCAAAAAACGCTGCAAATCATTGCTCAAAGGTTTATTATTTTCTGCATAGATCACCCTTCTGTATAGATCACTGGTTCTCCATCAATAGCACCTACCACCATCTGTATTCTCCCTTGACCTTCCCTCTCAAATTTCAGCTTCCTGCGTTCAATAGGATTGAAAATGGCTTCGGAGCTCACTCAGCTGATCAGTGATCTGAGGAGTGAAGAAGATCTCCTCGAATGCTGGAGACGCCTGGAAGAGCACTTCCATTCAATAGGATTGAAAATGGCTGTGGAGCTCACTCAGCTGAACAGTGATCTGAGGAGTGAAGAAGATCTCCTCGAATGCCGGAGACGCCTGGAAGAGCACTTCCATTCAATAGGATTGAAAATGGCTTCGGAGCTCACTCAGCTGATCAGTGATCTGAGGAGTGAAGAAGATCTCCTCGAATGCTGGAGACGCCTGGAAGAGCACTTCCATTCAATAGGATTGAAAATGGCTTCGGAGCTCACTCAGCTGATCAGTGATCTGAAGAGTGAATAAGATCTTCTCGAATGCTGGAGACGCCTGGAAGAGCACTTCCATTCAATAGGAATGAAAATGGCTTTGGAGCTCACTCAGCTGATCAGTGATCTGAGGAGTGAAGAAGATCTCCTCGAATGCTGGAGACGCCTGGAAGAGCACTTCCATTCAATAGGATTGAAAATGGCTTCGGAGCTCACTCAGCTGATCAGTGATCTGAAGAGTGAATAAGATCTTCTCGAATGCTGGAGACGCCTGGAAGAGCACTTCCATTCAATAGGAATGAAAATGGCTTTGGAGCTCACTCAGCTGATCAGTGATCTGAGGAGTGAAGAAGATCTCCTCGAATGCTGGAGACGCCTGGAAGAGCACTTCCATTCAATAGGATTGAAAATGGCTTCGGAGCTCACTCAGCTGATCAGTGATCTGAAGAGTGAAGAAGCCTTTGAGCAATGATTTGCAGCGTTTTTACCCACCCAACATTTTTTTACCTACCAGCTAGGTACTACCTACCACACCATACTGGCTTCACACCTTCACAATCAAGTTTATTAGAAAGAATTAAACGCTTCAGACTCGATTGGAAAGATAGAAAGCTTCTTATGGAAATTTGATTACTGGTTACGCAGAAGGCAAAACTGTATACAAATCGAAGAAATGAACAGCGATCGCATTTCAGTCCGATAAAATTTGAATGGAGATTAGACCTCTTTAGCGATTCACACTCATGATTCTGTTTTATCGAAGGAAAACCGTCAAGTACTCGTAGGGACCGAACGGTTTGTCCTACAGAGCTCCGGGTGGTCTCAAAAATTTTAAAAAATTCTACACTATTTAAAATTGGTGAAAAAACGATACCTTTATCTCGAGAGTTTTCGAGCTAGGGCACTCTTGAAAATTTCAACCCTTAATTTTCACCCCTTAGAAGTGACCTACATCAACCAAAAGCTTCGCGGCACAACTAGACCCCAAATGGAGCCCATATACCAAATTTGAACCAAATCGGTCCAGTGTTGCTAAGAAAAGTGCCGCGTACGGCGGACGGACGGAAATTTTTTTATTCGATTTTCGTATTCTACGTAACTTGAAACGTAAAAAATTTTTTTTCTTGCTCGATTCCAAAGGCTTATTATTGAAAATAATAAACCAAAATGGAATATATCAAAAAGGGGAGGTACCAGGCCCCCTCCCCCAAAGAGAGTTGAAATGACCAGATGACCGGTCGACCGGTCGTCCGTATGGCAGGTATGCAGGGATGACCGGTCGACCGGTCATCCGCACTGAAGGTGTTAAGTTTTCTGAAATCTTTGGATACCGATTGTACCTTTCCAGGAAAATGACCCTAATATCGGAGAAGCGACAAGCGTGCGGGCTCGAGGCCTAACGGGGTCGAAGCCGCACGAAGCTGAAATCCTTATTAACACAGAATGTGTTTTTGCGATGACCTACCGAAAAACTCGGCGCTTTGCGCCTCGGTGGGGGGCTCCGCCCCCCTGCACCCCCCGGTTTATTTCTTTTTCCATACTCTGTATGAAATCATAGGAACACAGAATGTGTTTTTGCGATACTAGTCATCCGTTAAATAAAAAACAACAATAATAAATGTGGAGTTGACATTAACATGACAACCAATAAACATATCACCAGATGTTTTTTCTGTCGCTTTTTCGTGACGATTTTTTTTCGGTAGGTCATCGCAAAAACACATTCTGTGTTAAAAATCGTCACGAAAAAGCGACAGAAAAAACCGTTACGCGCCTTTTATAATGATTTTCACGTGCAACCAAGCCGTTGGTAAGGAAATAGAACTCCCGCAGTGAAATTTGAGAGGGCGGGTCAATGGAGAATGCTGAAGGCGCCTGAGTGGTCACTGATCAGTTGAGTGAGCTCCAAGGCCATTTCCTCTCCTGTTGAACGCAGGAACCTGAAATTTGAGAGGCAGGGTCAAAGGAGAATGCTGAAGGCGCCTGAGTGGTCACTGATCAGCTGAGTGAGCTCCAAGGCCATTTTCTCTCCTGTTGAACGCAGGAAGCTGAAATTTGAGAGGGCGGGTCAAAGGAGAATGCTGAAGGCGCCTGAGTGGTCACTGATCAGCTGAGTGAGCTCCAAGGCCATTTTCTCTCCTGTTGAACGCAGGAAGCTGAAATTTTAGAGGGCGGGTCAATGGAGAATACTGAAGGCGCCTGAGTGGTCACTGATCAGCTGAGTGTGTTCCAAGGCCATTTCCTCTCCTGTTGAACGCAGGAAGCTGAAATTTGAGAGGGCGGGTCAATGGAGAATGCTGAAGGCGCCTGAGTGGTCACTGATCAGCTGAGTGAGCTCCAAGGTCATTTTCTCTCCTGTTGAACGCAGGGAGCTGAAATTTTAGAGGGCGGGTCAATGGAGAATGCTGAAGGCGCCTGAGTGGTCACTGATCAGCTGAGTGTGCTCCAAGGCCAACGAATCGTTAATCAAACGTTGAAAGTCGTTCAGAAAACAATTAATTTACGTGTTCATTATTTAAATGTTTCAAGGTTTTCTGATGTCGTGGAAGGTTAGACTTATCAACCAATGAGTTACAAACGCTACATAACGTTTTTGGCCTACATTTAATATCTACTCCCCCACTTACATTTTCTTTATTTTCTTTTGAAGGAATGGTGGTTTGTTTTGTATGAGCTTTACTCCTAAGGTGCGTGGGATATCCTGCTTTGTGGATGCGCACATTTATAGGGTTTTAGACCAAATTAAATGTCTAACAATTATTTATTTTATTATTGCCAAAGACTCCATATTTATTATTGTTGTTTTTTATTTAACGGATGACTAGCATCGCAAAAACACATTCTGTGTTCCTATGATTTCATACAGAGTGTGGAAAAAGAAATAAACCGGGGGGTGCAGGGGGGCGGAGCCCCCCGCTGAGGCGCAAAGCGCCGAGTTTTTTTTCTCACTTGAAACTGCGGTCCCGCGCAATTTCAGATATTTTTCTTTGAAGCCGAGAAAAACGTGTTCTTGGGAGTTACACTACAATGTTAAATGTCCTAAAGTGCCCTTCCGGATATAATTTATTATTAGTCCACCGATTTTGTGTTTTACAGTAAAATCCTGGACATAATGGCGCTAACTGTGCTCTCTCTAACTTACAGGTTCAGTTCTATCTGCAGCCATCAATGGCGCTAGTTTAGCTCTCACTCATGCCAGACTTCCGTGTTTTGGAATCGTCACCGCCGTGACTGCTGCAGTTGTCGAAGAAAACATTGTTATAGACCCTGATTTCCATGAAGGTATGATTGCTTTCCTCCCGAAGAAAAATTAATTTATGATAGTTTCTAATTTTTTTATAATGAAGATTTATAAAATGCTCAGTCTGCCTAGCTTTTGGTTATAATTGTGAGCTTATTTTATAACCGGTTCAACCAATTTTTGGCGATTTTATAGTGAAAATAAAGCCACATCAGTAATAAGGCTAATCGCAGTAATTAGTAATGATAGTTGTTGACACAGGCGGGGTACTTATCAATTATACAGGGTGTCTACAAAACAGCTGTAAGGAATTCAAGGGGTCGATTCTACAACTAATTTCCAACAAAAAGTGTCTCTTAGAATTTTTTAAACGCCTCTTTAACCGACTTTTTTCACTTTTACGTTTTTTTTTCGTATTTTCGACCTTACACCATTAAAACGGTCATAACTCTCTTAAATTAAAAATAAGGATACCGTTGGAAAGAGCGTCAAATTTCCTATCTCTCTGATACCAAATAAAAAATTTCAGTTGAATTACTCGAGGAATAAAGCAACCTAAAAAGTGAACTTAGTAAATTTTCGAAAAATTCCCGTTTTTTAACGCCTATAAATCTCCAAATATTACCAGGTAAAGTTCTGTTGTCGGAAAGCCTAAAAACTGCGCCGGAATCTCAGCTTTCCAATGGTATAATCAAAACGTGTAGTGCACTGTAATTGTAATAAATCTACATTACTCTAATAAAACACAATACACTATGATTCGTATCAAATTATATCTCCGAACTCATTTTATTACCCTCGATACATAATTTCTGTCTTGATTGTTTACATGTTGCTATGCTCTGGTTGATGCTTTATAGTTACTAGAGTGTCAGCTCATTACATTTCCCCCAACTTCAGGTTGAACTTCCGTCCTCGGAAAATATTTGAGAACATTCTTTATTGCAGCAATTTGTTCGCATTCTCGATCATCTTCATAGAGTATTGACTTTGGGTATCCGTTCATGTAAATTATCTTCTTTATTACGTACGGTCCTCGAACGATGGGTACTTTATTGTTGAGTCCACATTGTACCAGTATCTTGTCACCATCATGAAATTCAGGTATTGTTCTGGGGTGCCGCTTATCGAAATTCGACTTCATCCTCTCGTGTTAATTTTCTTTCTCTTCTTGACTGTATGGAGTTTCCTTCAGCATATCCACAGTGATTCCGTTCTTCTCATCCGCAGGGAACAGTGAAATACGTTTGAATGCCATGAAGAAGGGAGAGCAACCGATTCCCACTGAATGGGATCTGTTCAAGTGCTTAGTTGCTGCCTCCAGACAGGCCTTCCAACCTCCTCTGAACTGAGGGTACATGGTTATAAATTGTTTTAGATCACGTATCTTCCTCTCTGCCAATCCATTTGCTGCTGGGTGGTAAGGTGCCGTGTGAACCACTCGAATGCCTCTATCTGCAGCAAATTTTTCAAAAGACCTTGAAGTGAACTGTGGTCCGTTATCGGTCACCAACTTTTTCACTTGATATATGATTGGAAGTTCTTCCAAGTACTTGATTACTGCTCCTGTGGTTTCTCGCATGCTTTTTGTGAACATAAATCTGGAGTACTCGTCAACAGCTACCAAAAATGATTTTGTTGTGCCTTGACCCTCTGATCTCTTTGAAAGCTCTCCGAAGTCCAGATGGAGTGTGTGGAATGCGCTTGAAGCAGAGAAAGGAATGACAAGCGAGTCAGCTTTAGGTCGAAACTTGAATTTGAGAACTTGGCATTGATGGCAGCTTTTCACATATTTCATGATATCAATCTTCATTCTGGGCCAGAAAAACCTTTGCCTCAGTTTCAAGTAAGTCCTCTTGAATCCATCGTGACCTCCAGAGTCTGGGTTGTCGTGGTATTCTCGTAGAAGCTCTCCTTTCTTGGTTGAATCAACAACAATTTTTCCTGCGTTATTTATTACGTTGATATCGGGATACGATTCATTCCTTTCAGAAGATTTGATACATAGTCTCGAAATTGCATCTGCATCTTGCAATTCTGATCCACTCCTATGATTGATTTTACCATTGAAGCCCATCAGAAATATTTGCCACCGAGCCAAACGTCCTTTAGCCTCTTTTAAATTCATAATGTAGCTAAGAGCTTGATGGTCTGTATGAATCAAAAACTCTCTCCCCTCCACGTAAGACTGAAAATATTTTATTGATTTGATTGTATGATTGATTGATTTGATATTGATTCCCTCTTTTTCAGTAACAGAATAGTTCTGCTCTGGCTTGGAGAAAGTGTATGAATAATAACCTATTACTCTTAGTTGGAATTTCTTTGATTTGGAGGTGTCCCTTTGGTACAATACCGCTCCACAACCGTAATGTGACGCATCTGTACATAGTTCAAAGTTTAAACGCCAATCAGGTAACTGGAGAACAGGATTAGACGTTATTATGTGAACAAGGGTCTGGAAAGCCTGTTCACATTGTTCGGTCCAGATGAATTCCACTTCTTTACTCTTGAGATGATCCAATGGCCTCACTTTTTCAGCATAATTGGGAATGAAAGCTCTGAAGTGTCCAGTAAGTCCAGTGAAAACCCTCAGAGTGTGAATATTGTGTGGACGTTTCATTTGACGAACTTTCTCGACCGACTCATCTTTTGTAGTTTTTGTCTCACCATCTATTTGCCGTCCAAGAAAGGTGACTTTTGTCTGACAAAACACACTTTTTTCTAGGTTCAGCTGCAGGAACTCTTGTGACAATTTTTGGATGACCAAATACGTCTTAGCTGCACATTCTTCTTCCGAATATCCTCCTACGATGCAATCATCGATGTAAACCCAAATGAGGGGGTCTTCCAACAAAGAACCAAGAACTTCCACCATACGTCTCTGGAATTTAGATGGAGAGTTTTTCCACCCAAATGGGAGCTTGTTGAACTCAAAGTGTCCAAAGGGCAACACAAAAGCTGTGAACTGTTTTGTGTCCTCAGAAAGGGAGAACTGGTGAAATCCATCTTTGAGATCCAACTTTGTGAAATGGCTGCAACCCCCTAGGCTTGAAATTATGTCATCAATTAGTGGAAATGGAAAAGGGTCTAGCTCTGTAAATTCATTGACCTTTCTGTAATCTTGACACAATCTCAAACTTCCATTCTCCTTTGGCACAATGACGCAGGGTGAAGCGTATGGTGATTCTGAGTGCCTGATGATCCCTTTTTTCAGCAGCTCTTTCACTTTTTCCTGTGCCCAACTGAATTTCTCCCTGGTTAGACGATAAGGTTTCTGCCTGACAATAGGAGAGTTTGGCATCAAAGTGAAATCTATAACTTTAGATGGCCCTGGTAGTCCTTTTGCTTGTATGGGAAACAATTTGGTAACATCTTCCCTATTGTAAATTTCGTTTCTAGTTTCTGCCAACATTATCATGCTTCCACTGCGTGAACCCACAAGTCGTAGTCCCAAGCCCTTGAGTGCTGGCCAGCCTATGATGGCGTCGTGTGGAAGATTGTCCATAACATAAGCCTTGGAATTTACAGAGGAATTACAACTACTGTGACTTACATTCAACTCAACTGCATTATAAACAGTCTCTTGTGAACCGTTGAACCCTCTCAATACACGGCTTTCTGGTATACGTTTCCAATTATATCTTGCAACAATCTTAGATGAAACCAAGTTGACCATGGCCCCAGTATCCAATAACGATTTTATTCCTTTGCCGTTGAGGTAAAGAACATGCACAAGGGGAATATCACAGGAGCTAGAAGAAAGATAAGATGAAAGAACATTAAGAGGTTTGTTACTCACCAGATGCTGATCCTCAGTCACCATCGATTGTTCAACATCAGGTTTCCGATCTTTGGTCCTGCTTCGAGAATGATGGAAATCCTCCATAAGGGTTTCTTCCTCGATGGCTGGAAACGCAGGTCTCAGGTTCTCCATCGATCTTCTAAAGCTTTCTTTAGAACTCATATCAGTTACATTTCCCAATAACAAGTTCTGCATACAAGAGGGCAACCCCTGCAGGACCAGTAGATTGAACGCACGATCTGGAAGGTGCCCAAACGCAAGGAGTAGGAGACGTTGCTTCTCATAATAAAATTCCATAAGAGTCCCAGCATGGTACTGAAGAGTAAGAGCTTCTGAAACCGACTGGACCGGATTCTGGCCGAAAGCTGTAAGAAACGAAGCTTTCCAATGCTTCCATTCTACTTCCCCATCCACAATTCGAGCATTAAACCATTTTTCAGCAATACTGCCCTGTTGGAAGCATCCCAGAAGATTGTTAATCTTCTGTTCATCAGTAACCCATCGGTTTTGACTGCAAGCTCTCTCGTATAGGAACATCCATGTAGCGGGATCTTCATCTCTACCATTAAATTTGGTCACCGTCATTCTCTCTGGTCTGTGATTAATACTTTCGATTATTCGTTTTAAAACATCCGACATTTCACTTACTAGCTTTTCGATTACTCCAGCCATATTCTGTTGTTGTGCTTCAATCAATGAATGCACCATCGTGAGGTCAAAATTCGAATGCTGCATAGTTCCGAAGGGTGACTGCGCCATAATTGTAGTGCACTGTAATTGTAATAAATCTACATTACTCTAATAAAACACAATACACTATGATTCGTATCAAATTATATCTCCGAACTCATTTTATTACCCTCGATACATAATTTCTGTCTTGATTGTTTACTTGTTGCTATGATCTGGTTGATGCTTTATAGTTACTAGAGTGTCAGCTCATTACAAAACGTATTCTACAACCGAATTTAGGGGAGACATTCGTGTTTGAACGCGGAAAAACGTGCATTTTTTCAACGAATTCAGCGCTCTGGCCTCCTGTTTCCGGAGGCCTCGCGGTCTACTGCGGCGCCCGCCCACCCACTGCTGTCGTCCGACCCCTCAAATCGACTAGGCGGAGCGCCGATTTCGTTGAAAAAATTCACGTTTTTCCGCGTTCAAACACGAATTTCTCCCCTAAATACTGTTGTAGAATATGTTTTGATTATACCATTGGAAAGCTGGGATTCTGGCGCAGTTTTTAGGCTTTCCGGCAACAGAACTTTACCTGGTAATATTTTGGAGATTTATAGGCGTTGAAAAACGGGAATTTTTCGAAAATTTACTAAGTTCACTTTTTAGGTTGCTTTATTCCTCGAGTAAGGGCCGGTTTATCAGTCACTTTTTACCCCCCGGTAAAGCAGATTTATCCGATGGTCATCGGGTAACTCAATCGTACGCGTTTATCAGTCCCCAGATAGCCGTTACCCGTAGTTTAAAGTTAACTGGTCGTCAGAGGACCGGATAAAAAGTTACAGGGGGGTAACTCGATTTATGCAAGGCTTTTTAACCTCAAAGAGTCACTTCTCGTGTTTTTGTTTCCCAGAACGTTCGTTTTTGCAAATTGCGTTGTTGATAGTGAATTATGCTACAATCGAAAATGGATGTGTGGGGCTCTTTTTCAGACAGCAGCGACGAAGATGTGTGTTTATGGTCGAATTCCTGCAGTGGCGAAGAAAGGCGGCAACATAGTTTGATCACGGATTGACCATTTGGAGAAGTGGGACGATCGCGATTTTTTGATGAGATTTTGATTGGATAAAAGAATAAAAAACCATGTTGGTGTCTGTCGGCGACTTTAGTGGCGTCAGTAAAAGCTCTGCCTGTAAAATTGTCAAGCAGGTGTCCCTGGGAACTGCCAGGCTATCCGCCCAATTTATCAGAATACCAGCAACCGAGGAAGTATTATTTCAATCTCGGATGGAATTTTATTTAAAAACAAAAAAACCAGGTTTCCTGGAGCTGTAGGTGCTATGGACTGCACGCATGTGAAAATTCAGTCACCAGGAGGGTCACACGCCGAAAATTTTCGAAATAGAAAAGGATAGGTACCTACTTCTCTATTAACATACATAATATTTCGTCTGCAAATTTGAAAGTTCTGGACATAGTGGCTCGGTGGCAATTTTGACAATTTTCAACAAAAAACAATAGGTTCTGCCGTGCCAAGAAGGAAATAGGTACCGAGATCGAGAAAAGAAAACACAAAAACAAAGCACTTTTCATCCTCTTCTAATTTATTCTTTTTTTCTGATGCAAAACACACTGCGAAAACGATTTTTTTATGTGGAGGAAGCTAGATTTTATTGCATGGAAGAAGTATTTCTTCCATGCATAATCGATTATTCGGCCTAACAGACAGTTAACAGTTACTAGCCAGTTAATAGTTACCCGAGTGTAAATTTCGCACTGATAAACGGCACCTTTATAGTATCCATAAGTTATCCCATCGTTAAAGTTAACAGTGGTATACTTAAACCTCCGTTAACTTTGGTGACTGATAAACCGACCCTAATTCAACTGAAAATTCGTTATTTGGTATCAGGGAGATAGGAAATTTGACGCTCTTTCCAACGGTATCCTTATTTTTAATTTTTGAGTGTAATTTAAGAGAGTTATGACCGTTTTAATGGTGTAAGGTCGAAAACACGAAAGAAAACGTAAAAGTGAAAAAAGTCGGTTAAAGAGGCGTTTAAAAAAAAATTCTAAAAGACACTTTTTGTTGGAAATTAGTTGTAGAATCGACCCCTTGAATTCCTTACAGCTGTTCTGTAGACACCCTGTATATTCCACGAAGAGATAACAAAAATAGGTATGTGGAAAACACGAAAAGAACCAATTACCTGGCGTCTGATGGTAGAGATGAATGAGATTTATAATCCCTATCTACAGGGTGTTTCACGAAAAGGTTACACCCCCCTTCATTTCCGCAAAATACAGCGTAAAAAATTCCGATCAACGCAATTCTTCATGATGTTTTGTGAGGAGTTCAGGAAAAATACTTTTGCGCAAAAAAGTTGCGCGCAATCGTGCGCAATTGACACTAACTTCATTTTTTCAAATGGAACCCCCCCTTTTTTATTACAGATTCGGATTCTACGTCGAAATTCATGAAAATTTCATACCCGAATCGATTTGTTTTATTGCGCGCAACCTGGCTTTTTGAATGCTCTAAGTCGAGCAACTCCACAATTGCGCAAAAATTAGGTTTTGGACAACCCTAAGTGTGGCACATGTTTTTTCATCATTTTCTGACGCTGAATCACAGGGTGTCATCCGTTTTGAGGAAGACCAAGATTTCAAGAGGAAAAATTAACATTTCTTTCACGAAAACATCAGTTTTGTGGTCGAAATCATGTTTATTTTTATTTTCTCACCTCTTTTTGAACCACGGGCTTGGGGCCGTCTACGGTGGAGTTAAAAATAGAGAGTTTTCGCCTCGTCAGGCGCGACGACTTGAGATCGTGACGACTAGAGACAGATGAGGCCAGCAGACGCAGATGCTAACTTTTTTTGGTGGATTTCGAGTCGTCACAAAATAAGGTGCGGACTCTGGAAGTGACGCTAAACACTTGCGTCTCGCCGCCAAAGGACGAGCAGCCATTGCTGCGGTCTAGCGGCATTTGTGAAAAGCAGGCTGTGCCTCGTTTTTACCGCTCATTTCAGAATTTGACGGTTCTACTTCCCTGCCTTATTAAATTGGGAGGACAACAAAACTGTTATTGACTTTGGGGTGACGAATCAAGTAGAGTGCATTATTATAGTAGAGAATACCGTCTGCATAACTATTTACGAACGTATTGCTTGAAAAATTTCGCCCAGAATGGTTGAATTTTTTTATTCGCAGCTCAGATCTTGGACAATCTTTTACTGTATAGTATAGTACAAAGAACAACCTACGAATAAAAATAGGAATTTTTCATTATCGTGAAAATTCTATGTTCAGGAATATATATAAAAAAGTTTGGATTAACATTAGCGAGAATGCTCTTTAATGCATGCTGCTTTCATGCTCTTTTCAACGGTATCCTCAAATTTCAACTTAATGAATTATGGAGGTTACTACAGACGTTTCATAAATCGTAAATGTGAAAAAGTCGGATTTTAAGTTGAGTGAAAAATATGTTATTGTTACTGAAAGGTTGAACCTAATTACATTATCCCTGTATAATAATTCAATGATGTCGATTTTCAATTGATGAAAGCAATACCTATACAATTTATCTCAGATGGAAGTTATCACAGAATATTATTGTTGATACTGGAATCAAAATAATAAAACACTTGTCAAATTTCCTAGCTTTTATTTTATGTTTTTGACAATGTCAAAGGAAATCCGTCTCATCTCACTATCCGAGGGAGCTGACATTGCTTCGTTTATTATTCCCTTTTAGATTACTTCCCAAAGAATCTCTTATGTAGTGTCAACTTTTTTTTTTTTTTTTTTTTTTTTTTTGAAGTAGAGGCTGTCGTGGGTTTGGGAGGAATCTTTTCGGGGGTCAGGGACTGCAGAAACTCTTTGACATATATTAGGTTGATCGTAAAGCACATTGATTTGGTCATAATTTTCTGCGTTTACTTGCACATTTTGTACATACAAACAACAACGAATATAGTACGGCATGAAGAAAAATTAGCGATACTTTTCAAAGAGCTGACCTTTCTGCCCTTGAACGTTCATCATTCATTTTTGCGATTCACACGTAGATAAGTTGGTACCGAAAAACGTACCTAAACTTGGAACTTACCCAATTTTGAGGGGTCTTCAATTTTTCTTGCCGGATTCCAAAGGTCCATCCAAATGTACAACATAATAACTTGTAGTGGAATTGTGGAAGTTTGAAATATGCGCGAATCGAATGATAACGGCAGTTTAGAACGAAATTTTACTAGCAATACTTTCGTTAAAATTTCTACAGGCGGTATTGTTCACCATAATAATCCATTCTGCTTGACTCGTCACTCCAAAACCCAAAAATTCAATAACAGTTTTGTTGTCCCAATTTAATAAGGAAAAGAACTAGAACCGTAAAATTTAGAAAAAAGCATTAAAAACGAGGTACAGCCTACTTTTCACAAATGCCGCTAGACCGCAGCAACGGCTGCTCGTCCTTCGGCAGCGAGACGCAAGTGACGCTAAACAGCTGTGAAGTCACTTGAAAATGGCCGATAGCGAACAGCTGATTCAGACTCCGGGGGGGTCTCGAAATGAGTATCTCAGATCGAAAATTAGAATATTTGCCGTATTGAAAAAGCAATAAATTTATTACTACTTTATTATTTATTACTATTTATTATTTACATCCCTTTCGGACCCTACGTTGCAATATAAAAACCTACCTACTGATGATTTTGATCGTTTTCACCTTTAGAAAGTAGTGAACAACACTAGCTTTTCCAGATCTCACTGCATTTTTTTGGGCCTACAATACCTTACTACCGATTTTGCAGTAGCTTCCTTTCTACTGGTTCCTTGTTTGTCTAACAACACGTCCGTAACATATCTCTAGATAATTTAGAGTAGGTAGGTACTTCGTTTCTACCTACCAGGAAGTGCAGACTATTCCAAAAACAGAAGTACAGATCTGTCCTACTAGGGTAGCTGTACGAACTTATAGACGTAACAACTAAATGCAGACATCCATAATTAACCAAATACCTACTACTATTGTGTGAAAAGAAGGTATTTTTTCAAAGGTAATGAACTTGATAACTGTTGTAAGAGCATTTTTTCATGTAGGTAACTTGCACAACTTGCAACTTACAAGTATGATGATCACAGCAAACGGAACTATCAATTGAAATCTTAAATGGCACCTACTTACGTGAACTGACTCTCTTCGTCTGTTTATTGTAGATCTATACTTACGCTTTCTTTCGTTTTGCAGAAACTCTGTGTCTGAAAGGTGCAAGCGAAGACTCTGAGCTCTTCGGGCTCGCAACTCTCTCCTACATGCCAGATTTGGAGCAAATTACCTTCTACGAGCAAAACGGCTGTTCCAACCGTCACGCTCAACTATTCGACTCTCTGACGTTGAAATGTCAAGAAGTTCACAAAATTTGCTCCCAACACGCCCTCAAAGAAGCAAAAAAAAGCGTTCAGTGTCTCGTCGCCGCACAGGACGCAGCCAAGTCTTTGCGATCACTCCAAGTCCAGTAGCAATAGATACAAATAATAATCGTTGCCATGTTTTACACCTACCTCAAATATTTCATGTAAAATAGATGAATATGTTTTTTGTAGGTATTGTTTTCTATGAATACATTTTTTAAATAAAACGAACTAACATTGTTGAATTCTTTGATCCTATACAGGGTGTAACGGTTAAGGTCGTACCACCGGCCAGGGTTCGATTCTACAACTAATTTGTGACTTTTTTTGTCTCTTGACTTTTTTTCTTAACCCCCTTAAAATCGGACTTTTTCCACTTTTAAGATTTTTTCGTATTTTCGACCTTACGTCATTAAAACAGCCATAACTCCCTTGTTTTTCAGTAAAATTCAAAGGTAATCATACCGTTGGAAAGAGCGTTAAATTTTCTATTTCTCTAGTGTTAAATGAAACTTTTTGAAGAAGGCTGGAATGTTGAAAAATGAGCACAAATAGTAAAATCTCTAAAATCTCGGAAATTTTTCGTTTTTTCAAACGTTTGTAACACTAACTGAAACCACCGGTGAAGTTCTCACTGTAACCCAAAAAGTTGACCCAAAATCTCAGCTTTCCAACGGTATGGTCATACAATAATTGTTTACAGTAGACTAATGGTGTAAAATCCTCGTTCCCGTGCCAAAAACCGCGGATCTTCCAGTAAAAAACGACGTTTCGCGAAAATTAGCATTTTTACCCTAAAATGAGTTAGGCAGCCATCTTTTCGTACTTTGTCTCACTGAGTCAAATGACACAAGACTTATCGAAAAAGCAGTCACTGATATCTTGTCCAATTCCGAAAATTGTCTTAATTTCTGTTAATTTGTATGTTTGTTTATTATTAGATAAACTTGTAGATAAAATTGTATGTTGTTTATTATTAGATCGGCCAAGTTAAACGTTACTACCGTTGACAATAAGGTCAAAGGTATGTTTTTAAACATTAAACATGTTTTTAAACAAACAAGTAGGGAGCCAAAAGGGATGCCTAATCGGTGCGACGGCTGCAGTGAACCTATGAACCTTTGCCATGCACTGAACTGCAAGAAAGGGGGCCAGGTCAAGCATGGTCACGACCAGCTCAGGGATCAGTGTGCGAGGATGGCTAATCTAGCATTTAACGTGGTTGGGATAGAGCCCGTGATGCAGGAAAACGACGATGGCACCCCACGGCTAGTCGCAGATCTGAAAATCCATGGTTTGTGGGAGGTAGAGAGGACGGCGTATTTGGATACTCGCGTTATTAACGCTGACGCTTCCTCCTACAGCTCGCAAACCTGGACTACAATCTCCCAGAATGCTGCCAATGCCAAACACAGAAAATACGATGCTGCAGCCGAAGACTTGAGAGGGTCATTTACACCCTTGGTAGTATCCTGCGAGGGCTCACTACACAAGGAGTACAACTGCTTCCTGAAGAGGCTCGCTACAGTCCTCGCAGATAAATGGTCCAAACCCTTGTCACAAGTGACCCAATGGATACGGGTGAGGACCCAGATGGCTGTTATCCGGGCAGTCTCCCTGAGAATCCGAGGGGCAAGACGTAAGGTCCGATGCCTTGGGCTTGAAGACGGAGCTCTCATGCCCCTCTAATGAAAAGAGAAATTGAACATCGGGAGTCCTTTCCGCTGAGGCAATATGCAGGCGGAAGAAAGTGGCTGAGCACCACAGGAAGAAAAAAAAAAAAAAGTAATCAATCCACCCTGATCATAATAACACTAGGTTCCGGACATCAGATTAGTTATCTGATCAGTGATCAGTTCGTGATCTAGTAATAAAAAAATTGGCATACAAATTAACAGAAATTAAGACAATTTTTGAAAAGTGAATTGGACAAGATATCAGTGACTGCTTTTTCGATAAGTCTTGTGTCATCTTTTGACTCAGTGAGACAAAATACGAAAAGATGGCTGCCTAACTCATTTTAGGGTAAAAATGCTGATTTTCGCGAAACTTCGATTTTTACTGGAAGATCCACGGTTTTTGGCACGGGAACGAGGATTTTACACCATTAGTCTACTGTAAACAATTTTATGACCATACCGTTGGAAAGCTGAGATTTTGTGTCAACTTTTGGGGTTACAGTGAGAACTTAACCGGCAGTTTCAGTTAGTGTTACAAACGTTTGAAAAAACGAAAAATTTCCGAGATTTTACTGTTTGTGCTCATTTTTCAACATTTTAGTCTTCTTTAAAAAGTTTCATTTAACACTAGAGAGATAGGAAATTTAACGCTCTTTCCAACGGTATAATTACATTTGAACTTTTAATGAAAAACAAGGGAGTTATGGCTGTTTTAATGACGTAAGGTCGAAAATACGAAAAAAATCTTAAAAGTGAAAAAAGTCCGATTTTAAGGGGGTTAAGAAAAAAAGTCAAGAGACAAAAAAAGTCACAAATTAGTTGTAGAATCGAACCCTGGCCGGTGGCACGACCTTAACCGTTACACCCTGTATTGTAACAACACCCTCCGATGTATCTAGATGCCTTAAGTCTTAAAGCATCTTAATCTAAACTTTAGATAATGGAAAAACCCTGACAGTCAGAAGTGATAGATCCACAAGAGAGATCCACAATTTGTGGACAGAGGGAGAAAAAAAGGGCAGAAACCTGCCCTTTAGCAGAAGCTGTAGTTGGACTGTTCCCTCAATCACAGTCGACATAAATTTCTGGTTGTTACATACTACCACTTACTCAAGTGAACTGAGTTTACACACCTCTACTGGTTGGAATTCCATTGCGCCCCGTCCTTCAATCAAATCATGATTTGGTTTCGCCATACGTGTTGTTCCATTGGCGCTCAACCACACCATTTGCCTGGTTGGAACGCTCGTCTACGGCCAGATCAATGAAAACCACTTGCAGTTTACTTTCTTGAAACCTTCAATGATGCCACACTACGAAGTTCCCTTATAATAACAAAGGACAAAGGAGTGTTAAGCTGGGTTCACAAAGATGCATAGAGTCCGTAATGCGCAAAAAGAGAAGTGGGGGTGTTCCGTAATGCAGAAAAGAGAGTTCACATGGCTGAATGATTACGCAATTACGTAGAAGCGCGCAATAGTTCTTCGCAGAATTGTTTCCAAACCAAAACAATAGAGAGTTTTTGGCAACCACTAACGGGCCTGTGGAACCTCTTCACAAAGCACGGAGTTCGCGGGTGACGATGGATTTGCCTCCTGACATCAGCGGGCGACGATGAAAGGGTGCCCCCAGACAGTCACCCGTTCCTCGAGGCCCACCGTGACGAGCGCCTCCATTCCCCCCCCCCCCCCCCCTGTCCAAAGTTAAGGCTAAATGTCACGAGGTTTTAGTGAGATTCTGAGATAAGAGATGGCAGCACCATCAGGGCCAAATTTCGTTTACTTCTCATTTGAGAACGGATCGAGATATTTGAATTCCGCAAACGGATTTCTCTTCAGGATCACTGTAGAATTCCGGGTAATTGGTTTAGAAAGTGTGCAAATTTGTTTTTCATACTGCCCCAACAAAAATTTGTTCAAATTTTGAAAATTTTCAAAAAGTGGCCTTATAGCCACTTGCAGAACCTAATTAAGAATATGAATCCGTTTGCGGAATTTTTCTAACTTGATCATAGCCGTTGGATTCACGTTTCTACGATACGGAGCGGGGCGATCATGGGCTGGGGACGATCAAACGCCCCGCCACCCACGCGACCTTCACCTTTTCTCCGACATTCATGTTTTGATAGTTTGCACCCTTTCATCACTATTCTTTTTTTCCTGGCCACCTTATAGGTACCATCAACCTTCCCATTTCCAACTTCTCTTCCTTGAGGTTGAACGAATGTGGTGAAATTGCCATAAAAAGCAAGATTCTCATATAATTAACTTATGAGCAAGATTCTATTTTAATTTGATACTGATAATGGTTTGCACTACTAAATAGTTGGTTCTGAAATTGTGGTAATTTTAGTTCATTGTATATCGAGTAAGTAGGTACCTACTTGTTCAAATTTCAATGTACCTAGTTGCAAAAGTGATCTAACATCTCGACCGTTTATTTAGTTGAACTAGCAATAGAAGGTTTATGGGGGCATATTTTTCCCAAATTCCCTCTTAATTATTCTAGGAGTTACACTAATAATTTTCCTTGTTTTTAAAAGTCATTCGTGATTTTATGTAAATATAACGCCTAACAATACTGAAGTGTTGCATTTTGAGGTACCTACTACCTACTAAATTACAAACATGTCTGTCCAAAAATTACCATTACTACAATGTAATAAATACCCTCGAACTAGGGATAGTGCTGTGGTCTTAGAGAAGTTGGAAATGGGAAGGTTCATGGTACCTATAAGGTGGCCAGGAAAAAAGAATAGTGATGAAAGGGTGCAAACTATCAAAACATGAATGTCGGAGAGAAGGTGAAGGTCGCGTGGGTGGCGGGGCGTTTGATCGCCGCCCTCCCCCCCCAGCCCATGATTGCCCCCCTCGCCCCGCTCCGCATCGTATAAACGCGAATCCAACGGCTATGATCAAGTTAGAAAAATTCCGCAAACGGATTCGTATTCTTAATTAGGTTCTGCAAGTGACTATAAGGCCACTTTTTGAAAATTTTCAAAATTTGAACAAATTTTTGTTGGGGCAGTATGAAAAAAAAATTTGCACACTTTCTAAACCAATTACCCGGAATTCTACAGTGATTCTGAAGAGAAATCCGTTTGCGGAATTTAAATATCTCGATCCGTTCTCAAATGAGAAGCAAACAAAATTTTCTTCATTTTGGTGCTGCCATGTGGTGACGGATTTCTCAACTAAACTCGGGACATTTAGCCTTAACGTCCTTGCTCCTTCAACAGGGTAGCATCCTGTGTTGATCGCGCTAGTCTCCTCCTAACGGGGCCCGTGAGATTTTGGCACCAAACTCTCTAATGATTCTGGTTGTTTTGTCAATAAACGAGACCGAGTCAATAAACTTTCTGAGAACAAATGACGAGAGTTTGTTACAAAGTTTACCGAAGTTTGTCAAAGTTCCTCTGTAATGCGTAAAATATCAATTTTTTTTAAAATGATACACTACTCCAAAAGTCGACATCCGCAAAGATCAGCCCCGCCCCACCAATTAGCTCCAGCCAAAGCATCCAATTACGTACTACAGATTAAGGAAATTACGCACCTATGTGAACCAAGCTCTAATCTGAACAATAACAACGTATTTTCAAAATAAATAAATATTTAATTTGAACAAACAAATTCACAGAAATCATAATCCGAGCAAACATACTCGTGGTATTATGTATTTTAAATCTCTGATTTTATACAATCCTTGGGTGATAAACGCTAGAAAAATTATAAAAATATTCAGACTAAAACTGCAAGTTAACAGAAAAAATAAAATTCTCAACCTGTAAAATAATTGGCTGGATATCTTCAGTCTCCAACACGACGCTTAGGCATGCAGAGAAGTACTACGGCAAGAGGTGAAAGAAATTTGAATTTTTGAACGGGATTATCAGAATACCACCAAATATTATTGCGAGCATCAGTCACGATAGTTTTATCTAAGAAAATTTAATCCAATCACAATAGGGAAAGACAAGGTGCTCAAATAGAATAAGGTGAATTCTGATCTCCCACAAAGAATTCAATGTGATAGTAACTGTGTACTGAGACATGGTTTCCGTTGGCCATTTGAACTATGAACTCTCCCAGGTTGAAAAGGTTAGGAGCATCTAGGGAGAGAAAGTGGTGGAACGTTTTGAGGTTCGATGTCAGTCTGGAGCTCCATGGCCTTTGTGGGAGTGGATTTAGCAGCTCCAGTTATCACTCTAAGCGCATTATTTTAGATGTCACTCAAAATAATGCGCTTAGAGTGATAACTGGAGCTGCTAAATCCACTCCCATAATGGCCATGGAGCTCCAGACTGACATCGAACCTCAAAAGTATCGCAGATAAACTGCAGCACTTGCTCTGTCAGAGCGTCTCAAGAGAAATGGGGTTCAGCATTGGAGAGACTACACCCCGGCATCAGCCTGGCTGAGGACCCAGGGAACTTTTTTGTCGAAGGTCAGGGAACTGCAAGAAAAGTATGACCTCGCGGGGGCTCTTGAGGACCCCGAACCATTCCCGACTGTGATGGACTTGACCCCTAGAGCTAGTTGCATAAGCTACACGTCGCTGGTGGTGCCAGTTTCTAAGGAAACGACTCCCACTTATGAGTTGAGAGCGGTGGCCCTCGAAACGCTGCAGAATCGATATCCAGAGCTGGACTGGCTTAGAGTATACACTGATGGTTCAGCGATTGGAGCTACTCGTAACGGGGCTGCCGGAGTTTTCTCTGTTGCTGGCTCCATAGCATCGCCTGTTGGAAGGCTCGCTACAAGTTTTGATGGTGAAGTGCGTGCAGCTGTCCTGGCTTTGAATCTCATTAATGAAGTAGGCTGCACGCGCGCTGTCATACTTATTGATTCGCAGGCAGCAATTGTGGCACTTGGCTCCAGTGCAAGGACCCAATCCAGGGATGTGGCGCTTGGAAGAAAAGCCATCGAGGAACTCCAAGCAGGAGGAACCACCATCGCTTTGCAGTGGATTCCTTCCCATTGCAGCATCTGGGGAAACGAGCGTGCCGATGCATTAGCCAGAGAGGGTTCCCAGATGGAGATGCCGAACAGCCCAGTTGCATATCAAGCCGCAAAGGGGTGCATCAAGAGCTGCGTGATGGAGAGGATTGTGGAGTCCCAGACACAGACGGCGACCAGCAAAAGATGGTCCACCCTGTTGGAACCAAAAGACCGAGTTCCTCCCAACCTATCGCGAATGGAAGCTGTGGCAGGTTTCAGGCACATCACCGGCCATGATTACCTGAATGCCCACCTCCACAGGATCCGAGTAAAGGACCACCCAGGATGCACACTGTGCCAATCCCCAACCCCAATGACGACAGACCACCTATTTGACTGCCCTCACCGTGAGGGCATTAGAAATTCTTTCTTGCCGGACGACACCCACTGGGTGAAAATTGCGAAGCTATGTTGGGCTGCTCGAGGTCACATGGCAGAAGAGCCGCAGACCTAAAATGGCGTAGGGGAAAAAAAAAAAAGTCCTGAACGCTGCCTGGCGAATATTAGATGAACCTTCCGGAGCTCAAAACATGCGTTATCACTTATCAGTCCGCTGTGATGACAACTCGGAACTCGGTAATATCGTTGACACATTTTACCGAGAATTTTAGTAGTTTTGCCTGATTTCGCGAATCCTCCAGGGCGAGAATCTGGACGTAGGGTTCTCCGTTTATTACCTCGCTGTGACGAAGTGCTACCCTGAACTTACTTTCATTTCATCAAATCCAAAATTTGTAAGCTCTGTAGAATTGATACTTGGCGTCGTCATTTTATTGATTTACTTTGTATTCCACCTCAAGTTGTAATTGTTAAGTAATTTAATTATGTTGTAATGTATCTGAACTTCTCTCTTGAACGAAACATTTAATGAGTACTACTTAGGTACCTACTCCATCGATTTTGAAATGGTGTCCTCCTCTTTTGGGAGAATTTTAAAACAAGACAAACAGTGAAGTTTCTATTGAAAATTAGCTGAAAGGTTGTTCAGTCGAAATACACTCACGGGACAGCCATTCATTTTTTTGATCTCACACATGATCTAAACCTATTGAATTTTCATTGAATCAGTTTGGCTCATCTCTCGAGACAGCAAAACAATGGTTTGGAAACAATGTTCGGGTGAGATCGAGTCTAACAAGTTGTAAACAAACGACAGAAGTTTGTTGTTCCAAAATTTATCAAAGTAGCTCTACCCGTAAACTCTCTAATATCCAATTTTCAAATTCGTTGACATCTGCGAAGCTCACTCTACAGAACCCGGCTTTAGGAATCGCCTACATCACATCGGGCAACTGATAAGAGAGATAACGCATGTTTTGAGCTCTGGAAGGTTCATCTAATCGTCGCTTGGCAGCGCTCAGGCCGTTCCACCAATTTCTCTCCCTAGATGCTCCTGAAAAGGTTGTGGTTCATTGTTTACTTGTACCTAATCCAAGCATTTATAAACCTAAATCCTAAAGGAGTGCAGGTACAGTAACTTCCTGTAATCAAGAAGTACCAATATGACTGAAGATTTGCGGCAAAATTAGCAGATCATTATTATTTGATCCATCGAGGCATGATAATACCCATAAATCATCTGATGACAATTCTGGTGATACTGGATTAGATGATACAGAAACAGTTCCTAGCGATAGAGGAACAGTTCTTGACGGCAGAAAAGTAGTTCGTGACGATACTGGATCATTGCTGGACAATTTAAAATCAAATTGAAATTTAGTTGGAGCAGTTTGAAACCAATTTGTAACGACTTGTGACAAATTTGGAACAGATTGTAACGGTTTAGGAACAGCTGGTCTTAATGGTTGAAGAACAGCTCCTGAAGGTGGAATACCACTACTTCAAGGTTGAAATTGATTAGTATTGAAGCTTGAAACGATATGTGACTGTGGCGGAACATCAGTTGAGTGTGACGGAACGGTAGTTGTCTATGATGGAATGGAACGTGAAAGCACTGGAACGATAGTTGAGACAACTACAGATGGAACAGAAGAAGGTACTGAAACAAACTGAACGTCAGTTCAGTTTTTCAATGTTTTTCAGTTTTCAACTTTTGTGCCTCAACTGACGGCACGAAAGTTGAGGCATTTTGTATGTTGGGGTCAGGAGTGCATGCTGAAGGAACTAGGTCAACCCTTACATCCGGTTCCCTATGGCGTTTTTTGAAACTGTACTACAATGGGGTAGTTGCATGGGTCGGAATTTCGTGTTTTTGACTTCAGATTCGAATTTAGAGCACTTAAAAACGTTGCAGTACCAGTTTTCAGTTCGAAATTCCATTTAGTTTAGCCGTATTTCAATAAAGAAGTACCGTGCTTTTTAGTGTTGGCGGGCCACTCCTCTTACGTCATCCCTAAACGAGAATCTCACGATAGAGTGCATTGAGATCACTGCCATCGAGGACAATTCGAGTCAGAAACTTTGAAATATAGTTGCAAAATAATGGTGATGGTTAGAAAAACTTTGAAATATATTTTTCAGGCTTTACTTGTTTGAATTAATCGTTTAAATTGAAAGTTTTGCAGCATATTTTGGTTAATTTTCTTGTTGTTGCGTTGGCGCTAAACCTCACGTTACTTTTACGGTCATGTTATCACGTTATCAGTGTCTTGTGTGTTATGAGTTTTCTAGTAGGTGAGTTGAGTGCGGTCTGAGTTCATACCATAGTTTATACCGGTATTTACCATAGGTAATTTATTAGTTGATTGGTTTGGATAAGATAATGTTCTCTGTAAAGTTTCAAGAAGCTTTTAATAAACGCTTGCATACGAGTCTGCAACACATGTTTTCATTTTTTCCCGCTACCTACCCGATAATCTGCTTTCGAATGTTGTTGACAGTTCTTTTAACTCAGGGGTATATCTCAGTTTCTTCCGTAAGTACAGCGGTTTTGGCAGTATATAATTTATGCAAACATTTAGGGCTTTCCAACGAATGGTGAACGATTTTTCTACGAACACGAATGACAAAGATAAAGTTCGGTAGGAACGACTTGGTTGTAAGTAGAAATCATCAGAAAACCAACCGTAACTTTTTTTCGTTTATGTCCCAAAGTATTGAAATAAAATGTCAATATGCCAAAAAGGAGAGCCATCGACTAGAGTTTCGAGGTGGCTTCCCTGGAAAATATTCCGTACGTCAATATTGGCATGTTGCACAATTTTCGTTCGTCAGCGCCAAAATAAGAGGAGCCAAGAATGAGAGGTAAGTTGACACTTTTGTAGAAAGTAAAAGATCAGTTGTTTTCTTGAGTGTAGTACTTCTTCATCAAAATGGTTGCAGTAGCTCATTTATTGGAAGTTTCATCGTAGTGTCATTATCGTGTACAACGGAGTACCAATGAGTGTTTGTAAATTGTTAAATAAAAGGATGTTGGTTATGTCCAACTTGGAAGAATCTAGAAAATTTGCAAGGTTGTGGCTCGAGTATCACCACAACACCGAGTTTCTTCACAACCATATATAGTTTCAGTTACAGTGGGGGGAATGCGAGAAGGAAACGAAATCTTAGATGCAACATGTTCCGATTGCGCTGCTAGCAATATTCAGTATGAAAGCACCACAAAGTGTGAGTGATTCTCCAATTTTATTGCCACAAACGAACGTAAACAAACAGAGGGTTGCTATCAAAGGACCCCCCAGGCAAAGGATCCCTCCGGCACAGTACCCCTGGTGGATAACCTTCGGTCAGGGTAACAGAGGTGTAGCAGTCTCTTGGCCCCCTTCACACCCGTGAGGTAGCCCCCACCCCGCAGCATCCAAGCCGTGTGTAGGTTTTCCCGCCTGAATCCGAGAATCCCATTCTTTGAAAAAATCTCTAAATTTTTAGGAAGCGTTTCTGGGAGTTTTATTTGCAGATACGTACTTCAATAGAGATTCTCTACACAGAAAAAATACAAAAAAATATCATGCAACTACCCCATTCCTCTTTATCACTTCTAATGGTCCTCACGTTGCTGTGTTACTAAGTCAAAGCTCTGGGGTGACTTTGACTGGGAGACTTGTCAGTTCTAAAGCTAACTGGAATTCCAACACCTCAGTAATCCCCAGGGAGTGGACCAAATTTCAACACTCTCGAGTGAGAAGTGGAAGTTGTGGAGGTGGGTTCAAAAATTGGTACGCTTTTAGGAGTATTCAAGTTGAAATATACTTTCGAAACAAGATGTTTCTTACACCATCAGCAATATAAATTTTCAACCCAACTTTGCTGGAACGCCCAACCATTCAGAACGCTCCCTACATCTTCTTCAGGCCTCTAAGCTCACCCTTTGTAAGGATTCTCAACTGGAACGTTTCAGTCACACAAATACCACACTGAACTTCATCAGATACGTCAATTCATTATGAAGGGTGATGTGCTAATTTATAACGTAATTACCTAAATGAATGAGAAAACACAACTTTCCCAACTTTTTTCTTACATTAATTAATTAGGAAAAAAAAAAACACTGGAGTAACACTGGACTAAATTGACGAGAGCACAAAAAATGCAACTTTTCCAGTGACGCTTGAGAACCAAAGCAGTATAACTGTGACAATAAGAAATGAATGTACAAAATTGATTTTCTTTCATAAAAAGCACTATTTACAGCTAACATTACACAATAGAAAATCTCACGCCTCCTCTTGAATTCGCAACTGGATACTTCAGATTTTGAAGTAGGGCGGGTGTCCTCATTTTCATAGGATTGATCTAAACCCTGGAAGAACGAAATTTATGTAGAGAGAAAACATTAAACTATTTTATCCTTCAAGAACAATCTTAAATTTTAAGAGAATTTTACTAAGGCAATTTCAGCAGTTTGGCCTGACTTAGTTGGTAAGTAGGTACCTACATTGGGGAGGAATCCCGACGGAATGAGGAATTTCACCATGTCGGAATTTCCTATTTTTGACCCCAAAATCGGATTCAGCACCTCGAAAAACCCCCTAAGGCAAACTTTCAGCCCGAACTTCCTAATTTACGAATAAACAAAACAGCGTAGAAAATACGAATGTTTAAAAAAAACGGGAAAATGACGTCATCCTGGAATAGTTCATTTATGGCCGCTTGAAGCGCTGAGATCGAGAAATCTATAGTCCCAGATGCAAAATTTCACGAAACAGTAAAGTTTGAAATCGAAAAACTGAAGAAAAAAATAGAAAAAGCAAGATGGGGAAAATTAAGTTTCCCCTGTTTTTGTTTTGTTGGATAACTTTTCTCTTAGAAAACACGATTTCGTCGTCCCAATGGGCAACACTGGGAGGAGGCGGCGATCCGAACAGCCCAATCAGCGAGCGTTCCCGCTTCACGTCCGTTTTCCCGGTTAGTTTTGAAATCAAAAATTTCGATTGTCTCCCAAAAATAACAGGAGACTTATTTTCCGAAATCAGCCCGATTTTCATCTATCCCACACCATTAACTATTCAGGAAAAATGCAAACAGAATTCGGTGAAATTCCTCATTTCCACCCCTGCTTAGGTCGTTTCTTAACTACCTGAAGCCGGGGCTCCAGAACCTAGTGCCTCCAGAACTATTTTGATTGCCAATTAATAATGTTACCTCCAGGTCTTACCGAAAGAATAATGAAAAACTGAGTTGACTTAATTTCAAGAATTAATGTTATTTTACAATAAAAGGTTCACAGTGTGAACCTTTTGGTTCCACAAACTTTGCGGATGCTGAGAGTTCGCGCCGGTAACAGCGGTAGTTGGGTTCGGTTGATTGGATAAGCAAAGTTTCGGCACTATGTACAGGGTGTTTACCATTTGGATGGACCAAACTTCAAAGATCGATTTTATAACTAATTTGCAACAAAAAGATGTCTCTTGGCAATTTTTTGGACGTCCCACAGTAAGACTTGGGCGTCCTTATGCGATCGATCTGGGGTAAAGTTGGACAACACTCGACAGAAAAAAAGATAACCACACAGTAATCCGTTTTAGACCATTCTGAATCCAAATCCAGCGAAAAAAGCCATAGGTGTATGTCTGTGTGTGTGTGACAAAATCTTGTGTCGTCTGCACAGCCCTTAGTTCTCATCCGGTTTTCCTGGTTCTTTTTTTGTTCGACGCGGAAAACTATCTAGTTGTGCACTACGTCGCCGGAATTTTGAATTTTGCCTTTTAAGGGGAGGAAAGGGGGGTTAATGCTTAAACATACTGTTTTGTAATGCATGCATTCCAGGGGACGTCCCATTGGATAAGCATTAGATCAGTTTAACCAGTTGTTAAGTGATAAAACTGTTTCACTCGATGTAATTTATGTATTACTTTAGGCAAGAAATACTGACCCCCCCCCCCTCTACCATTATCCACCTTAACATTTCTAGCGGCATGGGAGCCTCGAATCTGAAGAGCATTTTAAAATCCATGATCTACGATACCCAACATGCGAATTAGAGTTCACCCCCCACCAACACCACCCCAACGCCAACAATGGTGCCAGTCTGGCACCAAAGCGGAAATACGTCGTAACATTGAACTTTCATCTGTTAGTTTTGGTAGGCAGTCCGTCGAAGTTCACATCCGTATTCAAGGTAAAAAAAAAAAAAAAAAAAACGAAATAAGCGGTTTATGGCATCATGGCACCATGTCCTGGCACCACTATTAGTTCCATGGTGGTACAGAGAATAATTCATGAAAATCCAGAGGTATAATGAGAATTTTTCCTCAATTTCAAAGCTTGGGTACAATAATTGTACTAATTATTAGTAAGCAGTAAAGGAACCGAAATATTGAAAAATCGGATATTTTGTGAATATTATCCCCCCACTCACCCCCTCCCCTTGCGAATTTTGGTACTCTGGTAAAATCATGTACAACTCGGAAGTTATTTGAGTCAAACAAAAAAAGAAACACGCAAATCGGTTGGAAATTGAGGCCTGGGCAGATTTTACAAGATTATGCACGCAAACGCACGTTTTTTAAGCATTAACCCCCCCCTTTCCCCCTCTTAAAAAGCAAAATCCAAAATTCCGGCGCCGTAGTGCACAACTAGATAGTATTCCGCGTCAAACGAAAAAAGAACCAGGGAAATCGTTTGAGAACTAAGGCCTGGGCAGAGTACACAAGATTATGCCCAAAAACGCACGTTTTTCGAGTATTACCCCCCCTTTCCTCCCCTTAAAAGGCAAAATTCGAAATTCCGGCGACGTAGTGCACAACTAGATAATTTTATGCGACGAACAAAAAAAGAACCACAAAAATCGGTTGAGAACTAAGGCCTGGGCAGACGACACAAGATTTTGTTACACACACACACATACACACACACACACACACACACATACGCATACACACACACACACAGACATACACCTATGGTTTTTTCGCGGATTTGGATTCAGAATGGTCTAAAACGGATTACTGTGTGGTTATTTTTTTTCTGTTGAGTGTTGTCCAACTTCACCCCAGATCGATCGCATAAGGACGCCCAAGTCTTACTGTGGGACGTCCTAAAAAACGTGCGTTTTTGGGCATAATCTTGTGCCGTCTACCCAGGCCTTAGTTCTCAACCGATTTTTGTGGTTCTTTTTTTCTTCGACGCGGGAAACTATCTAGTTGTGCACTACGGCATCGGAATTTTGAATTTTGCTTTTTGAGAGGGGGAAAGGGGTGTTAATGCTTAAAAAACGTGCGTTTGCGGGCATAATTCCCCTACGATCTAGGACGCCAAGATTCGCCTGGCATCAAAACAGTCTACATTGTTCCGAGGGAACCAGCCGCCTCCAAGAAAGGGTGAATGGTGGGCTGCCTTGACCACCCGGGGAAAATACAAAATATAAAACTTGTACTATCGTGGGGCACTCAACGGAAAAACTACCCCACGATCACATCTTTCCTACGGTAATAATCAGTTTTTCATTTAATTAGAATGAACATCATGAAATTGGTAGCATAAGAATAATGATTTTCATTAACAATCGTACTTTTTTTTTCACCACAATTGACTTTCCACTCCGATAATGAGTAAAGGTAAAGTAAACAACCATTTCAGGTTGGATTTTCGTCCGACAGCCTTTCCTGGCGCCGCGGACGTCATCAGCTGTCTTCCAAAGGGAAGATCAGAATTAGTTCTGATGATCGCTCATGACTTCCCATTGCCTCACCGCCTGGGTTGGGACGAGGGGGGCGATGAGAGCCTCGGCCGCCTAAAAACGCACGCTGCCGGCGATGAGCTCTGAACCCACGATCCCCGCAGAGGTGAATTTGAATCCATCCCCAGCGACCGTAGCCACACC
The DNA here is from genome assembly GCA_009739505.2 of Apolygus lucorum. Classification (NCBI taxonomy): domain Eukaryota; kingdom Metazoa; phylum Arthropoda; class Insecta; order Hemiptera; family Miridae; genus Apolygus; species Apolygus lucorum. The sequence continues at coordinate 4,301,801 of CM019172.2, forward strand.
GCTGCCCCCCGATAATGAGTGTCCTTCATTGTACCTACCAATGCTTTCTGGTATTAGTAATGTTACCTACGTTTCAATGACAATGTTTTCTCCTAATGAGGAATTTCACCGATTTCTGTTTGCATTTTTCCTGAACAGTTGATGGTGTGGGATAGATGAAAATCGGGCTGATTTCGGAAAACAAGTCTCCTGTTATTTTTGGGAGACAATCCAAATTTTTAATTTCAAAACTAACCGGGAAAACAGACGTGCAGCGGGAACGCTAGATGATTGGGCTGTTCGGATCGCCGTCTCCTCCCAGAGTTGCCCATTGGGACGACGAAATCGTGTTTCCTAAGAGAAAAGTTATCAAACAAAAACAGGGGAAACCTAATTTTCCCCATCTCGCTTTTTCTATTTTTTTCTTCAGTTTTTCGATTTCGAACTTTACTGTTTCGTGAAATTTTGCATCTGGGGACTATAGATTTCTCGATCTCAGCGCTTCAAGCGGCCATAAATGAACTATTCCAGCATGACGTCATTTTCCCGGTTTTTTTTGAACATTCGTATTTTTACAGTGTTTTGTTTATTCGTAAATTAGGAAGTTCGGGCTGAAAGTTTGCCTTAGGGGTTTTTTAGAGGTGCTGAATCGATTTTGGGGTCAAAAATAGGAAATTCCGACATGGTGAAATTCCTCATTGTTCTTTAATTTTATTTTAGTTCCATTTTTTGAATCAAAATGAAAGGTTTTACCGTTGAGCACGCCACGATAGCCGCTTCTTATTACGGGCACACTAAACCTAATAAATGATAATTTTCGGAAAAAAAAATGAAATTTTTGAATTTGATTCTGAAAATTTAATACGTTGACTTTGATTTTCATAGAGAACATAGCTGAAATGCCATCAAAATCGGACAGTAGCTTTGTATTACTTTTGCCTTCTACAAGGACTTGCAGGCACATTATAGACCTACTGTCAGATAGACAGACTCTGCACCTAAAGTGTTCAGGAAGGTCTAAAACGTAAAATACGAGTGGATGTTCATCTTGAAGGGCTTTTTATTGCAATCCTTCAAAAGTGAAAGCAATTATTCTCGGTCGACTGTGTAGCGAAATATGCCTTAAAAAGCAGGTTTTTTCGCTAAAAATATGATGATAATCACAATGTAAAAACTCACCCAAACTTCGTCATGGGCGAGTCGCCATGAACATGGAGAAGGTTCCGACTTCGCCACTCAGACCAGCTTGGATGTGTCTCAAATGCACCTGTGCAGCACAGAAATTACTAATTTATTGGAAAAAATTTAATACATTCTTACAACGGCTAGACTGATTTTGACGGAATACTTTCCATCGGGTTCATTGCTATCTCAAATAAAGGATACTGATGTCAGAATTACAAAGGTCTACTGGATAAATATTCACATTAATTATCGACACTAACCTCAACTACACTTTCGAAAATGTTCTTGTTAGTGGGTGACAGTCTCTTTTTGATTGCGTCCATCGACGTTGACAGGACTTCAACTTCGTACGTATTTCTGTCGTTCTCGGAGAGACTCTAAACATATTAAGGATTCAGTTAATAAATTACATGGAATGCACAGAATTATAAATAATAATAGAGCACCTAGCGGTTATCACTGAAAATTTTACAGTGCTCCTGCTAGAATGTAATATTTGTAACTGGCCAACTCCTCATTCAAAAATCATCTGATGACATGATTTTTTTTTTTTTAATTTTTTCTTTTTATTTGGCTTCATTTTTACATATACAGCCGTTACATACTTTTACAATTGGTAGTATTAATTTTTATTATAACATTATACAAATTTTAGTATGACCATATAAATAAATTTCCAATAAAAAACAATTTTGCGTTTCACTTATAATTTTCTGTTAATGTTTTGTAGAAACTCATAGATATATTTGTATACTTCAATTTCTTGGGCTACTAGTAGGGTGTCTAGGTTAGCGGGCTTTTCCAAATTCATCAAATGTAGTGCAGTAGAGATTCTCGAGCTTGAGCGTAATTAGAGCACTCGAGTACAATATGTTCGTTTGTTTCTTCCGGGTGCCCACAGGCTCTACATGAGGGTGAATCAGTTACTCTGATTTTGTGCAGATGGAAGTTGCAGCAGGTAGGTCCGCTGCGCAGCCTTGTTATAGTTTTGTAATAAGCCTTTGGTTGGTCGGCGACTGTTACTGAGGTAAACCACAGTTGCGAGGTAGCTTGCGGAAAGAGCTGTCGATACCTCTCCCCTCCTTGATAAGAAAATGAGTCCAATCTCTTCTTCTAATTCCTTTCCTCAGATCGGTTGAAGGAAAATAGAGAGTTTTTAGTGCCAAAATCTCACGGGCCCCGTTAGGAGGAGACTAGCGCGAGCAACAGAGGATGCTACCCAGTTGAAGGAGGAAGCCCGTTAACTTTGGACAGGGGGGGAATGGAGGCGCTCGTCACGGTGGGCCTCGAGGAACGGGTGATTGTCAGGGGGCACCCTTTCATCGTCACCCGCTGATGTCGGGAGGCAAATCCGTCACCCGCGAACTCCGTGCTTTGTGAAGAGGTTCCACGGGAAAACTTCGGAAAAACTCTCTAATGTGGAAAAGATTGGGGGTAAGTTTGTAGGAGTGCTCCGCGCGCCTCGTAGTCAACCACCTCATTCCCCGCTATACCTGAGTGCTCTCGAATCCAACAAAAAATCACCCGGGAGCCCTGGCCATTGATAGAGTGGACTTGGCATAGAATGTCGGTCTCAATTTTTGAGAGTTTTGAGGACGGGCCAAGGCCCCGAAGTTTAGTGGTCAAGCTTTGCGAATCCGTGATTAAAAGTACTGTGGCTGTGTCAGTATGTTCCCGTGCATATTCCACTGCTTTTTTAGCTCCAAAAGATTCTGCAGAGTAAATTGAGGCCCGATCCCACAATCGAAATCTGACGTTATGTGAGGGCACAACGAAGGCGCAGCCAGATTTCTGGTCCTGCACAGAACCGTCCGTATATATCGCCAGATTACCTGGCCATTGGTTTTCGAGGTAATGCAGAACTTTGGAGTTGGTCTTTACTGGATTCTCGTAGAGGCGCTTTGGAAGTTCGAGTGTAGGGATTGGGGTCTTGAAAGCGGTGAATGGCACTACTCACGAGTAGGGCAATGTTGATTGGTAGATCCATTCAAGTTCGCTGCTTAACTCTGTAAAGCTGTCACAGAAAATGGGGGAAGGTTTCTTCAACCAATAACGAGAGTTCAGATTGTCAATGGATACTTTGCGAATTTTTCTGATCATTTCTGGATCCTTGCTATGTGTTCTTGTTACGAAGCGATCAGCTAGCACCTTGCGACGTAGATATGGTGGTGGTTCGCCAGCTTCCGCCATTAGGACGTTCAAGGGTGTTGAATTCAGGGCTCCAAGGGCAATCCTCAATCCAGAGCTAGGAATTTTATCAAGTTTGGCTAACCATGAGGTAGCTGCTGAACCATAGAACTGGCATCCATAGTCTAGAATGGCTCTGACAGTTGACCAATAGTACAATAGAACAATAAAACTCCTCCTAATACCTCTTGTTGTTGGAATGGTAGGCGGTTCCTGTGGGGAAAAGGACATAAGACCGATTTCTGAGGGGATATATCCAGCCCTAAGTCAGAAAGATAAGTTATGACTGCTTCCACAGCAGAGCTCAAGAGAATTTTGCATTCCTCAGGGTCGGCTGCGATGCAGTAAATGCAATCTCTTTTTTCTAATTGGGATTCCTAAATTCCTACTTGACCTTACAGAACAAAGAAGAACCAAATTCGTTATAAAGTCACCCAAAACTCTCGGACAGCAATGTTTTAAGAATAAGAATGAACACTGCGCTGAGTCCAAAAATTCTGAAGAACTGGATCGAACATACAGCTCAAAACATCGATTGTTACACAAACATCAGCGCCAATAAATCGTTTGGAAAAATATCGGGTCGTTAATAATAAATAATTACGTAGAACAAACTGAGAAGTATCCATAAGGAACAAAAATATATGAGTGCATGAAGTACCCATTTGTTAGCAGCTGGATTGTAACTGAGGTTGAAATTGGATGGTAAAACTTACGATAAAACAGAGGATACAATGGACCGTGTAAACACTGGACAAACAGTACGTTTTGCTTATCATTTTTCATGATCGACAAAACGTACGATAAGACGTTGCGTGTAAACTGCTCTTTAGAGAGAGAGACTGTAAATTATATTATTCTAAACGTATTTTCAAACTTTCATTATTTATTATTATTTTATCGGCGCTACAGCCCAATGTGGGCTTTGGCCTCCCGTGCTATCTTATTCCAAGCTGGCCTATCAAGAGCTTTCGTACTCCAATTGTCCACACCGATAATTCGGATGTCGTCCGTTACATCATCGATCCAGCTCTTCCTTGGTCTGCCGCGTCTTCGTGTTCCATGCACTTCTTCCTTGAAGACCTTCTTCGGCATCCTTCCTTCGTCCATCCGAGATAGATGACCTAGCCAGCGCAGCCTCTGGGACTTTATGAAGCGCACGATGTCTTCATGATTGATCAACTGATCGAGTTCATGGTTCCATCTAATCCTCCATCCCTCGCCGTCATAAACTGGCCCGTATATCTTCCTTAGGACCCTTCGTTCGAATACTCGGAGGGAGTTTTCGTCTGCGCTACTCATCACCCAGGTTTCGGCTCAATAGCAGGCAATAGGACGTATCAGCGCTTTATACAATGATGACAATAGAGAGTTTGGTGCCAAAATCTCACAGGCCCCGTTAGGAGGAGACTAGCGCGAGCAACAGAGGATGCTACCCAGTTGAAGGAGGAAGGACGTTAACTTTGGGCAGGAGGGGGAATGGAGGCGCTCGTCACAGTGGGCCTCGAGGAACGGGTGACTGTCTGGGGGCACCTTTTCATCGTCGCCCGCTGATGTCGGGAGGCAAATCCATCGTCACAAGCGAACTCCGTGCTTTGTGAAGAGGTTCCACGGGCCCGTTAGTGGTTTCCAAAAACTCTCTATTGATTGGGCCTTCAAGGCCCGATCACACAGGACGCATTATAACGCGACGTTAGGCGTTCGAGTAACGTCGCGTTACGGCGTTACAGTTGTATGCAATGCAGTTGCATCATCCCCGCCACACACGCGGCGTTAAGACGCCGCGATACTTTCAGTAACGCGACGTCACACGTTCCGGTTGTTAAAATTTACAAAAGTAACGCGCGCTGAGGGCGTTATCCTCGTTCAAGGAGTTTATTTCAAGATGAATGAGGATACAGAAGCTCTCATTCAAGAAGTTCAAAACGATCCTCATGTGATCGCAGCTTCCGACATAGACGGTGGTATTCCCCAAAATCTTGTCTCTTTTTATTGATTGGGTGCACCCAATGCCGTCTAATAAAACTAATAAAAGATGAGCTTCTTCATCATCAGAATCACTAGAAGTTATCATAGCTTTATGTGAAAGTCAGAAGATACAGAAAGAGGAGAACACTATGGAGTACACTATCACAATGCTGGGTTCTAGGCCGAAATGACACGCGATATAACGCGATGTGTGTGACATAGCTATATCGCCAAACGTCAGGGAGAACGCACGTTCCCTGAGCGCCGCGTTATAACGCGTCCTGTGTGATCGGGCCTTGAAAGTTTTGTTTTCCTGGTCAAGAGTTTGGACTTGAACATATTCGCCATACTGAAGTATGCTCTATTTGCTGCCATTATCCTACTTCTTATTTCGTGTCTAATCAAGTTCCCACTATTTATTAGGACACCTAGATACTTGAATTCGTCCACACCTTCAAAGTCATAGTTTCCGATTTTCAGGTTATGGGCTTCTTTAGGCGTCTTTGAAGGCGATATGACCAGGTACTTTGTTTTCTCTTCGTTGATACATAGGCCCAGCTTTCTACTCTCTCGCTCCAATTCAACAAAGACTTCCTTTATGGATTGCTCTGTGCGGCCCAGAATTGCCAGGTCATCTGCGTATCCCAGTATTTGGCTTGATCTTGACAAGAAGGACCCTCTACTCTCCACCTGCTTCACAGCTTTGTGGAGTGCCAAGTTGAAAAGGGTAGCAGAGAGCGCATCGCCTTGCCTTACGCCTCCTCTTACGTCAAAACCCTTACTTGTTGATTTTCCAACCTGCACTTTTGCTTGGGTGTTTCTCATTGTCATTTCAATTAGCTTGATTATTTTTACTGGGATATTGAATTCCATCATCGCTTTGTACAGTTGGCTTCTGTCTACTTTGTCGAATGCTTCTAACTTTCATATTAGATTATAGCGACAGGAGTTGGTATCGGAGTCTTCGATCTGCAGACCATGGAGATCTTCTCAAAAAAAGTATCCTCCGTCTTCCAAATTTGTAGCGCGGAGCTTTTTGCAATCATGATGGGTATCTATATAGGAACACAGCAAGAAACCCAGAAAACAATAGTGGTATTGACCGATTCCAAAGCCTCATGTCTCGCACTCCAACATATCCATAGAGGGAAAAACAATAACTACTTAACCTACCACATAGCCCAAACCTTCCAAACTCATCCTGGTAGGATAGTAATCCAATGGATACCGGGACATATTTCGTTGAAAGGAAATGACATTGCTGATGCAGCTGCCAAATATGGAGCAAATATGAACACAACTGACGGCGATACACTGGTCCCCATTCCAGATGCCCTTCTGTTGACGAAAAATGATATGATGAAGAATTGGCAAGATGAATATGACAGAACGTCCCTGGACAAGGGTTATAATCATTATCGAATCCAGCCCTTCATGTCCAAAGTCCCTTGGTTCCATAAAAAAAAACCTACAACGAAAAGATATTGTCCAAATTATAAGATTGCGAACAGGACATGGAATGGTGAACCGCTCCCTCCACATGGTAGCCGTCAAAGACTCACCAAACTGCGACCATTGCCCCGAAACCGAGGAGGATGTGGAACATAAATTGATGATATGCCCATTTTATGCGGAAGAGCGGCAGGAATGGATTGACTCGACTGAAGAAGAGAGCTTCTACGAAATGTTAAAAAACGCAACAACCGGACAATTGAAAGCAATATTAAAAATGACGAGAGGAGCGGGAATGGAATTTTAAATCGACCGAAATGTTTCAAGTTTGAGTAATATTGACATTATTAGGAATAATTTTAGAGGATATTATTAAACATGTAGAACAAAGTTTGAAACAGTTGAAGTACTATTAATTCACAAGAACGTGGTTATTGTATGATATATTTTCAAATGTTATAATATGTGGCTACATGGGTTTTAAATAACATACTGTCAAAAATAAAAAAATTAAAAAAAAGAGATATTTCGATTTGACGAGTTGAACTCCTATGTTACATAAATCTATAAATAATGTGACAATAGATGAGTGAACGTACCTTGACTTGGATCATGAGGGCGGTGAGTTCAATGACTAGATCGAGGAGGTCTTGGTGGTTGACGCTGTGCTTCTGACCACTCACGAGGCCTTTGGCTTCTTCCAAGCTTTGGTTCCTGAGGAACGTGGGTAGGTAGGACCCCATACTTAGGTCTGGGAGAATCTGTCACAATAACCCAGAATGTTAGGTAATCCGTGCGATTCATGGAAGTACAGGGATGTGAAGGACAGGAAAACAAAGGTTTGTTGCTCAACGTGGTGACAGGATATCTTATTCAATATTATTGTCAATATCTTTGACACACCTTACTCCACGAGACGACTCTTAACTATGGATAAAGGGTATTCTACCAAGTGGGTGTAGCACATAGCTTCATCGTCATTCACAAATACTTGGGTAGGTGATGGTATAGGAGGTTGTTAGTACTGCATAGTACCCTACCAAATATGAGGGATATGATAGTACAGTTCGGTGATGAGTGAGGGTATTGAACCAAGAGGGTGTAGCACATAGCTTCCTCGTCATCCATAATATAGTTGGGTAGGTAATGGTATAGGAGATCGTCAGAACTGAATAATGCCTTAACAAATATGAGGTATAATATCGTACAATTAGGTGATGAGAGGGTATTCTACCAAGTGGGTGTAGCACATGGCTTCCTCGTCATCCATAATATAGTTGGGAAGGTAATTGTATAGAAGATCGTCAGAACTGATTATTATTGTACCAAATATGAGGTTTAATATTGTTCAATTAGGTGATGAGAGGGTATTCTACCAAGTGGGTGTTGCACATAGCTTCCTCATCATTCATAACATAGTTGGGTAGATAATGGTATAGGAGACCGTCAGAACTGCATAGTGCTGTACCAAATGTTGGGGATATAATAGTACAGTTAGTGTAATGACACATTAAGCGGCAGCGGTTTGCGGTTCTCTGCAGCTGCAAAACCACGGCGAAAAACCGCGTTTGGAGCTACATGACATATTGAGCAGAAAACCGCGATGGGGTTGTAGTTGGTGGGTGGGGGAATCGAATTAAATTGCATCGGAATTGAATTAAAATTAAAATAAATAGAATAATTTGAATAAATTACTATAACACTGCAATAATTCTGAGGTACCTACATTACTTCGGAAATTCCCCACCAACTTTTTCACACATCATTTCGTACATAATTACTATAGACAGATAACGAGGTAGCCATTTTTCGTACTTACTTTTTGCTTCCGAGTCTACCAAGGTAGAGGAAGCTTTCGTCAAAAGACGGTCAAAGACTTTGCTGAAGACATCTCAAATTCGAGACTTTGTCAAAAGACTGAAAAACTCAACTTTGTCCTAAGCTAGCGCTTAGCCTGAAAAGGCTAGGTTTGCACACGCTTAGCTGAAGAGATCCGAAAGATCGAAACGAAGTACCAAACTTAACTATCCATTGAAAATGGGAATTTGAAACTTTGCGACTCAACCCAAAAGCATCTTGATGCAGAAGGGGCAGTCAAACATTTGTTTCAGTGATGATGGGATTTTGGTAAACCGTTTTCGTCATATCTCGGTGACTCATCAGCAACGCGAAGGAAGCTTTGTTTTCACTTTTCAAGGATGAAAAAAGTACCGTATGAGATACTTTAGAACACTGCACAGTTGTGCTCAACTTCTACTAAACGACTGGACCGATTTCGATGAGAGTCCCGGCATCAGAATGAACTTTTAACAACTTTAGTCAGTTCCTTATTTAAATCATTCAAAGCCAAACGCCAATTTTCATGCATCGCTTCTCAAAACGGTCAGCAAGTTGGTTGAAACATTTGAATACGCTCTTCTTCATAGTGAATGAGGCTTTATTTCCCAGTGTTGACTGAACAAGCAGTTGGGATTGTGCGCGAATCAAATGTTTTGAAAATCAAGAAGTAAGCAAACTCACGCTCTGGCACTGTGTCTGCACTGTTCCAAGGATCTGACGGAGCGTGGAGTTGATGTGGTCGAGCTCCACGATACACGATGCGTACTTCCGAACAAAGTCGTCCGAGAGAGTGTGAGAATGGCTGCGTTTCCTTTCGGCTTCCGTGTTCATCTCTCGGAGGTGGTAGACTTTGTTTCGTTTAACGTCGAGAACTTTATTGAGTAGCACCTGCAAAAGAGTTCGAAATCGAGATCAAATTCTTTATGAAACTCCAAGGTTGAATGGTTTATAAAGCTGGACGAATAAACCAATTCAAGTCCACGTTTTCTCAAAATGCTCACCAAGTTCCTGATAGATATCAAGGTTTTATTAAAAATTCTAAGATGCCCTTCTCTTTCGTGAATCAGGCTTGCCATAGCGACCATAAACAGTAAATAATACCAATGAGAACAAAGGAAAGTGTTATGTATGACGGACGTACCTTGAAACATAAAACATCAAATAACGGGTTGGGAGGGAGTAAACTTTTTTTTTGCTCGATTTCAAAGGTTCATTATTAAAAATAATTAATCAAAATGTGAGAAACAGTGATTTTGTCAGTTCATGTCTCATCTTGGCATTTGTTCACAAATTGTTGTCAGCGTGTTGTCGAGTGAAGGCGATGGCCTTCTCGATGGCTTTTATTGGTCCCTACTCAACAAGGATGCGCAAATAGATGCTATTTTGGGCTCCTCTCGCTTCTCAGATCTCGAACGCTCTCGAGAGGACTCAAGATTACTCTCTACAAAACTCTCCTCCGCCCAGTCCTCACATATGGATCTGAGTCGTGGGTGATGACGAAGCTGTCAGAAAGTAGGCTTAGAGCGTTTGAGAGAAAGATCTTGAGAAGAATCCTTGGTCCAGTCTGCGAAGGAGGATGCTGGAGGCGCAGAAGAAATGATGAGGTGTACCAGCTCTACGGTGACATTGACGTGGTCAAGTTTGCAAAGCTGGGGCGCTTGAGATGGGCTGGCCACGTCTGGAGACTGCAGGAGGATGACCCAGCTAAGAAGCTCCTAGCAACTAAACCGTATGGGACCAGAGGAAGAGGACGACCCAGGCAAAGATGAATCGACGATGTAGAAGAGGATACGGCCAGGGCCGGGTGCCGAGATTGGAGAAGTGTAGCAGGAGATAGGGTGAAATGGAGGACCGTCTTGAAGGAGGCCGAGGCCCACCCAGGGCTGTAGAGTCACAAAAGAAGAAGAGACTCAACAAGGATGAAGGTGCACTTTCTGCCCGGCGCGTTTCCGCCTACCATTTGCAGGAGTGCGTGAGAAATTAGCTCAGCCGCGTACCTCGGCGCAATAGCCGCAGACCCGAATGAGGCGGTACATTTACCTAGTGGCTAGTTGGGGAAGACAACTTCTAGGTGAAATGGGAGTGGAGGATGGCGCGATGAGCTACCAATACCTCTGAGGAACTTGGGTTTCCAAGATATGACAAAGTAGAGTGAGAAATGATCAAGTCAATTTGTTGTAGAAGAATGCATGAAGGGTAAGCACTGAGTCGTTCTTTTATACTACCTGTAACAAGGTAAAGGGAGAGTGGAGGAAGATGACGTCAGATGACGTGTTCTACCCCCATACCTCACTCTACCTACCTGAATGATGAGTCACTCAGGGCTTCCCCTTTATGTCTCTTTATTGGAGAACTAAATGTGGAAGTTGATGGATAATGGGGAATTTGCCTCACATTTTTTTTTTCGAATGAGGGTTTATTTTTATGGAATAAAACCTTAGTGAGCTGCTCGAAAACGCATCCAAAAAATTTAGAGAATTTAAGGAAGATGGAAATTTTAAATGTGGTGGCAATGTGTAAGAGGCAGCCATGTTTGAAACGTAACGGATATTCTACCAATCTGACTTTAAAGGAGGTTCTGTGGCGCTTACCACAGAAGCGGAACATACACGAACTTTTAGCTTACAAGTAGTGCGCACAAGAGTGCGCCGCGAACGGGCAGGAAGAACCCAGACACAAAAGTGACCAAAAGAAACAATATTACTCACTTTTTTACAATACGATTCTACCTACTAGTTTATCAAGCGTTTCTTCATCTTCTCTTATTTAGTTTCAAGATTTGAATCACATTATTCGAGTAGCCATTTCACTGGATCGTTTTGTGTGGGGGTGCTAGAACTCTGTCTGTTGTCGGAGTTGTTTTTGCGTCGTTTTTTTTCTTCGTATGACGTCAACAATATTCCTCGATTTTCGCGGTGTTTTGTAACAGAGGCTTCACTTGTTTAGGCATTTTCTCCTATGGTAATTTTTTCCCCTTGGTTATTCCTAGTGTTAAACATTATTCTAGGGCCCTATTATAGGATTTGACTTGAAATTCCAGAATCTAAAATTGAGGCAAATTCCCCATTACAAGCTACTGTTCAAGATAGGCAGTTTAATTTTATCCCGTTATTTCTTATCGCCGCGCGGTCCTGGACTCTGGACTCATAAGCTCGCTTCGCCGCCTCGTCCAAGCCCTTCTCTAATCTCGTCAGGCTGCAGGATTTTTATTGCAATCGGCTCGACGTGGTAGGGATCCGACAAGCCTTTGTTCGCCAGTCTCCCATCTGCACGCATACCTACCTAGTGAAAGCCGCTCTTTTGAAAATCTCCCGATCAAATAGAGGAAATTCCCGGCAATTTGGAGGAAAAGGATTCCTGGGTCGCAGCATCCCAAATCATCCTGTCAGCGGATTTGAGGACTAACTCTGGTGAGCCAAAACTCTTCAAAAATCACCACTTCTTCCCCACCCTGTTGTGCCTTCATGAGGATGATCATTCAAATTGTTCACCTCCTTACATTATTGGTTGCAGGATAGCAAGAGGCATCCGTCTTTACGGAATTTTTTAAACCTACCTTTTTCGCAACTGCTCACCTCGCATCTGGAGCGTCAAGGAGATCCAGCTTACCGACTGGCGGAGTCCCCTGTTCGAGTCCAGGCCAGACATAAATTTTTTTGTCAATCTTCGCTTAGTTCTATATTTTCTATTTTTGATTTTAATGGGTCCTTTTTAGGAAAGATCAGAATTATTTCTAATAAATCACTTGGTAATGAATTTGTCAAGGAGTACCTTTTTTTGATTTTCTACCCGCTCTTCTATAGGTTCTCTTTAGCTCATTCAGCTACCTCTTCGCATGGACACCCCTGCACTACATGATACAGATGTTCATTATCACTCCAACAGGCACCACGATGGGCATCTATAGTCCAGCGACTACTTACAACTCAAACACTGTACCACAGATGGCAATGTGCCCTAATCTCCTCCAAAGCCCACTCCACCCATTGGAATGGAATGAAGCTTTCGAAGCAATCAGAGTTCCTTACCCTCCTTTCTCATGCAACAGACGAGCTGGGTTTCAGAGCTGATAGTGTTGCTCAGTCGCACCATGCAAACTGCTGCATTAAAAAAGTTAAGATCACCAGCAGCACGGGTGATCCCCCAGCTCCACTGTTCGTGGGTTACGAGTATAAAATGCTCTTAGCGAATTTTCAAGAAAAATGAAGCTTTTGCAATGGCCTAAAAATTTTTAGAATGGACTTTTTCGAAAAATTTCCACACTGAAATCGTTTTGGAACATTCTGAAACGATCCCTGAAGTTTTTCAAAAAATCATATGACATATGATGGAGGAGGATGTTGGATATACATCCACTAATTAATCAATGTTCCTTAGTTACTACATTTAGTATGATAAAATGCGAACCGTCACAATTCACCAAAAACCTCGAAGCGAGTAATTCTTTCTATGAAACTACACATTGTGTACACCCCACCCATGGTTAGGTTTACCACGAAAGTAGCTGTCTCTACTCTTTCATCCGCATTCGGTATTTCTTCTCCGTCTCTTTCTTCAGTTTTATTTTCTAGGTGAATAGCCACACTTTGCTCCGATGTAGCATGTAACAGCGTATTACGTCTTCTTCCACAACTTTTGCGCTTGATTTGGGAACGACAAGCAAATCCATTGTGGCCTTGTTTGAGGCATGTGAAACATGTGCTCTCTTGTCCAACTCAATCTTTCTTGCTCCGTCCATTTTTTAAACTGACTACAGTTATCCAGATTATGGAAAATTCCTTTACACAAATTACAATGTCTATAGTGATTTATTTATTTATCCTTCCCGGTTTCTAGTTCATTTTTTTCCTCTTCTCTGGTCTTCCTCGTCTCTAGTTTGGCATGCGTTTTTCCAACCTCCCGCATGTCCTAATTCCACCACTTTCGACTGAACCCAGTCATTGTAAACGGCCAAGCTTATGGGATTGTGATGTCCCAATCCTACCACAAATTCTCCCCACTGCAACCTCAAGTAAATATTTAGTTTGTCTACTAACGCGTCTAGAATAGATGGGTTGAATAGATATTCCGCTCTCCCGATCGAAGTAATGGTAACCACCGCATTTTCGATTTCGCATGCGATCTCGTCCAATCTCTTCAACCCTTCTTCTCCTATTTTTGCCACCTTTTCTAATTTCGACAATACTTTGCGCGCATTTGGGTCGGGCATGCCGCATCTTTTTTCTAACCTGTCCATAATCTTTGGTAATCCTCCTGGCAAGAACAGTAGAGCTCCAACGCACTCTTTAGCAGGGTAATTATTTAGAATTTTTTTTTAAGTTTTCGCCAAAATAATCGTAACAACTAACAAAAGGTCAAGTACGTTAGCCAGAAATTTTGGACAATCCAAAAGTCCAAAAACTGGTTATTTCCGGTTTTTGTGGTTATTACCTTCACAATCATGCTAATATATTGATATGAAGTTCAAGTCACTACTAACGTTATAAATGTCATGTGATTGGTTGGTAACAGTACGTTTGGTTCGTGATATAAAAAGGTGTTGAGTTGTAGAGATTCTCGAAATTGTCGTGTGCTCTAAAATCTATTTTGTATTGCTATTCCACTGTTTCATAATAAACCTTTATGTGTAAGCACTGTGTTACACTGGTGTCAGAAGTGAACTGACAGCAAGATGCAGGAGTCAAATGATAATGAAGGTATGTCGTTGAGGAGAGCTCGTGTTGTGGCTAATGACGTTCGGGAACAAGAAGCCCAAAATGATCAGCCAATGGTAAGCGATATTGATCAAGGTAGACAGCTTCAATTGGAAGAGTTCCGCCAGACAATCATGGGAGAGGTGACAAACATGCTGCGCAACTTTTTTCAGGATATAAGAGATGAGTTTCGGGGTCATGACCTAGTCGAAGAGGGAAGTAACCAGCGACCACCAAAGCCATCTGCAATCCAAGAGGACATCCGAGAGCCGGGCCGGGTAGTCACCAAAGGATTTTTCAGGCCTGAGAAATTTGATGGTTCTCAACCCTGGGAGGAATACCAATCTCATTTTGAGACTGTTGCACGTTCCAATGGATGGGATAAGGTCATGATGGGTTCTGCATTGGCATCCTCTTTGACAGGCGTGGCACTTCCCATTCTTAAAGAGTTAGCTGGTTCCCAAGACTATGGCGAATTGGTAGCTGCCCTTACTTCACAGTTTGGGGACTCTAACCGTGCTCAGCTTTACATGGACCGTCTTCGCGTCCGTAGTCAATTGCAAGGAGAGGATATTTCAGTATTTGCTCGAGAGGTGAGAGTCCTAGCTCGGAAGGCCCTGCCTGGGATCCCAAGGGACAGCATTGAGCTATTGGTAGTATCCCAATTTGTTGAGGGGCTACGCGATAGGCGAGTTCGTGAACTAGTCATGCTAGGAGCCCCTAAGGATCTTCAGTCAGCCCTCAGTTTAGCCCTACGGAGTGAAGCAGCTGTGTTACGAGCCCGACGTTCAACTGGTGCACCTCCAGTTCGAGCAATCCAACAAGTAGAAGAGGAGGAGCAACCTTCGATGAGGGCTGTCAAGCAGGAAGTTCGTAGACAAAGTGACAGACCTGGTTGGAGGCCTAAGCTAGGTAAGCTAGTTTGTTGGAGATGTGATGCAGTTGGCCATGGTTTCCGTGACTGCCCCACTCGTGTTGTCATCTGCTGGAGATGTGATGCAACTGGTCATAGCGTAAAAGAGTGCCCTACCAAACAGGGAAACGGACCGAGGTCGTAAGTAGGAGGCGGCTTACAGACCAGCAGGAGCCTCGCAGTTCAAACGATTTACCAATAGAAGTCCAGGTGTACATAATCAGTAATTGTTCTGCCATTATATTACAAGGATCTGTCAACAGAGTGCCATGTGCAATGGTGGTTGACACTGGCGCCACAGCAACAGTAGTGAGAAAGGACATCCTTGGGTTAAGTTGCAACAGTATCTCCAAAGCTAAATTTGGCATCCTTCGAACTGCTACGGGAACAACATTTCCAGTGTTGGGCAAGCAAGAAGTCACCATTGATCTCGGAGAACGAACTAGAAGACAACATCAAGTTTTAGTGGCTGACATTACTGATGACTGCATCCTTGGTATGGATTTTCTTGCATCATGGGGATGTGTCATTGATACGGCAAAAGGGACAGTTAAAATAGAAAATGGCATGATTGGCATGGTGGAAGAATGGGAAAGTGAGGGGTGCACCGATCTACAAAGATTTGAGAAGACCCGAGTAATTGTTCCTGAGCCTGGTAGCCATCTACGCCCATTATTGGACAGCTTTGCTGGAAGGACATCTGGACAGGAGTTACAGGTTATGAACAATTTTATTAATGATTTTTCCGATGTATTTGCAGTTAATAAACAAGAAGTGGGGCAATTTTCCGGTGTTTTCCATGACATAAATGTAGGAACCTCTAGGCCTATACGCCAAGCTCCAAGACGGTTGGCTCCCCACTGCCTGCCTGAAGTTGATGATTTGGTAGCCCAGATGGAAGCCATGGGTGTCATTGAGCCATCATCCAGTGCTTGGGCCAGTCCTATTGTACTCGTGAAGAAGAAGGATGGCTCAACTCGGTTTTGTATAGATTTCCGACGTTTGAATGAGGTAACGCGAAAGGACTCATACCCTCTTCCAAAAATTGATGAAATTATTGGCTCACTGGCTGGTAGCTGTTGGTTTACCACACTGGACCTCCAGAATGGTTACTGGCAAGTCCCTCTGGCCGAATCTGCCAAAGATAAGACAGCATTTTGCACCCCCCATGGCTTGTGGCAGTTCTGGGTCATGCCCTTCGGGTTGTGCAATGCACCCGCTACCTTCCAGCGAGCCATGGGTCAACTTTTCCGTAACCAAATCAGGGCTGGAAGTGTAAGAGTGTACTTGGATGATGTCCTGATCAAGTCATCCTCATTCCAGCAACACCTGCAGCACTTGCGTGAAGTACTCACAGTTCTAAGGATAGCAGGGATCAAGCTTAACCTGAAAAAGTGTGACTTTTTCAGAAGAGAAGTTCGTTACCTGGGACATGTGATATCAGGGAATGGTGTGACTCCAGATCCAGACAAGATCAAAGCTGTTAGAGACTGGCCTATACCCAGGACTTCAAAGGAGGCCAAGTCCTTCATAAGTTTTTGCTCCTATTATCGGCCATTCGTTAAGGGTTTTGCACAGATGGCTGGTCCCTTGTACAGTCTACAGAATGAGTCCCGAGATTTCATTTGGACTTCAGAATGCGACCAGGCCTTCAAGGATGTGAAATTTGCATTGACAAACCCGCCTGTTTTGGGTCACCCTACTCCTGATGGTCAATACATTCTAGATGTAGATGCAAGCGCTGTTGCGATAGGAGCAACCTTATCTCAGAGACAGCAGGGGAAAGAGATAGTCCTGGCCTATTATTCCAAGTGCTTGTCCAAGCCTGAGAGGAACTATTGTGTCACTAGAAGAGAGCTTTTGAGCTTGGTGAAGGCCCTTAAGCACTTTGCCTCTTATGGTATAGGTAGTGGCAACTCAGTGGAGGTCAGAACTGATCATGCTTCCCTCACCTGGCTCAAAAGTTTCAGAGATCTAGATGGACAGTTGGCTCGCTGGATGGAGGTCGTAACTCCGGCCAATGTGACAGTGTCGTATCGTCCTGGAAAAGACCATGGAAATGCGGATGGGTTGTCCAGGAGACCATGTTTTGGGGATGGATGCCAGTACTGTACACGTCAGGAGGAGAAGCAGCAGGCAGAGGATGACAAGTTATGCCGTACATCACTAGAAGTAGAGGTAGATTGGGGACAGGCTCAAAAAGCGGATCCAGTGTTGAGTCAGGTTGTCCGCTGGGTTGGTGATAGATGTAAACCGGAATGGACTGCCATGACTCCACAAAGCCCAAAGATCAAGGCGTACTGGGCAATGTTCAATGCTCTTGTAATAGAAGACGGGATTTTGAAGCGAAAGTGGGAAAAGGGCAGAGAACAGATCTTACAAATTGTGGTCCCTGACTCATTGCAGGATTTGGTGCTGGCGGATGTTCATCACTCTGGGCACTTTGGAGAGAAGAGGATGATCAGCACTTTAAGGAGATTGTTTTGCTGGGTCGGGATGCATAGGAGTGTTCGGATTTTCGTTTCCAGCTGTGAAGTATGTGGCAGAAGACGGGGAGGGAAAGTAAAAAAGGCCCCCTTGCAGGAGTACACAGTGGGCGCACCCTTTGAGCGAGTTGCCATTGATGTCGTCGGTCCTCTACCAAGGTCTGACAGTGGTAACAAGTTCATAGTGGTTGTCATGGACTACTTTACCAAGTGGCCTGAGGCATTCCCTGTGACAGACCAGAAGGCAGAGACAATTGCACAGGGCTTAGTCAACCAGGTGATCAGCAGGCATGGCATTCCTCAAGAGCTACACTCAGACCAAGGCACAAATTTCGAATCCAGTGTATTTCAGGAAGTGGTGAAGATGTTGGGAATTCGGAAAACCAGAACCACCCCTTTGCACCCTCAAGGCAATGGCCTGGCGGAACGGTTCAACAGGACACTTTGGGAAGTTTTGTCGAAAATGGTTGCTGACCATCAAAGAGACTGGGATCTACATCTTCCACTTGTGCTTCTAGCTTACCGGGCAACAGACCACACTTCAACGGGATTTTCTCCAGCAATGATGATGTTCGGGCGGGAGCTGAGACTGCCAGTAACATTGCTGTATGGCCGAGTACCACACCAGACTACAACTACAGAATTCGCAAAACAATTGGAAGAGCGTCTGGAATATGTGCACCAGGAGGCAAGAGAACATCTTGGAAAGGCAGCTACGAATTTGACCAAACGTTACAATGCTCGAGCGGAACAGCCTACTATTCGAGAAGGAGATTATGTCTGGTTTTATTCACCAAGGCGGAAAGTGGGCTACTGCCCTAAATTACAATCACCCTGGGTTGGGCCATGCAAGGTGAAAAAGCAAATTACTGACGTCGTGTACAGGATCAAGTTGCCCTCGGGCAGGGAGTTTGTTGTTCACGTAGATCGGCTGGCTGAATACAAAAAAAATGGGAGGGAGTAGTGATATGAAGTTCAAGTCACTACTAACGTTATAAATGTCATGTGATTGGTTGGTAACAGTACGTTTGGTTCGTGATATAAAAAGGTGTTGAGTTGTAGAGATTCTCGAAATTGTCGTGTGCTCTAAAATCTATTTTGTATTGCTATTCCACTGTTTCATAATAAACCTTTATGTGTAAGCACTGTGTTACAATATGGAGTGGAGTGAATAAAGACGAGTAATTACTCAAAAGTATTTACTTGCGAGGAAAGTCTTCACTCGTAAGTATTAGCAAATGCTTGAGATTGAGGTGAATAAAAAGAAGGCTTTACTCGCGAGGAATACCTCGTTGAAATTATGCTATACTTGCAAGGCTTTGCTTCATTTTTTTATTCACCCGCTTCTAACGAGTGTTCACTTGTTATTACGAATCTTCCCGCAATAAAACAGCTGTAAGCTTACCGCGTTCCACCAGATGATTTTAGTTCCTTCCTTCCATCCTTCCTAGCACAGCTTTGATTTGAGCTTCCTAGTTCCTAAACCTTAGTAATTTATCTCGTGTTGTGTTTGAAGTTTGAGTGAACCTGAACCATGTCATCATCAGCCCACAGTGACAGTGAGGAAGAGGTCCGTGTGTCGGTAAAAGACACACGGGCGCACCTCGTTAACATTTTAACGAGCAACTACAGATACAAGGTTGTTCTTGACAAATCCATGGTCCCGAAGATAGTGGCGGCGAAAGATGAAGCCTGGACAAAAATTAAAGAGGATTGGGAATCGCTGTTTCAGTTGACCAAATACACGTTCGATGATGACTCTTTCCTTGGTGTGTAGTACGTTATACTGGATCTCAAAGTCAGTTTGGGGTCGTCTGATAGGAGTGATCAACCATGGGGAAATGCCGTATCCAGAGTCACCCAATAAACAAGCTCGTCCATTGAAATTCCGGAGAACATGGTTAACAGGACTGTTTCGCCAGATTCTGCTATCGTGCACACTTCCTGGCCATTGTACGTCGATGCTCGTAATTTTTTCTGCAGCATCGCAAGTCATCTGGACGTTTAACGACGGTCGATTTTTTCTATTTATGTATTCATCGCCGAATTGCGATGGTTTTTTTATTTCGATGTGGGTACAATCTACTGCACCTATAACAGTTGGAATGTTATACTTCGATTGCCACAAATCTTTAGCTGCATCCATGGCATTCCCAGATGATGGAAAAACGATCCATTGGTCGCCCTTCTCAAAAATCTTGTTGGCCACAAAGTTAACGGTTTTGCACACAGTGGTTCTATCCACCCCAAAGTCATTAGCAACGCCACTCTGAAACCCAGGGTCACTTAGATATCGGAGAAATATCTCCATCCGTTTCCTGGGAGTCAGACTGGCCCCTCGAGTTTCTTCATGATCATTCTCTGAAAGCAGAAAGAGCTCAGTGAGATAGTCTATGTTTTCACTTTCAAATCGAAGTAGTTTTTTCATATCCGTAGGTCGAACTTCCTTCCGTTCAGGATAAAATTTTACAGAACGAATCACCAGCAGATTAGACATCTCTTGTTAAAAGTAAAACCGAGTCACTCAAATCTTGAAAAAATAAAGACGTGGACACAAATCGGTAGAAACACGAAAGGATTTTCGATTCGAGGTTGCCTCTGACTAACCTTACGAAAATTCAAGAGTTTACTTGATGGGAGAAGTATTTACTCATTGTTATTCACCCCGAAATGAAGCATTACCTCGAGTTTTTACGCTATACTTGGTTTTAGGAGTAAGTACTTGTTCTCACAAGTAAACACTCGGTCTCACAAGTAAAGCCTTGTTTTTAATCACACATGCACGAGTGTTTACTCAAAATAATGCAAGTACAAGCTTTCACTCGTCTTTATTCACTCCACTCATGGTATATTCGAATTCAGCACAAAATTTCTGATATCAATGCGTTATTAAAAAATGAAAATTGTCTAAAAATTAAGAAAAGTATGTATTTATTTATATTTGTAATGAATACGTGCGTATATTTGTTGTACACAGAAATGCAGTAGCCATGTGGGTACTCTTTGAGTTCGTGGAGACGAGTAGAACGTGAATATGGACTCCTAACATCTTCAAAGTATACCCAGTGCATACAGTATGTTGGTATGGTAGGTATACTAAAAATAAAAATAAAAAACCAACAATAGCCGTGTGGGTACTCTATGAGTTTGTGGAGACGAGAAGAACGTGAATATGGACTCCTAACATCTTCAAAGCATACCCAGTGCATACAGTATGTTGGTATGGTAGGTATACTGAAAATTTAAAAAAAACAACAATAGCCGTGTGGGTACTCTATGAGTTTGTGGAGAAGAGAAGAACGTGAATATGGACTCCTAACATCTTCAAAGTATACCCAGTGCATACAGTATGTTGGTATAGCATACTGAAAATTGAAAAAACCAACAATAGCCGTGTGGGTACTCTATGAGTTTGTGGAGACGAGAAGAACGTGAATATGGACTCCTAACATCTTTAAAGCATACCCGGTGCATACAGTATGTTGGTATGGTATAAGTACTGAAAATTGAAAAAACCAACAATAGCCGTGTGGGTACTCTATGAGTTTGTGGAGACGAGAAGAACGTGAATATGGACTCCTAACATTTTCAAAGCATACCCAGTGCATACAGTATGTTGGTATGGTATAAGTACTGAAAATTGAAAAAACCAACAATAGCCGTGTGGGTACTCTATGAGTTTGTGGAGACGAGTAGAACGTGAATATGGACTCCTAACATCTTCAAAGTATACCCAGTGCATACAGTATGTTGGTATAGCATACTGAAAATTGAAAAAACCAACAATAGCCGTGTGGGTACTCTATGAGTTTGTGGAGACGAGAAGAACGTGAATATGGACTCCTAACATCGTTAAAGCATACCCGGTGCATACAGTATGTTGGTATGGTATAAGTACTGAAAATTGAAAAAACCAACAATAGCCGTGTGGGTACTCTATGAGTTTGTGGAGACGAGAAGAACGTGAATATGGACTCCTAACATTTTCAAAGCATACCCAGTGCATACAGTATGTTGGTATAGTATACCTACCTACTGAAAATCGAAAAACCAAGAATCGTGTAAAAAAAAACTTTCTGAAAGAAATTGCAACACCATTGTTCCTTTTCTCAACCATACCTCCAACTGAAAGATTTCTTTGAAAATTCGCTCATTAATTCATGCTGCTTGAATGGAATTTTTAGTTATTGTTCCTTATTGATGGGGTGGGGGATCTGCTGACCTCAAAGTTTGTCCTAATAGGCGGTGGCTCGACTCGTGTCTTGGGAGGGAGTTGTTTTGACGGCCTAATCTTAATGAATTATTGTTCTCAGAGAAATGCTGATGGGAGATCATTCGGGTCTGGTACAACTGCGCCACATTGTTGAATCATCAAAAATTAACTTCCCGCGACTGGGGATCGATCTGCTATTGTTCCGATTCTGAATCAGTAAGTTGTTTGTTTGGCATTTGTTTTACATATTTTCTTCCTTAAAAGGGTAAAGGTTAAAGGTCTCTTTCACCTCTTTCAAAATCATTGGACCTCCTTCGACCGACTTTCAAAAATCTAGCTTGCCCGTGCTAATAATGTGATTTGGTCCAGTATACGTTGTGTCGTGCCATTTTCATATCAAAATTTATTAAAATCAATCATCAATCAATTAAAATCTTTGCGGATTGGGAAAAATAAGGCGAAGAACTTACAAAGTTTTCCAGTACGTTGGCAGGTAGAGTGTCCCGTGGTAGTTCTACTGGTATATCTTCTCGTATGCTATCGTTCTGGTAGCTGTAGTAACCTTCGGGGCCGAGGTGTCGGTTAGGCCTGAGAGCGTGTATCATAGAGATCACTGATATTGTCTCTATTGGTTCATTCGCCTGCAATCACCCAATTTGTGAATTCAACCACTTGAAGAGAAACAATAAGCACCTGCCAAGTTGAGTGGGCAGTATAGCTTCCTCACATAGAACAACATAGGACACACAAAATCAACTGGTGTGGCAATGCTTATAATTGAGCTGCACTACTGATAAATTTTGAAATGCTATTTTCACGATCATGTTGCTGTAGAAGGTCCATAACTGTCCGTAAAGATCGGACATTGATCGGATATTGAATTTATAACTTAAGTTGACTCATCAAAAATTAATTTCCCTCGACCAGGGATCGATCTCCTATCGTTCCGATTCTGAATCAGAGCTCCTACCACTGAGCTAAGGAAGCTAATGGACAGAAATGCCAAGATTAATTGAGTATGTGGCCTGTCTGTACCATGATGGCGTGACGGTCCTAGAGGCAGGAGGTGAGGTGTCAAGGGATATAGTGATTGGGCGAGGGGTATGCCAGGGGGATCCCCTATCACCATTCCTCTTCAACCTGGTTGTGGATACAGCCTTGGGTAAGCTGCCCACAGAAGTAGGGTTTGATCTCGCCCCTGGGGTGCGAGTAGGAGCATTGGCCTTTGCCAATGATGTTATCCTACTCGCAGAAACCCGTGAGGGCTTGCAGATTGCCCTCAATGCATTTGCTAAGCAGCTATCCAGGTGTGGACTTGTGGTCAACCCCGATAAATGCGGGTCGGTCTCCTTGGTCCCATCGGGTCGCCAACATAAGGTGAAGGTTGTGGATGGGGGTTTTGTCATAGGACAATCCCCCATTCCTTCCTGATCTGTGTTGGAGGTTTGGCGAGGTAGGCTTACGGCGGGGAGGCTGCAGGAATTAGATTGTGAAGTACGCTCTGCTGTGCGCTCTTGGCTGAAATTCCCACCTGGTGTCCCAAGAGCCTACATCCATGCACCAGTCAAATCTGGTGGGCTCGGTATTGTGTCCCTCTCAGCAAGCATCCCCTCTCTGCGCCGCCAGCGCCTGCTAGCCCTCCGAGGGTCGAGCTGGGGGGTCGCCCATGCTGCTACTGATCTTGATTTTGTCAGGCAGCAGTTAGCATGGTGCGACCGAGCAACACCATCTGCTCCAAAACCCAGCTCGTCTGCTGAGTTCGCTGCTGCGCTGCATGAATCAGTAGATGGTAAGGAACTCCAGCAGTGCTCCGAAAGCCTAATATCTTCCCAGTGGGTAGGTTGGGCTTCGGAGGGCATTGGGGCCCGCGACTACCGACACTTCCACGCCGTCCGTGTGGCATCTTTGCCAACAGCGTGGGGTTTGAGAGGTCGTCATGGGACAACCCTACCCCTTTGCCGCGCCTGTCGGAGTAGAAGTGAACATCTTTATCATGTGGTGCAGCAGTGTCCACGAACTCATGGGGGCCACATTCTACGTCATGATGCAGTCGCCAAGCAGATAGCAGGTGTTTTGTCATCTAGCGGCTGGGATGTTGAGAGGGAGAGGTTATACCACATGCCGAGTGACCAGGGTAAGAAGCCCGACCATTCTTGCATTATCCTGAATGTCCAAGTTGTCAATGGCAGCTTGGACATGGAGCAGACTTGGCGGGCTAAGATAAGATATATGACACGAATGATGTCGGAGCTAAAAGGAGTGGCACCCAACAACATCAGGGTGATGGCTGCAACATTTCATGGCGTGGGAAAAGCGCCACAGAGTTGCGCAAGTTGGGCATCTCAGTAGGCGTACTCTGTGGTATCACCACCCGCGTCCTGCTCGGCTCATATTTGAACTGGTGGTCGTTCTATAGAGGCAGTTCCCTTCATCCCTCTCTCCCACACCCACCTTCCTCATCTTCCCATCTTCCCTCCGGCGTCGGGTGAGTCCTGGGCGTCCTCCCCATTATATTTTATTTATTTATTTATTTTGTATTAATGGCGTGCCCCCTGCGTCTTTCAGGGAAGTTTCTTAAAAAAAAAAAAAAAAAAAAAAAACGCTGATCACAACACTTACTAGGACTTCATAATCGGGTATCGAATGTGTGCCTAAGCCTTGTCTTTCAAAAGTGATTCTATAAGTGTTGTT
Organism: Apolygus lucorum; assembly: GCA_009739505.2. Taxonomy (NCBI): domain Eukaryota; kingdom Metazoa; phylum Arthropoda; class Insecta; order Hemiptera; family Miridae; genus Apolygus; species Apolygus lucorum. The sequence continues at coordinate 4,326,407 of CM019172.2, forward strand.
GGACGTGTCAAAAGCGTCCACGGAACCAGTGAACAGTCCATCTTGAGGGTAACGGAGGCGTGCAGTAACCTGAAAATTACGTAATCATTACAATAAATTTTACAAGCATACAGTTGAAGAAGAATAATATAATTTCGAGTTATTTGATAAAAGCTATGAGGCGATTCCCAATAATTTAGAATCTCCATCACTTGGTTGGCAATTGGTAAACTACGATACCACCAGACATTTTTGACGAGGTCCTAACCAGATCCAAGACTCCTCTCGCGAAACCTACCTAATTTCAAGGGAGATGCTGAAGTTTTAAACTGATCTCTTAGTGAAATGTTTACTAGAAATGGACGGTACAGAAAAATAGGTAAATACCTATCCGAAGTACTACGGAAAACCTTGAACTTGCTACAAACGCTTGAAAATAATACTTCGTCTCATATCATGAGTTAGTGAGTGAATTTGGAAATAATGAAGATGAAAGTACACCACATAACACCAGTTATATCTCTATCTATGAAAAAAACATTCCTGTACATGGGTAGAAACATTTTTTTCAACGCGTCATTGTATTGATAATTTGTGCAAAGTACTGGTAACAGAAGAGTCTCGCAGGAGTACACTGGAAGGCACAACACTGCGAAGAAAAACTAGGAAATGGGAAATTAACGACGAGGTGCTAAAGAGGCCTGATGAGCGGCATTGCCAATTTTCTTCAGATGGAGCCTCCTACTGAAACCAGTCATAATAGAAATCCCAATTCGATTGGAAATCTTGCTCAATGGAAACTTACTCCTTGTCAATATTCCAAAAGTAACAACACACTGTACTTCCATTTACACTGCTTGTAAGAATAATCATCGGCTGAATGATGTCATTGAATTAACTATTTCAAAAACTATCCACCTCTTTTCGAAAGGTTGTAGTTGTAATAAGTTTTGTTGTGTAAATCTAAAGACGTACTTTAGTTCCAATAACCAGTTGCAATGGGATTTCCACAGGAAGGTCCTTACAACTGTTGAGGTCAGTCGGTTTCCTCTGCTGAAGCTGTCGTATTTTCGATCTTTTCCGTTCCAACTCGTTTCGCTCTTCATTAAAAAAGGCCTGAACGAACAACCATGAGAATTTATATTACAGTTTTCAATTGAAGAGAACATTTGTATCAACTTGGGAGTTTTGGAGAGTAAACATTCCTCCAAAAATCTACAGGATTCCTCTATATGTAAGCAGAACTTATTACAATATCCATGAGATGGTATTGGGGTGTCGGAAACTGGATTCAGCGCTGGCCAGAATGAAAGTTGAATTAACACTTTCTTTGGTATTTAAAATGTTCAGGACTGTATTTTTTCGTTTTAGCCAGACTTCTTTCACTCAAGTATCTACAGGGTGTCCCATGTTAAGGACCGAAAAACTTCGGGAGTCGATTCTTTATCTAATTTTAGTAAGAAAGCGTCTCCTAGCAATTTTTCGTTAGACGCTCAATTTCCGAGTTATTTTAATTTTAAGATTTTTTTCGTGTTTTCGACCTTAAGCCATAAAAATGACCATAACTCGCTCAATTCACAAGCAATTCAAAATCTAATTACACCGTTGGATAGGGCATTAAATTTACTATCTTTCTATTGGTTATACAAAATTTTTTGTTAGGTCGTGAGGGGTGTAAAATTGTCAAAATTTCCTACTTTTTCTTTTGATTGTTAAGGTTTTATTTCCACAAGATTTTCCACGTACCTCTACATCAAAAACTGCGCAAAGATCTCAGCTTTCTAATGGTATAATTTGTTTTAATTTTACTCTGCTAATTAGGGGTGAAAAATACGTTTGAATGCTAAAAAACGTAATCATGAAAATCAAGGTTTCTGGTTCGTTGGGCCTCGGGCAGGTTCGACGAATTAGGGGTGGAATTCTACGTCATCTTCCACGCTATTAGACCGATTCCATCACCGTTGGTATGTGAAAGCTCAGTATTGAATTATGGTAGGTCCGAATCTTTTTTTTTTTTTTTTTTTTAATTTACTTGGTATTCTGCACGAATTTCTCGATTGTATGAAAAAAGAGATATCTCATAAAGAATAGCGTGTAGATGTGGAATAAAGAATAAAGATAAATAATGATATTTTAGAGAAAGAAAAAATTATGTTTATGAACAAAAATTATCTTTATCTTCATCGAAGTACGTTATTGACTGAACATAAATGAGATAATAAATTATCCTCTACTCCGTCTTTGACTTTGTTTGTCATTCGTCCGGATACCTGTAAACGCAAAGCAAAGTTTTTAACAGCCAAGTAGAAAATAATTAAGGAATGTCATAATTTGAAGCAGTGGTCATCATATTACCGATTCAGAGTAAGTGCTCAATGTGACCTCCTCCTTCTTCAGTACATAATGTGCGTTGTCTCCTGACAGCTCATTCCTCAATTATTTTCTACTTGGCTGTAAAAAACTTTGCTTTGTGTTTACAGGTATCCGGACGAATGACAAACGAAGTCAAAGACGGAGTAGAGAATAATTTATTATCTCATTTATGTTTAGTCAATAACGTAGGTACTTCGATGAAGATAAAGATTATTTTTGTTCATAAACATAATTTTTACTTTCTCTAAAATATCATTATTTATCTTTATTTTTAATTCCACATCTACACGCTATTCTGTATGAGATATCTCTTTTTTCATACAATCGAGAAAGTTGCGAGAATTGAACATTAAATTCGTGCATAGGTAAATACCAAGTAAATTAAAAAAAAAAAATAACCTACCTACCAAAATTCAATACTGAGCTTCCACATACCAACGGTGATGGAATCAGTCTAATAGCGTTGAAAATGACGTAGAATTCCACCCCTAAAACCTCGAAAGTGCCCGAGGCCCAACGAACCAGCAACCTTGATTTCCATGAGCGCAACCACGTTTTTTAGCATTCAAACGTATTTTTCACCCCTAATTAGCGGAGTAAAATTAAAACAAATTATACCGTTGGAAAGCTGAGATCTTTGCGCAGTTTTTGATGTAGAGGTACGTGAATAATCATTTGGAAGTAAAACCTTAACAATCAAAAGAAAAAGTAGGAAATTTTGACAATTTTACAGAAATGACTTTACGAGTTGATTTTTCACCCATCACGACCTTACAAAAAGTTTTGAGTAACCACTAGAAAGATAGTAAATTTAACGCCCTATCGAACGGTGTAATTGCTCGTGAATTAAGCGAGTTATGGTCATTTTTATGGCTTAAGGTCGAAAACACGAAAAAAATCTTAAAATTGAAATAACTCGGAAATTAAGCGTCTAACGAAAAATTGCCCACGATAGCACAACTTATACCAGGTTACCAATAAACCTGAAAAAGAGTAATTTCTAAAGAAAATTACAATTTTTGAATTTGATTTTGAAAATTAATGCTTTGACTTTGATTTTTATGGAGAAAATCGCCGAAAATTACATCGAAATCGGATAGTAGCTTCGTATTGCTTTTGCCATCTTTCAGGACTTTCAGACAGACAGACCGACTGTCAGATGGACAGACAGGAAGGTTGTTTGGTTCAGGAAGGTCCAAAACGTAAAATACGAGTAGAAATTTAATTTGGTGGACTTTTTATTGAAATCCTTGAAAAGTGAAGGCAATAATACTTGGTCGACTCTCTAGCGGAATATGCCTAAAAAAGCACGTTTTTTCGCATAAAACTCAATTTTTTCAAAGAAACTTTCCTCTTAAACCTTGAAACTGACATACCATTGGAAAGGTGAGATCTTGGGGTAGTTTTTCCCGTTGAGTGCACCACGATAGCGGTATTTTTTACGGGGGAATCGTTAGCCTGAAAAATTGTCGATTTTCGAAAAAAATTATAAATATTGACTTTGATTTATTTTTTTACTTCAACAAATGGCTTTAAGAAACTGGGTTTCCCACTAAATGGATAGGAAATTTAACGCTCTGTCCAACGGTGTACTTAGATTTGAAGTAGCATGAGAAATAAGGGAGTTATGACCATTTTAGTGCTGCAAGGTCGAAAATACGAATAAAAACTTTAAAGTGGAAAAAAAAAGAATTTTGAGTGGGTTAAGAAAAAATTGCTACGAGACATTTTTTGTTGCAAATGAGTTGTAGAATCGATCCTTGAAGTTTGGTCCATCCAAATGGTAGACACCCTGTATAGGGTGTAAGCCTTACTGGTCTGCCATACGATACCAGTCGATTCTACAACTAATTTTCAACAAAAAATGCCCTTCAGCTTTTTTTTTTTAAAAAACCCTTTGTTTTCGAGTTATTTTAACTTTAAACTTTTTATCGTGATTTTGACCTTGTCATTAAATCGATCATATCTCCTTTAATTTGCTGTGTAAATTACAATTTGAGGATACCGTTGGAAAGAGCATTAAATTTCCTATCGGATAGAAGCCTTACCTTTTTTTGAGACAAGGTTTGAGACAAGAAAACGTCCTCTAAAAAGAGAATTTTGCGTAATTTTGGAAACCTCGCATTTTTTCAATCTCAAATTGAACTACGAGAACCCATACTTTTTCAAGATGCGAGAACAGTGAAAACTGCGCCAGAATCTCAGCTTTCCAATGGTATAATCAAAACATATTCTACAAACGTATTTAGGGGAGAAATTCGTGTTTGAACGCGGAAAAACGTGCATTTTTTCAACGAAATCGGCGCTCTGCCTAGTTGATCTGAGGGGTCGGACGACAGCAATGGGTGGGCGGGCGCCGCAGTAGACCGCGAGACCTCCGAAAACAGGAGGCCAGAGCGCTGATTTCGTTGAAAAAATGCACGTTTTTCCGCGTTCAAACACGAATTTCTCCCCTAAATACGGTTGTAGAATATGTTTTGATTATACCATTGGAAAGCTGAGATTCTGGCGCAGTTTTCACTGTTCTTGCATCTTGAAAAAGTATGGGTTCTCGTAGTTCAATTTGAGATTGAAAAATTGCGAGGTTTCCAAAATTACGTAAAATTCTCTTTTTAGAGGACGTTTTCATGTCTAAAACCTTGACTCAAAAAAAAGTTGAGGCATCTATCCGATAGGAAATTTTATGCTCTTTCCAACGGTATCCTCAAATTGTAATTTACACAGCAAATTAAAGGGGTTATGACCGATTTAATGACAAGGTCAAAATCACGGATAAAAAGTTTAAAGTTAAAATAACTCGAAAACGAAGGGTTTTAAAAAAAATTGCCAAGGGACATTTTTTGTTGCAAATTAGTTGTAGAATCGACTGGTCCCGTATGGCAGACCAGTTAGGCTTACACCGTGTATAATATGTAACTTTTATGGATTTTTATTCATTGAGACCACAAATAACGTGATAATTGGAGTAAAATACTCATTAGAAGTACGATCGTATACTCCAAGGCTTACCTGAGAACATCGTCGAGGTTTACCCATCATCCGTCTCATTTTGCACCATTCAACCCTCGTCAAAAGATAAGTTTTTAACTGCGGAAATGACTCTTTCAGACACACGGTAAAGTCGTTTTCTCCACCGAACAGGGAACTGGAAAATGAATGCACCAACTTCAGAACTTCATCGCCAATTTGAAAATGATAATGGCACTGTAACATACGTCCAATCAACACAAATATCGCTCCAGTACTGCGTGGAAGCATTTTGGTCTTAATATAAAGAAGTCAAAAAACCATAAACTTATTAAATGGTTAGGAAGTGCCCTAAAAACGAACGTCAGCTAATCATGTTCCTCAATTGTTTTTGTTGTCATGTAACTTCTTCGGATTTGGTACAGAATATACAGGGAGTTATGGATGATACAGGGAGTTATATTAGTTATTAGTTAGTTATGTTAAGGACCGAAAAACTTAGGGAGTCGATTCTACAAGTAATTTAAGTGAGAAAATGTCTCCTAGCAATTTTGTTTTAACCCCTTGTTTTTCCAAGTTTTTCTCATTTTAAGATTTTTTCGTGTGTTTGACCTCATGCTTCTAAGAGCAGTCGTTGATCAGCTTGTCAAGGCTCTGGATGGGAAAGAAACAGCTTTATTGACAATGTGCGATCTTTCTAAAGCCTTCAACTGTATCTCAAAAGAAATTCTACTCGATAAATTGGAGTTTTACGGAATTTGAGGAACTGCACTCGACATAATAGCATCATAACATAATAGTCATACCTGACAGATAGATACCAATTGACTGAAACAGGAACTAAGAGTGTCTTGGTGAAAGAATCAGGAATAGGTGTGCCGCAGGGATCAATTTTGGGGCCTCAGATTTTTGTTCTCTACGTTAGTGATATGTACCTCTGTACCACTGCAAGTATCACTCAGTATGCAGATGATACGACAATGATAAGTAGAAGTGAAAATCGATCCGAGGTGATCACCAGACATCTCACTGATTTCAATAAGCTCCAAAAGTGGTTCTCAATAAACGAATTAGTTCTTAACCCGAACAAGCCAAAAAATATCATTGTTAGCACCTCCAAGTCCAACATCGATACGTCTGGACTGCAAACCGTGGAAAATGCAAAACTAGTGGGCGTCATAATTGATAAAAATCTCAATTGGAGTGCCCACACCGAAGCCCTTGTGAAGCAGCTAAATGGAGTAGTTTTCGCCCTCAGACAAGGTGTGAAGTTTCTACCAACCGGTACAGTCAGACAGGTATATTTTGGAATGTTCCACGCAAAGTGTACTTATGCTCTACATGTCTGGGGGAACTGCAACTCAATAATGCGTATACTGCGGGTACAAAAAAAAGCCATACGTATAATCAGTAACTCAAGTTATTATGAGCATTGTAGGCCACTCTTCAAGCAGCTTAAAATCATGACAGTAATAAATCATTACATCTTCATCTCCGTCAAGTATGTCAAGCTCAGTGACTTTCCTGTCAGAGGTGACTCCCACACATATGATGTTAGAAGTAAGAATCAGAAGGACCTGCCTTCTAATAGACTATCTCTAACACAGAACCAGTACCACCGCACATCTTTAAAGCTCTACAACGCAATCCCATTGAAGATCAGGGAGTTGAAATACATGCAATTTGAACGAGTGCTCAAGAAATTCCTGACGTTGAATCCTTTCTACAGCATCAAAGAATACTTGGAAAGTGATATGAAAGAACATGTAAACTGTTTAACTGTGTGACATGGGTATATGTAGTTTAGTCAAGTAAGTATGAATATCTATCGGCAGCGGAGGAAATTTATAACAGTACTCACGCTTGCTATTATAAACTAGATATGAGGTGCTCGGAAATATGTATATGCAAGAAAATGATACGCTAGTCTATAAGTCAATCATCTAGTCACTTTGTTTATTTGAGGTTAATTTTAAATTATCTAGTCATCACGAAAAAAGTCACAATCTAGTCACTATTTGTTTTTATTCTATATAATTGGTTATTTTATGACGTTGACTATTGCCCATAATTCTGTGTAATTGAAGGGCTGACTTTTGAACCTGTTGTTATGTGAATGTTGACTATTAATGAGATATTTTTGTGACGTTTGATGAGAGATTGAAGTGTTGAAGCGAGCTATTTAGACGCATTCTCGCCTTGTAAAAGGATTTTGAATAAAGATGATATTATTATTATGTCACTAAAATTATCATAACGTAAAAACGTTTACATGTAAAAATAAGGGCACAGTTGGAAAGGGCATCATATTTCCCATCTTTACAGTGACACCAAAGAACTATTTTCGGGGTCCTGAGGGGGTGTTCTACGGGGGACGTCCGGAAAAAAAGGGGACAATTGTCGTAGGGGGTGATGGGAATTTTTTTTTTCGTGTAGGGGAACTCCTAACGGTCACAATGAGCGCTCGCCCGTCTTCGTTCGTTCAAAAATGTCGTCGCAGGAGCCCGTCGCGTCAACCTCTGCAGGTGTCGTTCGCTCCACCTACCGCAGGTGCGAGATTCGGGCAGTGATCAAGTGTGAAGCGTTCCTGGACTCTATAGTGACTGGGGACGAGACTTGGGTATGCCACTATACCCCTGAGTCCAAACGACAGTCCCTACAGTGGCGCCATACCCACTCCCGCAGTGCCAAAAAATTCAAGGTGCAATTTTCAGAACACAAAATCATGGCATCTGTGTTCTGGGACAGGAAGGGAGTGTTATTGGTTGATTTCATGGTCAGAGGGACCACCATCAACGCCAATGCCTATTGTGAAACCTTAACAAAATTGAAAAAAAAAAAAAAAAAAAATTAAGGACAAAAGGAGGGGAATGCTGACTCGAGGCGTGAGCCTCCTTCCTGACAATGCCAGGTCGCACACCGCGCGTGTGACCCAGGACCTCCTTGTGAGATTTGGATGGGATGTCATTAACCACCCACCATATTCCCCTGACCTGGCGCCCTCGGATTTTCATCTGTTCACAAAACTGAAGGAGTTCCTGGGTGGAAAACGGTTTTCTAGCGACGAGGAGGTCAAGGAGACTGTGGAGAAGTGGCTGTTGGAGGTGGAGCGGAGCGTCTATGACGAAGGCATAAAAAAGCTCGTGCCTAGGATGCAAAAGTGTGTGGAACTTGCCGGGGACTATGTTGAAAAATAAAGGATTAAATTTTGAACATAATATGTTCAAAATATAATTCAGGATATTATCCTGAAAATTTCATTAAAATATATGAATTTTTCTAATTTTAACAGCATTTGTCCCTTTTTTTCCGGACGTCCCTCGTATATGGAATACAAGAGTTGTTAATAACAGTGGTTCCACTAACTTGGTGTTCTGTAAGGACCAACATCGATAAATGCAACAATGTTTTGATCATGACAACTCTTTCACCCGTTTCTATAACTCACAACAGTGGTTATAGGTTAAAACAGTCGACTATATTTACCGAGACGTCGGGAGGTGGTCATAAGGAATATTAGAGGAGGTTAGGTGTGATAAAGACGATTTTGAGCGCGTACTACGAGGGACGTCCGGAAGAAAAGGGGACAATTGTCGTAGGGGGTGATGGGAATTTTTTTTTTTCAATGAGGAATTTCACCGATTTCTGTTTGCATTTTTCCTGAATAGTTAATGGTGTGGGATAGATGAAAATCGGGCTGATTTCGGAAAATAAGTCTCCTGTTATTTTTGGGAGACAGTCAACATTTTTAATTTCAAAACTAACCGGGAAAACAGACGTCCAGCGTGAACGCTCGCTGATTGGGCTGTTCAGATCGCCGTCTCCTCCCAGTGTTGCCCATTGGGACGACAAAATCGTGTTTTGTAAGAGAAAAGTTATCAAACAAAAACAGAGGAAACCTAATTTTCCTCATCTCGCTTTTTCTATTTTTTTCTTCAGTTTTTCGATTTCGAACTTTACTGTTTCATGAAATTTTGCATCTGGGGACTATAGATTTCTCGAACTCAGCGCATCAAGCGGCCATAAATGAACTATTCCAGGATGACGTCATTTTCCCGGTTTTTTTAAACATTCGTATTTTCTACACTGTTTTGTTTATTCGTAAATTAGGAAGTTCGGGCTGAAAGTTTGCCTTAGGGGGTTTTTAGAGGTGCTGAATCCGATTTTGGGGTCAAAAATAGGAAATTCCGACATGGTGAAATTCCTCTTTTTTTTTCGTGTAGGGGAACTCCTAACGGTCACAATGAGCGCTCGCCCGTTGCGTCAACCTCTACAGGTGTCGTTCGCTCCACCTACTGCAGGTGCGAGATTCGGGCAGTGATCAAGTGTGAAGCGTTCCTGGACTCTATAGTGACTGGGGACGAGACTCGGGTATGCCACTATACCCCTGAGTCCAAACGACAGTCCCTACAGTGGCGCCATACCCACTCCCCCAGTGCCAAAAAATTCAAGGTGCAATTTTCGGAAGGCAAAATCATGGCATCTGTGTTCTGGGACAGGAAGGGAGTGTTATTGGTTGATTTCATGGTCAGAGGGACCACCATCAACGCCAATGCCTATTGTGAAACCTTAACAAAATTGAAAAAAAAAAAAAAAATTAAGGACAAAAGGAGGGGAATGCTGACTCGAGGCGTGAGCCTCCTTCCTGACAACGCCAGGCCCCACACCGCACGTGTGACCCTTGACCTCCTTGTGAGATTTGGATGGGATGTCATTAACCACCCACCATATTGCCCTGACCTGACGCCCTCGGATTTTCATCTGTTCACAAAACTGAAGGAGTTCCTGGGTGGAAAACGGTTTTCCAGCGACGAGGAGGTCAAGGAGACTGTGGAGAAGTGGCTGTTGGAGGTGGAGCGGAGAGTCTATGACGAAGGCATAAAAAAGCTCGTGCCTAGGATGCAGAAGTGTGTGGAACTTGCCGGGGACTATGTTGAAAAATAAAGGATTAAATTTTGAACATATCCTGAAAATTTCATTAAAATATATGCATTTTTCTAATTTTAAAAGCATTTGTCCCCTTTTTTTCCGGACGTCCCTGGTAGTTGAATCTCAGTTATCTTGTTAGCCAAGTTTTTATTTTCATCTCTCTTCAAACTCTCTTCGTGAACTATTGTGTTAATTAGTAGTGACCCAACTTCGTTAATTATCGTGAACATCTGTTTACTTGTGATTGGATTGAGCTTGTGATTCTTTCCCATAGAATGACCGTGTTTCCTATCTATTATATTCAATTCAATAAATTTAACAGTGCTTGTCAAGTGATATCACATCTCTTTTGTTATTATCTTTGCTCATTACAATTAGCGATGAGCTTATTAGTTGATCTTTTAGGACTTCTCTCTCCTCTCAATGTGAATAAACAATATTTGAAACTTTGGAAATGCATAGGGAAAGGTCTACTCGTCTAAAGACAGTGCGGTTGACGTCAAAATTGTCAGGATGGTATCTCCTTTGAATTAAAAATGACTGAACCATTTTTCCAACCTCTTGTGCACACCCTACTGATCCATTGGTTAGTATTAGATCACGATTGATAGACAAGTGGGGTAGGTACAGGGTGGAGCGTGGCAAACAGATGGATTTGTAAAGATTCCCCTACCCGACAGGAGGGTCGCGTCGCAGGTAGCTGGGCGAGGGTTCTTTTGAAGGAGGGGGAAGGGAAGTTTGTTTCCACATACCCCTTCAGTCGCCAACATGTTGTGGTCTGTGGAACATCCCACGTTTTGTGTAACAGCTTATTTCGAGAACTCCCGCTCGATCGTCCGCGTTCAATGTGCCTTTCATTTGAGGTTCAATATTGCCCCCCGTGGCCATATTCCCGATCGAAATCGCATTCTTTCGTGGGTAGGAGCATTTGAGACGAGTGGTAATGTGTCTGCGATCAGAAGGGGGCCTCAGAACCAAGTCACTTCCCCAGAAAACGTCGAGAGGGTTCGAGTCGCCATTGAACAGTCTCCCAGGCGGTCAGTTCGGAAATAGTTTCAAAATTCATTTTTGAATCCTTAGAAGTGACCTAAATCTTCGGGCGCAACTAGACCCCAAATGGAGCCTACATACCAAAATTTCATCAAAATTGGTCAATGCTAAGTGGCAAAATGCCACGTACGGCGTACGACGTAAGGACGGCCAAATTTGTATCCAATTTTTGGATTCTACGTACCTTGGAACGTAAGCCATCAAATTTTGAGGGGATGTTAAAAAAAAATTCTTGGTAGATTCCAAAGGTTCATTATTGAAAATAATAAACCATAAGTGTTATTTAGCACTAGGGAGATATAGAATTTAAAGTTATTTTCAACGGTGTAATAACATTTGAGTTTTGACTGAAAAAGAAGGGAGTTATGGCTGTTTTAATGGCGTAAAGTCGTAAATACGAAAAACATCTTAAAAGTGAAAAAAGTCGCATTTTAAGGGGTTAAAGTCAGGCGACAAAAGAAATCACAAATTAGTTGAACAATCGAACCCTGGCCGTTGGTTCGACATTAACCGCAACACCCTGTACAGAGTTGTCCCCCTCCCCTGCTAAAATTGTTCAGATAGTGGTTAAAAAAAATTGGTCTTTAAACCTTCATGATTTTTCACATGGATGTCAAATACGACCACGGTGCGCAACGCACACCAACTTCGTTATGTCTAATGGGAAGCCCCAATTTTTTATTGCTGATTTGGATTCTCCGTGAAATTTCATGAATTTTAAACCTCTCAACCGATTTTTTTGGTTGCGCACCCCCTGGATTGTGCCAAAATTGTGATAAAGGTACACCCCAAGTGCGATACGTTTTTTTGTTAACACCTTCAGTGCGGATGACCGGTCGACCGGTCATCCCTGCATACCTGCCATACGGACGACCGGTCGACCGGTCATCTGGTCATTTCAACTCTCTTTGGAGGAGGGGGCCTGGTACCTTCCCTTTTTGATATATTCCATTTTTTGCTTTTTTTCGTCTTCAGTATGAGTTCAACTGTCTAAAACATTGTTTCGTTTTTCATGCCGAACTTTAATACGAATTTTGCGCTCGAATTCACCAATATCGAATTTCAAGCTCGAAAAATGTTCAGTACGGCAGGGTTGCACGACTTTGGGACCCGCATTGAAGGTGTTAATTTTCGACGCTAAATCACGTGGTGGTATCCATTTTCGGATTTTGCTGGAATTTTTCGAAACGGCGGCCGGAAATTAAGAGGTTTTTAATGGAAAATCGCGCTTTTTCCATCCTTATGAGTTACGACGCAATTTTAATTACTTCGGGTGGCTAACTCTACCCCTTCATTTTATTGTCTTTCCCTCCTCCCAAATTTAAGGGTAGAATTAGTTACCCGAACTAATTAAAATAAAGAACTGGCCGCCATTTCGAAAAATTCCAGTAAAATTCGAAAATGGATACAACCACGTGTATCCAGCGTCGAAAATTAATGAAAAAACATGTATCACACTTTGGGTCTACCCAGGGGCTTTGAGTGACAACCAGAAAGTGGTGGGGCACCAAACCAGAAAATATACGAACTTGACCCTAGGATCACAAAAACATTCTTTGGCGTCAAACGGAGGACCCAGTGGGGATTAATGACATTTCAACTTTATTCCAGTTAATGATGAAAAAAAAATCATTTTTAGAACTTGTAAAGATAAAAAAATGTTTATTTGTTACTAATACATTAAATGTTCAATTTTTTTTAAAACGAAAAGCACATAATTTCTTAATTATAAAGACGAGATCATAGAAAAAGTGTCTTGGCAATCATTCTACATTGTCTTCCCCGGCAGGCGCCGAGAAAGGGAGGGGGTAAACTAAAATAACACTATAGCGCATGCACGGACAGTGGAAAACTAAATTAAAAAACATCACCATGACAACACTGGGGTCTCACCCCAGATCTCAGAAATCCAGGAGTGGACAATCGATTGTAGGATACCTATAATTTTATCCTACTTCTTCTTCTTCTTCTTCTCTACAATTGCTGGCCGTGGAGACAGCCTTGGGCATGGACCTAGTAGTATACATGGAGACAAGCCTGCCATGGCCTCAGGTTCCACAATGGATATTTGACATAATAACTGCATGTCAGTGTAGAATTATTTTGCACTTGTAAAAGATCCATGCTTCCATGGATCATGAGTGAGTTTTGAGGAAAAAACGTCTGCCAAGTTGGGTGGGCAGTATAGCTTCCTCACTCATTGTAACATGGACGTATAGAATCAGTTGGCGAAAATTTTTTTTCGCGGTCCACTGTCTAGGACCTAACCCACACAATCCCTGAAAATTTCATCGAAATTGGTTGAATAGTTGCGGAGTTTGGGTTGTAACAATAAATTTAAAGTTCGCGCAAGCACAGCGGCTATTGCTTGACCAATTTGATTGAAACTTATAGGGTGTCTCTTAGAAGTTAGTCCCTAACTAACCTCCAAATTTGAGCAAAATCGGTTCATGAGAAATCGAGAAACCGAGGTTCCAGGAAATTCACGTTTGCGCATGCGCACTCGCTCCTATTGGTCCGAAGGTGCTGAAATTGATAGGGGACCGTCTAGGACCTAACCCGCACAATCCCTGAAAATTTCATCAAAATCGGACCACAGGTTAGTATAGTTTTGCCCGGGACAAGGATTGACCACAGACAGACAGACAGACACGGAACCAAAATTGTTCGGGAAACTCTAAAACGCAAAAAGCAAGTGGAAATTTTGATTTTGGAGGACATTTTTTTTCACTTTTTCACGAATACAAAGCTTCCCTACTTTCGGTAGTGAGGAAGCAAAATTTTCTGCTAGGGAATTTTTTCTACTTTGGGGAGAACACTTTTTGAAGGGAGTTTTTTCAACTTGGAGGTAAAAATCTAGCTTACAATGTTTGGTTACTCATTAAAACAATAATAACTTCGTAAATTCACTCTTTATTCAGTACCACTCAACATCAGTCTCAGAATAAACTCTTATCATTAATCGTAACCTATCAACTTCACCCGCTTGAGGGCAGGTTGCTCGACATGACCACATGACTGCTCTAGGCTTAAAACCTTATCTAAACATCTTTCCTTCTTTTTTTTTAATTTTTAATTGATTGCAAATACAATAAGTGCTAAACGACTGAATACAAAAACATAAGTATTCATACAGATTTTTAAATAGAATAATATTCTATTTATTATGGTTCGTACAGAATTGTAAACACAAAAAATAACTGAACAGGGTAGCAAATAATCAAACTATTCATACAGAAACTCAAATTTAGCAATCAATATTTGATTGAACGAACATTTAACTCACAATAAACTGAATTTATGAGAACTAAAGTAAATAATTTAAACATTAATCATTCAAAATAATTTTTTTTAAAAATTAATCAGTCTCGAAATCTTGAAGGTGGATTGACAGTACGACCAGACCTAGTCTGGTAAGGAACTCCAACATTGGACCTGTCTGAATACATTTGAACAGGAGTGTCTCAAGTCAAAACCAGGATCTTAATCACTATTTCAAACTTAGGTGTGACATCACTGTTCAGGATGGACTAGTCTATTACACCCAGCGATTGTTAGTTCCTTTAAAACTACGACGGCACATTTTTACTCTGTTGCATGAAACCCATTTAGGCTATCATAAAATTAAAAATAAGGTCTAACAATTTTTCTGCTGGCCTGGTATTATGGCAGATGTCTTGAATCTCGTCACATCTTGTCCCATCTGCCAGCGTTTCCAGCGTAGAAAAATCAAAGAAGAATTGATGCCACATGAGATTCCTGAAGTCCCTTTCTATAAAATAGCTGCCGATATTTGCAAATACGGTAATGGCGTCTACCTATTCGTAGTGGACTACTATTCGCGTTGGTTGGAGATCGTGAAAATGAAAGATAATACTGCCAAGTCTGTAAATGATTCACTCAGGGTTATTTTCAGCAGATTTGGAATCCCAAGGATGTTTGTTGCAGAGAACAACCCATTCAACTTGAATTGAATTTTGCTGCTGAATGGAATTTTGATGTCAGTTTTAGTAGTCCCCACCACTCCTGATCCACCACCATAAAATTTACCTCATGTTCACTGTTGAAGCAAAGATTGAGTCTAATAGAACCAACAGGACGAATCTTGTAACGCCTCTAATTTTACTCGTGTGGTTGTCACCAACTCCAAAACATTCAAATCTTCCACAATCTGTAAGGGCAATATGTTAGTTTGGGCTCCACTTCTAGTTTGAAAACGATAAATTTGGATCTTTGCAACAAGAGTTTCACAAACCAATCATTCGCCTTAGAAAGTGAATTCAATTGAGGGGTTTCCTACAAGAACAAGATAAGTCAGAAATCGAAAATTCTAAACCTGCTGAATTTTGTGAAAGGCCTTTTCCTGAATTTTCCCCCTCCTGTTGCAAAACGTGACTTGTTTGGTTCTTGCTGAATTTTCATTGAAGCCCAAGTACTGCATGTTTATGACGTGAACACGTTTTGCATGTTTATGACAGTAATCAAATTTTCTGTTTTTATAATAATAATGAAGCTATTTACGAACTGTGTTTAAAAACTGACAACTAGAACATTTAAAATGTTTTTTTAGATGCCTATGTTGCTGGTTCAATTTCCATGTTTTCTTTGTTTCATCATCAGTAACATGAAGGAGAAAATAATAGTTCCTATTTTCTTAAGGATTTGAAAAATGAATGAATAGATAAGTAGACAAGCAGTCGTTTCATCAAAAACCTTTATTAGGGAAAAAAGGTTACCGGCAAAGACGAAAACAGAAATAAGAATCGGAAACAAACAGCTGGGAATGCGACGCCCTGACCTTCAGGCGCAGTGTTGCCACGCGCGCGCGGACTTATTTCATTCTTGCGGAAATAGAGAGGACTAGAATTCTCCTGCAAAATGCGCACCTTTTGAAGCCTCCCGTAGACTTGGACCTGTTCGGTTCTTGCCGAAATGAACTTGTTACTAGATATCGCACACATTCAGGAACAAAATGGCGCCTTAACCGGGTTTTTTCAAACTTTGGACTTATCTTGTTCTTGTAGGAAACCCCTCAATTGAAATGACGTACCACTGGCAAGAATACTACCCTAAGAAAAATCATTATCGCTATCTGACTCATGTGCACACACTACTTCTTTGGAAACTTTCGAATTCTTAAAATACATCTTAGAAAAGTCGTTGAAACGACTACAGGCATTGAGAACGACTACGGCCATTGTTGGCCATCTGCCGGACATTTACGATCTCCATGGAAGTATCCACATCTTCGGTACTGGTTGGTCGCATTTCTCGGCCCAGGTAGAGAAGAATAGGCAGCCCCATCCGAGCGATACATTTCAGTACGACTTCCATCAAGGCGGGAGCGATGATTATTATTACTATTATTATTACCATTCTTTGGTAGTGGCCGTAATTGTAGTCTTCTTGTTTTCTTACCTTCAACACCTCGGAGTTGACGGAATCGGCAATGACTTGGGAATTCGATTCAGCCAACTCAGTCCCTTGGAAAAAATTGACCATCCTTCCCAAGATGGGTTTTCCCTTAGCAGTTTAGCTCGCAAGTCATCTGAAGAAATGCTCAGAGTTATCTGGGCTCAGAGAAGCTTGTCTTCTTGATCATCAAAATTACAAGATTTGACCAAATCAGCATAGAAATGCTCGAATGTCCCACCAGAACGCTGTTTTCTATTGAGAAACGTGAAGATTTCCATCACTTCGTTAACTTTTGGTACACAATGTTTCTGTAATACATCAAGAATACCCTTGATAGTTTCATCATTCGGCTGAATCATAGTAATACTGTTGTATACTCGCAACGCAGGTGCACCCTTCAAGTTCTTCATTCTTGCTACCTGAACGGCTCAGTTTCAGATGAAATAATATAGTTCCATGATTCCTCCTTAAACTCCTTGAAATTCACGGACAAATTTCCTTCCAGATTTAGCGGGGATGGCTTGTTGACTCCACCATTTTGCAGGAGAGATATTGACATTCAACAAGATAAAGACTTCGGGGGCTCCGACAATAATGACAAGCAACATTAGACAATATTCTCTCAAAACACCATCAAACTCAATTAAAACAATAACTGGACTGCGCCATGTTTGGTTACTCATTAAAACATTAATAACTTCGTAAATTCACTCTTTATTCAGTACCTACGAGGGACGTCCCAAACGTAAGTTCCGATCATTTTTAAATCCGTGGGAAAATGCCGTAGGGAAAAAATTCCAACGGGGATACTTCGTGTTACATCTGGTGGCAACACTGAATTTTTCTTATCTTGCTATCACTTGTTGCGGCTTATCAGCACCAGTGTAAACATGGCTGCTACGTTGAAAAACCCGACAAATTGTGAAATCCGTTCGGTGATCCGTTTTTTAGAATGTTTCTGTGCCCGAAATTCACCGCAGACTCTCTTCAGCGTATGGAGAAGGGGTCATGAGCATCGAAATGGTCCCTAAGTGGAAGAGAAGTTTCCTGGAAGGGCGGGAAAGTGTGCACAATGAACAGCGAAGTGGGCGCCCTTCCACTTCTCGTGGAGAGGATGCAGTTTCTGCAGTTCGCAAGCTTTTGGAGGAAGATGCCCGCTTTACTCTAAGTGATATTGTCGAGAAAGTGCACAACAAACATCAATTGACTCGTTCTCAAGTACACCGAATCATTAAGGAAGATCTCAAGTTCTCGAAAGTGTGTGCAAGGTGGGTGCCTCGCCTCTTGACCGACGAGCACAAGGAAAACAGGTTGGATGCAGCACACAGGTTTTTTGAAATGTTGGAAGATGAAGGTGAGTCTCTTTACTCTCGAATTGTTACTGGTGATGAGTCCTGGGTCCACCACTCAACCCCCGAAACAAAAAAATAGAGTATGGTGTGGAAAGCTCCTGACCAAAGTGCCCCCAAAAAAGCGAAGGTGGAACATTCGGCTGGAAAGGTGATGGCAACTGTCTTTTGGGACTCCCGGGGTGTTCTTTAGGTCGATTACCTGGAAAGAGGCACGACCATAAATGCCGAAAGGTATTGCCAGGTGCTCAGAGACCTGAAAAATGCCATAAGGCGCAAAAGGCCGGGCATGTTGCGGAAAAAAGTGTTGCTGTTCCACGACAATGCGCGACCCCATTCAGCAAAAATCACCCAACATTTGCTTGGAACATTTGATTGGGATGTTTTCCCCACCCCCCATACTCTCCAGACCTTGCACGGAGTGACTTTTTCCTTTTCCCCTCCTCAAAGTCCACCTGGGCGGAAGAACGTTCCGTACGAACGCCGAACTCGAAGCCGCAGTCTCGGAATTCTTCAAACAAAATGACGCAGAAAGGGTACGACAAGGGGTTACATAAACTGGCACCACGGTACCAAAAATGCATCGATCGGAATGGCGACTATGTCGAAAAATAAAGTAGATCCGTACCTTCAAGAATAAATTTTTTTCCAAATTGGTTGAGTTTTCGATTTTTTCCAGCACTTTGGAACTTACTTTTGGGACGTCCCTCGTATCAACATCAGTCTCGGAACAAACTCTTATCACTAATCGTAACCTATCAACTTCACCCGCTAGAGGACAGGTTGGTCGACATGACCACATGGCTGCTCTAGGCTTAAAACCTTATCCAAACATAGAGAGAGACATTTTGCCGGGGCTAGACCCAGAGTGGCCTTATGGACGCCACACCTGGGTCTACCTTCATCTCAATTTTGGCACAATCCAGGGGTTGTACGCCCACTGGATGGGGTGTGCACAACCAAAAAAATCGGTTGAAGGATCTAAAATGCATGACATTTCACGTAGAATCCAAATCTGCAATAAAAAATAGGGGTTCCCATTTGAGATAACTAAGTTAAGGCAATAGGCACCGTGGTCATATTTGAGATACTTGGGAAATATCATGAAGATTCAAAAAAAAAAATGTACCACTATTTGGACAATTTTAGCATGGGGAGGGGGGGGGGACACACAACTCGTGTGACACCCTGTATTATAGTTTAGTTTGGGGTTCGGTTCCTCAATACTCAAAGGTGAATCACGTTTATGGAAATTCCAGGAAGAGCGGTTTGGTTGTGATTGTATAGCTAGAAAAATTCACGAAGTAACGAACATGACACAACAGAAACAATGGTATTGGATAATCTTGTGTAACTATCCAAACTTATAATTTTTTGCGTGTTGATACATGAACATAGATTCAGTCAATTTACCTGTCAATGTTGCTGTAGAACCATTCGTAGCAAACCCATTTCTGAGCCTTAGGCAATTTCAGGAGGTTTCGGAGTTTCATTCCAATTTTTTGTCCAAGTTTTCTGTCACCTCTGCGAAAATAAAGCGAGCAATTAAAATAAGCTAAATACAATCCAACAATAGTTTGGTATGTAAAAGAATTTTTTTTAGAAAATTGAACTTAGGATTAGAACCTACAAGTATTGGTCATGTGCGTAGATACTGTAGGCCACAAACCAAGTAGGTACTCATGTTCGCACAAACCAAATAATTACTCATGTTCGCATCACTAGGGGCCGTATTCATAGTCCTGACTCAAGTCCGAGCTTGCCCTCAAGTGTGACGGTACAAGTGGAGTCTACCACTTAAGCAATTCATAGACGTGCACTTGAACGTCGCTTGAAGCTTCTACTCAAGTGTACGGGTTACTTAAGTGCGCACTCACGGTATTCATAAACCAAATTTGACCACAAGTCGAGTTCGCACTTCACTTGAAAAGGCAAAATCCCAAGTGAGCTCCTGAGGTCCCTCAAGTGCGAACCCCTACTTGAGGATTTCACTGCTGATAATGGAAATCGAATGAAATAAAACGTAACTATAACATTTTAAAGTAATTTAATAAACAAAAATAATTGGAATACCTTGAATTAATGCAAAATACTATATTTTAAACAAAATTGATGCTTCGATGACATCACCACCAACACTTCTTTGTTTTGTTTATAAAGTGATTTTGAGAATTCATCGTTCATAATTTCAATAGTGCTCTTGATTCGCATACAGTTCCAGCAATGAAATTTGTATAGTGATTTTGTTAATTATTGATGAGTGGGACGGCGAGTTCGACTAGTTTTTTTTAACTAGACGTTATTGGGAGGTCATGCGTTTTTCTGCTATGGCGATCTCGAGTTATTTCGTAAACTTTATTTCTGGTACCTACTAATTTTGCTTTTACTCGTATCGTGTCCTTATAGTTTAATTTGTGGTTTTAATTAATCAATTTTTGATGCATAATGAGTGGGGAAGGTCAAGTGAAGTGCGAATTTCTCTCCGAGGATTTTGCAAACTTCGAGTATTTACGGCGTACATATTTCCTTCAAATAAATCCTTGTAGGTATATTATTGTATTCCGTACCTTCTGTAATCTACAGTCAGCTCTTCTGAATCTCGTCAACCATACACTGCAAGTATTTCATGTGTACCTTCTCATCAGTATCGTTTCAGTTCAACACATCCCGCAACAACAAACAGGGCCGAGGAAATCGATAGAATTTGGTGGCCGGATCATAATAATGTGGAGTACCCGTTGTCTAGATAGGTACACTATAATCGCACTGAGGGTTCGCGAATTCCTACCTTTTTTCCACAGTTCTGCGAATAAAATAAGACAAATCTGGCAATATACACGCGGAAAATCAGCAAGGCTAGTACTATTATAGTACTATAATAGTAAAGATGTGTCAACGATGTTGTCTTGTTCGAAAAAGAACAATTTTGCGCTAAAAACAACCGAATTTTCTGGCCGCGAGATAGCATTGATAACAGGAAAGCATGAAAACCCTGTCCTTCCGATACGTCAACTCGTCAAGTGATTTTATGAGACACAAGTTCGGAACACCGTTACCTTGTCTCCGGTACTCTGTGACCGTTACTGTCAATGTAAATGAAAAGAATGAAAAAAGATTAAGGAAATACTGACTGGTAGAATGGAACTCTACTAACTGGGTAGGCCCTATCACAAGAAATAACTTCACAAAAACAAGTTCTGTATTAACTGAAACTTCTAGACTGTATTGACTGACAAACATAGACGATAAAAACCAAGTTACATTTTTACAAAATACATGATTCACGACTAGAAAGAACTTCAAGAACGAAAATAAAAACTTGAACAGAAAATTACTGTTTATTATTTTTTGTTTTGCAAAAAAAGAGTGCGAGAAACACGAAAGAAGGCCAACAAAACAATTGGAAATGTTCCATAGAAAAAAACATGGATACTTCCAAAAATAGGACATGGAGTCTCAATAATCACAGCAAGGGCTGCCAACTTTTGAACATTTCAAGCCAAAGTGTGGGCTGAGTGGAGTCGAAGTGCACTCTCGACTTTCACAAGTCGCGGGCACACTTGGGAGCCAAGTGTTTACTTGACTTGGACTATGAATACCGACTTTCGAGTGTAGGGTGGGACTCCACTTGACTGAGTAAGAGTAGAGACTTGACTCGAGTCAGGACTATGAATAAGGCCCTAAAACTTAGCTCGACCGAAAATGGGCAAACGTCCTACTAGTGCAGTCGGAAAACCCATTTCAATAAACATCGAGTTAAGAACAACTTAGCAGTTACAACTAAGCAGAAGGTAACACGGAATGATGATTACAGTTCATCAACACAGTGCACAACTCCAAGTACTTCTTCTTCTTTAAGTGCCCTGCCCTCAAAGGACGTTGGCGATCAGTAGCGAGACCTGGTCCTTGTCGACTACGGCCCTAAAAAGCGAGGGTGTACTGAGCCCGAACCACTGGCGTAGGTTCTTAAGCCACGAAGTTCGCCTCCGACCAACACCCCGCTGCCCAGCAATCTTCCCTTGGATGACAAGTTGCAGGAAATGGTACTTGTCATTCCTCATGACGTGTCCGAGGTACCTACTCAAGCTTCCGCCTTTTGATGGAGTCCATAGGCTCTACATCCTTATTCATTCTGCGGAGCACCTCGACATTCGTCACTCTGTCCACCCAGGGAATCTTCAAGATACGGCGATACGTCCACATTTCAAATGCTTGGATTTTGCTGCACAGGGTTTCAGTTAACGTCCAGGCCTCCACACCATATAGCAGGAGGCTGAACACGTAGCATCTCAGTACGCGCACCCTAATGGCAAGGCTAAGGTCACGGCTCACTAAAACTTTCCTCATCTTTTAGAATGCAGATCTTGCCATCTCTATTCTACAAGGTACTTCCCGTGCAGCATCCCAATTGGCGTTAAGAACGCAACCCAGGTACTTGAAGGATTCAACCCTCTCAATCACTTCACCTCCTACTGCCAATGGCTCTTGGGGAACGCGATTGTCCTTGCTGATCACCATCCATTTCGTTTTTCGGACATTTAACTTCAGGCCTCTCTCTACACTGGCTTCAACAACAGCATTCACCAAAATCTGGAGATCTGCGAGGCTCGCAGCTAGGAGAACAGTGTCATCAGCATAACGGATATTGTTAACTATAATTCCGTTCACCACGATGCCCTCAGGCCTTTCTTCAAGTGCCCTCTGGAAGATCTGTTCGGAATACAGATTGAAAAGGAGGGGAGATAATACACACCCCTGCCTTACTCCTCTCTGTATGGCGAGCTCCTCGGTAAAACAACCGTCAACTCGCACATCCGCTGTCTGCTGCCAATACAGATTACCTATTATACGCAAGTCCCGGCCATCCAAACCCAAGCTTCTAAGCACCTCCAACAGATCTTCATGACGGACCATGTCAAAAGCCTTCTCATAATCGATGAAACATGCATAGACATCCACATTGACGTCCCTACATCGTTGCACAAGCACTTGCATCGCAAATAGAGCCTCTCGCGTACCAAACCCATTTCTGAAGCCGAACTGGCTATCGCCGACATGGGCTTCACAGTTTCGATATGTACGATGATGAATCACTTTGAGGAACAACTTCAGTACATGGCTCATCAGGCTAATTGTACGGTAATCGCAGCACATTCTTGCATTGGGCTTCTTTGGAACAGCGATGAAGATAGATTTAAGCCAATCTTTCGGGAATATACCTGTAGTATATATGGCATTGAACAAGTCTACCAGAAGGTGGAGTGACTGCTCATCTGCCAACAACTCCAAGTACGGTACAATGGTAATTCGGGGCTCTGGTGGAGCAGTTCTGAAGGGTCCACTGAAGAGAACCCACAGTAAAGCCTCATTTATTAGACGGAGCGATTAGCAAAAGAGTGCACCTTGTGTAGCAGGAGCACCCAATCAATCACAGAAGGCCGTTGAGAATTCAGATTTGAAAACTCCACCTTGTAAGGCCCACTTTCACCAAAAGTTGTTCTTAACTTGCTTAGCTAAACGCGTTAATAGTTAATCTGAAGGAATAAACCCGGCAAGATGGCGAGCGTCTTTCACCAACCCAAATCATCGTTAAACGTCGTTTAAGATAATCGAGTTTGTTTAAACTTGAAATGTCGAGCAGATCGAATGAAAGTTGGACATTATGACGCATTTGGGGCAATAGAAACGTTGAACAACAACCACTCCCGCATTTGCTATCAGCAGATTACCGCCTTGTGCATCTTTATCAGTGTCAGTTTTTCGAATTCCTTGTTCTGTTTATTTGCTGATTCCTGTGGTTTGTTTCGAGTTTTCCGTTCCCTTCGTTTTATTTTGCTGAATAATTTCATCACCTACCTATTGAGTTATTACACATCATCACTTTGAGCCGCAACAAGCGCAATAACTCCAGTATTTTTCCAGACTCAAGTACCTTTCTTGATGTATCCTAGTGAAACAGTGGCCGCCGCCTTATTCTGAACGGTAGGAATACTTCGATAATTTGAATGATTACCGATGGATGTAAACTCGAAGATGAGGGCCCCCGATTTCACCTCAATAGAAATTTATTTTGGTAGAACTGGTCTTTTTGTATAATTCGTCCGAATAGAAACAACCAAGGAATGTAGGTTGCACTATCATGTTATTGAAAAAACCATTATTCATTTTAAATTAACGTTTTGAACTTATTTGTTCGATGGGAACTCAAGGCGAGTGTCAATCTAGTCGAGCACTTGGACGATTGGGGGCTTGGAAAGGAGGAAACTCAGTAACGTACATAATCTCGGAATGTGGAATCCGATCCAGGATTCAACTCAGACGTCGTCGTCATCGTCAGACGAGTCAAAAATAATTCGAAATGCAAAGATAATTCGCAATTTCATTTCGAAAACAATCACAAATCAATGCGCGGCCATGTTGAATTGGTAGTTAAACGAGGTTTCCTAGTTTATTCGGCCGATTTTCGACCGTTTAAACTCGAACCCCCCAAGATGGAGTTTAAACTCGTAAATCGCTCTGGTGAAAGACGATGTTTACTAAACGTCGATTATCTCTCGCCTCGTTTGGTTTAAACTCGTTTCGAATGTTTGGTGAAAGTGGGCCTAAGATAGTGGCTCCATCTGGATATACGTTGGAAGTCTCAGCAGCTGGACGACAGACGCAGAAGAGCTCCCAATATCATCATCTACGAAGTGCCTGAGCCATCTGCTGGAAGTCCCATCAGTTTTGATGCGCTGGATTTGCTAAACCAACTAACCATCGACTATGGTGATCTTGTCTAACGCCTCAACCGTTTGGGCCCCGGAAAACAGGTTAAAGTGATTCTGCTTCAAACATTCTTACGATCCCCTCCTCGCCATCACCAACTCATCTCCATGTTTTCTGACAAAGCCCCGGAACTTCGTGGTCAGTTAAGCAAGTTGAGAGAAGAGGAAGAAATTGATCTCACAGAAATTGATCTCATACATCAACGGTGTGCCATGTGTTAAATCTTCTGCTCCAAAAAATGGGTAGTTAAGCCCAGTAAATTAACTTTGTTTCTTTACTAAAATGTCCGTGGATTATACACGAAGCTCCCAACTATACACTACCAGGCTTCTCTTCTAACTTTGTATTACCTAACTTAAATAGAAACATGGCGGTCTCCTTATGTTGAGACCACAGAGCTCAGGTTATCGAACAATAGTACTTTCCAAACTGATCGCTCTTCTAATAATTCCTTTAAACACACAAAAAAAAGTTAAATTCAATTTTCTTTATTTAAACTAAAATGGATTATATTAATACTGTATCAGAGTTGAAAAAGAAAAGAAAAGAAACAAAAAGTAGAAAGGAATTTAATTCAAATCCACTCACATTCCCTCATTTTTCGTTGGCGTTTGAGGTTCGGACGAGTCTTTTTTATCTTTCTTCATTTTCTTAGATCCAGGTTTCACTCGGGGAGTCTTCAACATGGAACGAGGTACGACGATGTTTTCCGACTCGGGCGTCTCATCTTCGTCGTCGTAGAACAGCTTGTTCTTTTTTCTTATTCGAGCAGGCTAAGAGGAAATGGTAACAAGAATAAATATTTTGAAAACAGATTTGGTTGATTTTTTACTTATTTGTGTGTCCTGAGCAACTTAGTTTGACTGATTCTTGTTTTTTGGAGAATTGGAACACTTGCAATAGGAAAAACTATATAACTGATAAGGAAAGGTGCTTTTCAATCATCTGGGTGGACCTTTTGGTCTGACTCAGAAGATCTAACAGCCAGATTATTCCCAAGTTTTGCTGCCCCGAAAATTCTCATTCCAACCGGTAGCTGCTCCGAAATGTTTCAGAACTAGTTCTAGTCGCGCATGTGCAGGACTGCCATGTTCTGAACATGTTCCAAACAGGGTGGTTGGAAAATACCTGATAATTTTGATGACATAAGGTCGAAAACACGGAAGAAATCTTGAAATGGGGAAAACTTGGAAAAACAAGGGGTTAAAACAAAATTGCTGGGCGACATTTCACACTTAAATGAGTTGGAGAATCGACTCACGAAGTTTCCGGTCCTTATTATGGGACACCCTGTTATTAGAGAGTTCCTAGTGGTTTTTGATATGGCGTGACACATTACACACACACTCTCAACATGGAAGAATATACTTCTTCCATTCTCTCAATCCGGCGCCGAATTGTGATAAGAACACGCCGTATCCGATACGGCGCCGTATTGTTACGGTCTAATACGTCACTAGGAGGCAATCCAGCACGCCGTATTGAAAACATGGCGGACGATCCGGTTCTGGCGCGCCGGATCGACCCTACTAGGAACTCTCTATTTCCTCGGGATGTATAACTAATGGAGAACCCAATATGAAGATTTTAAGAAACGAATATACTGAACTAGAAAGGATCAACAGAGATAAATTGTGGACAGTGCAAATAGCGGTTAGGAGCACGGAGCAACATGGCGGGCGTCGTTGGCAGGGGCCCAAAAGATTTTAATGGCCGTGGCAACATTGAACAATTCTGTACCTTAAAGATTAATAACTCAATACTTGATCTAATTCTTATTTTAATTCCCTTAGTTCTAGTGCTGGCAGATTATTATGAATGCAAATACTAAACGGTTGCATGATAAGAACTAATGAACTAGTCTTGGGCTTGGCAGCTTAGCGGCAGAGCTTGGTACTAATCATGCGCCAGTTGGTAGCACTATCTTTGGTATCCCGCCTATAAGAGGCGGGAAATCCAAACACACCCTGTATAAACAATTTATGTATAAATAATGAAAACCTGCGTTTATTTTTTATTTTTTTTTTTATATATGGACAACATATATTTTAAATTTAATTTGATTGACGTTTCATTTTTCGGACGGGGGCGGTGTTGAATGATGGCGAAGCGTCGTCACACTAATCTTTTAGAAAAGGAAGAGGCGCTCCATCCTCGAGGCCTAGACACCTAATTTCTCTCCTGGAGCCACGGAGCCGTAAGGATACTGCTCGTATTATCGCGAATTGCACTTTTGTACGAACCCACCCAGCAACCACGGATATCGGCTTATCCCACTTTTCTGACAGTGCGTGGGTGAGACGTTTTTCGAAATTTTCGAATTCTTTATGTAACACTCCCTCGCATGAACATATTAAAGGGGTGAAAGAACCACGTAGGTCTTCAGCTGCCTGGTCATATTTTCTGTGTTTTGCTCGAGCAGCATCTCTTGAAATTGAATTCCAGTCCTGGGAAGAGTAAGAGGTGGCGTCTGTATTTATTATGCGGTTATCCAAGTACGCCACTCTCTCTCTCTCCCACAGCCCTGGGATCATGATATCTGCGATGAGGGCGGTCATTCCGTTTTCAGCTTCTCTCATGACGGGTTCAATGCCGACTCTCCCCCAGGCAAGGGTTGCAAGTCTCGCACATTCATTTCGCACAGCATTGTGCCCTTGGATCACCAGTCCTCCTTTTCGACAGTTGAGAGCGTGGGTAGTGTCCATTACCTCTCCGCAGCCCTCACAGGAGGAAGGAAGTCCTCGCACCTCCTGCCCATATCTCAGTGCGAGTGCGTCTGTGAACTGGCTGCGAGAGAGATCTAGGTTGTCCCCTGCCAACAGAAGTACGGTCAACCATTGTGATGCGTTGCCTGCCACTATGCGACTTACAGACCTCTTTTGCTTAGATGGCAAAAGGGCAATGACTTCTTGGCTTCTAATGGCTTCCCTCTCTTTCCGCGCTGTTCTTTCTAGGGCTTGAACGTTTCTTACGTGGACCCAATGTTCATTGCAGTCGAGTGGAATCCCGGTCTTAATTGCAGCAGTCAGTATTAGGGATGAATTGTGTGCATTGTTTGACGTCAGCACTGTGTCTTCTAAAGCCATTCCTCCCAGTTTTATTGGTAGTGACAATAAATCGTGTTCTTGGGGAGTTACTTCGTCATTTATTCATTGTACCCAAAAATGCTATAGCTGAGTGGGCACTCAATGAGTTCGAGGAGATGAAGGTGTGAAAGTGGAATGTGTGGCGACTTTCGCGAGTGGTGAACACACCGCACACCCACGATCTAGTTTTCAAGGACAACGAGGTCGCCAAAGTGAAAATTCGGTCAGTTGTGAAGAATAAAGTTACTGACGATATTTCGACTCCGTTGTGAAAGGTGAGAGGTTTAGAGATTTATTGGGGTTGGACAGTAATAATTGGTTAGTAATCTGAGGTTAGATTAGTACCTACATTTGCCTTGCTATTTGCCTTGCTTCTGAATGAGAATAAGTCTCAGAGTATTGACCTCCGGCTGAATGGTCGTTTGGCTCATTCGGTTTGTCTTCTGGGCATGACGATCGATAACCGTCTCTCTTGGGCAGATCATGTGGGCTCGCTGTCCGGAAAATTGTCCTCTAGCATCTTCATGCTGAGGAGATTGGCAGGTGCTGTCTCTGATGATATTCTGAGAATGGTTTACTTTGCGTGTTTCCATAGCCGCATATCATACTGCGTAGTTTATGTGGGGCAACTCATCACACGCATTACGAATATTTAGGCTTCAAAAGAAAGCTGTGAGAATTATTAAACACATCGGTCATTTGGAGAGCTGTAGAGGCCAATTCAGAGACCTGGGCGTGATGACACTGACAAGCCTGTATGCTTTCGCAAGCCTTGTGTATGCCCATCAAAATTTGGCCTCTGTCGAGCGTGGTTCGGACATCCACGGTTACTGTACCAGAAATGCTGGAAAGTTGCGTCCACATCAAATTAGATTGAACGTCTCTATTCAGTCGGATCCTCTTCAGACTGGGATACGACTCTGGAATCAACTACCTGCTGACCTGCAAGACCTATCTTTGGAAATGTTCAAGAGAACAACTAAGAAGAGGCTCATACAGGCGGAACTATATGACGTGGAAGATTTTTCCCATTTGATATTTGCTTGATGTTGATTTTTCCCCGATGTATTTGACTTTTTTCTTATTTGTTAATGTTTTGCTGACGTTTGTATTGCCTTATGGCGGCTACAAATAAAAAAATTATTTATTTATTTATTTACATAGGTACTTCTATACGGCAACAATGACCAAAGACTCAGAGCAAAAAACAGTGGAATTCATTCGAAAGTACTCAAATCTGCCATGGGAGTCATCGATAAAACTCCCCATGTCCTTAGGTACCAGACTTTTCAATTTCTTCAGAACCAAGTGAGTACTCAGTTATGCATCGAAATTACACTAGTTAAGTGACAACGATTGACATACCACTCCGCGTCTGTTGAGAGGAGCTTGCTGAGGGCTAGGCTGTGACTTAGCTGGAGTGACAGATCCGACCCTCTGAAGACCCAACGAGGCTGGATCGAACTCTTCGTCCATCTTCTCTTCCTTGATCTCTCTCATCTCGGAGCCGCCGTTTTTGAACGACAGCAACGCTTCGGATGCGTCTGAAATCAAAATTACAAATGTCATGTGAAGGGTACTGTTAAGCCCTGAGGCACAGAATGATCACCCTAGTTGAAGTGCTAAAGATGCTATCTGCTCAAGAACTTGTTGACAAACATTGAAAAGTTTAAAGTCAATTTCTGTTGGCTCGAGAGCAAAATATGATTTATAATCACGAAAAAATGAAATGTATCCCCAAGAAGCTGACATCTTCAAACTTCCACCTTGATAAGGATATGTATTAGGGACAATGCATTCGAAGAAGAACGAGAGAAGTAGAGCAACAGGCTATGAGTGAGTTCAGCGTTATACAGGAAATGGATTGAGCTACGACAGGCGGTACTTGAGTATTAAACGGAGGCCACCATTACGAAACGCGCCGCGGCACTTATAGAAGGTTAAATTGTTATAGATGTTGTAGTAGAACTATTCTAGTATTGTTGTGAGTCGAGCGTTATCAGATGAGTCATGTGTCTACTCGCAGAATCCCCTCCAAGTAGGCCAAGGTCAGGGTCGTTGACCGGAGCGCGCGCCATTACCTGTCACTGTGTCTGGTCAGTGTACTGAGTGATTAATTGCTGAGTGATTTATTTATTGATTTATTGCAGTGAGGAACTGCGCGTCATCATTTGGATAGCTATTTGGCAGAATACATGTGGCGATATGATGTGACTGCTAGCGGCGGCGACGCTTTCAACTCCATCCTGACCGACATTGCTGAGTTCTGGGTTGCACAACGTTAGAACCAGGCGTCGGATTAATTCTAAACTTCACCTGTAAATCTATTAAAGTGTGTTCTTTCCAATTATGTAGTTATTTTTGGTTTCCGGTACGAAATATAGAAATATTTCGTACCGGAAACCAAAAATCTAATATAATAAAACGCCAACCGTACGTACGTACGTATGCACGGAGGGGTTGGAGGGGTCGTGGGAGTGGGGCGACGGGAGGAGTTGGGGGCGGGAGGAGTTGGGGGCGGGAGGAGGCGGAGGAATCGTTTTTGCCTACTTTTAGTAGGCTTTTCAGCTAGTAACTACATAATTGGACTATAGGTTAGGTGGCCTCCGTTTAATACTCTAGTACCCAACAGGCTTCTAAAGTGGTAACCAGAGCGTTAAGGCTAAAGGGGATGACAAGTATGTGAGAGAGACAGCTAAATCGGGAAAAGAGAGTCAGGAGCTTAATCATTTTCCCAACAGTTCTCAGCTATCAGTGGACCGATTTTCATTCTGTAAAATTATTTGGTTTCCTTTCGTCGTATTCTATGCTTCTGCCATGTTAAATATCTCATAAAATCTATATTTTTTGACGAAACACCATAATTAATTATTTGGTGATTCACTCATTGACCAAATATGCAGGTATTAGAATAAATTTTCACAAAAACGAGATACCAGGGATATTCTAGCAGATGTCCCCAACATATGAAATCCATCAGAAATCAAAAACATTGAGAATTAGCGACCGAAAGAGAAAACGAAAATCAAAAGCAGAGCTTAGGGATGAACTTCAGTCAGGCAACCCCCCCCCCCCCCCCTCACCATTCAGAAGACAACAAACCCGCCCTTCAGCTCATCGCCAACTGCCCGACACAGTTCCTGCACCGTAAAACCGTCAAACTTTACCCCACCAGAGGTAACTTTACCCCAAAAAGTGAGAATCTTCAATTGTGACGTAAGCGTGTAGAACATGGAAGAAGTATTAGGAAGTGTCACTCAAGGTTAAAAAGTGTGCAGGAAAAAATCCCCCTCTACTGCTGCGATCTGGCGAAGCGTAAGAGAAGCTTTCAGCTAGTAGTAGAGGACGCCAATAGATAGAGTTGTAGATGCACTCATGACCGAAAATTCAAATAAATGCGGACACAGAGGCTCGACTTGCCAAAAATTCTAGGAGGGTATGGATTTGAACCCAAGACCCAGCATTACCAAACTGCCCTCTCTGGCAAAGTTACAGCGCTTTAGCTCGCTCGGACATCGTCACTTCCGTGACAACTGGCCCAACAACAATGATCTCCAGAAGAAAGAGTTATATCAACTGAGTTATATATCACGTCAAATTCTCAATTAATCTTGATGTACGAGTAGATAAATTTATATTCGGTTCTTACAAAAAACATTGTATTACCTTTAACTGGCCACAAGTTAAGCTCTTTTTTTTTTTTTTTAAATTCGCTCGTTGGGAAATGCAAAGTACCAAACTGGAACTACTCGTATTTCTGACTACAGGTAGGTAGTCACCTACTTTGTTGAAAATGTCGGTTTTTTTCATGAAAAGAATGACCAATTTGGGTAGGTATACGAAACTTGATCCAAACAATCAGATCATAGTATGATATTATTGATTATTGACTATTTTCTATAATAATGGAATAGGAAAAGAAGTTTGTGTATTTATATATTAAATGTAGAATATTTTGGGCCTTTCGAATTATGAACAATGCGGTCACAGCACTGCTGTGGCCAATCCAAACTAAGAAAAAAAAACTTTAAAGAAGCGATTAAAACTTAATTAACTATTATTATTTGCCACAATGTTTTTCCTCTGTGTTCATACCTTCCCCCTTCTTCCGATTTTGAATTAATAGTAACGAACAATAATTTTAGCTTCTTAGTCAATAATCAATAGGTAATAATAATACAGTCAATTATTGACTGTATTATTATTACCTATTGATTATTGACTAAGAAGCTAAAATTATTGTTCGTTACTATTAATTCAAAATCGGAAGAAGGGGGAAGGTATGAACACAGAGGAAAAACATTGTGGCAAATAATAATAGTTAATTAAGTTTTAATCGCTTCTTTAAAGTTTTTTTTTCTCAGTTTGGATTGGCCACAGCAGTGCTGTGACCGCATTGTTCATAATTCGAAAGGCCCAAAATATTCTACATTTAATATATAAATACACAAACTTCTTTTCCTATTCCATTGAGCACAATGAAAAATTTATGTTCTTATTCAATATTGATTCAAGGCTGAGATGATTCGCAAGAAGGTAAGGACGGTATAGAAATGGCATCTTTTGGTCACTTTCGCATTTGCGTTCTACTCTCTCTCCCAATTCACACACTCTTGCGATTGGCCACCTAAGCTGATAGTTCATTTACGCTTCCAGAGGTGGCGCCACAGCAGTAAGCGTCACAGATTCCCCTATGGAGTGATTCTTCCTAATATTCTTCCATGGTGTAGAACTTAGATAAAAGTTAGCTATTGTGTTTTCGTTATTCTCCACATCTAAGAGAATCGATGCGGTTTGCGATGGCGCCTTTATCCATGTTATCAGCTGTTATCAGTCATTGTTTCCTGTTCAGCTGTTTTTGTCCTGTTTCTCGTGATCCAAAATTTCTTCCATATCAGGTGTTTGGAGTGGATTTACCAGGCAAGCCCTCATCATATCACTTTCAATATCTTATTTTGAACAAAATACACTAATCAAATTCTCAAAAAAGTGCTTTCTTAGTTATGCCTTTGTTTACCAAAAATTTGATGGTAACTTTACTCCAAAAACCGGGTATCTTTACTACACTATAAAGGTTGGGATAAAGGTAGCCTCGCTCATTTTTTTCTTATTTAATCTCGAAAAATATTTGAGTTTTATAATTTTCGCAGTGTTGAATGTAAGGTTTCTAGTGTATCTCATATTGCAGATGTAAGAGATGGGGAGAAGAAATGAGAAAAAGCTTGGTACCGAAACTTAGACACCGAAACTTTACAGCAATGATATGAACATATTCGTGCTTTGGTCTCATGAGTTGTGATTTACAATATTATTTACTCGTGGGTTAACTTTGAAATTTACCATTGCAATTCATTTGAAAGTTATCGAATGCGAAACAGACTTTTCCGTGATTTTGTTAAGTCATTCGTTTATCGTTTATTGTCCTTTAATATTCCTTTACTTGTAGAAAGTTTTGCTCGATTACCTACATAAGTCTGTCTATACTGGAAGACTGAAATTGTGATCTCTCAACCAGAAATATCGCATTTCAAGCAAATTCGTTGAAATAAATGATCATTGGAATTTATATTTTTCTTAGGTATAACTTGTATTTTTCAAGCTAAAATTCAATTTTTCATAATATATTTTATAATAATATTATAAATACTTGATATTATCAAGTATTTCTGGGGTAATGAATTCAATCTCGACTAGTAAGATTGCACCACTGCCCGTTTCTGTAGAGATAAACGTGAGTTTTTCAGAGTGGAGTAAAGATAGACGCACTCGTAGGTAACTTTACTCCAACATTTAAACAATTAAATAGGGGGGTTACAATTATCTGATCAATGAGCTCGACCACTCAAAATGTTCAGGAACCCATTTCGAGTGGGAGAAATTGTATTTGGAACTGTTTTGGAGTAAATCTTAAGCAAGGTGCTAAATCGAGTGATCCTCAAGCGAATCAAGGGGTCAATAGAAAGACGACTGAGGAAAGAACAGGCTGGGTTCAGAGAGCAACGTAGCTGTACTGACCTTATTAACACCTTGAGGATTATCCTGGAGCAGAGTGTCGAGTGGAATAGCCCCCTCTATCTTGCCTTCATCGATTTTGAGAAGGCGTTCGATTCTCTGAACCGGGAGGTAATGTGGAAGATCCTTGAGACGTATGGACTCCCGAGCAAGATCATCAATCTTATAAGGAGCCAGTATGAAGGATTCGAATGCCGTGTTGTACATGAAGGTGTGCTGTCCAACCCCATCAAGGTTGAAACGGGCGTAAAGCAGGGATGTGTCCTTTCGCCAACCCTGTTTATAATCGCACTGGATAGTATCATGAGAGCGTCTCTTGGAGGGAGGAGACGAGGGATTCAGTGGGGACTAAAGGACAGGCTAGAAGACCTGGATTTCGCCGACGACCTGTGTTTATTGGCCCAACGGTTTAGTGACCTAAAGGATAAATTGGGCGCGCTAGAACGGATTGCTGGGCGTGTTGGTCTGCTGATCAACGTGGGAAAGACCAAGGAAATGAGAGTGAACCAGCGATGCCGAGACCCGCTTGCCCTTGGAGATGGACCAGTAGACGAGGTTGACTCCTTCGTCTACCTGGGAAGTATTGTCACTAAAGATGGCGGAGCTGTGGAGGACGTGAAAAGCCGTGTGAAGAAAGCCAACGGAGTGTATGATCAACTATATTCAATATGGAAGAACAGAAGCCTCTCAAAACGCACCAAGATACGGCTTTTCAACACTAACGTCAAGTCAGTACTGCTCTATGGCAGTGAGACATGGAAAGTGATGGAATCTGTCACTCGCCCCCTACAGACGTTCGTCAACTGCTGCCTCCGAAGAATCCTCGGGATATGGTGGCCTGAAAGGATTTCAAACGAGGAGCTCTGGAGAGCAACTGATCAGCTTCCAATCGACATTGAAGTCAAGAAGAGGAAGTGGAGATGGATTGGCCACACCCTTAGAAAACCGGACGGTGCCATTGAAAAGATAGCCCTCCATTGGAACCCGCAAGGGAAAAGGAGGCGAGGAAGACCACGGGAAACCTGGCGGAGAGCAGTCGAAAAGGATTTGAGCCGGGCAGGCAAAACGTGGACGGATGCGAGGAAGACTGCTGCCGACAGGACGGAATGGAGATCTTTCCTTGATGCCCTATGCTCCACTAGGAGTCAAAGGATATAAGTCAAGTTGGAGTAAATCTTGGGGTAAAGTTTCACGGTTTTACAGTACTCAGAAGTTTTATAAAACGCTTGCCGGGTGGGTGTGGCTCATAGCTTCCTAGTATCCATAACTCGAAAGTATTGATACTCTTGTAATTGATATATCATCAAAAACCCGGTTTTGAGAATATCACCCCCTATTTTTCATTAAATAATAATAAAAACGTCTGCAAGTAGGTGTGACACATAGCTTCCTCATACCCATTAGGTACCCGATTGTATAGATTATCCGATGCATAGTTGTTGATCTCAAAACATCAATCTCTAAATACCTTGCCCTACTCTTATAAGGGACCATCTACACGTCAACCAGCACAATCACTGAATATTGTTGGGAAATACACAAGTTATGGCTATAACAAGGAAATATACGTTTGCGCATGTGAAGTGGCTTTTATCAGTTTGGGGGCGATGATTATCATGGGGGAACATCTACACGCCAACCCGTATAATCCCCGAAAATGTCATCGAAATCGAGGGAGAATGGGGTATTTCGGTGGGTCAGAAATTCAGGTTTTTGACCTCAAATTTGGATTCAGCACCCTTGAAAACCTATATACTCCAACTTCTAGCTCAATGATACTATAACATGTGGTAGAAAAATTAATTAAAGAGATCACACGTTTGAAAAAGGCGGGCCGCTATAAATGCACACACACTAGGCAAGGACTACGCTGCGCGCGTGTGTGAGTGGTGTTTTGTAGTATCCAAGAGGTCCTCCAAGGGTTTCTGTGCATGGATACTTTTTTCAAAAACAGTTGGGTAGCTACGTCACGATTGGCTAGCTACGTCACGATTGGCTAGCTACGTCACACCATTCAAATCTTCAACTTTCCTTAGCTTTTCTGATTTTTAAAAACATTTTCTCGACGAACAGACCCAATTACCGTTATTCCTGAGCCATACTCTTTTGAAAACATAAATTAAAAAAAATTGACTGAAACAAGGATTTCACGTTTGCGCAGGCGCAGCAGCTAAATAAAGCGCTTTTTGTTGTTAGAATTTTTAAATTTGTTACACTTTTCAAAAATTCAATCCCCAAATTTTTTCCGCACATATTTCTGACTGAACCAGAGTGATGGGTGCAACACTTTTTTTGATGTGTGTAAATTGCGTACTTAAAGCAGAAATTACAGTGTATGTCTTTGGAGAATGGAAAATTTTAAAAACAGATAATAAATTACTATCAATAGTTGACATCCGTAACATCGACATGAATTGAAGCTTCTTGCACCGTTGATCAGTCAATTTTAATGATTCATGTAAGGATGTAGAAATGTTTGAGAGTTGTATTTTGTAACATGTATTGTAACTAACTTGTTGTATTTTGTAACTTGTATTGTAACTACCGTCAACTGGTACAACTTTCGCCACTTCGTTCAACAATGTGCCACAAACGTTTTTCACAGTCAGCGCTACCTAGCGATTCCTGGGATGAAGCTATTAATTCAGGAAAAATCACAGGGGCAGGGCAATAGTATAGGCACAGGTTAACCAACTCAACAAGCTTATCAGTGGACATCAGCGAAAGTGATAAAATTGCATCTGATCCCGGTTTTTTTCGTAAGCTGAATTTGTCCAAAAAGTCTCCTTTGGGTATCCCACTAGCATTTGGTTCACGTTTCTGGTAAGTTTAAATTTTCAAACCTATAATATCAGCAACGAATTGCCATATTTGCCTTTTTCATGAGTGTGTTATTTCCTTTGATATTTACAGGAAAGTAAAAAATGGGACAAACAGGGTACAACTTTGTGCCACCAACTTTTTCCCGTTTATGCATTGATATTTAAAGTGTTCTGTCCTATTTTTTGATCACGTGGACGATCCAAATGTCACAGTTCACGAATCAAACCAAATTACGGAACCCAAACCTTTTAGGGAGAGATCCTAACCATTTCCCCCATATATCTCCGCATCAGATAGGCCTACAGAGACTATTTTTTGTAATTCTTCATATTTTTGGTCAAGAAATAGAGCAATGAGCTTACATTTTAGATTTTTAAATGTTACCATATATTCTTGTTGGTATCATACATTTGAAAAATTTAAATGCTCCAAATATCTTCACTCCGATTTGTTAAAACTAACCTCCTGATGGTTACCTAAAAATCTCAAAATTTTCCGTTCATCCATGGTTTTGGAATTACTTTTGAATTGAGCCAAATAAATCAGGGTTATATTTTTGTTATAAAAAATATATTTTCAGTGTTATGCTTACTGAATTTTATTAAAAAATGAAGAAGATAAGGTTTTGAGTTTTTATGTGATCACACACTCCCTAAAAAGTTGAAAAATATTGAAATTTTTTTAGAAACAAGCTTTTTTTTGGTTCCTTTTCAAAGTCAACATGATGAGTAACAAAGAAACCAGGGCAAGAAGTGTCCACTGCTCGATATTCGTATATTTTCAAGCTAAAAAAAATTGTGGTACATTGTTGCACCCTTATGGGGTACAAGAATGTGCCACGAAAAAACATTTCTCTCTATTCTTGCATAAGAGATAGAATTTTTTTCATGGTGGCATTTGAAACTTGGAAAGTAGAGGTACGTTGGGTAAATTTTTCAATAATATACGATGAAAAGTTAAGTATTTACACGTAAGAAACCTCAAAATTGGCACAAAGTTGTACCAGTTGACGGTACGTTTAGCCAGAATTTTCTAACAGTTTCCAAAAAATAGGGTTTTCGACTAGAAACCAGTGATTTCCCATAGGAAATCGTTTCACCTAGATCTCAGCCCAATACTGGGAAGGAATAAAATATAATAGGGTAGTAAATAATGGTGACGTGGAACAAGAAAGTATTCTTCGGCAAAGCAGTTCAGTTCTCCAATATGACCAGGATTCTGGCTGATGACAATGCGTCAAAATAGGTACTGATAAAGAAACATATCTGCAAGAATGACATAACCAAACAAAATCAACTAGGATTATTCAACTAGTACGTGATTCCTGAGCAGCTCAACGTAAAATGAAGTGTCTTTCTTAAATATTTCAAATGGGCCGGTATTTTCCCGATCTGCTTCTGTCAAAGAAAAAAGAACCATCCTGGTAAAAATTATGGAGACATTCTGTCGTGAGTAACTAGGAAACCCTACACGTTCGCTCACGACTAAAAATACGATATCCCTATAGAATGCAGAAATTATTGAGATTTGCAATCGGGAAATTACCTTCAAGTACCTACTTGAACGAGGCGCCCTAAAAAATCCAATAGATAAAACCATCCTAGTAATCCAACAGAATGAATCGATAAACTGTAAAACAACCATTTTAGTGCATCGTACATTTGATTCGTTCTTCTTCATCTGCCAACAACGAGAAACTCTGCATTTTACCGAGAACATAAATATAATCGAACACCGCGAAATGTAGGGAAATTCTTTTCGAACGGGCGTGAAACGAACGATTCTGTCAAACTAAACGCTCAAGGGCACCCACAGCGCTACGTGATATGTGGGGGAGGGAAAAGCATTCGGATTTGAAGTGATGCACACTTTTCATTAACAAATTTTCAAACGTGAAATATCGACGGATCGCCAGTTTGAGATCGTGAAACATCGTGGAAAATCCCTCTCCACGGAAACGAACGATTGCGAAATTGTTTTCTCACAAAACTCAAAAAATAAAACATCCCAAGAAAGAAGACTTGGAAACTTGAAGGTTACGACGCTTCCCGTATTTTCGTTGTCATAAAATTCAAAATATTGCTCGATTCACGGTCGTGGAGTGCCTCAAAAAGCATTACGTTATAAGGAAAAGTATAATCGAGAAAAAGCTGAGGGAAATTTGTATAATACCGAAGTCCCGCCTTGAGAAATCGGGTACCACTTTTCAAAAGAAAGAGAGATACGAACCTATATTTGAAATGGGGGGCTCCAACACTAAACTTTTGTGCAGGCGTGCGACGAATTCAGAGGTTTTACGGGTACGAAAACACAAGTTCTGATCGGGAATTAAATTGTAAACATCAAGATCTGAGTAAAACAGTTAAGCAAAAAAAATAACAAAATTAGGATTAAATGAAAAATACGTACTTTCAAGTTCATCCGCCATGTTCACGGAGTTTGACGAACAATGTAGCCAACATTGAAGCAGAAAAATT
Organism: Apolygus lucorum; assembly: GCA_009739505.2. Taxonomy (NCBI): domain Eukaryota; kingdom Metazoa; phylum Arthropoda; class Insecta; order Hemiptera; family Miridae; genus Apolygus; species Apolygus lucorum. The sequence continues at coordinate 4,365,635 of CM019172.2, forward strand.
TCCGTTTTCTAGTCGACAAGCTGATGGAAAAATCGGAATATTACTGCATAATTTGAAATTTCTTGTATTATTTTTATCAAATTTCAAGATTTCATTTTTTGTTCATTCGTGTCTGAAATACTAGTGAAAATACTACTGATCATCACATGCATGGATGTGAAATGTGGGAGTTGGATAGCTGCATGGATGATGAATAGTAGGAATCAAAATAGAAGTTAGATAAATTTAGAATTTCATGATTTATGATTGAAAGTAAAATGAATGAATTCCCAAATTTTCATTCATCCCTTCAATTTTCATTATTCCACTCTCCCCTGCCATTTTCACCATTGCAGTTGTTCTGTTGGTACCATCAACACCCTTATCCTTATCATCAGCTGTTCTGCTTTTGCATTTTCTGATCAGTCTCATCCCTCTTTCAGTGTTATTTTTTGTCTATTTTTCAAGCATATTTTTCATCTAGATATTTATCTATAATTTCCATTGTGAATTAGTTCATTGGTGGATTACTTAACCATGGCTCCAAACGATTTCCCTCCGCCGAGGAACACCTTCGAACAGTTCGCCAATACTGTTTATAACATGGTGGATGGGCCCGTCACTTGGTTCCGAAGTGAGAAAAAAAATCATTTTCCAACTACTTACTCCTAGGAACTGATAATAACTATATCAACATTGATACATTTTATCAATCAGAATCCATATCAATTATCAAGTCGGATATGTGTAAGCTAGGTTTTTATATGGGCGTATCTAAGAGATTTACCATACATTTTCATAGCCTCCTGCTACCATATCTTGCAATTTAAACATTCATAACATTTATAACATTCATTTTAACCACTATTTACGTGCATCACAATTGTTTCTTTTCTACCACTATAAATAATATATTGTTACCATTATTACCATAAGTATTTTGACAGCCTCATTTGTTACTTGCAGAGGCTGATGATGGCATAACGTCCGAAACCGGTCCCCTGTAGTAATACGAAATAAAACTATGTGTGACTGACAACGTCTCGTTCAATCATTGATCTAAAATCACACAACGTCTGGACATCTCAACTCAGTATCTAAGAGAGTTCATAATGGGGTATTTCGGTGGGTCGGAAATTCAGGTTTTTGACCTCAAATTTGGATTCAGCACCCTTGAAAACCTATATACTACAACTTTAAGCCCAATGATACTATAACATGTGGTAGAAAAATTAATTAAAGAGATCACACGACTGAAAAAGGCGGGCCGCTATAAATGCACACACACTAGGCGAGGACTACGCCGCGGACAGCCCCGCGCGCGTGTGTGAGTAGAATATTGTAGTATCCAAGAGGGGTTTCTGTGCATGGATACTTTTTCAAAGACAGTTGGCTAGCTACGTCACGATTGGCTAGCTACGTCACACCATTCAAATCTTCAACTTTCCTTAGCTTCTCTGATTTTTTAAAAACATTTTCTCGACGAACAGACCCGATTACCGTTATTCCTGAGCCATACTCTTTTGAAAAAAAAAATAAAAAAAATTGACCGAAATACCCCATTGCTAGGAGCCCAAATACTACGGTTGGTTCATCTCCCTCTTCATCTTATTCCATAATGGGGTATTTCAGTCAATTTTTTTTATAATTTTTTTTTTTTTCAAAAGAGTAAGGCTCAGGAATAACGGTAATCGGGTCTGTTCGTCGAGAAAATGTTTTTAAAAAATCAGAGAAGCTAAGGAAAGTTGAAGATTTGAATGGTGTGACGTAGCTAGCCAATCGTGACGTAGCTAGCCAACCACTGGGCTGAAAGCTGAATGTGGGAGCCCGAGAAGCGTTCTGATTGGTGGAGCTCCAGGACGTAGTTATAGCGGAAAGCAACAGATAGCGTTCATGATCACTTGTTCCCAACCTCATCACAACAAGTCACCTTATTTATCACATATTTTTCTCCTTGGTGCGTTACCGGCTGCATCTAAGTAATTAATTTGATAACATTCAGTTATATTCGCGATATGTACGAAAAAAATCGAGCGATTTTCTATTATACACTGGGTTTCAAACGTTTCTTTGGGTGGCAGTTGTCAATTGAATATTTGAACTACTGGCGATAGGGACAACAACAATTGCATGAAGAACTCTGAAAATACCTTTCGCCTTGATTGGTTTTTCCAAGTAATTTTTGCAAATCTTAACACTCTCCGTGCGGACTCAAAAAACTCGTTTTCGCCTGTGGCGGGAGACCTTTTTGTCAGGAATTCGGTAATGCAAACCCGCAAATCTTAAAGATAACAGAATCCCCCTAAGTGAAACCGGCGCACTCTGGTGGCAACAAGAGGACCTACTAAGCACGAAAAAAATCCGAAAGAGGTTCTTAAGTCATCCACTAGGTAGCAGAACGATGAACAGCTCGGAGATATGCTTAGAGAGCTGTGATGGCATAAACCATCACTCGCCACTCGCGAAACTCGGCATGATGGTTGTTACCATCATCCGCACAGAGAGTGTTAAGAGCTAGGGCACTCTTGAAAATTTCAACCCTCAATGAGGAATTTCACCATGTCGGATTTTCTATTTTTGACCCCAAAATCGGATTCAGCACCTCGAAAAACCACCTATGGCAAACTTTCCTAATTTACGAATAATCAAAACAGTGTAGAAAATATGAGCGTTTAAAAAAAACCGGGAGGATGACGTCATCCTGGAATAGTTCATTTACGGCCGCTTGAAGCGCTGAGATCGAGAAATCTATAGTCCCCAGATGCAACATTTCACAAAACCAGTAAAGTTCAAAATCGAAAAACTGAAGAAAAAATGATTTCCGCTTAGAGCCTAATGGCTAAAATGTGACATACCTTGAAAAGGTTTTTGCTCCCTCTCCCTCTTTATCTTCCTTCCACTGTTAATAATTTAGTAGGTAGACTCACCAATTAACGGCTTCATAATAACATGTCAAGCATGTTGTCATAATGTGTTGTCAAGTATATTTGTCGTCAAGCATTTTGATAAATCATAGCACTACTTTCCTGTCGCTTTTTCCTGTCGTTTTTCGGCGGGGGGTCCCATCGCTAAAACCTTTTCAATGTTAAAAAAATAGAAAAAGCAAGATGGGGAACATTAGGTTTCCCCTGTTTTTGTTCGATAACTTTCCTCTTAGATAACACGATTTCGTCATACCAACTGGCAACACTGGGAGGAGACGGCGATCCGAACAGCCCAATCAGCGAGCGTACCCACTTCACGTTGAAGAGGTCCATTTTCCTGGTTATTTTTTGAAATCATAAATTTTGATTGTCTCCCAAAAATAACAGGAGACTTATTTTCCGAAATCAACCCGATTTTAATCTATCCCACACCATTAACTATTCAGGAAAAATGCAAACAGAATTCGGTGAAATTCCTCATTTTCACCTCTTAGTGTAATGACACATTCAGCGGTTTGCGGTTCTCTGCAGCTGCAAAACCGCGGCGAAAAACCGCGTTTGGAGCTACATGACACATTGAGCAGAAAACCGCGATGGGGTTGTTGTTGTTGGTGGTCGTGATGGGGTTGGGGTGGATGGGGGGATCGAATTAATTTGAATCGGAATTGAATTAAAATTAAAATGAATGGAATAATTTGAATAAATTTCTATAACACTGCAATAATTCTGCGACAATTTTTCGCTTCGCCCTCTGTCCACTAGGTCGACAGCGCGGGGCGGCGTGGCGCGACGCCGCGCTCCAGAAGTCTGGAGAGCGGCAGATTGCGAAAAAGTTTCGACCCGCGCCGCGCTGTCGACCTAGTGGACGGGCACCTTAACAAGTTATTGTCCGATTTCTATGAAATTTTCAGAGATGGTGCGGGTTATTAGTCCCCTATGAAAATCATCATCCCCGGACTGATAGAAGCGACCGCGCATGCTCAAACGTGAATTTCCTTGTAACGGCCATAACTTCCACATTTTTCATCCGATTTCAATGAAATTTTCAGGGATGTTACAGATTAGTATTTAAATGGTCCTCTATGAAAATCACCACCTTCGGACTGATAGAAGCGATACCTAATTGAGGAATACCTTGCCTCCCCTGCACTGTTTTCAAGATTCTAGATCCTATTAACCACTTTAATTGAAAATTGCGGGGTTTTCCCGCTAATGCGAGCGGATGAAGATTAAGATGGGTTCACATGAGCATAGTTGAGGCAGCAACATGGTTGGGGCATTCGATTGCCCGCGCACGCCTCTGCAGCTTGAGACTTTTGGAGTGGACTTTCGCGTTTCAAAAATTCAGATGTTTAACGCGTCGAGGCGTAGCCAATCAAATGCCCCAATGCGTCAACTGTGTTGCCGCCTCAATCACGTCAATTGTGCTTATGTGAACCCACCTTTACTTTACCAGAATTCGGAAGTCTCCACTGTGGTAGTTTAGTGTACAGGCCTGGCTGTACACTAAAACCTGGCTGTACACTAAATGATCCTTTTCTTTTCTAATAAAAATATCAGGGATATGAGAGAGCATTCTTGAATAATAGTTAGGCACTTTTCATTTATAACATCTCATTAAAACTTCAACAAAATAACTAATTTGTTATAAACGAATCGTGAATCATGTAAGCTTTGTAGAACAACGTCATCAAGATACTAGAAGACGTTGCCTTATACGTAGAGATCTAGAATACACTGCCTATACATAGAGTAGAGATCCTTCAAATTAGTAAAAATGAGAAGATTTAGGAGAATGAACATTTCAAATACAATATAGTTGTACAAAAAGTATCATGAATGCGTATCACTGAGATCCATCAAAGTAGGTTTGAGCAAAAAAGTCAAAAACCGGAGACATTACAGTTGTTGCAGAAATTAAAAACTGAATTATTACGTGTTATACAAATCACTATTCAGAAAAATCAGCAGCTTCTATTTTGGCATTATGGCATTAGTCGCACGTTATTTTGGTAGAACTATGTTGAACAATAATAACAATAATAAGTAGTAACAATAATCCGCGGGTGGCGTTTCACTTCGTGACCAAAAAAATCCGCGCGTTCGAGCAAAGATGATCAGGTACCTAGTTGATGGAGAGATACTGGCACAATCTAATAGAAATTTTACGTGATTCACTGGTATGTTTGGAGATTAGCGGCATGGAGAGATGCCCCGTGGGTGCCCGAGAGTTAAAATTAAAAAAAAAAGATATCTGACCAAAGTTTATTCAGACCCACAAATGCATTTTAAAAAACTCAGCAGAAAGAGAAGTTCTAAAACTGTGAGATGTTTTTTAAATATACGAGTTGCAGCTGCTGGGGGATTCTTTGGACACATTTTGTGAACTCCTTGAAAGACATTTTGGAGCAAATGTTGTTTGTCTCCAATTATAGTGCTGTGGACCACACAACTATTTGCTTTGGTGTCCCAAGCGCAGTAGGGGTCTTGTATTTCAACGCATTCCTTGCATGTTTTGATTTGCGAGCATCTGAATATTGAAATAGTTTGAACGTCGTCATCGGTCACTATTATCAGCTTCGGGGGAGAGCTATACAACCAGTCCGCTGGAGAAGAGAATCTCGCAATCGACAATGTCTTGATGGGTGCATGGTGATCATTTACTTGGAATTCTTCCGAAAAAATGGATTCGTGATTTTTGTGGATGACTTTGACGACTCTACCATCATCCGTTCCAATGAATAACACATCCATCGGAATTTCATCCAATGTTAGTACTTGAGGATCAACAGTTATGGCTACAAAACGGCTTTTCGGGCTGGTCCTTACGAGTAGGGGTGGCCTGAATGTAGGAACAGATTCGTCCATCAGACTGTGCGAGTTGACGAATTTCACCACAGTTTCTGGCAATTCCTCGCTGTTCTCTACGCACTGTCCTGGCCTAGGCTTTGGAACCTTATCATCAGGAACTCTCTTCCATTTGAATTTTTGGCCGGCTTTGTGTTTATAGCCGTCTTTGAAAGTTTTCAATATGGAATCTACAGTGAAGGCACAAATGGCTGAACCTCTGATGCCATTCAGTGGAGTTGTGAAAACTCCATAGATCATTTTGATCGGCGTGGTATTATACACTCCCACGACGATTTGACTGGTGGACTGTATTTCGTCAAAATAAAAAGGGTAATCTCCTGGAACAGAACAGTTGAGTCTAGCCTTCAGAAAAGATGTCCATTGCCCCAAGAACGGTTTAGGGCCGCCCTTGTCATTTTTGCATACTCTCGCAACGCGAGAATATACCGCTTTTCCACAATTGATGTGCTCTACAGCCACTTCGCGGAAGAAAAAAAAAACGTAGTGTCCATCGGACACCGAGCTTATGAAATTCGGTTCGTTTAGCTGTCTGGCGTCGACTGTTGCAGTTCTAGTAGGTTCCCTGTATATGATAGGATCACGACCCCCAAAATCTGCTATAGTTGCTGAATACAACATGCCGTCTGTTATCAACGTAGTGCTATCGTGTTTGGGATAGTAAGGGCACCGCCACAAGCCATCCGTTTCATTCCCGACTTCGTACGTTTCATTTATAAATGCGTAGTTACGACATAGAGGTTTATAGGCATTGGTTCCACAAATTAGGAGATCGCGTCCTACATCCATCTTAGCTGCAACTCGGATGTAGTTGTTGCATTCCTCCTCGGGTTTGTTCGCTTTTAGACAAATTTCTCTTTGAGTGTAAGTAGGTGACCACTCTATTCGCTGAAGTTCGTTTTCATTCAAATTCAATAAACTTATGTTGTACACGACGTTCTTCGAGCCAATGAGAATTGAGTGACTGTCCTTTTCTAGTAGAGTAAAGTAGTTCGTGAGAGGGTTGTTTCCTTTAAAGATTTTGATCCCATTCTTCAATTCGAAGTAATTGTAATACCTTCTGGGTTCGGGTGAGGTTATCAACGCTGAAGCGTACCAGAAGTGAATAATGTAGAAGAAACGAACGTTTGAATTCATATTAACCTCTTCGAAAAATGTGGTACGCAATAGTTGTGTACAGTACCTGGATATTCAATTCTTAGCAACCAACGTGTTAGTTATCATAATAGGGTGTGCGCACGTATTTTTAATTTTTTTTTCTTAGAGAAAAAGCCTTGGAAAGAAACAAAATTCGGCTCCCACAAAAAAATAAAGCCTCCCAAAAATTACAGTAGGTTTGTTCCAGCAGGGCCAACCAAGGTCAGGAACCTATCTAGTTGTGCACTACATCACCCGAATTTTGTCTCCAAAGGGGGGAAAGGGGAGGTTAATGCTTTGAAAACGTGCGTTTTTGGGCATAATCTTGAGTACTTTGTCCAGACTTAAGTTTTCAACTTAAGGGGGGGAGGTTGCTCAACAGTTGAGATGGGATGGTCGTTCCCGCATAATCTTGTAAGTTCTGGCCAGGCCTCAATTTCCCACTGATTTGCGTGTTTCTTTTTTGTTCGACTCAGATATTAGAGAGTTCCTAGTAGGGTCGATCTGGCGTGCCGGAACCGGATCTTCCGCCATGTTTTCAATATGGCGCGCCGGATTGCCTCCTAGTGATGTATTCAACCGTAACAATATGGCGCCGTATTGGATACGGCGTGTTCTTATCACAATTCGGCGCCGGATTGAGAGCATGGAAGAAGTATATTCTTCCATGTTGAGAGTGTGTGTAATACGTCACGCCGTATCAAAAACCACTAGGAACTCTCTAATATCCGAGTTGAATATTATTTCACCAGAGTATCAAAATTAGCAAGGGAAGGGGCGAGTGGGGGATAATATTCACAAAATATCCTATTTTTAATATTTCGGTTCTTTTATAGCTTACTAATGGGGTATTTCAGTCAATTTTTTTATTTTTTTTATTTTCAAAAGAGTAAGGCTCAGGAATAACGGTAATGGGGTCTGTTCGTCGAGAAAATGTTTTTAAAAAATCAGAGAAGCTAAGGAAAGTTGAAGATTTGAATGGTGTGACGTAGCTAGCCAACTGTCTTTGAAAAAAGTATCCATGCACAGAAACCCTTGGAGGACCTCTTGGATACTACAAAATACTACTCACACACGCGCGCGGCGTAGTCCTTGCCTAGTGTGTGTGCATTTATAGCGGCCCGCCTTTTTCAAACGTGTGATCTCATTAATTAATTTTTCTACCTCATGTTATAGTATCATTGGGCTTAAAGTTGTAGAAAAGAGGTTTTCAAGGGTGCTAAATCCAAATTTGAGGTCAAAAACCTGAATTTCCGACCCACCGAAATACCCCATTCTCATTATACCTCCGGATTTTCATGAATTATTCTCTGTATTACCATGGAACAAATTAGCTTATCAAAACTAACAGATGATTTTAAAATGCTCTTGAAATTCGAGGCTCGCATGCCGCTAGAAATGTTATGTTAGTTGTGGGGGTGGGGGGGAGGCCACTATTTCTTGCCTAATAAAATACCAAATAAATTTGATCGAGTGAAACAGTTTTTTCGCTTACCAACTGGTTTGAATAGACCTAATGCTTGTCCAATGGGACGTCCCCTGGAATGCACGCATCACTCAACAACATGTTTTAAAACTGATCTTTGCTTTTCAATTCACAGCCAAAGTTGTGGAGCCTAACCAAAAAGACTACAACTGGTACCACAGAGTCTACAAGAGGGTGCCAACTGTCGATGAGTGCTACTGTGATGATCCAGTTTGCAAATTCGAGGCCGATCAGCAATTCAAAAGAGATAAGTTAGTGACATTTTATAGTTTCATTTCCTGGTATAGCAAATATCAAGTATCTACTTGTGATTTCTTCATAGTAGCGTCAATCCTTTCCTCACATGTAGAACTTACCTTATTTTAGGATGGTAGATAACGAAGTACTCAACATACTCCGTCAACGTTTCGAAGACTGCGTCTCCTGGGAAGCACCAGACCACGTCGCCAAGTGCAAGGGGCTGAAAGATATCCTGGACGAAGCCACCACTAATTGGTTCATCAAATGTGAGATTTTCTTACTCATTTCAAAATTATTCGAACATAATGCGAGTCCTAATTTGCGACTTTTTTTAGTCTCTTGACTTTTTTTAACTCCCTTGAAATCCGACTTCTAAGATTTTTTTCGTATTTTCGACCAGATCAGATGTTGAAAAATGAGCCCGAATAGTAAACTCTCTAAAATCTCGTTAATCTACAGTTTTTTCCAACGTTTGTAAGCCTAGCTGAAACTGCTGGTTCATTTCCCTCTGTAGCCCCAAATGTTGACCGAAAAACTCAGCTTTCCAACGGTATGGTAAAAATTGTTTCCAATATTTTTATTAGTGGCGAAAACAGCGCTTGAATGTGACAAAAAACGTGATTTTTTTCAACGAAATCGACGGTTTGACTGGAGGATTTGGGGTTGGATGGAGAGTGAGAGGAGCGTCGGCAGAGGAGACCCCCGAAACCTCCCGTCAAACCGTCGATTCTTTGAAGAAAAAAAATTCACGTTTTTTCGCATTCAAGCGCGGTTTTTTCCACCAACAAAAATATTGGAAACAATTCTGACCATACCGTTGGAAAGCTGAGTTTTTGGGTCAACTTTTGGGGCTAAAGAGGGAAATTAACCGGCGGTTTCAGCTAGGCTTACAAACGTAGGTAAAAATTCCGATGTACATTTTCGAGAGTTTACTATTCAGGCTCATTTTTCAACATCTGAGGCTTCTTTTAAGTTTTATTTAGCACTAGGGAGATAGAGAATTTAACGTTCTTTTCAACGGTGTAATTACATTTGAATTTTGAGTGAAAAATAAGGGATTTATGGCTGTTTTAACGGCGTAAGGTCGAAATTACGAAAAACATCTTAAAACAACTTTCAATGCCAACGTTGTCATATGACATCACGCCAACCTGTCCCGCCATGCCGGAGTTGTCATATGACAGCCTCTCTTTTGAGGATTTTTCAGTCCAGTCGAATCGGTGGCCTGTTGCCAAAAACCACTCTAAAGGTGGCCATTCACTACCGCTCCAAATGGCGTGGCGCGGTGAATTTTGGCCAACCTGGATATCAGACCCAGCCGACCGCTCCATCAAAATCGTGGTGGTTTTCCCACACCATTTGGAGCAGTAGTGAATGGCCACCTTAATGCTTCTGGTTTGCCACGAGCGTCAAGAGGAGGGTCCCCCCCACCATCAGAAAAAGTTGGCTGGGAGAAACCCGGTTTCAGGGAAGCGTTTTGCCAGTTTATGAGAAGCACAGTGTTATGACGGCGTGTGAAGGCGATCGGCTTCACGTCAGCTTGTCGATTTGATTGGTCCCTACTCAACGAAGACAAAGGACGGGACAGCACTCGATGCCCGGCGCAGGTTACCGCCTGACAGTGTGCAAGAGTGCTTTAGGACTTCAGCTCGGATACATACCTTGGCGCGATTGCTCGCCGACCAGAGGAATGCACCACATTTACCTAGGCCTAGTTGGGGGCAGACAACTACTAGGGTAAATGGGAGCAGAAGCCGGCACGATGAGCTTTATCCCATACCAAGACCTCTGAGGAACTGTGGGCTTCAGAGAGAAGGCGAGGTAGAGCGAGAAATAATCAAGTCGAGCTTTCGAAGACGAATGCATGAATGACAGAAGGGGAAGCCCTGAGTCCTCCTTTTATATTGGTTGAACAAGGTAAGGGGAGAATGGAAAAAGGTGACGTCATTGTTCCCCGTACCTCACCTTACCTACCTGGCATGATGAGTCACTCAGAGTTTCCCTTGTCCTTTATTGGAGAACTAACATGGTTAAGAGTATGAGTCATTACACACAGTTCGCAGTCTCTTTGATACGTGGCCTGGGGCGAAATTGGTGGACTCAGAGCTGGCATTGAAGGGGTTAAAAGTCGAAAAATGAACTGAGGAATTATGGAAGCTAATGAAAGTTGAAGATTTGAATGTGACGTAGTAAGTTGTTGTGACGTATTAACTTGCTGACCTTGGACCAAGACGTTCCACTAATCCCCGTGGTCTCAAAAACCTCGTGGCTAGGGATGGGACATCGATATCGATAATATCGAAACATCGATGTTTTGCTCGTAATATCGATTTTATTAACATCGATGTTTTACATTCGATGTTCTTCAAACATCGATGTTTCGGTCCGAAGATATCGATATGTCGACGAGATGGTCTGATAAAATCGTTTGATAAATTTGACCTACTAGGTACTGCAAGGGAACCAGACAAAATCCAATTTCAGACCAGATAACTTCATTGAATTTACTTGGTATTTGAAGAAACTCTCCTACTTTTCAATTACTGTGATCAGCTACCTCTTCGCATTTCTGTCCATTCACTTCCTTAGCTCAGTGGTAGCGAGCTCCGACTCAGAAGTGTAAATATAGTTTAGTCGGAACGATAGGAGGTCAATTCCCGGTAGAGGGATGATTCAACACAATCATCATTTTTTATAACAATATAATTACTGGAAAAAATAGAAAAAAGTCTCTTTATGCTTGAACCAATAATGGAAATGGGGAAGGTATGGGATATCAAAATGAAGTGCATAAAAATCGGATAATTTATCACGAATGAAAAAAATTATAATGGAGTAGGTTATCCAGTAAAGTAAAAGCACGCCAAAAGAAAAAATATCCACTTCTTATGAATGGATTCTAATTGGTTGACAAATGAATTAAATTTCACAATTTTTAAAAACATCGAAAATGTTATCGATGTTTTTAAAAATGTCATTGACATCGATATTTTTCATACGATGTTTGATCGATATCGATGTTTCTATGAAATATCGACATCGACATCGATGTTCTCTGTTCGATGTCCCATCCCTACTCGTGGCCTTGGATACTACAAAATACTGCGCACACACGCCCATGGTGTAGTGCGTTCATGGAGGCCCGCCTTTTTTTCAAACGTGTGATCTCTTTATTTAATTTTTCTACCACATGTTGTAGTATCAATGGGCAAAAAGTTGGAGTACAGAGGTTTTCAAAGGTGCTGAATCAAAATTTGAGGCAAAAAACCTGAATTTCCGACCCACTGAAATGCCCCATTGTAGTCAAATTTAGGGGAAAAATCTGTGTTTGAACGCAAAAAAACGTGGATTTTTGTCAACGAAATCGACGTTTGACGGGAGGATTCGAGGGTTCTCCTCCGCCACCTTTCCTCTCGTCCTCAATCTAACCCCGAGTCCTCCCATCAAAACGTCGATTTTGTTGAAAAAAAATCCACATTTTTCGCGTTCAAACACAGGTTTTACCCCTAAATTCGACTGTACAATATTTTTTTATTATACCGTTTGAAACCTTAGATTTTGAGGATGTTTTTGCTTAAAACCGTATCGAATCTCCTCTACACGAAATGGTTGAAACTCTCTTGAGAATTTCACTTGCAAAGTTTCAAGTTTGGACTAGGAAAGCTCTAACTAGATGTGAGGTTAAAAATGTGTGTTGTAGCTAGAAATGTCCCCAATGTATCGATACTTCTTGAAAAAAGTATCGATACTTTAGTTACCTAATATATATAGTAGTGTCGATAGGTACTTTTTTCTAGTATCGGAAGCGATACTTTTTTATCTCTCACATTTTATCTGTTTCAACACCTACGACAAGAAGGTACCTACTTGACAGTACCTCTATCTCTACGTGGATTGTTGGGAGACCAACCACTTCAACAAATTAAACAAAGATGATGTACCACCACCTCCAGCTCTGTATGATAACCTGCTGTCCTCCATCATCTAGGATGGTCAAGTGCAAGTGCAACCCCCAACCAAGTGCAATACAAAAACAAGTGCCTAAACAAAAAAATATTGGACATAGGTAGTGGTGCAATCCCCTCTAGTGCCCTCTGCAGGGAACTCCTGGGTTCCCAACTCAGTCTGTTGTTACCTGTTATATCGTGTGTGCGTCTAAAAATAAATAGTGTAAAACATTGAAAACCTTCTCGTCTTTCCTGAATCTCTCCAGTGACATCCTTTAAAAAAGTTTTGAATAAAAATGGTTTATTGTTTTGTTCATTCTGTATTAATAATTATTATCCTCGCAATGGAGGAAAACATAGACGGCATCTTTACCCATTCTTGTGAAAGTATCAATACTTCAAAATATTGATAATTTTTGAAAGTATCGTATCAATACTATTGCTTTTATCCATGTGACGTCACACAGAATGGATGTATCGATTCTTCGACTAATCGAACGGTTATTCGAATCTTGCTGAAAGGCGGCCATGTTGACTCCGTTGTAAACAAAGATTGTATGGACGGTTTTTCATTATGCGAATTTATGCGGTTATTAGTTGCTCTTCTCATCCCAGAAGCGGTATTTAATTTTTTGGTTTGCCAAAAGTGATTAGAAACAGTGTCTAAAGACAAGAGAACTTTCCGAAAAAATAAGAATATCAGCCTTTTGGCGTCGCTGATTCCCAGTGTTCCTGACAACCATGTTCGATGAACTGACTGAATTCCCATCGTTGTAAACAAAGATTTTTTCATTACGCATGCTGATTTGTGCGGTGTTTGGCTGCTCTTCCCGTCACGGGAGCAGTATTTCGTTATTTGGTTTGCCAAAAGTCATTAAGGCATTTCATCACTGGTAAGAATAAAAATACATCACATTTTAATGTGCTTACATTACTTCAGTCATCAGTAGTTAGGTAGTAATAATAATAGAATACCTACCCTCATTGGACGAGCTTCACGAAATGTTTTTGTTTGTGTCCAAGTGTTTTGATTTGTACGAAGTTCCCAGGAAGATAATTTCGAACCGATTTTCGTGATTGTTTTGAAGTTCAATTAGTAAATGAAGTAGGGTGCGTGCTAGAGTCGGGAAAGTGGTTTATTATAATTGTTAATTGAAAGTTTTGGTATCAACTGGATTATACATCCAGTTATATCTTGGCATACATCGTTATTATTTCAATTAACCTAATAATAATTGGATAACATTTGAATTACTAACCTTTCCAAACACCACCACCTTGTCACCTGGGAGTACCTTGCATGAGACGGATTTCACATGCCCTGAAGTAACGAAGTTGTGCACATCCAAAGATTTACAGCACTTCAGTTGCTTCAGGGATATGAAATCCATCTTCAATACAAGATACTCCACGAGATCTTCGTGAGTTATGTCAGGAAAATCGACGTCACACTCAATAACACTCTGCTCAAAGGGGTCTAAACCACCGCAGAGACGTATCTTATATTCATACCTTCTCAGGTCGTCACCTGAGAGTGAACACACATGCTGAGTACTTATGGAATTTCTTGTCAGACATCTAACCCACAAGGGAGACATAATAATAACGATTACATAATTGCTTTTAAAGAATATTATCACCATCGTTCTGTTTACATACCAAGAAACTTGGTATGTAAACAGAATAACCTTACTGGATAGGAGCGCAAATGGCGCCCCTTCACGACCAGCTGATTGGGTCAGAGAAGGTTATGTTGAGAAGGTTACGTTAAATATCGAAAATAATCGATTATTGAGTCTCGAGGATAAAACGAATTGATACTTTCTAGATGTATCGATACGATATTACATCGATACTTTCGAAGTATCGGACATCCCTAGTCGTAGCTCATCTGACGCGACATGTAATGCTCTTTTCAACGGTGTAATCAGATTTGAATGGCCACGTAAAATAAGGGAGCTATATTCATTTTAGTGAGACAAGATTCAACATACGAAAAAAATCTTTAAATTGGAAAAGTTGAAAAAACAAGCGGTGAAAAGGAGTTGCTAAGAGACATTTTTTGTTGGAAATACCTTGTAGAATCGACCCCTGAAGTTTGGTCGTATCTGTGTCGCACACCCTGTTCCATTTCAATTAGGCCATTTCAACATGCTCCAACATAGATAATAACTATTTTTGTTCTTTTTTTCGATTCCAGACGGTGACCTCGGTGCATACGGACGAGCTGAAGACGCCCTGACCAAACAGAAGAACCGACTCATCTGGGAACGTCGCCATGGGCCTGTTGGTTCAGGAAAGAAAGACCTCTCTCAGTCAGAATAGACCTCAACAGTTAAACTGGAGTAGAATCATTGTAAATAAATTGAGGTGATCCCATTCGTTCTAGTTGTATGCAATAAACTTGTTTTTCATTACAAAAACTCGTGATTTATTATTATTTATTATGATATAGTTATCCCCATTTTCCTAGGTAGGTAACTAAAAGCAGGATTTATGTTATTTTGTAGCCATCGAAAGAAGCCTCAAAAATTGAACTTTCATTACCTTGATTTTGAAGAAAATTATGACAAGTTACCAAGACATTTGGTTGTTAGGTAAATTACGACTGGAGAAAATGTTGGCTTTCGAGCCAATAGTAATGGGGTTGTTTAAACTGATATGTCTTCTCATATTGTTGGAACGAGCAACGTCTGTTCTCAGAGTTCTGAATGAAACTAAAATCTTGGATTATGAAGTGATGCTGTTAGATCCAATGCCCGTGAAATGTCGACAAAGGTCGAGACTGATTGGATCGAAGATTCGCGATGAAATGGAAATCGTCACTGCTCGATTGGAGAGCTCTCTCACTCTTCAATGTCATTACTGGTGAGCACAATTTACAATCTTTATAATGAGTAGTATCTTTGTTTAGTAATGGTTTCATCGATCACAACATCATGAGATATTTTGGCTAGCCCCAAAGTTGAAGTACCACAAGGGTCCGTTTTGGGGCCGATATTATTCCTCATTTTTATTAATGACCTTCCTCAGAGCCTCCCAAATCCACCAATATTGTTCGCTGATGACACTTCTTTGTTGTCAAAGAACTTACTGCTTTCGTCACTGTGTGAAGAAGAAAATGCGTCTCTTGTTGCAGTATCTAACTGGTTCTCAACAAATACACTCTCAGTAATTGACGAAAAAATGTCATGCACTTCGGGTTGAGGGATTTGACCAGTTTAGACAAAAACCCAGAGGAAGTGAAATTTCTTGGTGTCGTGCTTGATCCAAAGCTGAACTGGAAATCGCATTGCACCCAATTTGAAGCTTCCCTAAATAAATACACCTTTTTCCTAAGGCCCAATTCACACAGAACGAGGCGGAAGCGTGGTGTATGCAATGCACACAGAGGGGTGGGACAGTGGCAAGAAAGGACGTAAGTAACCTGTTGATTTGTGAACCACAACATGACCTTTTCAAGCAGTGACGAAGATGATGAAGATATGTTGGATTTGGTGTATTTGGCTAATGTGAATAAACAAAAAAGGAGATATTGGGTTCATCCATTGTGGCTGCAGAAGGGGAAAACTGGTGGAACATTCGATGTAATGCGTGAATTGAATATGTACCAAGAACGGTTTCAGAATTTTTATAGGATGTCTCGTGAGTGCTTCCATAAAATATTGGCCCTTGTGAAGGACGGCCTGGAAAAGAAATCAACTAATTGGATTTTGAACCCGGAGATACTCGTGGCGAAGAACTGGCGTGCCCCTTCTCGTAGGCCACGAGAGACGGCAAAGAGACGTGACGAGGGCGGGAGGGCGACCGCCCGCGCCACGTCACTTCTGTGAACATTGGACCATTTGTTTACATAGGAGAGACGGGGAAGGGACAAAGGTCCGCGCCTTGTCTCTGCCCGACGTCCGTTCTGTGTGAATTGGGCCTAAGGCGCCTTTCTGGTTAGAGTCTGCTGTATTAGCAGCTTTTCATGCAATTTTCCAAAGTAGGGCAGTATATACCATTCTTTGCCGAGGCTATTCTCCTGCTTCATCTGCCATCTTTGGGTGCCAAAGGAAACCCGTTGGAGTGGTTGCTAACTTGAAATATGAAGAAGACTGTAGGGCGGCCTACAAGAAACTAGCTGTTTTAACCATCCCAGCTGCCTACATTTTGGAATGTCTTTGTTATATCAGGAGAAATGTGAAATGTTACGCCTACCCTGCTCATGTTTATCCTTCACGGCATAGGCTAGACTTCTGTCTCCCTTTCCATCGTTTAAACACCACATGTAATTGTAACAACTGGTGGGGCATTAAATTTTTTAACGCTCTCCCTTTGAAACTTCGAAGTGTAGCTCTTAGTTCTTTCAGAACCTGTCTCAGCAAATTATTAATCACGCTGGCCCCTTACAATTTTGACGAATTTTTCCAGGAAGTTGTAGGTTTGAAGTATAGCTGAGGTGATAGTTGTAGTGCTTATTATATACAATACATTGTTAGTTTTAAGGTTTTTTTTGTTTCTTCTTTGTATTTAGTTTAATTTGTTGACAATTGCACATAAACACTGTGTTTTACTGCAAAAAAAAAAAAAAATGATTGGTGATTGAAGGGGGCCAGCTCGTGTGCTGCTCATTTTAAGAACCCAACCAATAAAGAGCTAAGCGTCTGCATAATTTGGGTGCTGGGCTACTCTCACTTGAAGAACTAAGCACTCTTTGAAAATTACTGTAGTTGGGTGAGTGAAGCACCTACCAGACATCCCTCAGAAGGGCATCTCAGCTACCCTCAGATTTGGGTGTTCAAAAACTACCATTCTTCTTCAGTTTAAAATTACATCTACTTTCAAATGCTAGCCAATTGACATCCTAATTCCTAAGAAAGTGGACACGCTTTCAACTCTTTCATTAGGATACGATTACTCTGAGGAGATAGCTTCACATTACAAATTATGCAGTCCTTCAGAGAGTTCTTGGAGTCGGCAATGTTTCGTATTATTCTATCTCTCCAGACATTGAATAACTCTAAAGTTAAAAATTAATTAAGACACCAAATACCTACTCTTTAGTTGTTCCGGTAGGTACCAAAATTCGTCTTTTGATTGTTTTAGCGATGAAGAAGACGATGGAATACCCAAAATGTGGTACTACATTGACAGATTCAGCAGCATTTACTCAGTGACACCGACAGAAGTTGATCTTACTCATGGGGAGCTGACACGAGGCGGATACTCAATGCTGCCTGATCACTCCTTGGTAATTGAACGAGTAAAGACGTCTCATACTGGATACTACTTGTGTCATGGCATCAATTTTGAAGATAGCGAATACAAATACAATTTCAAGGTCGATGGTAAGACTGCTTCAAATACTTGCAATAATGAAACAGCCACTAGGAATGTTATATGAGAAAATTTATTAACCTATTAACGCCCAGTGTTGCCATAATATGGCATATTGTCATATTATGACAACATACAGGGCCTTTGTATTTGGAGGCTGCTGGGCACCTTGAATCATTGGGAAGGCCTGGATCCTGGGAATCCTTTTCTCCAGATCTATCTGATTATAGTGATGTGTAATCTTTTTTCTCCAGCCATGAGGGTGTGGCACATAGCACGAAGCTTCAACTGCAACATGATTGGATAAATGAACTGATTGGATGTCATCAGTACTATCGATTATCCTACTAAACATCGAGATAGCCTGCCAAGTGGGTGTTGCACAAGATGCTCACAAAGCACAATGCATCGTCCTCAAGTTGATTGTACTAACTTTTTGTACCCTACCAAATACCCATGTTGCCAACATAAGGGCAACGATACTTCAATAATGCCCCATTTTGGGGTCTTTTTTTTGACTAATTATGAATGTGAATGAGTTTGCTGAATTACTCACTTAACATTGGACGTACTCCGCATGAAAGAATGTTCTATCACCATCGACAGTCAACCTACGGACGTGCTCTACCAACCTGACTGAGTGTACCTGGGGTCATTCTTCTCAACCTCAGGTTGATGAAGTCGAATTATTGGAAGCCAATCCAGAGTATGCTTTGGTAATATAACCTATGGGATGAGAAGACACAGTATCACTCAAACATTTGGCTCCTCATGGAGATGGGACCCTCCTTGACAGGAGTACTCCACGGTGTCCTGCAGCTTCAGACCCAAAGCTATTCTATACTGGCTATATAGCCAGTGTATACTCAATCCAGCCCTCCATCCTCAAGCAGGGTTCTCACGGGGCATGAAGACGAAAGCGTGCCACGCTTTCGATCTCGCGGTCGTTAGCTTTCCTGGAGTGGGGGGGGACAAATTGAATCAGTCGTGAGTCGTGGACAGTTCACACGATCACGACTCAGTTTATCCCTTGAAGCCAACATGGACGAGGCACTTGTCGAAGGTTGTGCGTTATTAAGTTCGCTTATAAGTGGTATACTGGCCGATAAATTGAGGATGAAGAAACGGAAGAAGAAGCGTTATTGGGTCCGGAAGTGGATTCTCGAAAGAAGAAATCTGGGGGCACACCATTTGGCTCAAGTTGAGCTGAAACACTACCCTGCAGATTTTAAAAATTTGCTGCGAATGACTGCAGATCAGTTTGATTTTCTCCTAAAATGTGTTTCGCCTCACATTTCGAAATCAGACACCAACGAGACAAGCACTGCCCGCTAAATTAAAACTGCTGTAGATAGGGGGAAAACACCGAAGACTTTTGAAGGCTGTCTTGTGCTTCTTCGATATTCCTCCCTTCTTTCTTGCATTCGTTACCTGTTACTATTCTGCACCATTATTAACCGACTTCAAATCGTCCAAATACCACAAGGAGAAGGTCTCTCAACTTGAGGGTCATGGGACGATTTTTTGAGAAAAAGTTTAAACACCTTTAATGGTTTAATTTTGCACCACTGTCTGCCTCTTTTGGTTAATTAATTTCAGTAGTGTACCTTTGGAATCGACCAAGAAAAAAATTGTTTAACACCCCCTCAAAATTTGTTGGTTTACGTTCAAACGTACGTAGAATCCAAAAATCGACTCCTTCAAAACCCTGGAGTATATGTTTTGTGTGCCAAAGAATACTATCAGCAACTTCTCGCTCCCAACCAGGCGTGACTTCGCCTGAAAATCAAACACGTTTGATTCCGAGAGCGAGCGGTCGTGGACTGTCCACGATTCGGATGACGTCAGAGGCAAACTCACGACCAGTCGTTCAGACGGAGGCAATTCCACGAAGTCGAGGCCCACGCTAGCGTGCCACGGCCCGTGAGAACGCAGCTTCATTCAAGCCCTGCCAGTCGAAGAGACGACGAATATTCGACAAGGGATTCTCAAGCCAGTCATGGTCCTACTGAAGAGAATCCAAGTACTCCCTACAGTCGACTGATCAGAGAACGACGACAACCAGCATACTTGAAGGACTATGTGCTATGATCTTCGTAGGAGGGGAGAATGAAGTGGTTCGCCCAGTTTTACCACATATTTGTTAGCTGACAAGTAATTAAGTTACCAATATTCCAAATATCATTCCTTGCTCGTGTGTTGAAGGCTTAATTGAATAAAGCTCAGTTTTGAGTTCATAGTTTCACTAAAAACTAGTGATTTTGAGGACATAACATTTTTTTTATGACAGTGATTGAGCAACCAATTGAAATCGTGACGGGGGATGTAGAAGATTGGAAAGAGTACGCAGAGTACATATATTCCTTAGTTAACGAACAAATAGCGGCTTTGTTCCTTCATGAAGACGTTGAAGAACACAAACACCGTGTTCGTTTCCACGCGTTGCCAGAGTGGATGCCATGGAGCCCCTGCAATGGATGTCTGGGACTCAAAAGCAAAGTTGCTGAGTGCAGGCTGGTACCGTCTTCATACAATAGCACTGTAAGTGTGGATGAATTTTGGCTTCATGATCAACAAAGGTTTAGTTCATAATGTGATGCTTGAGTGGAAGCCAGGACCTTTGAGCCCAGCTACACCAAGCTTGCTCCTCTGGTTGGCTCAACTCCATACAAAATACCAGAAACAAATACAAACAATAACACCACAAATACTCCATGGAAAGTGGTAACCAGTGATTGAGGAACTTCCTTTATCAAGTATTACCAAATTTCAAAAGCTACCATTGAATCAAGTGTATGTATTTTACAAGTGTATGTATTTTGTTATGTATTTTTATTAAGACGCCTCATTTTACTTTTTCCTTTGATGAAAAACCTGTCTAGATCTTACTCTTGCAACAAGTGGTGCTTATAATCTGTCGTCAGCAATGATTAAGCAAATGAATTAAGTAATTGATACAAGTAACTCAGCTATTAATGTAGTGAATATAATCTTACACATTTTCACTAGTGGTCTACGAGGCCTGTTAATATAAACTTTCAGGAATCTCGAATCAGAAACATCAATAAAGCGAGGAGCAAATCAGCAACTACCACAGCAAACCACTCAGAAGAGTCCACCACGACGTGCGAGCCTCCTCTAGACCTGCTAGGCAACAACACCAAAGCCCAATTCCTGTTGAAGGAGTACGAGATTGCATGCCAGTCTTTGGCTCTAGCAGAAGCGAGCCCGCTCATACACAAGAAGGCGAGCCAAGCAAAACCTTTTGTGATAACAGCTGGTTGCAATGCACCATGCAAACATCCTTCAGGTGGTCCTGGACAGCCTAAGTACAGAAACACCATATCTCTTCAAGAAGGGGACCACATCACACTCGTGTGTCCAGAGTGAGTCTCTTGTCATTGAACTAACAATCTCCTACAATATTTACTTTCTCACCTCAAATGAGAACGAAGGTCAGATCTGTAGTTTTGATTGTGCTTGAATTATGTGGATGTGTGGATGAATTTCAGCTATAGGTTTTGCAGTCTGATCTTATCGCTTTTCTACTTCTATGGATGGGGTAGTTGCATGATATTTTTGTGATTTTTCTCTGTGTAGTGAATCTCTTCTGAAGTACCTACTTACCTGCATGCAAAAACTCCCAGAAACGCTCCTGAAAAATAGAGATTCTTTCAAAATACGGGGATTTTGGATTCAAGCGGAAAATCCTTCACACGGCCATGCTAGGGCAGGATGGGGGCTCTTCATCATTGTGATTCTTGCAACAAACTTGCAGGATGGGCGATGATTATCAAGGAGAAGCGTACTGTAGCGTACTGTTACTGAATGTAAGGAGACTAGACATTAGGCGTCATACCAGTGCTAGTTCTCCCTGGCCCCATGGGAAACGCAGGATATTTGGAATGACTGATGTTACCGATAATTTGATGTTAATGAGTGATTAACAAGACGGTCCCGAGAGTACAGCAGAGGCAAATTATAGATATTTTTTCTTATCTTGGTCTCAAACTTTTTTCAAAACCTCATTGCTCCAGGGCACCCTGCCACAAATGGCCTGGCAAAGCGAACTGTACAGACCATCAAACATCACCTAAAGTCAGCTAAAGAGGAACCAGGAACATTGGTTGATAAGGTTTGTCGTATACTATTCAGATATCGAGCCACTCCTTTAGCATGTGGTGATCTTTCCAACATATAGTTTGATAGTTTCCAAACACGGGATGTATTCGAATTTTTGAATTAAGGCCAATCATCCCGGGAATAGTTCCAGAAACAGCCACCACGTTGCGCTTCAAAATGAACTCAAAAGTAGTTCACGTTTTTCTCCTCGCCTGTTCATCCAATTTTCAATCTGAAAGTTTTATTGTACTCAGAATACACGTAAAAATGTTGCTCAACCCTTAATGTTTGTTAATTTTTTGAAATTGTACATTTTTTGAAATTTTATAATTTTGAAATATTTATTTTGGGCTTTTAGGATAATTTTTTCGGAAAACTGGGATTGTAGCGCACAATGGCAATTAAGTGAGAGTCTATAAAAATTGCAATTTTGAAGATAGTGTGTGCAGCGCGATCGTAAAGCGTCGGGGCGGTGAATGCGTCGACTTCAAAAAAATCGAAGGCAGGCTAGGAATGTGCTGGCTTTCCGAGACCCAAACACGGAAGAGTTTGGGGTCAGAAGTCAATCCGGTGCGTTGACAACAACATGGGGCAGGCGGGTGGTACTTGGAAGAATCATCAGACTCGAAATGTTTCTTGATGAATTGCCTTTTTTTCATAATCTACTTTTTTCGCTCAAGGTCCCTCTGAATAACCCAGTGATAGTACTTACAGTTGATAGTGCTATTTTTGACTACTTTGTTTCCTGTAATTTATTATGTTTTCTTGTATTAGCTATAAGCGTCGAAGTTTATGATCCATAATAATGGGAAATTCATCTAGACTTCTTCTTCCAAATCAAAAAAATTCTCAGCTGCTAATCACCTCCTCCTTCTTAGAAATCCTTTGTTTTTCGCCGCCGACGCTTTACGACCAATATATTCAATAAATTTCAAAAACCTAAAAAAATATTTTCGTACTCAGGTGAGTTAGAGGTTTGGCGCTATAAGCTCAGATTTTGAAAAATGTGAACACAACAACCCGAATTGAGTACCTCCTCTTTCGAGCGCCTTCGGCGCGTTGAAGTCGGTCAAAAAGAAGGATTTAGAGAAACTTTGTGAAGATTTTCAAATACCAAGAACTTATCATGAATTTTATCACTGGACTGCCAGACACCAGAGATCATCTTCCAAAACCCGACATCAATGAAAACCACGACGAGCCCGAACATATTCGATAGGAACGTTCCCAGAAAGGATCCCTCTTTTTCAATTTTATTAAAATTTCGATTTTGGCTGTTACCTGTATGTTGGGAATAATCAGGGTTAGCCAACATAATAATACAGTGGCTTAATTTGTTTACCTAGATTAACTAAAAGAGCTCTAGTTATTCTAGACTGTTTAAAGTTCATTGAAAAATCTGAATAAATGAAGTATCCCAGTTCATTTATTTTGATTTTATTATTAAGATCCTTAGTTTCTCTACTATTGAATGACTATTTTCACGACATGATTGTAACATATTATTCGATTTTTAACTCGAAATCAAACTTTGTTTTTGGCTCTCCTGAAAAGTTAAATTTCTGCAGTTTCGCGAGTTTCAAAGTTTAAAAAAGTTTCGTTAATTTGTCATAGTGGGGACGACATATTTTATTGTTTTTTTTAGTTTTTTAATCATCACCATTATTTTTCATCCTTATTTCAATGTTTCTGACTTCAATCTGTTCTCGATTGCAATAATCTCAATGCACTATATCGAGTGATTCCTTTTGCCAGTTGACATCACCATTGTTGTTACAGTATTTCCTTATGAATATACGCCTGAAGTCAAAAATACAAAATTCCGACCCATGCAATTACTTCATTCAGTAGTGATTAGGATTTGAGCTATAGAGAGCCATTAGTAATTTTGCCAAATGGTTTCTAGATCTACGATGGCTAGTCACGTTGTTTGGAGGAAAGACGGAATTCAGATTGAGAAACATACTTTCACCGAAAACGACATGGAGGAACACATCCTGGTGGACACATTTTCCAACTTGTACATCACCTATGCCCGAGAGGAAGAATCTGGTAACTATACGTGCTACGTCAATGGAGCCAAAATACAGGAAGTTATTGTTATTGTCAATGCCGAAGCTGTGATCAAGCATGCCGGTGAGTCAAGGTTTTGATTTTGCAAAATTCATCTTACTTATGGCAGCCACATCTCAGCGTAGAACAAGGAACGAAAAGGTTCCATATAGGTATACTGACTGTTCACTCCAATTCATTAGCGATGTCAATTTACCAAAATTCACGTGCCTCTTGATCCAATTTTCAGCATTCATACGGCATATTCACTACCTTGGGTTTATGCTTATGTTTGGTGTCATATTCTACGTGGCAGGTGTCATTGTGGCCTGGACTCAGCGCCACACGTTCAAGCAGATAGATTTCGAGAAGTTGAAAGACCCCGATCAGAATTTTGGGAAGGGATTGGATGATAAGAAACAGGTCCATAGATCCACCAGTCGCAACAAAGGTTCAAGGAAACAACTGATTCAGATATGACTTGAAACCTAAACTACAACAATCTAAATCACCATACTTGGAAACTGTTATGTTGGCTAACCTTTCGAGTTGCTGTAACCTGCCTTCAAGATTACCATACTGTACTCTTCTCATAGAGCTTGATGTTGATCTTTTCTCTAAAAACGTATCCGTCAATATCCAATAAATCCTGTTGAATATGTGCGTGCATTTCTATTCCAAACACAACAAATTGGCGACAGAGGTGAATTAAAGTTAAAACTCATTCATATGAATTACTGAATGAATAACTAAATAAAAACCTTGAGTCGTGTTTTGTATTTCATGCAAGAAACCAGTCTTTCATTTTAGGAGTCACCAAATTCGTCTATAGCTCTCTAAAGTCAATAGAGTTGTGAGCCCCCGCTCACTTATCTAACCCAGCAGTGAGGGGGCTGAGCGAATACCACCTATGCTCCCTTCCTCCCTTGGGGGCCGGCAGGTTGGAGCGGGCCTAGTACCGTCCCCGCTCCAGGGCGCCACCACCATCACAGGCGCCCACCACCAGAAGCGCTCACGTTGGCTTGACATCACCGTCCGCCAATCACGGGGGATCCCTGCTTGGACGCCTCAAGATGGAGGGTGGGGGCTCGTGGAATGAAATGATCTAGCAGCTGCGTGGGGCGGCCATAACCCCCCCAGTCTTTGACGCTATGATTCCACACTCCCTTGCTCTAGCTAGATACGAAAATCAAACCCCTTTTGTAAGTCAGTATTGGAAAGCCCCTCTGTAATATTCCGGTGAGAGCCCAGTCGCCCGCTCGTCTATTATTTGAGCATCCCCCACAATCCAACCTGGTAAGACTTCGTGACATTTTTTTGGTCGAACATTCCCCGAGATCTTCTCTCTACGCACCACCTCCGGATTTCCTACGGGCCCTGCCGCTGTGAGTGTACAAACTAATTCTATTCATTGGCCAATGTTAGATTGTGTTCAAACTGTGTAGAAGTAAAACTAGTCGTCGTAAAGTAAAGGAACAATTTTCAGAGAGTTAATCAGTCAATCGAGTAAGCTTTAAATTGTGTAAAGTTAGTAGAGTCAATTGTAAAATCGTTGTATACGAAGAGAGGAAGGGAGATAGAAACGCACGCAATTCGTGTAAAACCATTTATTTTTGTATCTTGTATTTTTGCTCACAAGCATCTTAACGTAGAGTCATTGCAATTTATTTTCATTAAAAAGGTTCCTATTAGCATGTAAAAAATTGCATTTCTTCTTTCACTACCTAAATTCCGTAACAGACAGGTGTTAGGGCGATCGCACCATTTTCGTGCGTTCGCATCATTTTCGTGTGTTTGCAGCATTTTCGTGCGTTCGCTCCTTCACCATGCACAGTGTTGATTTTCGTGCACTTGTCATTCCCTCCAGGAAATAAACTTCAGTCCTTCAGACCTAAACATATTAAAATATCTAAGAGTAATCAGACCCTTCAGGTACATTTTATCTTGAAAAGCCTTCAGCTACCTCCGAGCCGCTACAGCTGTCTACCAGGTAATTATTTATTTTCTCAGTTTTATTAGTAATAATCAAAGTAAATTCAATTACCAATACTTGTGTCAGTATAGATTCTCAACCTATATTTGGGTCGGTTTTAAAGGGGTTTAACCTAGAATCCTCAATTCAACAGTTCACCCCAAGCTTACAGAGTGAAAAACTTCACCAAATTCACCAGCGTCTATCATGGGCTCTATGGGACTATAATTTTGGAATCACTAGAGAGTTCCTTGTGCGATACGGACGTTGAGATTCCACACTTTATCGCCTTCTGAGCATGCGCAGTAGATACCACCGATCGCAGGAGATGCCACCAATTTATCTGTCGTAAAGATACCACTCCTAATCACAATACGGATGAATCGTATCTTTTGATGGTATTGTGAAGTACCCTTCCAAGATTATAACACTATTGTAACCAGAGGTAAAACATTTTTCTTTTGTGAGTTCGAGACTATGCAGGTACTTATCAAAGTCTACTGGATGTTTATTTGACTCTCCACACTGAACTCAAGTTGACTGAAAGTTCCAACCCAGGCTAGCTAAATCCACTTGCATTTTTCCAATTTTTAACTGTAACATCTAAAATGTGATGATTTCAATAGTTTATGTCCAGTACCTGTTTAAAGCAGGTTAAATTTGCTACAGGTTAAGACCAACTGGAGCTTAACAGTTTAATTACGGAGACACAGCAATTCAAAACTTTTTTTTAAAACGTGATTTATTATTGCAACTGAATATTAAACACAATCCATCTAGCAATATTACATAATATGTAATATTGCTAGATGGATTGTATTTAATATTCAGTTGCAATAATATGATATTAATATGATATTCAGTTGCAATAATTATGATATTATCATAATTCAAAAATAGGTCATTTTTTTCTGAAAGTACGAATTTAGAGTCGTTTTTAGGACGTCCCAAAGTAAGACTTGGGCGTCCTTATGCGATCAATCTGGGGTGAAGGAGGACAACACTCAACAGAAAAAAAAGATAACCCCACAGTAATCCGTTTTAGACCATTCTGAATCCAAATCCGCAAAAAAAACCCACAGGTGTATGTCTGTGTGTGTGTGTGTATGTGTGCGACAAAATCTTGTGTCATCTGCACAGGCCTTAGTTCTCAACCGATTTTCGTGGTTCTTTTTTTGTTCGACGCGGAAAACTATCTAGTTGTGCACTACGTCGCCGGAATTCCGAATTTTGCTTTTTAAGGGGGGGGGGAAGGGGGGGCGGTTAATGCTCAAAAAACGTGCGTTTTTGGGCCTGATCTTGTGTACTCTGCCCAGGCCTCACTTTTCAACCGATTTTCGTGGTTCTTTTTTTGTTCGACGCGGAAAACTATCTAGTTGTGCACTACGTCGCCGGAATTTCGAATTTTGCTTTTCAAGGGGGGGGAAAGGGAGGGTTTATGCTAAAAAAAACGTGCGTTTTTGGGCCAAATTTTGTGTACTCTACCCAGGCCTCAATTTCCAACCGATTTTCGTGGTTCTTTTTTTATACGACGTGGAAACCTGTCTAGTTGTGCACTACGGAACCGGAATTTTAAGGGGGGAAAGGGGGGGGGGGGTTAATGCTCAAAAAACGTGCGTTTGCGGGCATAAACCTGTAAAATTTGCCCAGGCCTCAGTTTCCAACCGTTTTGAGTGTTTCTTTTGTTCGACTCATAAACTCTCCAAATTGCATACTATTTCACCAGAGTATCAAAATTCACAAGGGGAGGGGGGGGATAATATTCACAAAATATCCGATTTTTCAATATTTCGGTTCCTTTATAGCTTACTAATTGTATCTAAGCTTTGAAATTGAGGAAAAATTCTCATTATACCTCCGGATTTTTATGAATTATTCTGTGTCTCACCATGAAACTAATAGTGGTGCCACCATGGTGCCAGATCACCATAAACTGCATATTTCGTGGGTTTTTTTGTGTTTCACCTTGAATACGGATGTGAACCTTGACGGACTGCCTACTAAAACTAACAGATGGAAGTTCAATGTTACGACGTATTTCCGCTTTGGTGCCAGACTGGAACCATTGGGGGGGGGGGGGGTTAACTCGAATTATTCGGATCACTATTTTTTGCTTAATAAATTACATCGAGTGAACAGTTTTTTCGCTTACCAA
This sequence comes from Apolygus lucorum, assembly GCA_009739505.2. Lineage (NCBI taxonomy): Eukaryota > Metazoa > Arthropoda > Insecta > Hemiptera > Miridae > Apolygus > Apolygus lucorum. The sequence continues at coordinate 4,393,836 of CM019172.2, forward strand.
CTGGTATTAATTGACCCAACGCTTATCTAATGGGACGTCCCCTGGAATGCATGCATTACTAAACAATATGTTTATTTAGACGTGCTGGAACAGCAGTTCAACCGCCAAGTTGGGCAGATTGTCATGCTGGAACAGTGGTTAGTCGACTGCAGTCGCCTTGGTGAAACAAATCACCTTTGATCTCAAAACCCCATGTTTGTGGATGCCAATACTTGTCAGGGTTGCATGAAACATTCGCGATATAGTTTGATATAGGTAGATAGGTCACCTATAGTTTGGTGATTGGGGGTGTTAGGTTAAATCTTGAGATGGGACAAGCTGCAGCTCCGATAATAATGATTCGCCGTTAAAAGGCTGGTAGGATGTTCTTAGGATTGTGAGCTCCCACTCACTGAAACAACATCAACAGTGGCGGAGCTAGGTTAAAGTTAGCCTCCCTCCTGAGACTCCCCAGACAAGCGGGACGCCACCCCCACCAGAGCGTCCAACTCCCCGACGAGGGAAGACAGCTGACTTCCCTTGTCCAGCCAATCAGAACCCTCCACGAACAACACCTTAGTGGGGGGGAGGGGAGTCGCACCGGAATTTCCAGAAAGTTCAACGGCTTTGCTTCAGTCCAGTACAAACCTCAGACAGATTGGTAGCCATGAGCCCTGCCCACTGCCAATTCTGCTCTCCCCCCCCCCCGTTCTACCTTGTGCGCACAATCTTACCACAAAGTCGACATGTTTAACCCTCGTAATTCGCCTCGAAGACCCTGCTGCTCCAGCGAAGAACGACCCTTAACACCATCGCCACGAATCTGCGCAGAATTCCTTCGGGCCCTGTCAGAGTGAGTGCACAAACCTAACATACTAAATCTTTGGCCAAAGTAGTGCAAGTGATAGAGTAAACGTACTAAGTAAATATAAGACACGAAAACGATACAGAACTTAACTGTAGACCTGAACTGCCTCTTTGATGATGATAATGGAACTTGAATACTGATAATTGAGAATGGAAATGATTTTGTAAAGAAACACACGGAAAACTTGTATAAACCATAATTAATTGTGACTATTTCATGTCGGTTTTGATTCGCCCTTCAGGCTTTATTTCTCTTTTGTGCTTCACACATCAACAAATGTTCCTTTAATAAAACCAAAGCTATTAGTTGTAACCTTGTAGTTTTTCTTGACTTTCCCTGGTTCAGATAACTTAGTACGAGGAACGTGCATCGCCACACCTCAGGTTCATTTTGCAAAATCCCTTCAGGATCCTCTATTAAGCCCCTCAGGCCAGACACATTTGTGATCTGTTTCGATTTCATGCGCCCTTCAGGCTAAATCAGTTTCGACACAACATCGCCACAGAGCTTCAAAATTGTCTACGCCTCGCCACAGGGAAATTATATTCACGCTACCCTTTAACTTAAAACTAGTCTCAAGTGTTTTGGTTTTGCCTTTTTCTCTCCCCCCCAGAACTCGTGCCAAAGTCGTTCATCGATTAACGACATAGTCGTCACTCGTTGAACGATACGCTCATACCTTGGTGACAGTGGTAGGCTTAACCCCCTCCCTCTGTCCACAACGTGTGAGCACACAACAGCTTACAGGATGTTATGTCCAGTCCCCACCCGGCTCTCCTACCTCAAACTCAAACCCCATAAAATATGTTTTTTCAGTGCATGCTTCTAAAATAATAAAGTTGGTGAGTATATACCTAGGTCTTCTGTATAGTTTGCGCACTGCAACACTTTCATTAACAACAGGTGATATATTAACCATAAAGCTAAACAATTGGCCATCCTTGGATATGACTATTTATAAATTTATAATTATTTTAGTTTAAATTCGTCAACATTCCATTTTTCTGAAAAATTTTGAGTGTTCACGTTCGCGATAACCAAACGCCACCACGGAGAACAGATTCAAAAGCAAATGCCCCGGTGGGCTCACCGCGGCGACACTTAGCAAGTTGGCTGACAGAAAAAGGTAAGGTTAGTCAAGAGGTTCAAAATCATTTCCAGCCAGTGGCGGCTCCTGTCCTGAACTCAGGGGGTGCACGGAGATCAGGAGAAGCTATGGAGAAGGGACAGAATAGGTGCTTTTCTCTGCCAAATAGAAATTTCAACGATATGTAAATGGGATAAATCTTAGTAACTTTTTCATCTTAAAATTGCAAACGGTACTAAACACGAAAAATAATGTTCTCTAGTGGTTAACAGAAATTCTGAAATACTTTATCATCAAAGGTCTTCTTCTTCTTGTGCCGTGCACGCGTGCATGCCTTGGCAATATCTCAGTATACATGTAATGTCCGCTCCTCGGCGGCCCGACAAAGTTCTCCAAAATTAGCCAAGCCAGTCCAAGCCCTGATGTTGCGTAGCCACGATAGCTGCTTGCGACCCACTCCACGTCTTCCCTCGATCTTCCCCTCAAAGATAAGCCGAAGAATCCCGTACCGAGGGCCCCGGAGTATGTGGCCGAGGTAGGCTACTTTTCTCATTTTTATAGTTGGGTAGAGTTCACGCCCAATACCAGCTCGCACTAAAACCTCCTCGTTCCTCACTCTATCCACCCAAGGGATGCGAAACATCCGGCGTAAGACCCACATCTCAAAGGCCTCCAGCTTATTAATGGAATCCACCTTGAGTGTCCAGGTCTCCACACTGTACAACAGCACCGACCAAACGTAACACTTCACTAGTCGGTACCTAATGTCGAATGAAAGGTGTCGATCACACGAAAGGGAACGGAGTTTCATGAAACTAGTGCGTGCTTGGGCAATTCTACTCCGAATTTCTTTCTGGGGATCCCACAGATCGTTCACCAAAGTGCCGAGATACCTAAAAGATTTAACTCTCTCGATGGGCTGAGTGCCAAGGCAAAGCTCCACATTTGGATGCTGAGACCTGCTGATCACTATTGACTTGGTTTTCTTAATATTTATCCTCAACCCTGCTGTCTGTCCCGCTGAGCAAATCTTATTGAGCATAATTTGCAGGTTTCCCATGCTATCCGCTATGAGCACTGTATCATCGGCATAACGCAGGTTATTGATGGGAACCCCATTTACTTTTATTTTATTTATACTTATTTTATTTATTTATACTTTTTTTTATTTACTTTTATTTTATCAAAGGTCTAAACCCAAGAAATGCATCCATCTTATTGCAAAGCGGAAATGTGTATTTGCCCGTGACGATTCAAAACATCATCCAATTCGGAAGAAAAATTAACGATGATTCGAGACAGAATGTACCTATTTTTGTTAACCGTTTTGGTTTTTTGTATCAGATTAAGATGATATGCACTGTCGAGTTGTTGCTTTATATTTTGACGACCCAATATACGTAAATCTACCAAAGAGTTTTTATGGGAGGCAGCCAATGCGTTTTTTTTTTTTTTTGCTAAATGGGAGATCACTTATGCCGTATTTAACCCAAGCCTCATTTCGGTTGGTAGAATTAGGTAGGCAAGCAAAGCAAAACTATCGCTTAGTCACTTCACACCTGCAAAGCCAATCTACCTTCTTGTAATAATATTATAAGAAGTCGAATATTATTTGACATTAAACTTAAGGTACGAATCTGCACGATTTTTAAATTTCAACGTCTGCTGGAGCCCAGGTAGAGACGGCAAGGGGCGGCCAGTTTCTGGAATGTTGCACTTTTCCACGACTGACAAACACGAATAGTTTACATTAATGTAATGCACCGAATTATTCGTAGTACCTACAACACTCCTAAATAATCACAATACTTTGAACAAAACGGTGGACCGAAAACGAAAAACGGGAAATGCCCTTATCAGTTCTGTTTGTTTACGATAAGGAAACCGGGAAACCAGTGAGCCAGGAAGACAAAATAATAAAATTGGAGTACCACTCACTCACACACCCCAGGAGCACATCCTTCGGGCTGCTCCTCAAGGTCACTTTTCGTGCTCTCTGGTTGGTCAATCTCATGAGCACACCTCCATCTAAACACCTCACCCTAGTCAAAAACGGCGCATAAAGTGGATTTGCGCTTGCCGCAGCTGATTGGCCAGAAAAGAGGGAGCTCCCTGCCACTGTTTTCGCGCGTAGATTCAACTAGCACAGTACCTACGATCGTGTCTTCTGTCACTAGCCAACTCACTCTTCAAACCCAGAGGAACTAACGTTGATTTTTTTTTCCTTTTTTAATTGGCTGGGGGTGCACAAGCGCCTATGCTCCTATAAGTGAAAAAACGATACCTTTATTTCGAGAGTTTTCGAGCTAGGGCACTCTTGAAAATTTCAACCCTTCATTTTCACCCCTTAGAAGTGACTGAGATCAACCAAAAGCTTCGCGGCACAACTAGACCCCAAATGGATTCCATAATATGGGTATATTATACCCCATATAATGGGTATATTATACCACATTTGAACCAAATCGGTCCAGTGTTGCTAAGAAAAGTGCCACGTACGGCGTACGGACGGAAATTTTTTTATTCGATTTTCGTATTCTACGTACCTTGAAACGTAAATCATCAAATTTTGAGGGGGGTTAAAATTTTTTTTCTTCCTCGATTCCAAAGGCTTATTATTGAAAATAATAAACCAAAACGGAAAAACCCCGTTTTTTTGGACTTTTTTGTAATTTGGACCTCTTTGGATTGTCCAAAATTTGGAAAGTCCATTCTAAAAATTTTGTGGCCATTGCAATAGCTTCATTTTTCTTGATTGCGTACCACTGGTCGGTCACCAGTAGAACTTTTTTACGGAAGGCGAATAAAGTCAAGATTAGATCTAGTTAGACCAAGTTTTGATTCAGCTGTCGACACAGCTCTAGTTCAACTGAAGAGAAGCCTCGACAAGGAAATGAGGGACCGCTCGTTTGAAGAGGGAGAAGCTGTATGGGTACAGAATCCTCATGGAAATGGTAAACCATTTGTCGTAGGATCGATCAAGTCGAGAACTGGACTGCACTCATACCTAGTAGATGTTTGAGCGATTGAGAGAAGGAAACATGCGGACCAAATGAGAAGAACATCCCTAGGGGGGAGAAAATGTACTACCTACTATCACATGAGTTGAGTAGGTAACTACGTCAGCTTTATTGGGATTTGGGTCCAACAACAAAATCCTCCTCTTTCACCAAATTTTCGAAAAATTTATTTTCTTCATCAGGGCTCAGAGGATGAGTTTAAGCTTGAACATCAAACCACGGACGGGAACAAAGAGGTATAAACCAGGAACACTAATCATTAAATTGGTGTTAAAAAACTGGACTATTATAATTAAAATTTGGAAAAACACAATAACATCAGGCTTTAATATAATAATATTGGTAAAAAACAAATCAAGACAGTCAGAAAGACACAACAACAATAATAAGTATTATTGTATAGTATTATTATTGTTGTATTATATTTATATTATATTAAATTATATTATTATATTAAAAAAATATTATATTATATTATTATATTTATATTATTATATTGTTGTGTTATAAGTATAGTATTATTATTGTTGTTGTGTCTTTCTGACTGTCTTGATTTGTTTTTTACCAATATTATTATATTAAAGCCTGATGTTATTGTGTTTTTCCAAATTTTATTTATAATAGTCCAGTTTTTTAACACCAATTTAATGATTAGTGTTCCTGGTTTATACCTCTTTGTTCCCGTCCGTGGTTTGATGTTCAAGCTTAAACTCATCCTCTGAGCCCTGATGAAGAAAATAAATTTTTCGAAAATTTGGTGAAAGAGGAGGATTTGGTTGTTGGACCCAAATCCCAATAAAGCTGACATAATTTACATCGGGTCGATTGTCATACACTACTGTAGGTAACTACCAACTACTAGGCATGAGTGCAGTGAAGGTAACCTTCAGAAGTTATACAAGTTACACCATTCAATCAGATGTTCGTAGCGTATTATCAATTTGTATTTTTGTCATAATACAGAAATGAGTTCTCTGAACCTTGTGTACAAACTTATTTGTGTAGTTAATTATTAGTAAGTGAATAGCAGTGTAGTGCAGATACAACAAATAGTCAATCGATTTTCGAGATCTACATTTTTTTAGACCCACTACACAATACTATGTCGAGAAGTGTAGTGTTACAGATGAACGGCCATTTGACTTGTTTGGCTTTTTTATTTTTGAAAATTTGCTAATAGATAACACAAGATTACAAAATTTAGGGGTGGTCTGGCTGCCTCGTTCTTTCACCACTTTTCTTATGGTATTTGGTGCGCTGAATCCGAATCTGACGTCAGTTTTTTGTTTATGTCGGATTTTCAAGATATAGCTAGTTTTAAGATTTTTCTAGTTCTCACTTTTCTTCATTTTTTAGTGAGAACTCATCTTGCTCAATTCTCCTCAAAAAGTACTCAGACTTATAGGAAATTTCAAGGAAAATCCGAATATGTACTTAGTTTTTAAGTAAAGTTGTGTTAAACCCCCTATTTTCCACAAAACGTATCAAAAAACACCGGTTCTCAACGTTTTTCTTCGGGTTTTCCCTTACATTTTGCCACTTGAAAAAAAAATTAAGGCTAAAAAAATTTTCTCGGGCTTTTACTTTGTAGGGGGACACCCCAGAGGAGAATAAGACCAATCGCAGCTTCCTAAACCCATTAATATCGAAGGAATGAGCTTTTTCATGGCACTGAGATTTTGGTTATTCCTCCACCTCAGAGGCTCCACCAAGATATGAAAAACATGAAAGAACGGTACCAAGGCTATTGGGAAGTTCACATGATGGCGGATTTCTCTACATAGATGCCGGCGATGAAACCGGTGGAGGTATAACCAAACATTGTACCAACTATTGATTCATGTGAGCCTTCATGAAACAGATTTACACCGTTAACTTTTCTGCAGTTTATTGTGTTTCGTTTGTGAAACTGAATTAAAATCACTTAACAAAACAAGAGTTTCCCAATTATGATTTACTCCCCCTTTGAGTTCCTATTTTCGATCTTACTCTTAATAGGTGACAAGTATAAAAAATGTTGAAGAAAGGAAAATCCATTTGAGGAAAACAGAACGCACATACTTATCTCGAAAAATTAATTAACGGTTTTTGTGAATTTTCATCTCAGTGCCATGAAAAAGCTCATTACTTCGATATTAATGGGTTTAGGAGGCTGCGATTGGTCTTATTCTCCTCTGGGGTGTCCACCTTACAAAGTAAAAGCCCGAGAAAATTTTTTTTTAGCCTTATTTTGGTTTATTATTTTCAATAATGAACCTTTGGAATCGACCAAGAAAATTTTTTTTTTAACACCCCCTCAAAATTTGATGGTTTACGTTTCAAGGTACGTAGAATCCAAAAAACGAATAAAAATTTGGCCATCCGTCCGCCGTACGCGGCACTTTTGCCACTTAGCATTGACCGATTTTGATGAAATTTGGTATGTAGGCTCCATTTGGGGTCTAGTTGTGCCCTGAAGATTTTGGTTGATGTAGGTCACTTCTAAGGGTTCCAAAATCAAATTTGAAATTTTGAAAACGCCCTAACTCAAAAAATTTTTATATAAAGGTATTGTTTTTCCTTCAATTTAGGATTCTATTGAATTTTTAGAATTTTTTGAGACCACCCGGAGCTCTGTAGGACAAACCGTTCGCTCACTACGAGAATTTGGAGTTTGGACGTACGATAAATCAGAAACACGAGTGTGAATCGCAAAAGAGGCCTAATCTCCTTTCAAATTAAAGCTGACCGAAATGCGACCGATGTTTTTCTTCTTGTTGGATGGTTGGTGGCTTTGCAGACGAGTGATCTACCTATATAGAAAAATCAAAAATAATAAACCATTGTGTAATAATTTGCAGCGTTTTTTTTTTTTTTTTTTTTTTTTCAAGTGGCAAAATGTAAGGGGAAACCCGAAGAAAAACGTTGAGAACCGGTGTTTTTTGATACTTTTTGTGGAAAATAGGAGGTTTAACACAACTTTACTTAAAAACTAAGTACATATTCGGATTCTACATGAAATTTTCTATACGTCTGAGTACTTTTTGAGGAGATTGGAGCAAGATGAGTGCTCACTAAAAAATGAAGAAAAGTGAGAACTAGAAAAATCTTAAAACTAGCTATATCTTGAAAATCCGACATAAACAAAAAAAAACTGACGTCAGATTCGGATTCAGCGCACCAAATACCATAAGAAAAGTGGTGAAAGAACGAGGCAGCCAGACCACCCCTAAATTTTGTAATCTTGTGTAATAAATCCAGGTATTTAAGGTCGAATTTTTCGGGATCCGGCCTAATCTGCGATCACCCCTGAGAGATGAAAGAAACTTCGGTGAACTATCGATCCGACGAACGAGAGTTACGGGTTGTTTATCACCGGACCCTTAGCAACTTCGAGCTGAAACTTGCCAAGATGGAAAGGGCGAAAAGCGTACTCTCTAACGATCTTCTTTACGGCCGGTAATTATGCAAAACAACTTCCTGTGTTTCCTCTCGGGAGGTCAGAAATTATCTGCATGCTGGGCACCACCGTACCATCCCCGAAGTTCAGTTGTAGCTTAGACCTGGTATCACCTTCTACGAAGCAGTGGTCGGTAAGAGAGGGTTACAATCCACATCCCCTTGAAGGCTCGATAAGTAGTGAAGGGATGGAGGGGGTACTTTAAAATGTCGCGCTTTTACAAAGTTGGTTAAATCATTTCATAGAAAGAATTTATGTATCCACTATTGCAACTTACTTTTAGCGAATTTTCAAGGAAAATGAAGCTAGGTATTGCAATGGCCTCAAAATGTTTAGAATCGACTTTTTCGAAAAATTTTCACACTTAAATCTGTTTTGGAACATTCTGAAACGATCCCTGAAGTTTTTCCAAAAATCATATGTGTATACTATATATATTTTTTTAAAAATTCTTAACCAAAAAAAACTTAAGCAAAAAAAAACTTTTCTTAACCACACCTTCAAATGAATGATTTCTTTGAAAATTCGCTCATTAATTCATGCTGCATGAATGGACTTTTCTTCATACCTAATGATGAAAAACAGAAAGTATAGGTACACGTGTTTACTGTATTTCCGCCCAAATAGCAGAGGAATAAATAGGGTTTTTCAATCATAACTTCGTTTAATTTGCAAAAAAAAGTTTTATTGACATCAGGACTGACATTTATCAATATTCTTTCCGAAATTCCTCCTTTAATTTCACTAATTTTATAGAGGTTTTTTTCTACAACATGTAGGACTACCTAATGATTTATAAGATTTACCCAAACTTGTTCGTATACTTACCTACGTAGAAGTTTGTAATTCATTGTTTTGCTTCCGAGTCTACCAAGGTAGCGGAAGCTTTGGTCTCACTTTTCAAGGACGAAAAAAAAAGTTCTCCAAAATCAAAATTTTCACTCGCGTTTTAGACCTTTTTGAACAATTTTGGTTCCGTGTCTGTCTGTCTGTCTGTCATGAATTCCTTGTAACGCGCATAACTATACGAAGTTATTGTCCGATTTCTATGAAATTTTCAGGGATCATGAAGATTGGGTTGTAGATGATCCCCTATGAAAATCATCAACCCCGGACTGATAGTAGCTGCTACGCATGCGCAAACGTGAATTCCTTGTAACGGCCATAACTTCTACATTTTCCGTCCGATTTCAATGAAATTTTCAGGGATGTTACAGATTAGTATCTAGATGGTCCTCTATGAAAATCACCACCTTCGGAATGACAGTAGCTACTGCGCATGCGCAAACGTGAATTTCCTTGTAACGGCCGTAACTTCCATATTTTCTACCCAATTTCGATGCAATTTTCTGTGATTATGCAGATTAGGTTGTAATTGGTCTCCTATGAAAATCAAGGCCTTAAAATTTACAGAAGCCTCTGCGCATGCGCATACGTAAAATCCTTGTAACAGCCATAACATTTACATTTTTCATCCGAATTTGATGAAATTTTCTAGGATTGTCCAGATTAGCGTGTAGATGGTCCCCTATGAGGGTAGTGAAAGGTACTTAAAGATTGGTGTTTTGATATTAATTACTATGCATCGGATCATCTATGTAATCGAGTTATGGATACGAGGAAGTGCCACACCCACTTGGCAGACGTTTTCCAATGTTGTTCTCAGGTCGGGGGTATGGATAATTGCGAATTTAAAAAAAAAGCGAAGAGTTTAATTAATTTATAATATTGGCGCTTGGAGTCAGATCTATCCGAGCGCGCTGCGGAGGATCGGTACTGTGTGCTCATAGGGACAAGCTCGTATCTGACCGAAATTGCTGAAATTCATTCAAATTTTAGTTGGTTGTTTGCCCATTTTTGTATTGTGGGACGTATATAGGTATCGCTCTCGTTAATCACTCGTTAAGCACTTCTTCACCCAGGATCACGTGTCTGCGCAGACAAACCAGTGAGAAAAATTGTGATTATCTACCTCCAACTTTTAAACCTTCGCAAAATTATTGATAAAACTACAGACCTACTATTCATAATACAACACATCGCACTCAGTGTTCCCCCACGAATCTTACCGCAGTGCTCGATTTTCATAGTTAAGAAAGTCACTCGCCGTTCATTCCTCGTTCCGGGTTAGTCTAATCTCTTACGAACCGGCGCTCAGCCCTCCCCCCATCACCCAGCCATCTCATCAAGTTCAGTTTTTCATAAACAGTTTTTCCCATTTTTCTCATCAAATAGGTAATCATCCTATTTTCATGTTTCCTGAGGCATTCTTATTGTTGTTTGTTTTTCTTATTTTTATAATCTCTACACCCATGCATTTGTTTAATCCAAAGTAAAAATCCACCTTCCGCCAGAAGCTCCTTGGCCTTGGCACTGTCGTCCACCAGTTAGTAATACACGTTTTCTGAAAGTTACTACGCCCGACAGGCTTGCTAGATAGCATAAATGAAACAAAATTTGATGTTTTACGTAGTATGGCACTAGAAGAAGAGTTAGAAAAAAGTATCTACACTGCATGCAGATACATCTGTACATGGATATGTCTTATGATGGCAATTTAAATGATGAGCTCACTCAGCTGATCAGTGACCACTCAGGCGCCTTCAGCATTCTCTATTGACCCTGCCTCTCAAATTTCAGCTCCCTACGTTCAACAGGAGAGGAAATGGCCTTGGAGCTCACTCAGCTGATCAGTGACCACTCAGGCGCCTTCAGCATTCTCCATTGACCCTGCCTCTCAAATTTCAGGTTCCTGCGTTCAACAGGAGAAGAAATGGCCTTGGAGCTCACTCAGCTGATCAGTGACCACTCAGGTGCCTTCAGCATTCTCTATTGACCCTGCCTCCGTAACGCTTCAAAGGGATCTGTTGGATGACGATACCTATTTTCCTTTCACGATCATGTTGACATCTCATTTGTTACTCACGATCAAATGCGCATAATTCAGCTTTCCGTACAGGTACATTCATATTAGGGACCATGTACCATGTTTAATAAATTGAGAGCTTTCCAATGAGTGGTGAACGATTTTTGTGGGGTGGAAAATGAGGAAGTTAGTTCCTGCGTTCAACAGGAGAGGAAATGGCCTTGGAGCTCACTCAGCTGATCAGTGATCATCAACTTTGATGATGCATAGAAGTATGTATCGATTGACCCTGCCTCTCAAATTTCAGCTTCCTACGTTCAACAGCATCAGAAAAAAAACGTTGCATTGTTTGTGTCGAAAATTTTGGAATGACCCCCAGAACTAAGACATATTCATGTCAAATTGTATCTAAATGGTAAATTTTCAAGAAAAAATGAGATTAATGAATTTTAGTGGATTTTCAATTTCTTTTTGCTTATCAATTGAAAAACTGAAAGATTGCCGCAATCATCAAAATCAACCAATAATTGCCAGAAATGAGGGAAAATCCGTTTATCCACTGACTGAGACCCTCTCAAGGGAAGGCTTTGTCTCACTCCCATGACCTCATTTCTTCCCTCTTCTTTTTGATGATACTAGCTTAAATGCAGCCACTACTCTCCAGTACTCCTCCATGTCTATCATTCTTTTGACTTGAGTACTGTGAGCTACGTATATTTTCTGTGATGCATTGCAGCTGTCCTCTTTCACGTTCCCATGTTGGGCAGACAAAGAAATTATGCGCAGCATCATCCTCAGAGTGCTGCCAATATCAGCTTGTCGGATTCTGAGCCAGGCTAGAGCATCGTTGAAATTCAAGTATCAAGATAATTAAGATCAGCTTTTCATAGAGAACCCTCAAGATGACTTAGCTTTAACAAAAAAAAAACCCTCTAACGCGTGTAGATTTTTTTTTTCAAATGATTTCCAAAATGTCACGTAGTCTGACTAAAAGTCCTCCAATTAAGGCCATGTCGGGTAAGTCGTACTAAAACACGTTCTTCTACATTCAAAACTTGAATGTTTTCCTTAATTAACTTTCAAATTCAAGTCAGAGCCCAATAAGTGTCGTTGTTATTTTATAAAGTACAATGTACCTACTTCCAAGATCATAGGAAAAAAAACATGAAAAAATCTCAAAATTGAAAATACAGCAAAAATTAAATGTTTAATTGTACAATTAACCCAGCTCCTGTGCCAGGTTGATTGAAATCATATTATTGTAGGGAGATAACTGTTAGATTACTGGCAGCAGGCATTTCATGCTGTGGTATGCAACAAAGTTTGAAGAAAAAGAATAAGATTTTTCGGTTTATGATGTTGGCCAACCTTGCTCCTCCCACCGGGAGTTGGCCATTATCAATCCTTTCCGGCGCCATTGAGTTGGCATAATAGACCCTGGTGGATGGCTAGGGCAGGGAAATAGTTTTGCTCCAGCCGAGGCTGGACCCCCAGAGCTACACCAAGCAAAACAGGGGGAGGGGGGGACGTACTAACAGTTATCTCCCTACAATAATATAATTTCAATCAACCTGGCACAGGAGCTGGGTTGATTGTACAATTGTGAGCCCCGGCTCACGGTTGAAATTCAAAAGTGAGAGGGGCTGAGGAACTCCATCACCCTCCCTTCCTGCAGTGGGACCAGAGGGGGCGGGCTAGTACCATCCCCGCTCCCGGACGCCAACCACCAACTACGGCGTCCACCACCAGAAGCGCTCAAGGCGCGTTGACGTCATGTTCCACCAATGACGGCCGTCCATTCTCACCCTGCCGGACGCCTGGAGCCTGAGGGTGGGGACGCCAAATGAAATCTGAGTGTAGCAGCGTGGGGCGGCCATAACCCCTTTTGTCTTTGACGCGAACCTTTGATGCTATCAACCAAATCCCCCAGCCCCCAGTTGAACGTTTATCGTTTCCCCTCTGATGCTTTCAACTTAAATCCCCCTCAATTCAAGTCCGCAGCGAGTTACCATACCCACGAGTCTTGTTGAGCCACCCCCTTGTCGCCTTCAGCTGGATCAGACCTCAGAATCTCCAGTTGAACGTTCCCCAGAATCTTCTCTCCACAACACCATCAAGGATTTCCTCCGGGCCCCGACGATGTGAGTGCAAAAACTAAACCTAATTAAATTGGCCAATTGTTAGGTGTTCAAAGTTGTGTAAAGTTAGTAGTTTGAGGAAGTATAAACATTTTCGAGTCGAGTCAGTAGAGTAAAAGTTCAACCCTTTTGTATTGTAAATCGTAATTGAAATTGTCTAAATTTAAAAGCAGGAAAGGAGGAGTAATAATAACGCCCTGTTTGATTTTAAGCATTTTATTTTTATATATATAATTTCATATGTACATGTTTGTTTCGAGTCACCTTTGCAACATTTAAAGTCATTAAAGTTCCTATTAGTTGTAAAATTGCATTTCTCTTTTAATCTACCTAAATTCCGTAATCAGACAGGTTGAACGTGCACAATTTTAGGGTTCGTGCACAGCTATAAATTTCGTGCACTTGGCTTCACCTCGTGCACAATTACACTTTCGTGCACTATACTCATTTCGTGCATTGCACATTTATCGTGCATTAATTATTCCCTTCAGGAACAACATCGTAAGTCCTTCAGACCGAGTCACACTTAGTGATCTCACAGTAGTTAGGCCCTTCAGGTTTTATTTTGATCTTAGAAAATATTACGTACCTTCGAGCCGCTACAACCACCTACCAGGTAATTATCTAAATTTAACTTCATTTCATTTTTATTAGAATATTACCTTACTTATGTCAGAATAGCCTCTCAACCTATTTTTGGGTTGGTTTCCAACAGAACTCTAGTATTAAATTCATATCGTAAATCAGAGCCCTCAGCTAAATAATCAATTTAATTAACTAGACCTGGAGCTTACAAATGGTGGCAGCGCGTTAGGATTATCACATTCGAAAATTACGAATTAGTGATTACGTTTGCAGGCGTCACTTGCAACGAACTCACAAAAATAAAAGTAAGCAAACCAATCCGACATAAGTATTTTATTAAATTTAAATTCAATCAAAAACGTAATTAAAAGTGCACTGTCTGGACGGAACAGGTAGAAGTAGGTAGGATGTGCATCCATTTCTGTTAAGACTTAGGAAAAGTGACACCAGCACTCCCTATTTTGCCTTTCGTTTGCTGAGATTGCCTTGTAATTACACGACAGACAGACTAGACAGAATTTCCCTTCCAGTGGAAGTATTGTTGACAAATTTTGACCACACGTACGAAACCATCTTACACCATGTCTCTCAATTTCATGGGAAATGGAGAAGGGGATGACAATGACACACCTTCAACGGCAAATACCGAAGCCGTTGAGGTGATGACGCAGACAATGAGGGAAATGAACCTTCTCCTTCAACGTCTAAGCACGAGTTCGACCGAAAACAACCGAGACGAAATCCCGCGTTCGGTACTTTCAGAAATCGAACCATGGGACCCAGATACCGCTGGCGCGATGAGTGTAACTTCATTTTTCGCAAATTTTGATATGGTGGCCGCGGAATTAAATTCACGACTAAAATACCGACTACTCCGTACCAAAACGCGGGGTGTTGCCAAACAGTTCCTGATTGACCGGGACGATTCCCTCGACACCGACAACGTGTACGAAGCAGCCCGTGCAGATATGATCACGTGGTTCCAGAAAGAGAACCCCCAACACGCAGCCGCACTCTTGTGGACGGTGAAACGAAGCTCTAGCGAAACCCTTCGCCAGTTCGCCGATAGAGTGCGTAACCTCGCACGCTGCGCTGTAAGGGAGGAAGGGAAAACACTTCGCCGTTCCGAAAGAATTGACTGGGTCGAGACCAGAACCCTGAACGCTTTTATCCGAGGGGTGGAAAAGCAGGTGAGCGCATTTCTCATCACAAACCGCCCGCGTTCAATCCAGGAGGCACTGAAGAAGGCAGAGGAACTCGAGGAAACACTCGAAACAAACCCCGACGTAGACGAGAAATGGGAATTGGCGGCCATTAGTGGAGACCAACGGTGCTACAGCTGCGGCAGTTTGGACCACTTCGCCGCGAAATGCCCAAAGAAAAACGAACCACTTCCCAGATACCAACGACGAAACGACGAGGAGCGACGCCGAGAACGATCCCGGGACAGAAACGACGGACAAAAACCCACACCACGTTTCCCGTGCATGTTCTGTGCAGATCGCACGCACTTTCCAATAGACTGCCCGTTTAACCCGCAAATGACGATCTTTTGCAATTTCTGCGGCGAGAGAGAACACCTGGAAAAGGACTGCAACAAGAAGAAAACTCTCCTCCCAGTATCGCAGCCCGTAATGGAACCGACGCATACCATGGAAATTGCACGATACAAAAACCCCCCGGAAGACACGCACATACCTGTGGTGGAGGCCCAGATGTCTAGAAACCTCAAAATCCCCGTAGGATTGGGTCCCGAGTCAAGGGACATGATAATTGACACGGGCGCCGCCTTCTCGGTATTATCGTCACCCGTGAAGGGAGTCCCGATACGACCAACACGCGCGGTAGCGTGGGGCGCGGATGGAGTAATGCTGCCGTTCGCCGGAGAACAACGAATTCTGACAAAAATTGGAAATTTCCAGTTTGAACATACTTTTTTGGTGTTTGCGAGAAGAAGCGCGACCTTGGACCTGCTCGGGTTGGATCTTCTCAGAAGGATCCCCCTCACCTTGACGACAGGTCCTAACATGAACATAGAGGCGCGCGCGGACCAGAAACAACCCCCACTAACCGCCGAAACCAATGGAGGCTGGAGACCTTCGGAGATGGCGTTACGGCCGGAAGGGCGGGAAACATGGGTGTCTGCAATTCGGAAACCAAAGTACGGACCAGATACACCTTTCCCCAGTACCTTTTCGGCGGTAACAACCACTCCAACGAGATGTGACGCGGTGAACATCGATGGGGGGGCGCTGGTACAAAAATCCAATATTCCCACAAAAAGGGTTTCGTACGCTGAACCTATGGAAGAAATTGTTCCCGATGTGCTCATGGAAGACTGCCCAGAAGAGGAAGCACGTGCAGATCGGATTCAAGTTGTGACGGACGGGACGGTGAAAGGCTGCACGTGCCTGCACGGAGACGTGCACGAATATGACGAAACAATCCCCGATTTCTGCAATGATTCTACTACCAACGCAAACATGGATGCGGAAACGGTCATTACCTGGCACGTCGCCGAACCCTCACCGGAGTACCGAGGCGCACCCGATCATGCCGATTTGAGGCCAGAGATGACGATCGGAGTCGTAAGTGAAAGAGTGCCCAGACTTGGCGAGCTAACGAGGGAGTACGCCCGGCTGACCGAGCCACCTCGAACCGCACCCGTGTCCGAGCATTTCGAAGCATGGAGGAGGCGAAGCGAAACACTGAACTCACAACACCTCGTACGAACATTCAATGAGGGAGAGACGGTATACTTGAAGAAGGCCCAACCACCTCCCGGAACGACACGACGGTGTTGGTGCCCATGGACCGGACCCTGGATAGTGACACAACGGCGTCCTGATTCCATGTACGAAATACGAGACCCACCTGACAGAAGAAGACAAATGGTGCATCGGAGTCGATTGAAGCCTGTCTCCATGCCGAAAGCACCGGACGACACACAACGCGAGCATTTCAGACCCAAGATACGCACTGGGGTGCACGACCACGCGGAACTGCACGAATGCACGAAGGTGCACGAGTGCACGAAGCCGTACGATCGCACAAAGCGGCACGAATGCACGAAAGTGCACGATGCCACAAAGCAACCCGTTGAACCCACCGAACCGAACCCAATCTATGATGAGGAGGATGACCCGGACATCGACTCGTCTTCCGAAGAATTCGAGGACGCCCTAGGGGACCCGCCCATCAAGAAAAGTAGGGGTGAAAACGATGATAACGTGCTGAGATACGTGCTTCGAAAACGGTCGCCGCCGATAAACTACCGTCAACTCCACCTAGGGAAGAACTAAAGACTTACTTACTAACTGATAGGACTAACACAAGACGAAATGTACTAAATGTAAATTTTAAATTGGATCCTTCAGATCAAGAATACTTACCTGTAACTTATTGCTGAGAAATCTCATGATACTCACTGCACACTTTGAACACACAACAAGAAAAATTTAAACAAGGCCGTAAATTTCCCCTTAATTATGATCACTTTTCCTAAAGTCAGGATGTCACATTAGGGTTATTTGTCTGTTATAGATATATTATGGCGCAGGAGATGATCGACGAGTGGTTGGCAAGAGCAAGATCACCCGACCCGGACCCCATTATCCAACTGATCCGAGAAAGAGTGAGGGAGGAACAGGACCAGGTCTATGACCAACCCCCGGGATTCCTTGAAACGCCTGAGCCAACGCCTACTCCCTTCCTTCAAATTGAGACGCTGGCCAACTACATCAGGTTCGCTGATTGTGCGGAGACTCACTTGGCACGAAAAACAAATAGCCACGCCGCCATGATGACCGTGCTGGAGATTGCCCGCTGGATACCCACCTACCAGCGCATCATTGAGGAGAGAGACTCGCTTCTCGATCGTCAAAAGAAGTGGACCGCGGATCTCCAACATCTGGCCCATGAGTGTGATGCCGTCAAGGAAAAATTAAAGAAGACCATGGCACAGTTGTCTGCAGAGCCACCTGCGGCGAGGACTACAGACTCTGAGGCTCCCGAACCTGTGACCGCAGAGCCACCTGCGGCGTTGACTGCAGAGGTGAACTCGGAGGTGGTTGATTTACCGGCGCCCTCGCCGGCGTTAGCCCAGGAACCCGGTGGGAAGGCCAACTCTCCGTCATCATCCCCAACCAAGCTGCCTGCCGAAGATCAAGAACGGAAGCTATCCTATCGCATCTACTCCTCGTCGTCGGAGTCAGATATAAGATGGGAGCATACCCCTGCCCGAGAACCGGAGCCAGACTTGGAGGAAGCCACAACCGCCACTCCTCGCCCCAAAATCATGGTGCGCCTGACCCGCCAGAAGACCAAGCTGACTTGTCCCGTATGCACCAGGCCGGCACCTAAACTCCATAGTTTCAGATGTCCGGCCTGCAAGGAGTTTTGGCATAGACTGCGGGCCAAATACCATCAAGGCCAACCCATTCCCAGCTGCTCTCAAGACCACACCAAAAAGAGGGACCCCATCGGATGCCGCGGCTGCCGCAGACATGCCTATGAACTGGCACTCAGGAAGGCACATCCTTCCGTCCCCATACCCATACCCAGTGTCATCTTCGATGACTCTGGCTTACGAAGGGGCGGAGGATGTGAGCCCCGGCTCACGGTTGAAATTCAAAAGTGAGAGGGGCTGAGGAACTCCATCACCCTCCCTTCCTGCAGTGGGACCAGAGGGGGCGGGCTAGTACCATCCCCGCTCCCGGACGCCAACCACCAACTACGGCGTCCACCACCAGAAGCGCTCAAGGCGCGTTGACGTCATGTTCCACCAATGACGGCCGTCCATTCTCACCCTGCCGGACGCCTGGAGCCTGAGGGTGGGGACGCCAAATGAAATCTGAGTGTAGCAGCGTGGGGCGGCCATAACCCCTTTTGTCTTTGACGCGAACCTTTGATGCTATCAACCAAATCCCCCAGCCCCCAGTTGAACGTTTATCGTTTCCCCTCTGATGCTTTCAACTTAAATTCCCCCTCAATTCAAGTCCGCAGCGAGTTACCATACCCACGAGTCTTGTTGAGCCACCCCCTTGTCGCCTTCAGCTGGATCAGACCTCAGAATCTCCAGTTGAACGTTCCCCAGAATCTTCTCTCCACAACACCATCAAGGATTTCCTCCGGGCCCCGACGATGTGAGTGCAAAAACTAAACCTAATTAAATTGGCCAATTGTTAGGTGTTCAAAGTTGTGTAAAGTTAGTAGTTTGAGGAAGTATAAACATTTTCGAGTCGAGTCAGTAGAGTAAAAGTTCAACCCTTTTGTATTGTAAATCGTAATTGAAATTGTCTAAATTTAAAAGCAGGAAAGGAGGAGTAATAATAACGCCCTGTTTGATTTTAAGCATTTTATTATCATATATATAATTTCACATGTACATGTTTGTTTCGAGTCACCTTTGCAACATTTAAAGTCATTAAAGTTCCTATTAGTTGTAAAATTGCATTTCTCTTTTAATCTACCTAAATTCCGTAATCAGACAGGTTGAACGTGCACAATTTTAGGGTTCGTGCACAGCTATAAATTTCGTGCACTTGGCTTCACCTCGTGCACAATTACACTTTCGTGCACTATACTCATTTCGTGCATTGCACATTTATCGTGCATTAATTATTCCCTTCAGGAACAACATCGTAAGTCCTTCAGACCGAGTCACACTTAGTGATCTCACAGTAGTTAGGCCCTTCAGGTTTTATTTTGATCTTAGAAAATATTACGTACCTTCGAGCCGCTACAACCACCTACCAGGTAATTATCTAAATTTAACTTCATTTCATTTTTATTAGAATATTACCTTACTTATGTCAGAATAGCCTCTCAACCTATTTTTGGGTTGGTTTCCAACAGAACTCTAGTATTAAATTCATATCGTAAATCAGAGCCCTCAGCTAAATAATCAATTTAATTAACTAGACCTGGAGCTTACACAATTATATGGCTGTAGGTCGATAACTGTTAGATTACTGGCAGCTGTTTGAAGTAACCATCCACCAGGCTAGCCTCTGTCCCTGGGAGTCAGCCCAATTGATTTATCGCCACAGGGTGTTCAAGAGGACGCCAAGAGTATAAGAAAAAAAAACTCTCTCCTCAACTCAGAGAGGGCTACTATGTCTCCTGGGTTTCACTCCTCTTCATATCTATATTTATTCCTCCTTGAAGCTCAGAAATTCAACACACAATTCAGCAGGTTTTCGCCCGATCCCATCACAAAACTTGCATTAATGTCTTCAGTGAAGGTTAATTTTGAGAATTATAACGGAAAAACCAGAAAATCTCGTGAAAAAAAAAACGATAAAAAGATAGTTTTTCCCGCGAGCACAAACTTAACATACCACAGAACAAAACGCAATTGCGCCGGAAAGGATTGATAACGGCCAACTCCCAGTGGGAGGAGCAAGGTTGGCCAACATCATAAACCGAAAAATCTTATTCTTTTTCTTCAAACTTTGTTGCATACCACAGCATGAAATGCCTGCTGCCAGTAATCTAACAGTTATCTCCTTACAGCCATATAATAAACTCCGTCAACACCTTATAGATAGCTGAGTTCGCGATGGTATTGAATTCCTTCAACATCCCAAAATTGAAGGGGCTGAAGAAACTCGTGCACAGTAAGAAAAGCAAAGTTGAAAACCTCATTTCAACTACTAAGTATGGAACAAGTAAACTAAAAAGAAAAACGACATCAAAAAAGCTAAGGTACTAATAATTATATCGTAATAATGAAATGCCTTCCCAAAAGTCGAAATTTACGATTATAGTTACAATGAGGTAGTTGCATGATATTTCTTGTATTTTTTCTGTGTAGTGAACCTTTATTGAAGTATGTATCTGCAAATAAAACTCCCAGAAACGTTTCCTAAAAATTTAGAGAGTCTTTCAAAGAACAGGATTTTCGGATTCAGGCGGGAAATTCTTCACCAGGCTTGGATGCTGCGGGGTGGGGGCTACGTCACAAGTGTAAGGGGGCCTTGAGACTGCTACTCCACTGTTACCCTGACGCAAGGTTATCGAGCTTTCCGTTTGTTTACGTTTGTCTGCGGTGCTTTCATACTGAATTTTCCTTCTGGAATTCCCTCAACTGTAACTGAAACCTTATTAGTTGTGAGGAAACGCAGTGTTCTGTCATTACTCGAGCCACAACCTCACAAATTTGCTAGATTCTTTTTAAGTTGGACATAACCAACATCCTTTTATTTAACAATTTACAAACACTCATTTGTACTACGTTGTACAGGATAATGGCACTGCGATGAAACTTCCAATTAATGAGCTACTGCAACCATTTGGATGAAAAAGTACTATTCACATTCTTGGCACCTCTTATTTCGGCGCTGACGAACTTGTTGTAATTGACGTAAATATCGTGCAACACGCTTGATTAAGCGTTAACAAGAAACGAAGATTTTTTAGTTTTATTTATTTTTTTAGTTTTTTCGGTCGGTTTTTCTATCGTGTTATTTCTGACATACCTGTAAGCCGCCATTGGGCTGAGGGCCCGTGGCAAAATAACGTTGTGGGTTATTGACCTGAAAACGCAACTTAAAACTAAGTTAGAGAAGTGTTACTTAACTGATTTGTGAAGATGATAGCGGCCGAAGATACAATCCTGGTCGTTGTGTAGCTGAAATAAGCAACTCCCTGAAGGGGCTTCACCTCGTTGCGGCAAGGGAGAGAAAAAATGCAAAATAAATAGGCGTCGTTGCGCAATGAACTACTTGAAATCCTAATGGTGAAGTTTTGGAAAATTATGTACTCTTTGCTTTGACCACTAATGAGGGAACCAGGCGTTGCTTGAAAAGAGAAGAATGAAATGCGATTCAATGTATGTATAATCGACGTTACGTTGTGGCATAAACAAAATATATATGTACAAAATATATCGTTGTGAAAATAATAAAGGACAAATTCTGATATCAATACAGCGTTGTGGTATTTTATCCTTAGAATCCTTAAAGTAGGAACAATGTTTTATGAGCGTTGTGGTACAACTAAGAGAATGACTATTAGGTTTATCTCTACTGAAGTTAAAGGGAGCTTGAGGGCAACCCGTAATGAAAGTAATTTTAGGACTAACTTGAACAAGGAACAGTTTCTGTCTTTCCCCTAACACACCTATTTTGGCCAAAATAGAACGAATAGTACACTCACAATGTAACCTCAGGGCGTGGTTCTTGCCGGGGCGTCTGTTGTTCCGTGTCCGAGTTGTGGTGGTCCAGGGTGAGCGAGGGTCTATCAGCAGGGCGAGGGGAATCACTACAGCGACTGACTGATGAACGGGGTTGAAGTTAGGTAAAAAGCAGAATTGTTTTAAGGGCGTTGCGCAATGCAAAATAGAGGGTTGTGGGGGGTTGCGTTTGAATGGCAGCAGGGCGTATCAGAGCGAACAGGGGTGGTAGCTTTGAAGGCTGGAGCGGGAGTGCTGGAGAGGGGTCGGCCGCTGAGGGGTCTCGGCTCGCTCCCCTCCCCTGGTCACGTGATCCTTGAGTTTAGTGGAGGGAGAAGGGTTGGCTTCTGGGGCGCCCGTGGGGTGGGGACGCCCCGACCGGCCGGCCTTCCTTCCCCTTTTTCAAATTAATTTCCCCTTAAATTCGCCTTCCGCGCCCGTCTATCCAGCTCCCGAAATGGGGAACAAAGCATCTGTGAGCGGCTGCTCACATTCCCCGCCATTCTCGGAGCCAGTGTTGTCCATGACTACACTGGGTATAGGGAGCATTGTGGTAGGGTGTCTTTTCCGTAGAGCTACCTCGTAGTTGTAACGCCTACACCCTGCGCACAACTCTGGTTTCCGCTCGTCTTTATGGTCTTCGTCACACTTTGCCAGGGGTTTTCCCCTTTTATGTGCTCTCTTCAAACGCTCCCAAAATTCTTTACAGGCGAAGCACCTGAACGCTATCATTTCGGTGCAGTATCGGCGGCAAATGGGGCATTGCTTTCTTTCTTTTCTGTGCGTCTTTGCAGGTGACGGCTTGTTCCGCTTGATGATCAGCTTGGGTACGGTTTTCGTTGGCACCGGGCATTGCTGCAGAACTATTTTTGGCTCTCGGACTGGGGTTGGGAGAAAAGCCAAACTCGCGTGGCTGGTACTGGGTGACGATGTACGGGACGTTCCTTGGCTGCGTTGTGGAACGCGTGGCGAGTTGCGGTTTGCTGGTGCCCGAAATGGAGATACCCTATGACTGGCAAGTTGCGGACTGGGCGTACGGGATCTGAGACGGGTTACTCCCGGTACAGGTGAGTTGTCGCTGGTCGATGTAGTAGACGACAACCTCCTAGGGTTCCTTTTGAGACCTGATCCGCTTGCTTGTGGGGAGGTCTCCCGGGGTGGCAATATTGGGGAGGTCGCTACGCTTCGCACCTTCTTGGCTGTTGTTACGGTCGTCTCTGGTTTCACCACGTTTCCTTGTTCCTTCGGTTGCTTATTTTCCGCTGCCATGGTCTTTAGGAATTCCGCTCGTTCAGTTCGCCATTTTTCTTCTCTTTCCAATAGCTCATCTCTCTCTTGAGCGATTCTTTGATACTGCGGTATCCACCTCGCGATTCGCAACATGTGTACCACAGCTGCTTGCCCGTTTGCTATCCTAGTCAGTCGGATGTCGCTCCTTGCGGCGTGACGTATGCAATTAACAATGCCGGCCAAGGTTTGTTCGGGGAACGTACACGGTTCAGGGGTGGTTACGGTGTCGCGGGGTATGGTTGCATTGGCTTCCGTTTCCTCTTGGAACGTATCCAAGATCTGCTGTACGAACTCATCAAACGGCGGATCTCCCTCCATATCTTCCTCCAACTCCAACTGCCTCTGGGTCATTCTGAAACATACAAGAATCGCAACTAAACATCCCAGCCCTAGAAAAGTGCAATGGATTTGAATTTAGTTGGCCTGATTAATAGGTGTTTTGGGGGTTTGTTAATAATTTTTACTAGGTTGACCAGAAGGGTTCATAGTGTTGCGTGTCCTGAAGGGACCTGAAATTTTCTTTTCCACTTGAAGAGTGTTACTAATGTGACCTGAAGGGCCTTTTCCGCCCATATTGATATCGTTTTATACATAGTTTTACATTGTCTGGTTATGGTCTGTCTGCACAAGTGCGCCTAGATGCAGCTTCCGGTAATCAACAGGAGCGCGTTGACGCAGTCCATATGTTCGTCTTGGAGTTCCACTTTCTCGGTCCTCATTTATTTCAGTGTTGTTAGGTGGTTGACTCGGTGTTGCATTATCCAAATGGTCCGGACTTGACGCTAAGCCTGTGGTTGCTGGGGGTAATGTCATTGCGTCGAGAAAGGTTTCATCGTCACTTTCCATTTCCGTTGCGGTGACCTCTTCCTTTGTCTCCGTTGTGCCGGAAGTCCCCGGCACGGCAAAGTCTGTTCTGCTGTCACCGTCTTGCACGTTGCGGTCCCATCGAGTCCGCTCATCATCCTCCATTGCCAGCTCCTCGTTCATCTCCTCCAATTCGGGTCGCAATGGTCCAGTGTCGGCAGTTGCGTTTTCCGTTGTGGTTACTTCTGCGAACGAATCATCAGGAACGCCGGCTACGAAAGCGGGCTTCAACCGGTTCAAATGGACGGTTTGTTGTCGGATATCCGCAGCGTCACGAATTTGATACGTTACGTCCGAGAGTTTACGGGTCACCACCCATGGTCCCGACCACGGACTCCAGAATTTTCTTGCCACACCAGCAGGGGGTTGGTTATCGCGTAGATAAACCTGATCGCCCTCCTTGAAGGATCGTTCCGACCGTCTTAGGTTGATAGCAGCACTCCTCTTCCTCCAGGCCTCGTGTAGATAATACTTTGTGGCGTTGCGGGCATGCTGTAGGTTTCTTAGAGCTGTGACTCCCTCCGCCTTCGGCGACAATTCCTGCAGCGATTCATTGGGAAGGCGAATCTCGCGACCAAATGTCAAAAAGTTAGGGGTGAAACCCGTGCTTTTGTGAGGAGTTGCGCGGTAGGCCGCCAGTGCCACCGGTATCATTTCTTCCCAGCCAGTGGTGCGTTTGCTGATTTTGGCTAAGATAGTGGCGAACGTCCTATGGAATCGTTCGCAAACTCCATTTCCTTCCGGATGATATGCCGTGGTGTATACCTGCTGGATGCCCCACCTCTCACATAGTTCTCTTGTTGAGCGAGCAGTAAACGCAGTACCCCTATCTGACACCATCCGCTCCGGTACTCCATGGGTAGGTATGTACTTTGTTGCTAAAATTTTCGCAACGGTTGCGGCCGAACAGTCCGATACCGCATAGGCCTCGGCATACTTTGTGAAGTGATCCACCGCCGTCATTATGTAACGGGATGCGGTTCCTGTCGAGAGGGGTCCCACAAAGTCCACGCCGACGATCTGACCCGGTCGCTCGGGGAGCAACGGCTTCTGCACCGGTTGTTTCAAATTGTTGGGCGTCATCCGCCTCTGACATGTTTCGCAGGAGCGCACGAATTTTTGTACATCTTGCCTCAGCTTCGGCCATATTCCCAGGCGTCTCACCAACTTCTCCGTAACCTCCGCTCCAGGGTGACCAGCCCATAGGTTTCGGTGGCAACGGTGCACCAACCATTCTCGCAGGGTTCCCGGCATCATCGGCACCCATTCGTCTCGTCCATCCAGTCTGACCTGGGCCTCCCAAACTCCTTCACGACGACGGACTCGGTCATTGTGTCGCCCCGCCACGGTCGCTTGCACCCATACGTCCAGATTTTGTGCAGCTATCATTAATTCCCTAGGGAATTCTAACGTCAATGCAGCCACTCCAATACGACTGAGTCCATCTGCATGGGCCATTGCGGTTCCGGGGCGGTATCTTGGCACGTAGCTATATTCTGCTAACCGCATGATCCAGCGTCCTATTCGCGAAGTGGGGTCTTTTAGCCGAAGAGCCGCGGTCAGAGCCATATGGTCGGTCTGCAACTCAAATGTCGACCCAAGCAAATATTCCTGGAAATGCCTTACGGCCCAAACCACCGCCAACAACTCTCGCTCCGTTACAGAATAGCGGGTCTCGGCCGGATTAAGCTTACGACTGGCAAAAGCCACCGGTTTTTCCTCCCCATCGAACTCCTGCGACAGCACCGCCCCCAAAGCCACACCCGACGCATCTGTTGCCAGTATGAAAGGCTTCTCCAAATCCGGGTAGGCTAGAACGGGCTCGGACGTAAGCTGTCTTTTGAGGTCCTCAAAGGCTTGTTGTTGTTCGGCTTTCCATTCATACGGTACTGTCTTTTTTAAGAGACTCGTTAACGGCACTGCTCTTGCCGCAAACTCGGGAATGAAACGCCTGTAGAATCCGGCCAATCCCAGGAAAGATTGGAGTTGTGTCCTGGTGCGTGGTATGGGGAATTCGTCAATTGCTCGTGTCTTGGACGAATCCGTCAGAAGGCCTTCGGGGGTGACCTTGTGTCCCAGGAACCGGACCTCCCCCTTCAAAAAGTCGCACTTCGGAAGGTTCACCTGGAGTCGGGCATCCTGTAGTCTTTCAAACACTCTTGTTAGTTTAGCCAGATGCTCCTCACGAGTTGCGGAGAAAATAATGACGTCGTCCAAATAGACAAGGCAGTCATGCCCCAGCAGGCCATCGAGTACGTCGTTCATCACACGTTGAAACGTTGCGGGGGCATTCTTGAGCCCGAATGGCATACGATGGTACTCAAAATGGCGGCCAAGCACAGAAAAGGCCGTCTTCTCTCTTGATTCCGGATGGACAGGTATCTGGTGGTAACCGGAAATCAGATCCAACGTAGAAAAAAATCTACTTTTCCCTAGGGCTGCTAGCGTCTCCTGCATCCTGGGTAGGGGGTACGCATCTCCCTTGGTGATTTTGTTGAGTAACCTGAAATCCGTGCAGAAACGCCATTTTTGCTCTTCACCAGGTGGGGTTTTCTTTTTTACCAGTAAAACCGGCGCGCACCATGGGCTTTGTGAGGGGCTGATTATTCCATTTGCGAGCATATCCTTTACTTGCTCTTCAACCACATCACGCAAAGCATGTGGGATAGGATAGGGTTTCTGTGCGGTAACAATGTCTTGAGTGGGTTCGATGCGGTGAGTAACCCCAAGGTTACACCCTTCCTCCGAAGGTGGTCTAAAAAGTTCCTTAAACCGTGCCAAAACATCACGGGTTGGGACAGCATCCTCCTCGGTTAAGTGGCCCAATTTTTCTGTCACTAAATGATCGAACTCCGGACTAGGCTCCTCCCACTGGTCGGTGGGCAGCATTTCCCATTCCTCAGCCTGATTGATCCATTCATCATGGTGTGTCCACTGATCGAGTTCGCCGTTCCTCTGACCATGGTCTTCTTCCGTTGTTGGTTCACACTCAGACTCGGGCGGGGTTTGTAAATTAGCGATAATCTGTTCTACTCCTTTAAAAGTTGGCTGATGAATTGTTGCTTGAGTTGCGGATGGAGTTTCGGTTTGAATTGCGGGTAGAGTTTCGGTTTGAATTGCGGTTAGAGCTTCGGTTTGAATTGCGGGTAGAGTTTCGGTTTGAATTGCGGGTAGGGTTTCGGTTTGAATTGCGACGCCACCCTCTTCGTTGAATGGTTTGTAAGCCGCAACGTTAGCTGTAGGTACTTCTACAAGGATTGCCAGTTAGATTCTCCTCTGTTTCCTTCATCATTGCGGAACACGTGGTAGGGAAGATCGAGGTAGATTCGGCAAAGGTCGTCGAGACGTCGTTTTCCGATTTCAATGGCGTTGTGTAGAGCACGGAGGAAGGGGTTGCGAGTATCCACGGATTGGTTGCAACGGTTCCCTCCTCTGACTCCAATAGCGTTGCGTGGGGCGTGGTGGAAGGGGTTGCGGGTAGGCTCGGGTTGGCTGCGGTGGTTCCCTCCTCTGACTCCAATAGCGTTGTGCGGATCGTGGTGGAAGGGGTTACGGGTATCTTCGGATTGGTTGCGGCGGGCCCATACTCGAAGTTCAATGGTTCCGGTAGGTCTTCCTCCTCCCGAAAAGGAGCGTTCGGGGCAACGGAAGCAGCCAAGGAGGTACTGGGAAGGGTTGCGGTAGTTTCCTGTGTAAGGAAAAGACTATTATTCGCAACTGACTTCCGCCCCCCCGGCAGCAATACCGTTCCCACACTACAGGGTTCAAAGGGTTCCTCGTCCATTTGTATAGTCGCACCATCCGGTCCTTGATGCTGATATTCCATTTGCGGTCCGGTATTGAACGTAATGGGGACCTTCCGGAGGATATCCAATCCCAACAAGTCGAGGGTTGCGTCACGGTTAGCAAACACCACGAATGTATGCATAAATTGATGCGTTCCGATTCGGGTGAGTAAATGTTGTTCTCCCGCGAAAGGAAGTGCAGAACCGTCAGCGCCCCATGCCACGGTTTTCGTCGGGAGTAACGGGATTCCCTTGACCGGGTGTGACAACACCGATAACGCTGCTCCCGTATCGACGAGCATGTTTCTGACCTCGGGCCCGAGTCCAATTTTCATCCGGATCGTTCTCACCATTGGTTGTTCCACGGCGGGAATGTGATTCTCATTTTTAGGTGGTTTGTATCGCGCCACCTCGCCGGAGTTACTCGGTTTCTCATCGGAACGGCCAGGCGGATGTGACACCGGTAGGAGTTTCCGTTTCCTGAAACAATCCTCCTCCAAATGCTCACGGACACCGCAATAATCGCAAAATATCGTGCGTTGTGGATTCACGGGGCAGTCAACAGGAAAATGTTGTTTATTTGCACAAAACATACAAGGGAAGCGGGGCAAAGGTGGCTCCACTGCTCGTGAGTTTACCGTTTCAGTTCGGTGAGGGTCCCTTCTGTCCGTATCCCGCACTGGTCGACTCGTTTGGTAGTGAGAGGGTGGTGATTGTTCGTTCCGCCGTTCCTCCTCCGGGAACACTCTACCATTGTCCCGATCTCGTCTTGGGCACCTAGCGGCAAAATGCTCAGTACTCCCACACTTGTAACAGCGGCGATCATTTACAGCGGCCAATTCCCACCTTTCCTCGACCTCCTCGCCACCCTCCAGCGTCTCCTCGATCTCTTCTGCTCTCTTGAGAGCGGTACGCAGGGTAATTGGTCGATTTGCAACTAGGAACGCGCTCAAACGTCCTCCGACCCCCCGGATAAACGCACTCAGTGTTTTTCGATCCACCCATACGTTTTTGTCATGGGCGTCCATATTGACACCCTCCTCTAGAATGGCACAACGCGCCAAGCCTCTAACTCGGTCGGCAAACTGACGCAAGGTCTCCGACGAATTGCGTTTCACGGTCCACAGCATAGCCGCGGCGTGTTGCGGGTTCTCCTTTCTAAACCAGACAAGCATCTCATCTCGTGCGGTTCGATATGATTGTTCGTTATCCGACTTGTCTTGGCGGTCAATGAGGAATTGTTTAGCGGTTCCTCTCGCTTTTGCCCGGAGCAACCTCATTTTCTGTGTCGCCGGAAGGTCCGCGGCGACCGCATCGAAATTTGCGAAGAAAGAGGTGACATTTAAAGCTCCTACCGCATCAGGGTCCCACGGCTCAATCTCGAGGAACAACGACCTAGGGATTTCTTCCTTATCCCCTCCCCTAGACATTCTGTTGTAGTTTTGCAGTAACGTCGTCATTTCCTTCATTGTTTGTGTCATTGATTCGATAGAGTCAACCCCCACAGTTAAGGGTGACGTGGGTGGATCTGGGTAAAAATTGCCCTTGTCGCTATTTGACATGATTATGAATGCGCGTTACACAGACGTCAAGAAGTCAGTTAGTCGTTGTATCTGTCGTTGCACAACGGTGCAGTCTAGTTGACTCGAAATTCTTGAAAATCGGCCGAGTCGCACAACGGTGCGTAATAAAATTTGAGCACAATGGTGCTTCGATGAACAAGAAATTTTGCACAACGGTGCGTAAACAACAAGAAATATAGGTCGCAATCGGCGACAACAATGCACTTTTCGTAGGCGTACAATTAAAATTGGGATGCACAACCTACCAACACTATAGCAAAGCGCCTGCTCAATAGTGGTATACTTTTATACAGAAAGAGTTACCTATATTCAGTAACTAGGTAACTTGATTTCAAGTTGCGTTGCGGGAATGATTTTAAATTCACGTTGTTGGAATAAATTTGAAAATGCGTTGTGGAAGCAACTGACAACGTTGTGGTGTGTAAAATTGAATTTAAAATTGCGTTATGGACGCAACTGACAACGTTGTGATTTATAAGAATGAATTTAAAATTGCGTGGTGGACGCAACTGGCAACGTTGTGGTGTGTAGAATTGAATTTAAAATTGAGTTACTACAGCAAAGGACAACGTTGTGGTGGCTGAGCTTGAATTTAAATTGAATTGCTTTATCAAGAAATAACGTTGTTGTGATAAAATGATTCTACTACTAAGTTGCTGAAGGCGATTGCACAACGTTATGGCGTTACAATTAATTTGTTTGGGTCCGCTACAAGGCTTGCCTCGTACTAGATCCGTATCGCTGCCACCATTTTGTAAGCCGCCATTGGGCTGAGGGCCCGTGGCAAAATAACGTTGTGGGTTATTGACCTGAAAACGCAACTTAAAACTAAGTTAGAGAAGTGTTACTTAACTGATTTGTGAAGATGATAGCGGCCGAAGATACAATCCTGGTCGTTGTGTAGCTGAAATAAGCAACTCCCTGAAGGGGCTTCACCTCGTTGCGGCAAGGGAGAGAAAAAATGCAAAATAAATAGGCGTCGTTGCGCAATGAACTACTTGAAATCCTAATGGTGAAGTTTTGGAAAATTATGTACTCTTTGCTTTGACCACTAATGAGGGAACCAGGCGTTGCTTGAAAAGAGAAGAATGAAATGCGATTCAATGTATGTATAATCGACGTTACGTTGTGGCATAAACAAAATATATATGTACAAAATATATCGTTGTGAAAATAATAAAGGACAAATTCTGATATCAATACAGCGTTGTGGTATTTTATCCTTAGAATCCTTAAAGTAGGAACAATGTTTTATGAGCGTTGTGGTACAACTAAGAGAATGACTATTAGGTTTATCTCTACTGAAGTTAAAGGGAGCTTGAGGGCAACCCGTAATGAAAGTAATTTTAGGACTAACTTGAACAAGGAACAGTTTCTGTCTTTCCCCTAACACACCTATTTTGGCCAAAATAGAACGAATAGTACACTCACAATGTAACCTCAGGGCGTGGTTCTTGCCGGGGCGTCTGTTGTTCCGTGTCCGAGTTGTGGTGGTCCAGGGTGAGCGAGGGTCTATCAGCAGGGCGAGGGGAATCACTACAGCGACTGACTGATGAACGGGGTTGAAGTTAGGTAAAAAGCAGAATTGTTTTAAGGGCGTTGCGCAATGCAAAATAGAGGGTTGTGGGGGGTTGCGTTTGAATGGCAGCAGGGCGTATCAGAGCGAACAGGGGTGGTAGCTTTGAAGGCTGGAGCGGGAGTGCTGGAGAGGGGTCGGCCGCTGAGGGGTCTCGGCTCGCTCCCCTCCCCTGGTCACGTGATCCTTGAGTTTAGTGGAGGGAGAAGGGTTGGCTTCTGGGGCGCCCGTGGGGTGGGGACGCCCCGACCGGCCGGCCTTCCTTCCCCTTTTTCAAATTAATTTCCCCTTAAATTCGCCTTCCGCGCCCGTCTATCCAGCTCCCGAAATGGGGAACAAAGCATCTGTGAGCGGCTGCTCACATACCTAACTATGTGTTAGAGTATTTTCACTTTTTTTGAAAAAAAAAAAAAAAAAAAACTATTATTCTGGCTCTACACATTTTGGAGCCTTCCCTGTAACGTTATTTAATGACAGCGTTATTTTGATAATAGGTTCCAAGCAGAATTAACCAAACCTGGTAATAGGTTATTTATAACTGTTACGTTAAATACCGCCCATCTCTACTGAAGTGGCCACGGGCACTCTGCGGCTGGTGGAGTGGGGGGAAGCACATCATCGGTGGAGACGGGGAGCTCCCCAGTGCTCCCATTGGCAGGCGCACCTGACAGCAGGAACAACCCCTCAAAGGCAGTGGCAGTTGTGGCTGTTGGAACATTTGAAGAGTACGGTTTATGTTTGCCAGTTCTCGAACTCGGCGCCGCTGCAGCGCATCAGTTCATGAACACAACATGCGCGCAGGTTGGGTGTAAGAAAGTTCATGAACTGAGAGGCGCTGGAACAAACCTCGGGTAGCTCGAAAATAAATTGATAACAGGAGATTGTCATGATAGTAGAATAAGCGCGAAGGACTGACACTCGGTTGGGTTCAGCCTTGTTCATCGACAGCCGAAGCCGCTGCCCGGTCTCCCGATTACGTCTAGTGTGGTGGATGGGAGCTCATTCCTTGCTCGTGTGGTGGTTGGGATACTGCAGAAAGAGCATTAAATTTCCCAAATGTTATCCCACAAAAACAGTACCCTAGGATAGTCTTTTTTCCTCGAACTTGTTGTCATCCCTCAGGTTGTCAATTTCTGGTTTTTTCAAACACTCTGGTGATTTTTCCCTGCTAAAACACATTTTCTCCTGGGGCCCTCAATATCTTAAACTATTTCAAGCTTGCTCCATTTGATCAACTTTCCTACAGTACCCCATTTTTAGGATCACTACGAAATTTGAGAAGAAACATCGTGTTTGAATGTGAAAAAACGTGAGATTTAAAAAAAAACGAAATGAGCATTCTGCCAAGGGTCTATGGTTGGACGAAGGGAGACAACGCACTGGGCTGAAAGCTGAACCTGGGCGCCCTAGAAGCGTTCTGGTTGGTGGAGCTCCAGGACGTAGTTCTGGATGAGTGTAACAGATTGCGTTCATGATTGCTTGTTCCCAACCTCATCACAACAAGTTTAACACATATTTTTCACCTTGGGTCGTTACCAGCCGCATCTAAGTAATTAATTTGATAACATTTAGTTATACTCTCGATATGTATGAAAAATCGAGAGATTTTTAATAATACACTGTTTTTTAAACGTTTCTATGGGTGGTAGTTGTCGATTGAACATTTGAACTACTGGCAATAAGGACAACAACAATTGTAAGGGCAATTTCCATATAGGACTATGATGTCAGAACTGTGTGACTATGATGAGATGCTTTTGAAGGGTACTAGACTTGTCATCCCTGCTACACTACAGAAACACGTGCTTAAACTAGCCCATGAAGGTCACCCAGGTATTGTGGAAATTAAAGCAAGGTTGCGATCCAAGGTTTGGTGGCCAGGAATAGACAAAGTAGCACAACGAGCTGTAAAAGCTTGCCTGGGTTACCAAATGACAGTAACAGCCGAATTGCCTGAGAGAATAACTTTCACCCTATTACCACAGAGACCATGGGAGAAAATTGCAATGGATGTCTTGGGACCATTTTTGCAATTTTTGCAAAAATGGATTGCAATTTTTGGTGATTGTAGATTATTTCAGTCGGTTTATAGAGGTGGTGAAACTGAAGGATATGCACTCCAAATCAGTGATAAAGGCTTTGGATCCAATTTTTGCTCGCTATGGATATCTTGATAGCCTCACCACTGACAATGGTTCTAACATTGTGAGCTCAGAGATTGAAACCTTCTTCAATGACTGCAATATCACTAATCACAAAACGACCCCACTTCACCCTGCAGCAAATGGCACAGTTGAGAGATTGCTTCCAGGAATAACCCGACGCCTACGGATTGCCTACGGGAGACTTGACTGGGTTGAACAAATTATTAATGTACAGAAATCACTAACACCGGACCGCAGGAGCAAGTCCAGCAGAATTGTTTTTTTTTTTTTTTTTGATGCAAGCTTAAGGATAAAGTTCTTTGTTTTCTTAACAATTACAATCATCCAAGCATCCCGAGGTGGTGAAGGAACGAGACCTCATTGAGAAAACTAAAAAAAGTGATGCTAACCAGCGAAGAAGGGCTCAAGAAAAGCAGTTACATCCTGGAGATTTGGTTTTGATGAAGCATCAAAAGCGAAACAAATTCACTACGAATTTCGGGGATACCCCAATGAAGGTTATCAGCAAAGTTGGAAATTTGGTGACGGTTAAAGAGCCTCATGGGAACATTGTCAAGCGTAATTTGACTGATTCGGGAGGGACTATCCGCATCCGAAAAATTAGATATTTGATGGAAAGAGTCGGAGAGAGGATGGTAAAAGTGGGTGGTGGGCGATGGAAGGAGGGAAGTGGGGGACGCGATAATGCATTGATAAGCGCGTCGGAAAACGGACGCCTGTGAATACCCAAACAGAATGTCGGAAAGAAACGGGAAGAGTGGCAGAGGCGGAAAAAGTCGCAGTTTCGGACGCTTGTGAACCCACCTTCGTACTGTTCGTAAATATTGATGTTGTAGATCGATATGGTAAGTATCAAGATGAGGGCATGTATCTATGTATGGGGGGAGTTCAGTTGTAAATAAACCATAGAAGTGAACAGTGGCGACTCTCTCATTTCCTTATAGGTATAGTACACTTGTAGAATTGATTTCTGAAGTATTTTTCATTCTCCCTGGGACACCCAGTATATCTCATTGCATCATACATAAAAAGTTACTCGGGATAATTGATTCAGCCTGGGGATAATTGCTCTAGTAGCAGTGGTCGGCCTGGGAAGAAGGAGTTGCAGTGCCAAATCTTGAGCTGGAGCCTTCTACTGAAGCTGGCAGATGTAGAAGTCATTGAGAGAACAACAAAATCACTACTACTATTACTACTACTTACTACTAATAATTATGATATTGAAAGATTAACTTGGAAAAAACCAAATTATTTGTAAAACTTTGTTCAAGGAAGACTTTCAAACAACACTCCAAGCAAAATAAAAGTCACTTTTTGTTCGGACTTGGAGAAGTCCGTGTTGACGAACAATTTTGAGAAACGAGGTTGGCAGCAGGTTACCCCGGAAGAGGATTGGAATTTTTACTGGTGAGCATGACCATTCATAGAATCTCGTTCATCATTAAAAACATATTGTTTAGTAATGCATGCATTCCAGGGAACGCTTCATTTGATGACCATTAGATCAGTTTAACCAGTTGGTAAGCGATAAAACTGTTTAACTCGATGTAATTTATTTATTACTTTAGGCAAAAAAAAAGGCTGGTGGAGCTCCAGGACGTAGTTAAAGATGAGTGCAACAGATCACGTTCATGATCATTTGTTCCCAACCTCATCACAGCAAGTCACCTTGTTTATGCGTTACCGGCCGCATCTAAGTAATTAATTTGATAACATTTAGTTATATTCGCGATATGTACGAAAAAAATCGAGCGATTTTCAATAATACACTGGGTTTCAAACGTTTCTATGGGTGGCAGATCGACAACTGCATATCGACAACTGAACATTTGAACTACTGGCAATAGGGACAACAACAATTGTAAGGGCAACTTGGAAAATACCATTCGCCTCAATTGGTTTCTCTTAGTAATTTTTGCAAATCTAAATGATGATGAAACGAAAAGTTATCAATTTCTGGTCATTCAAAAGGATTTGAAAAGAAGCGGTATGAAGAGTGTGGCCTTCCCCCATCACTTCAGTTTCTGTAGTAGTTCTTTAGCTGAAAGTAGATGGCGCAACTGAGGCAGCCTCAAAAATGCTTGCACGCCATTTTAACATTAGCTTTCTCCTCTGTTAACTTGTCTCCAGTACTCTGTGAGGGGGCGGAACTGATCTTTGCAGATGTCGACTTTTGGAGCAGAGTGTATCGTTTTGAAAAATTGGATATTTTACGGATTACGGATGAACTTCGACAAACTTCGGTAAACTTCGTAACAAACTCTCATCATTTGTTCACAAAACGTTTATTGACTCGGTCTCGTTTATTGACAAAACAACCAGAATCATTGTTTTGGTTTGGAAACAATTGTGCGCAGAATGCACTGCTAACTTCTGCGTAATTGCGTAATCATTCAGCCATGTGAACGCTCTTTTCTGCATTACGCACTTTCTGCATTACAGAACACCCCCAATTCTCTTTTTGCGCATTACGCATTACAGACTTTACACACCTATATGAACCCAGCTTTAGACATATTTAATGAAGATAATGAATTTGTCTACATTTTTGGTTTCACGTTTCCACCTATAAAAAATAGGAACTCATTAAATAGTTAAGCTGATGAAATAACCTTGGTTCCTCAGGGCAGGGATTCAGACATGCAGAACGTTATTCAGCTTGGATAGCGGCTATCGAATGGGAGATCACCAGTAAGTAATTCTGGAAGAAAGAAATAAGGTGGAATCTAATTATCAACAATTGAGGTAGGACATATTACTCCACGCCACGATATTTTAAAACGATTTTTAATTACAGGACGATTAATCATTTCCCGAATCACTATGAACTGACTAGGAAAGATCTCCTTGTGAAGAACATTAAAAGGTACAGAAAAGAGCTCGAGCGTGAGGGAAACCCTCTTGGACAAAAACAGAATGGAAAATACGTGTATTTGGATTTCATTCCTGTTACGTTCGTCCTCCCGGCAGGTATGCACATAACGCAGGATATATGTCTTGAACTACCTATAAATAGTGGAGAGCATGTTGAGAATGGGGTGGCTCAGTCCCACAGAGTAGGTACGGGAGACAATTTATTGAATATAGAGGAAAGCATACCGGCGATGATTTTTCCATTACTGTCCACGGGATCCAGAATTTTTTACACAAGTCCCTGAGTGCTTGCATGGCTCTGAGGTACACTTGGTCACTGACTTTGAAGGATTGAGATGTCCGCCGGGGGTTGATGCGATCTGCTTGCATCATCCACGCTTTATCGAAGCTTCGCTTGGCTATTTGTCGTATCCTTTCGATGGAATGGAGGGGGCCAACCGTCGTATCCTTTCGATGGAACGGAGGGGGCCAACCGTCGTATCCTTTCGATGGAATGGAGGGGGCCAACCGGGCAAGTTTGCCGCCATTCAATGGTATTGGGCATCCATAGCTCGCAACCAAATGTCAACATGTTCAGCAAGTAGCCCGTACTCTTGTGGGGCGTCGCTCAGTACGCAGCTAACGCGATCGGTATTGCCTTTTCCCACCTCTTCGTTTCTCGTATCAACTTCACCACAATATTAGCAATATGCTGTTTCACCCATCTCCAGAACCTCTAGACGCCAGCCACGTCCCGAACGCATAACCGCCTCGTCGCACAACCATGTTGACTTTTTGCAAGATCAAGATAAATTGAGCGACAGTGTTGCTGAAGCTGATTGCACTTTTTTGGGAAAAATTGGCGAAAGTGTAGCCAAAAAGTTGTCATTTTTAGGTGTAAAATGAAGTGGAACACCATGGAATTGTCAGATTTTCATGCATCCATGAGCAAAACGAACTTCAGAGCGTCAGTACCCATGGCAACCATGAAGTTCATCAAGGTTAAATGAATAATCGATTCTATCAAGGTAACTCAACCCCAAAATTGAATCAGTGAGAATGACAACAGTACATGTCCCCAATCAGCTTATCGAGATATCAGGTGTCAGGTGGTATAAGTCCATGGACTCCTACTGTTTTTTCCCTCAATCATTTTCATTTAGGCTCTGTTCAAGCTTACCGAGTGTGGTTAGCATACTGCTCTTGTGCTCAATGCGTAGTTCTACTGGTTACAACCTACAAAAAGCCATTTTTCAACAATCGTCAAAAATGGACTTGTACTGTTTTTATTCTCATCGATTCAATTGTTTTTTTCAACGCTCATGGTTGAACCAAACTCGATTTTCACAATAGGGTTTACGTAACTATCAAGGTTACAGATTTTTTTGAACTGGCCCGAGTCGGATGCCATCATCAGTTTTGAAGTCGTCCGTTTTTTTTTAAAGAGAAATGCTCACAAAATTCAAGCAAACTATACAAGTGCTACCCTTTTCAGTCGCTTGTTGAAACCACTTGAAATTTCATGCTGAACCTCAATAATCCTGTTTTCAAATTTTCTATTCCTATCCTTGGATAATAATGATGAATGACACTAAATTTTTCTTTCATAGACTACAATATGTTTGTGGAAGAATATAGGAAGAATCCACAAAGCACTTGGATCATGAAGCCAGTTGGGAAAAGTCAAGGAGCAGGTATTTTTCTCATCAACAAATTGTCTAAGTTGAAGAGGTGGTCCAGAGAATCGAAGGCACCATTTAATCCATCCATCGTCAAAGAAACATACGTAATTTCGAGGTACGTTGTGATTTATGTTCCCAACAATGTAAACCACTGGCGGTTTTTCTTCTGCATATTAATTTGGAGCGCGCTGTGCCAGGTACATCGATAACCCACTACTAATTGGAGGCAAGAAGTTCGACATGAGGCTTTATGTCCTGGTAACGACATTTCGCCCGCTCAAGGCCTACCTCTTCAAACTGGGCTTCTGTAGGTTCTGCACTGTCAAGTATGACACGAGCATCCAAGAGTTGGACAATATCTTCGTTCATCTAACCAATGTGTCAGTTCAAAGGCACGGGGTAAGTTAAGCCCGTATTTTGTTATGTGGAAAGAAAGCATGCTGTGTGATGCATTTGCTGGTATACAGTTAGCAGCTAATATGCATCTGGTTGGAGAATAGTACAAGCACTACAACGCAAAACGTGCAAAAAGCTAGCCCCAATTGCTTTGAAATAATGTATTCTGAGTTCTTGTAGCAGTTGAGGTGAAGTAGCGAGGCATACTTGTACTTACCCTTTGCAATCAAGTAGACTTTTTCATTCCCTGGATTGATGAGAGCCAATCCGGAAATAGTAATACATATTAGGATAATAAACCTAATAATAAAAATTCTTGCTGTTCCATTTAGTATTGAACACTCTGAAAGAAGCCATTGCTACAATCAATCAACTACGATTTTTTTTTTTCGTATGCAAGCATTTATAATGTACAAACCATGGA
Source organism: Apolygus lucorum (assembly GCA_009739505.2). Classification (NCBI taxonomy): domain Eukaryota; kingdom Metazoa; phylum Arthropoda; class Insecta; order Hemiptera; family Miridae; genus Apolygus; species Apolygus lucorum. The sequence goes on from CM019172.2 coordinate 4,432,612, forward strand.
CCTAGATACTAGGTCCATGGTACAAACTCAGCAACAACAACAACAGTAACAACATAACTAAAACAAGCAGCCATAACGGTGATGTTTCTATGTAGTGAGTTCACTGTCAAATTTTGATGTCGATGTCTGTTGAATTTCGAATTTACTATTTTAAGATCTATATGAATGAAGTTGTTGAAGGGTTATATAGGCATTAGAGCACCATCCTCAAGTCCTAAGCACCACACTCTCCTTCGGCATCCACGAAGTCTCATCGATACTGCTCGGATTATGGCCATTTGTGTTTTGACACGTACCCAGCAGGTCACTTGAGAGAGAGGCTTGGCCCACTTCTCGGACAGTACCTCTGCCAGCCTCTTCAGGAATTTGTCATATTCTTTGTGGAGAGTTCCATCGCAGGCTACCACGAGGGGGGTAAACGAGCCTCTCAGGTCCTCAGCAGCTGTGTCATATTTTCTGTGCTTGGCATTTGCAGCGCTCTGGGCGATAGTATTCCAGTCGAGGGAACCATAAGAGGGGGCGTCAGGGTTCACGACCCAGGTATCGAAGTACGCCGTCCTCTCCTGGTTCCACACTCCGTGAATTTTTATACCTGCTACCAGCCGCGGATTTCCCTCCTCACCATCTACCATGACGGGTTCTAGACCAACTGACCTCCATGCAAGGCTGGCCATTTTCGCACATTGGTCTCTTATTTGGTCATGGCCTTGCTTGACTAAGCCTCCTCTCTTACAGTTTAGCCCATGGTCTAAATCCATTTGAGGCCCACATCCATCACAATGGTGAGGGAGTCCGATCGGTTCACGTCCAAATAAAAGAACCAACTATCCTATGTGGACGACCAAAGAGCGTGACTGAGCAACCCGTGTGTGTGAGTGACTTCAAGTCGTGTGTGCGTGTGGCTATAGTGTCCACAGTAGGCATTCACATCACACGTATAAAATCTTTCCTTGCAAAGTTATCTTTGCTTCATCCAGAGATACCTAAAGACTTTCTCTACTACTTGTACATTTTTTGTCTTCCCGCGAAATTATGGCATATTTGTTTCAAATAATGCAGTTATGATTTAATCATTCACGATGTTGCACTATGTCTGTCATGATGGTCCTCTGTCAAGCATTTGTGATACAACCACTCAACCTTCTTCCATGAATTCTCCTTTGCTAACCTGTTTGGCTCTTTCTAAAATATCGTTTTGCCTTATTAAAATTATTATTGCCTTTCATCGGAAAAGTGCCTCTGTATTTCTTCGCTCAATATCCTCAAGATTGGTTGAGCAACGTATTTGGCTCCAATAGGACATGATTTCCTGAATAATCACCTCAAAAGGTTAGGGCTTTTCCCCCTGCACGTACCTTCTGCTTTGGGGAAGACATGGATGTACAAACCACCTCGAGACTTGCCTGCTGCTTGTGCAGGAAAGGATGCTGCTAGATGAGCAGAAGATGTAGAGCCACCACCAGCAAGCTATGTTACATAGTATTGTGCTAAAGAGAATGTCTGGCGTAGGATGAAATGTAATACGTGCAGTTATGCTGGATTCACATGGGACGGAAATGGTTGGAACGACAGAAAGAAATAACACAATCTGATTGGTGTGGAGAATGGTGGCCTCAATCTTGACAGAACAGTGGTAAATCCATCAGCAGAAGACATTTTTATACAGTCTTCTGTCTCCTGCGCTGATAACCACTAGTGGAGGTTGCACTAGGAGGCAAGGCTTCCAGGAGAAAGGTTATCATTCTGTCCATTCCATCCATGTAGACCTTCTGCCAACTCCACCTACCCCCTCCACTGGTTTTCTCGTCTTTCCATCTTTGCTGTTTCCACCCTATCCATCCCATGTGAAGCCAGCTTAACAAGAAGGCCTAGAAATTTCATCTGGAGCAAGCAGCATGCAGTTTTCACATTCCCAGTGTTTTCTCTTGCAATAACCTCTACTCCCTTTGGCACGTTCTACTGAATTGGTTACAAAGTTTAAATTGGCACACAGGGTGACTACAACAGTCTGCATGGAGGGAAACTGAGTGTGGATAACCTCCGATTGTATCTGGAAAGCACACGCGGAAAGCCAGTAACAGACAAGCTATTTGAAACAATCAGCTGGCTCATTATCCATTCGCTCAAGTCTGTCAGTTACATCATGGCAAATGATAAGCACTGCTTCGAATGTTACGGCTACGACATCATCATCGACAATAACCTAAAACCATGGTTGATCGAGGTAATTTTTTCCTTTTCACCAACTAGAAATAAGGAGTAAAAATTCATCGTTTTAAACTTTTTTACAGTTGTTACACCAGAAATTGTCGCAAATCCAAAATATTTCACGAGTTTTCAACTTGTTTAGGTAAATGCCTCTCCTTCTCTCACATCCACTACTGTCAATGACAGAATCTTGAAGAACAAGCTGGTTGACAATATCTTATCAGTGGTGCTACCCTCCAGTGGAATTCCTGAGTAAGTCACCAGAATCACATCGTAGTAGAAATTCTGTATAATTTGGAGTATGTTTCTCAGTAATCCACTCCTTGGGTTTGGGCACAACCCTTGACAACTAAGCGAGCCTTGTATCTTGGCATCTGAGTGTTTTCATCCTTTTTTGTTTTAAATACCCATTTGGGGTACAAAATTTTCTTGTGTGGCACAAAATCTACTACTTCATAGGTGTTATTTTTTACCAATGAGTGAATTTGTGACCTCGTAGCTTCTTCCCAATTTGAAGAGTATGGTCCTGCTAAAGCTTCCTTGGCTGTTGAAGGTTCATATGGTAATTTCAGGAAATCTTCTTCATCTACCTCTGATGCCATGTAGGTAATGAATTCAGGCCACTCTTTTGATTTGGGTGTTCTACTAGAACGAAGCAAGTCGGTCTTATCATCTGATGCACCCTGACTCTCCTCACTTACAGATTCGCTCTGGCTCACTGAATGGGCTCCTGTCACAATGGGTGCAGGTGCAGGCGTTGGAGGTAGGTTTGCATCAGACTCTTCTGAGTCCTCTTGTTCGGTGGTCACTATTCCCTTTGGCACATATGGTATGTCAGAATTTGGTTTTGTAGAAGTGCTTGGTCTAGACTGGTTTTCTTGAGCTGTGACTTTGGATGGAGGTTTTTTCAGGAATACGTCTCTGCTGATCGTTAGTTTCTTGGAGCTTGGTTCCAAGATGCGATAACCGTTTGTTTTCGCAGTAGCCCACAAAAATCAGTTTCTTTGATTTTTTATCCCACTTTTTTCGGTGAACTTTCGGAACATGGACCATAGCTTCACTGCCAAAAACTTTCAAGTGAGATAGATCAGGAATTTTGCCACTCCATTTTTCGTGAGGGGTTTTGTCACCAAGTGCTTTGGAGGGAGATAGGTTGGTGAGATAGGCTGCAGTTGAAGTTGCTTCAGCCCAGTACTGTTTGGACAGATTTGCATCAAATAGCAACGTCCTGGCCTTTTCTACCAAAGTCCTACTCGTCCTTTCTGCGACGCCATTTTGTTGCGCCGAGTAAGCAACTGTAAGCTGATGGATGAGCCCTGAGTCTGCTAAGTCCTTTTTCATCCTAGAATTCACGTATTCTTTCCCATTGTCGCTCCGTATTTTCAGGATTTTCTTGCCAGTTTGAGTTTCTACAAGGGACTTGAAATTTCTGAAGGTTTCTGCAACCTGGGATTTTTTAAAGAAAATATACGAAAGTTTTCCGCAAAAAGTCGTCAATAAATGTCAGGAAGTATTTGCTGCCCCCTATGGAAGTGTTTTCCATTGGTCCAGCCAAATCTGTGTGGACCAGTTGAAGGATTTCAGTCGATTTTATGGTTGAACTTTTGAATGGGGCCCTGGAATGTTTGCCCTCGATACATATTTCACATGGATCCTTGTCAGGATGGATATCAGGCATTCCAGTTGAAGATTTGCAAAGATCCCTCAAACTTCGCCGATTGAGATGGGCGAGTCTTCTATGCCAGAGGGTACTAACGTTTCCAGCATAGAAACAAGGTTAACTGGTATCAGACGTAGTGTTCAATTTATAAATACCTAGGGCCAACAACATTGACGAGAGACGCTCAGTTACTGGCTATGTGTTTTTGAAGAATGGATCTGCCTTGTCATGGTCAACTAAGAAGCAGCCAACTGTGGTACTCAGCACTACCGAGGCAGAATACATGGCTATGTCGTAAGCTGCACAAGAGGCGCTTTGGTTGCGTGGACTTTCTTCAGAATTGTTTCCAGAATCAGTGAAGCAACCTATGGAACTAATGGTGGATAACCAGGGAGCGCAGAACCTTGCTCTAAATGGCGCCTACCAAGCACGAACGAAACACATTGATGTACGCCATCATTTCCTAAGGGAATGGATTCGCTCAGGTGAACTCAGTCTTGTTCATGTCTCTACCTCAAACATGGTCGCGGACTTATTTACGAAGCCACTTAATCAAGAGAAACTTCAGCGCTGTTTGGTCTTGCAGGGACTTATCCCAAATAGGGAGCGTTTTGTGAATATTCGGGACAAGTCCTAGTTCTTAAGTTCGTTAACAGAGGGCTCTTGGGTCTGAACTTTAATTTCTTGTGTCGGCCATGTTGTGTTGCCTTTTTGTTTGTTACCGTCTTTGTGATTTTTACCTCCGTTAATTATATTTCCTCAGTTCTATTGTATTTTGTGTGCTTTATGAATCCCCACCAACATTCCTCAAGCCTACTGATGTATTATGTTTTAACTGTTTCATTATACGTTCTTTTATGATTCCGGAGTTAATTACTATCTAAAGCCAAATTTATCAAAAGGCCTCGATTCGTTTGGGGTAGAAAACCCATACCTAATCCTCTTTGTTGAAGGATGGTGAACAGGCCTTCGATCAAACGTTTCTTTTTGGGTTTTCAACTTCAATTTAGCTTCATCTGTGAAAATCTCCTCAAGGTTGGCTTTAAGATCTTGGGCGTACGTTGTGTTAAGTGGTGTTGGTTCAGCAGGTAGTCTCACCAAAACCTCCGGGAGCCTCATATCTCGTCCATAGATCAACTGTGCTAGGACAAAGGTGGTTGCCTGGTGGGGTGTTATGCGGGGCGATATGCCATCAAGAATGGGGGCATATTATGAGCATTTGGAGCATATGGAGGCATATTATGGGCATATTATATAATCGCCATCAAGAGCGGGGCATATTATGCCATCAAGAATGGGGGAATTTTTGCATCCCAGTGTTTCTGGTGGCTGCCGACAAACATAGCCAAATTTTTGTTGAGCGTTCGATTCAGCCGTTCAACTAGTCCAGCTGACTGAGGATGTAAAGCCGTGGTTTGGGTATGATGGAATCCTAGAAGCAATGAGACATCCTTGAGTAATTTTGCTTCAAAGTTTCTCTGATCCATGTGGATTTCAGCTGGGACACCTATCTATCTGAATACCTGTTCAACCAGAACTGTTGCCACTGTTTCAGCCTCCTGATTTGGAACTCCTGGCCATTTGGAGAAGTAGTCGCAAGCGACCACCACATTCTTGTTACCCTGCGTTGTAATTCGATATGGACCAAGTATGTCAATGCCAATTCTCTCAGAGGGTGCTCCCACCATGATTTGATTCAATGGTGCTGGTTTCACCTGACCAGGCCCTTCGAACCGATGACAGGTAGTGCATGTCTTGCAGGGGACTGTCATGGCAGAGTTGTAGGATTTGTTTTACCACTTTCTGGGGAACCACCCACCGGCATCTTTTGGTTGTCTTGTCCAACCAGTAGTGGAACAGTTCCCCGTTATTAACTTCCAGAAGCCCTCACCGCAGTGGCGGTTCCTGCCCCGAAACTTAGGGGGTGCACAGAGATCAGGAGAGGCTATCCAGAAGGGACAGTATAGGTGATTTTCTCTGCCAAATAGAAATTTCAACGATATGCAAATGGGATAAATCTTGGTAACTTTTTCATCTTAACACTTTCCGTGCGGATGATGGTAATAACCATCATGCCGAGTTTCGCGAGTGGCGTATGATGGTTTATACCATCACAGCTCTAAGCATATCTCCGAGCTGTTCATCGTTCTGCTACCTAGTGGATGACTTAAGAACCTCTTTAGGATTTTTTTCGTGCTTAGTAGGTCCTCCTGTCGCCACCAGAGTGCGCCGTTTTCACTTCTGGGGATTCTGTTATCTTTAAGATATGCGGGTTTGCACTACCAAATTCCTGGCAAAAAGGTCTCCCGCCACAGGCGAAAACGAGTTTACTGAGTCCGCACGGAGAGTGTTAAAATTGCAAACGGTACTAAATACGTTGGTGCAATAGACACGAAACATGTTCTCTAGTGGTTAACAGAGATTCTGAAATACTTAATCATCAAAGGTCGAAACCCAAGAAATTCATCCATCTAATTGCAATAGCTGAAATGTATATTTGCCCGTGACGATTCAAAACATCGTCCAATTCGGAAGAAAAATTAACGAGCCCCTTGAAGACTCCGAGATTCGAAGAATCTTCCCTCTCATCATGCCCACGCACGGCTATTTTTCTAACCATTTCGTATTTTTTTGTATCAGATTATGACGATGTGCACTGTCGAGTTGTTGCTTTATATTTTGACGACCCAATATACGCAAATCTACCAGAGCGTTCTTATTGGAGATCACTTAAATGGGAGATCACTTATGCCGTCTTTAACTCAAGCCTCATTTCGGTTGGTAGAACAAAGTAGGCAAAATTGTTAGTTAGTCACTTCACACCCACAAAGCCAATCTACCTTCTTATAATAGTCGACATTAAAACTTACAGTACGAATCTGCACGGTTTCTGAAATCTGCACGGCAAATTTCAACGTCTGCTGGAGTCCAGGTAGAGACAGCAAAGGGCTGCCAGTTTCTCGAATGTCGTACTTTTCCACAATCAACAAACGCAAATAGTTTACTTTACTTTAATGTAAACTACTCATCGTACCTACAACACTCCTAATTAATCACAATACTTTGAACAAAACGGTGTGTACCGAAACGGTAGTAAACCGAAAACGTAAAACGGAATTCCCTAATGAGGTTTGTTTGTTTACTTATTTCTCTATAAGGAAATCCGGATTGGAGAGCTCTCTGATGGGGGAGCAACGAACCAATTCTACCCAAGACGACAAAATGTCCTGCTCTCTGGTTGGTCAATCTCACGTGCCTGCCTCCCTCGAATGACGTCACCCTCCCCAGAAATGGTGCAAAGGAAAGGTGATGCTCCAAACGGGTGTGATTGGTCAGAAAAGAGGGAGCTCCTGCCAGTTTTGGCGCGTAGATTAGCACAATACCTACGATCGTGTCTTCTGTCACTAGCCAACTTACTCTTGAAACGAAGAGGAACGAACTTTGAATTTTTTTTCTTTTTTAATTGGCTGGGGGTGCACATGCGCCTATGCTCCTATCAGTAGCCGCCCCTGCCTCACCGACTCACTAATTGTTTCACTGTTGGGTCACATTCCACTAATTATTATTGTTATTGTTCTCACGTGGAGTACTCGTCTCTGCAGCCCCTCCTGTGATTTGCAAATCGTCCCGTTGATCTCCTTTCTGAACGTCTAGAACAGTTGCAGCTTCTGCAGATAACTATGTTGATGACTCTGATGAGTTTTTGTACTTGTTTTTGTTGATAGGTACATATCTAATCCAATACTTGTAATGGTATTAATAAAAAACATCACTGAAAATTTCATTGAAATCGGATGGAAAATGTAGAAGTTATGGCCGCTACAAGGAATTCACGTTTGCGCATGCGCAATGGCTACTATCCGTCTGGAGGTGGTGATTTTCATAGGGGACCATCTAAATACTAATCTGTAACATCCCTGAAAATTTCATTGAAATCGGGTTGAAAATGTGGAAGTTATGGCCGTTACAAGGAATTCACGTTTGCGCATGCGCAATGGCTACTATCCGTCCGGAGGTGGTGATTTTCATAGGGGACCATCTAAATACTAATCTGTAACATCCCTGAAAATTTCATTGAAATCGGGTTGAAAATGTGGAAGTTATGGCCGCTACAAGGAATTCACGTTTGCGCATGCGCAGTCGCTTCTGTCAGTCCATGGATGATGATTTTCATAGGGGACCGTCTACACACCAACCCGCACAATCCCTGAAAATTTCATAGAAATCGGACAATAACTTCGTATAGTTATGCGTGTTACAAGGAATTCATGACAGACAGACAGACAGACAGACACACAGACACGGAACCAAAATTGTTCAGGAAGGTCTAAAACGCAAAATGCTAGTGAAAATTTCGATTTTGGAGAACTTTTTTTTTGCTTCCTTGACAAGTGAAAACAAAGCTATATTCAAGCTATATTCAAGAAAACGGAAGCAATATTCAAGATTAGGAGATTAATCCTTGTGTCCCCCCCCCCCCCTGCAGTCAATATAATTTCGTTCATGACCACTGGCTGCCACTTGTTGCATAGCTACAAGACTAGAACCCTAGAGAGTCTGGACCCCAGAAAGTATTGTCGGGTTTCAGCGCTACCTACCGCCACTTCAGCGAACTACCATCCTTTTTCAGCTCGATGTGAGCGTGGTCAAGCGGCATTTCTGAAAAGTAGGCTTACCTCGATTTTACCACCTTGGTTCTACCACTCTCTAATTTCTAAGTTTGGCGGCTTTACTTCCCTGCCTTTTTAAATTGCGAGGAAAAGGAAGTTGATATTGCATTTTTGTGTTGTTTTCAATTGTTGTGTTGTTCTTCTTTGCTACATTGTAATCTTGGGATAACTGCAAGTTAGAGGAGCGACGGTAATGCGGTCGCGAGCGTGATCACCTGATAAGATATCAGATATGGTAGTTAGTTGAAGTGGCGGTAGGTAGCGCTGAAACCCGACAATACTATCTGGGGGCTAGACTCTCCTCTAGAACCCAACCGATCTTTGATTGGTATCTTCTGTTTCAGCGCTAAATGGAGCAAAACCCCCAGCACGGAAGCCCTGGGCAACTTCGAACTTCTCATTGACGACGAAAACGTCAATTCGGACTCGAAATCGAAAAATAAAAACATCAAATCCCGTCAAAAATCCCTTAGGAAAAAGTAGACAAAATATTTTTTTCGTAATTATTAATTCGACTTTTCTTAATAAGTACAGTGGTGGCCTACTCACGTGCAGGCCCAACCCGAAGTTTCATCCAGGAAGATTGTGTACATCGGTACATTATGAACTTGGTCCATCGATTTTTTAAAACAATTTTTATTGAATATTTATACGAAACGTATTGTGGCGGACTGTACACTTCCGTTTCCGCCTTTCTGGAACTAACAAAGAGAAAGAAGATATGAGTATAAATAACGAGATTCAAGATACAAACCATACATTACAAGCATTTGGCTAGAAAACTTATTGACTGGAAATATATACTATACTTTTTTTTCACGATTCGAGAAAGGAAAAGATGTATAATTAAAACATTTAAACAGCGTTTATGGAGCATTTTGATTTCACAAGTCTAGATTAATCGTCAGTTATGAGGGTTCGATGAAAATTTCATCAATCACCTGCTGCTAGTTAGTAGTACCATCCTGGTAATAAGATCTGGATTCTTCTGCATTGTCTACCTATATTTCCTTGAAGATATTTGCCGTTTGCAGCGGAAATTTTCTCGTTGGTCAAATGTCGATGTACTTACTTGGTTTTTTAGAGGCAGACCAAAGTATCTGTAACTCCCTTCTGATGATCTGTGTAAGCTTTGGGGTCCTATTTATTATCTGAATTTTAAACTAGTTAACTCTTCTAGAACTAAACTAGAACTCATCAAGAGTATGTATAGCGACTTTAAATGCCAGGTGATCCACGAAGGCCGACTCACGGACCCAATAAAGATTGAGACGGGAGTAAAACAAGGCTGTGTCTTGTCGCCGACTCTCTTTATAATGATAGATAGCATAATGAGGGGTTCGCTTGAGGGAAGACGAAGAGGCATTCAATGGGGAATACGCGAGCGGCTGGAAGACCTTGATTTTGCTGACGACGTTTGCCTCCTCTCCCAACGATTTACTGATGCACAAAGCAAGCTAAGCGCCCTAAGCCAAATTGCAAGCGGGTTGGATTGCAGATCAACTTGGGCAAGACCAAGGAGATGCACATCAATGCGCGATGCCAGGACCCACTTGTTCTGAGGGGTGTGCAGGTTGAGCGTGTGGACTCCTTTGTCTACCTCGGAAGCACAGTTACGAGGGGTGGAGGTGCAACTGAGGACGTGAAGAGTCGAATAAGAAAAGCAAACGGGGCATTTGTCCAGCTCTATCCTGTATGGAAGAATAGGAATCTTACCTGAAAGACCAAGCTAAGGCTCTTCAATACCAACGTCAAGACAGTACTGCTGTATGGCAGCGAAACCTGGAAGGTCACGGAGTCCATCACTCGTCAGCTGCAAACTTTTGTGAACCGTTGCCTAAGGAGAATCATGGGGATTTGGTGGCCAAATGTAATTTCGAATGCGGATCTTTGGAGAGCCACTGACCAGCTTCCTATCGGTGAAGAGGTGAAAATGAGGAAATGGAGTTGGGTAGGCCACACACTACGAAAGCCCGATGAAGCTTTAGAAAAGATGGCTTTGCAGTGGAATCCTCAGGGAGAGGGGCGACGAAGAGGACGGCCCAGGGAGACCTGGAGGAGGTCTGCCGAGAGAGAATTGCGCCAGGTAGGCAAAAACTGGAGTGAAGTAAGAAGGATCGCTGCCAGCCGAGAGGATTGGAGAAATGTTGTTGCTGCCCTATGCTCCAACAAGAGTTAAAGGACATAAGAAGAAGAAGAAGAACCCTGTTGAAACCAACCCAAATATAGGTTGAGAGGCTATACTGACATAAGTAAGATATTTCCTAATGAAAATGAAATGAAGTTAAATATGGATAATTACCTGGTAGGTGACTGTAGCGGCTCGAAGGTACGTGATGTTTTCTAAAGATCAAAATAAAACCTGAAGGGCCTAACTACTGTAAGATCAGTGAGTGTGTCTCGGTCTGAAGGACTTATGATGTTTTCCTGGAGGGAATGATAAGGGCACGAGAAATGTAACTGCGCACGAAATATGTAACAGTGCACGAAATGAAGAAAGTGCACGAAATTTGTAGCTGTGCACGAAAGTTAAAACTGTGAACGTTCAACCTGTCTGTTACGGAATTTAGGTAGTGAAAAGAGAAATGCAAATTTACAACTAATAGGAACTTTTAATGAGATTAAATGTTGCAATGGTAACTCCACTCAAAACATGTACATGTGAAAATACAAATGAAAATAAAATGCTCGTAACATACAGTGCGTTATTCTTTTATCTCCTTTCCTGCTTATGCTTAGACAACTTTGTTGATGAATTTACAGTACAAAAATCCTTCTTAGCGGCGCAACCGATCCCCAAGTGCGGCGCCTTCTGCTTCATGGCCGTCATCGCCAAGCCCCAAGACTAACCCGCCTCGACCCCGAATAAATTTTGTACAACTGTCTCAATTATTTGACGAGTCCATCACGTCAAAACATAATCAAGATTTTACAAGTATAATTGAAGTTTTAATATTGAGATTCCAAGGCTTTATAAGGAAAAACTAGAGGTTTTACAAGATAAAATTGGCGATTTATGGTTTAGTATGTTTTATTTAGGGTTTCAAAAACTTTAAATTTGGTGATTGAAATAGATATCCCAAGGGTTAAAAGGGGTTAAATTAAGAAAATTGAGGATTTTAAGCATAGGAGTTTCAAAACATTATGGTGATATAAATTGAGTTTTTAAGATTTTTAAGAAAACTAGGGGTTTTAAAAAGAAAGGGGTTTAAAAAAGAAAATTTTTAAACGTATGATTTTCAAAAGTTAAAGTTTGGCATTTCTAGATTTCACTACTATAAATTTGAGGAAAAAAATGGAGATTTTAAACGTAGGGTTTTAACCTTCATCCGTTCGCGTGGGCGGCAAACTGCCGCCCGCGATGAATTTTGCGCGGCAAAACATAACTGGCATGCAAGAGAGCGGGAAAGTGCAGTTGTATTCTCTAGTTGGACTTTCCTCTGCAAGATGTCGTTAACCTTTTCCTCCTGCGTTACGTTGGTGGCTGTCAATACACGTTCAAAGTTTGAGTGACTAAGTTCGGCGGCTAACTGCCGCCCCGCGATCGGAAGTGCAACATTTTTTTTGAACGTCCACGGTGAAACGTAAGTATATTTTTTTACTTCATTCAGCCTCGTTATGAGTAGCTATGTATGTTTCGGAAGAAATACCGATAAAAACCTGAGTTTCATTTATCATTTGTGATGTTTGCTTTGGTACCTACTCGTGATTCGCTTTTTTCGTAAGTACGTTATTTTTCTAGTTTTCTACCAGGTACCTACATACCTACCATTTTTATCCTTAGGTATTATTTCGTAATTTTGCATGGTTTCTTCTAAAGATTTGATATTTTCTGCTATGAAGGACAATTTGATTTATCGAAGAAAATGTGATACTTTAGTCGCTAGGCAGTAAGCTCAAGAAAAATATTTAGACGTTATTTCTTTTTTACCAAAGTTTATAATAAAATTTTTTGCATGGTTCCTTCTAATAATGTGATTATATATCTTCTGCTATAAAGAACAATTTGATGTACTGAACAGAGTGTGATAGTTTAGTCACTAGGCAGTAAGCCCAGAAAGAATATTATGACGTTATTTTTTTAATTTTTGTTTACCAAAGATTATAATTATTTTCAATAAAAGTTTTTCATTCTAAATAATGTGTATGAACTCACTTACAAGATGACCAACCCAAATCCTTGTCGTTATCGAGTTGAAGTACCAAAAAATCCATTGAAATAAGGAAAAATGTGACGGGCGGCTGTCAGCCGCCCCGCGATCGCTAGTGTGACTCAGGGGGGCGCGAGCGGATGAAGGTTAAATAGTTTAGATTTGGTGTTTAAAATTTAGATGTTTTTAAGGTGTTTAAAATTCGCAGTTTTGAATGTGAAAATTTGAGTGAAAACTCTTCAATTCCCATTGCTTTAGTGAAGCTTTTCTCGAATTCTCTGCTAATTACCAGTAAGAGCCTCGAAAATTCAAATAACGGATGGAATTCAAATAATTTGACCAATTATTGGTCTCGTTTTGGTTAGAAAACCAATTTTCTCTTTACTGGATAATAGAGTAGAGATATATAGATATAGGTGGTGTTCTGCTTACATCTTTCTAGACTATAAATAATTGTCTGCGTGAACGAGTTGAGTGAATTTTTTTTATTACTGTGTTGGGTGTGAATGATACAAACTGGACCTCGATCTTGACATACTCGAAGGACACATTGGACATACAAAGTCATCGGTTACCCCTCAAGTTGGTGTGTGAACGTAGGTCAACTGGAGAACATGAAGACCCACCTGCTTCGCTTGGACCTGAGTGGCGAAAATGAGATTACTGTACAAACCTTCCCGAATTATCTAATATGATCACATGGGTACCAATTTTTATAGGTTTTTGTGAATTATGATTATTATACGAGGGTAATTCAATAAAGTGACGTCTCCAATGCGATAGTGGTTGGAAGGGATTTAACTGGTAAGAAGAAGATTAGCTCGCTAGACATTTACCTGGAATCCCTCTCAAACCACGGCCATAAGTGGCGTTACTACGCCATAGCAACGTGTAACAGTAACGAAGACCACCCATCAAGGGCTGGAAAAGTGGAGGAACGCAACGCCATAGTAATGTGTAACAAAGGCCACCCTTTGATGGCTGAAAGTGTGGAGGAATGCAATCCCTTAGCAACAGGTAACAGTAATGAAGACCACCCATCGAGGGCCGGAAAAGTGGAGGAACGCAACGCCATTGTAATGTGTAACAAAGGCCACCCATTGATGGCTGAAAGTGTAGAGGAATGTAATCCCATAGCAACAGGTAACAGTAATGAAGACCACCCATCGAGGGCTGGAAAAGTGGAGGAACGCAACGCCATAGTAATGTGTAACAAAGAGGCCACCCATTGATGGCTGAAAGAGTGGAGGAATGCAATCAATCCCATAGCAACGTGTAACAGTAACGAAGACCACCCATCAAGGGCTGGAAAAGTGGAGGAACGCAACGCCATAGTAATGTGTAACAAAGGCCACCCTTTGATGGCTGAAAGTGTGGAGGAATGCAATCCCTTAGCAACGAGTAGAGACCCATCGAGGGCCTTAAGTGTAGTACCCAATGTTGTAGTAACATTCATTGGCCCACAAGTAATCTGTTTTTCACAAATAATTAAATACCACCGATCTCAAACCTTAAGAAAATGTATCAAACTTACTGGTAAGTGAGCAGTCAGTCTGTTAGGCCTGTAAACAATTTCAAACAATGAATCCTCCTGTATTTATTAAGACGACAAAGCTAGTTTTCATCTTCCCTTGTTATGATTTCCTCTGAGTATCGGCTCTAGACTTACAGCTTGGATATGTCCTGAGAAAGTTCCAAGCTCGTGAATTAACCTGTAGGTACCGTCGCAGGTGGGTAAAACTTATCGGAGTGAGGGAAATTAGCGTAGCTGTGTTGGCACACCTGACGTAGTATGTGTGTAAATACAACAACAAACAGAGTTATCACCTGTGATGGAACGGGTTAATTAAGGAAATTGTGTCTTAAATTATTGATCATGATTTATTAAAATAATTTGTATTATATAGCAATATTATTAAAGTTGAGAATTAGAAAAGTAAAGTAAATAAACAACCATTTCTGGTTGGATTTTCGTCCAACTGCCATTCCTAGCGTCACAATTGTCATCAGCTATCTTGCAAAGGGAACATCAGAATTTGTTCTGATGATTTCGCTCATGGCTTCATTGCCTCACTGCCCTGTGTTGAGACGAGGAGGGCGATGAGCCACTGTTGCTCGAACTCCCATGCAGAACTTAGTTCGAACCCCACCACCAAAGATAGCGCCCCAGCACCTACGGCCACACCGGACGCCCCTCGATCTGTATTATTATCGTGGAATAAAAATTAAAATCGTCCAGTCTAGTACGATAGTTACCGATTCGATTTAGAAAAATAAATTTGAACTGATTTGGCACACTTACAAATTCCAACTCCTCCTCAGACGAATAGGAATCTTGTTCCTACGGATAAAAAAATGTCTGTTATATGTTTACAGTTTACACTCAATTATGTTTATAGATCAAACAATCCTCGATAGTTTAATGATTCTATTCAGAAAAAATAAATTCCAACTGATTTGGTTCACTTACAGATTCTTCTGGTTCCTCCTGCGACGAATAGGAATCTTGTTCCTACGGATGAAAAAATGTTTGGTTCTTGTATGCAGTTTACAATCAATATAGTTCTACGATCAAATAGCCCAGATAGTAACTGATTCGATTTGGAAACGCAGAAAATTATTGCACAACGGTCTATTATTTGACTCAAGGGCTGGAAAACTTTGGGAGTAGATTCTACAACTAATTCAAGTAACTGCTCAAGTGCCTCCTAGCAATGGGGTATTTCAGTAAATTTTTTTTTTCAAAAGAGTATGGCTCAGGAATAACGGTAATCGGGTCTGTTCGTCGAGAAAATGTTTCTAAAAAATCAAAGAAGCTAAGGAAAGTTGAAGATTTGAATGGTGTGACGTAGCTAGCCAACTGTCTTTGAAAAAAGTATCCATGCACAGAGAAGAGATGAAACCCTTGGAGGACCTCTTGGATACTACAAAATACTACTCACACATGCGCGCGGCATAGTGTGTGTGCATTTATGGCAGCCCGCCTTTTTTTCAAACGTGTGATCTCTTTAATTAATTTTTCTACCACATGTTATAGTATCATTGGGCTTAAAGTTGGAGTAAATAGGTTTTCAAGGGTGCTGAATCCAAATTTGAGGACAAAAACCTGAATTTCCGACCCACTGAAATACCCCATTATGTTTTAATATCTTCTTTTTTCAAGTTTTTTTTTCTGTGTTCTCGACCATAAATTCGTGTCACTAAAATGACCATAATTACCGTAAGGAGTTACAAGGATTTCACAACAGACACACGTACACACAGACCCGGAACCAAAATTGTTCAGGAAGAAAAAAAATTGAAAATTGAAAACAAAGCTCGGAAACAAAACCATTACCATTACATGGAACTGGAATAATTAACATTGAAAAAAAACTTCCCATTACAAGCAGGGTGATGGAAATTGATGTTACTTTCTTCCTAAAGTGATGGGAAAAGTAATGGTTATTGCAATTCCCAATTTAACCATTCTGAAACTGAGGGCACGCTCCTTAGTAGCGTAGGGCGTACAGATCGATTTTTGGTTTCAAATTTCGAAGGTAGGGGTTAACATGTTTTTTCTTGCTTGATTCCAAAAGTTCATAGTAGGAAATAATAATCCAAAACAAAGAGAACAGACTTGGCAGACTTACAGATTCTTCTAATTCCTGCTGCGACGAATAGCGATCTTGTTCCTATGGATGGAAAAATGTCTGTTAATTGTGCGGAGTTTACACTTAGGTAGTTCAAGGAACAAATAATCCACGATAGTTTATTGTTCTCTATTCAGATTTCTATTCAGAAAAATTAAATTTGAATTGATTTGGTTCACTTACAGATTCATCTAATTCCTCCTGCGATAAAAAGGAATTAATTAATTCAACATTTGTAAGAAGTTTACACTTAATTAAGTTCAAAGATCAAATTTACAGATTCGATCAGAAAAATTAAATTCCAATTGATTTGGTACACTTACGGATTCTTCTACTTCCTCCTGCGTCGGATAGGAATCTTGTTCCTACGGATGAAAACAGGTTTGTTATTTGAATGTAGTTTACAATAAAGGGGTGTCAGTCGGTAAATGAACGGTTTTTCCCACTTTTCTCTGGCAATTATTGATCGATTAAGATGATTCCAGCGGCAATATTTTAGGTTTTCAATAGGGTGTGCGCTTGGGTAGGAAAAACTGTTTATTGTTATTTTAATCTAAGGTAGACCTCATTCTGATAACTTTGGTACCAACCGCGACCTTCTAGCGTGTGTAAAATTTTCCCTATGAATTTTTAAAGTTTCGACCGTTTATGACGTCACAGTGGGCTGGGGGGTCCCGCCCAGGCGGGAGGGGAGCGTGACGTCATAAACATTCGAAACTTTGAAAAATCATAGAAAAATATCTACTCATCCAAAAAGAGAACGGCTGGTTTCATAATTCTCAGAATGAGGTCTACTTTTAATTAAAAATTTGAAAAAAAAATCAAGGCGCACCCCATTCACTAGGTAGATGCACTAATGCATTTCAAAAATTCTTGAGCATTTCAAATTTAGTTACAATTTTTACTAGGTACTTATTTTTTAATTTTAGAATTTCGTTTTTCGAATTAATCAAGTGCATGGGTGTAGAGGTTATAAAAATAAGAAAAATGGACAAGAAACATGGAAATTGGATGATTATTTCCTGGGAAAAACTTTTGTTGAAAACTGACCAGATATGTGATGGCTGGGGGATGGGGGAGGCAATGGGGGTGGCGGGTGGCGATGTTGCTTCTTCTGACGGTGAGGGGAGGGGGGCAACCGAGCGCCGGTATGTAAGAGATTAGACTGACCCGAAACGAGGAAGGAACGGCGAACGACCCCCATAAGTTCAAGGATAAAAAAATCCTCGATATGTACGGATTCGATTCAGAAAAATGAGTTTTGAACCAATTTTGGGACACTTACATAATCTTCTAATTCCTCCTCCGACGAATAGGAATCTTGATCCTACGGATAACAAAATTGTTGTTATTTATATGCAGTTTACTCAATTACGTTCAAGGATCGAATAAAACACTGTCTTTAGAATATCCATCAAATTCACCACACTAAACCACTAATGTTCATAAACAGGATTTTTTTCTTCTCTAGGATACCTACTATAGCCTAAATTCTTCAACAGACAAATAAATAGACGGTTATATAATCGACAATTACATAGTGTAAAGCGATATAGGGTGGTATAATTTCTCTTCGGTTAACATAAAATTGGGTATTTAGGAATTTCGCACCCTTCGAGACTGCGTAAGGTCTTAATCTTTTCGTAATTGGTTAGAATTTTTACACCTGTAAATCTAATACAAGAGTTGTGTAAAACCCCTTCGATAGGATGTGTAAGCCCTTATGAGACAATTTTCTTAAATAATGATACTTACCTACAGAAAAAATAATAAAATAAAATGTACCACGGTAGGTACCTACTTTACTTTGAATTTGAGAGTTTTTTAATTCAAATTACAGTTTACCTCTTTCTTGCATCATAATACAGAGTAGGGTGGAGTGGGGTAATTGCGTACCAAAATTTCAATAGTTCAACTTTAACCTCACATAGCTCTGCCCTAGTTACAGCTAGAGTAATATTTTTTTCTTTAAAATTTACGCAATTTAATGCTGATTACAATCGCTGGATTGATATTTTAATTTTTCAACTTCTTTGTAGCTCTCAGCTCTATTTTTTAAAACGACCTCCTTGCTACACATTTCCCCGGTGAAATGGGGCAAATGTGTAAGTGGTTCTGTTTTCTAATTTCTTATCAACTCAAATATTTACGGGGCAAATGCGTGAAAAGGCCACTAAAAACAAACAAAACGGGATATTCAGAATTTTTTTTGCGACATTTTTTCCAGTAGAAACAAACTTTTTTCTCCAACAAGTGCTAACAAGGGGGAAATAAAGGAAGGATATTAGTGATAAAAAGAAAGGTCAAACCAAAAATAAGTGACTTAGATCAAAAGAAGAAAATTAACCACCAAACAAGCAAAAAATATTGATTTTATAAAAATAAACGTAAAATCACATGCACCTGCTGCCACACATTTGCCCCTTGGAGAGCTTACACTTTTCCTCCAACATGGTAAAATCAAGGGGCATTTGTATACCACAGCCAATTCTACAGAATACGGAAGTTTCAAGAGTTGTATACTATTATAATCATTAAAAGTACTTACCAGAATATGAAAACTGGACGGAATGACACACAAAACTTATAGTGACAGTCCATTTACAAGAAATCTGCAAAAAGCACTGCACTTGACTCACGAGTGAAAAGGGACTCTCCACGAAAACAAGTAGGTAGCACATGAGAGCGCGGTAGGGATGTCCCAAAAGTATCGATACTTAAAAGTATCGATACTTTTCAAAAAAAGTATCGATACATATCGATACTTTTTTTTCCTGATATATATCGTAGTATCGATACTTTTTTTCCAGTATCGGAGGCGATACTTTTTTACCTCTCACATTAGATCAAAATGCTATCTATTTTTTATCTCTCACATTAGATGAAAGTCTCGAGTTTTAGTAGGTACCTCTTTCTCCACGCAGATTGTTGGGAGACCAACTACTTCAACAAACTAAACAAAGATGATGTACCTCCAGCTCTCTATGGGTCTGTTCGGTGAGGCAGTCCGAAACAGTTCGGAAAGGGGAGGGGATAGAGGTGAATGGGCTCCTCCAAACTCCTTCGGGCTCCTCCAAGCCCCTCCGAACTGTTCAGGACTGCCTCTCAGAACAGACCATAATCATATGCTGACCTGATATCATAATCATATGATAACCTGCTGTCCTCATAATCATATTATGATAACCTGGTGTCCTCCATCATCTAGGAAGGACCACCAAAATGTTAACCCAACTAAGTGCAATACGAAAACAAGTGCCTAAATAAAAAAAATGAGTGATTAATAGTTTTTTTCATTCTATATTAATTACTATCCTCGCGATAGAGAGATGTCACACTGATAGAGAGAAACATAAAAGGCATTTTCACACATTTTTGTAAAAGTATCGAAAAGTATCGATACTTCAAAATATCGATACTTTTTTAAAGTATCGTATCGATACTTTTTGATACTTTCTAGATGTATCGATACGATATTATATCGATACTTTTGAAGTATCGGACATCCCTGGAGCGCGGTCAGAGTACAACCAACTTTTGTGATAAGACGTATCAGATGTAAACACAACCATAGAGAAGACATTCGAAAATCCAGTTTCATTTGGCGCTATTTTTTGAACCACTTACACATTTCCCCGTTTACACAATTACCCCACTCCACCCTATCAAAATGTCCAACTTATCGAAATAGTTGTACTAGTTATACGTTATTAGATTGAGACCAAGAAGATTGTTGAAGATGAAGATTGTTCCACTTACGGATAACTCCACGTCCACATCGGGGCCCTAGGAAGAAGCAAGAGTGTTCATTCATGAAATAGGCAATTAACTTGTTAGAAATAGATTCCAACGAGATATTATTTCAACTTGGGTAGGTCAACGTTCCTGTAAGTAATAGTTTAGGCGTTGGAACTCATCTTCATTCAATAAGGTTCCATGAAGCTCGACTTGATGCTACGAATTTACGAACGGTGTTTAGTGAAGGCACCAGTTTCAGACACTGGTCCGGTATCAGACACTTTCAACTTCAAATCCACATAATAAGAGTTCTAAACGGGTTTGAGGCATTTTCCATGGGTCATTTGGAGCAGGCAGATTTATCTAGTGGACGGTAGTGATGATTGCCGATTTGGTGACGGTTATCATAGGACACTTCCACATCAATTCTCCGACGGCGAGGTTAGCAGACGATGTGGCTAAGAGGTGAGCAGCTTTCTCCTAGTGTATTAGTATTTTACCTTTAGTTAAACCATCAGGAGTTAGACTGAAGTGGTAATTTCTGGACCTGGAGGGCATCTGATAAAGGCGCCGATAAAGAATCTCTGCTTGTAGTGTCTGATACTGGTGCTTTCACCCAGTATCTATACTTATCGATTTATTGTACGGTAGTATGGGAGTACTTACACATGCTGGTGCTCCTCCAGCCTGAAGTATAAAATTCTGTTTATTTACCAAGTATTTTGCTCTGTTCATAATGGATCAGCATTTCCTTTCGTTTTAACAATATCTTTTGTAACAATATAGGTTGAATTTCCATCTGTACAACAAATGAGAAATACACCCAATTGCCCATATATGAGACAGAGGAGGGTATGACGACCCTACCCCTTCAAACCAGTGATTAGATTAATCAGCCGGCCTGAAGAGAATATCGATTCATATCTCTATGAATCGGATATCCCTAAAGGCGTAGCTCCAACAAATCGGGAACAAACCAATTGGATTGTCCCTTATAAAAAAGTAGGATCGTCACACTCCTCTCCCTAAAACATACTTCTGGGTTTCAAACAGAAGTATGTTTGAAAACAAGTCAAAGGGACTGAAAAATAGTATGAAGCCCAGGAAAGGACGTCTGGAAGCTTCAAGGGAATTCCTCCATCGTAATGGGACTATTGCAAAAGAAGAAGAAGAAGAAGAATGCCACGAATGGGTCATTTATGCCACGAATGGGCCATTTATACATAAAAGAATAAATCAATGGAACTGAGGAGAAAGCAAACTAAATAAAGAATACGAACGACCAAACATTCAAGTGTAATGATTGAAAAGGCAAATGCAGAAAAGGCCTATATAAAAGAAAAACGTAATTGAAATTAATAAAATGCCAGATTTGCAAAGCCTAACAAGAAACCGAATTTAATTGCCAGATTGGCGAAGTTTAATGAATGAATTCAATAGCCGGATTAGCGAAGTGGAAGAAAGGAATGAATTTAATATAGAGATTCCTTCTGGATATCTCTTTGAGTAATTCCTTCTGGAATACCCAAGAAAAAGTGGGGGGGAAATGATGAAATAAATTCAGTGCATTTCCACCGAACCACCCTCTGCTACCATGTAACAATATAGGTTGAAATTCCATCTGTAGGTACAACAAATGAGAAATACCCCCGATTGCCCATATATGAGACAGAGGAGGGTGTGACGACCCTACCCCTCCAAACCAGTAATTAGATTAATCAGCCGGCCTGAAGAGAATATCGTTTCATATCTCTATGAATCGGATAGCCCTAAAGGCGTAGCTCCAACAAATCGGGAACAAACCAATTGGATTGTCCCTCATAAAAAAGTAGGATCGTCACACTTTACAACATGTACTTAATATAAAATAACGCTTTCCCCTACGGCCTAATGATTAAAAACAGCTACAAATTATTACACAAAGGTTTATTATTTTTCTATATAGATCACTCGTCTGCAAAGAACACGGCTTTGCCATTGTTACCACCAACAAACTTGAAGAAAAACATCGATCGCTTTTCGGTCAGCTAAAATTTTAACGGAGATTAGGCCTCTTTTGCGATTCACACTCGTGTTTCTAATTTATCGTTAGTCCAACCCATAAATCCCCGTAGGGAACGAACGGTTAGTCCTACAGGGCTCCGCGTGGTCTCAAAAAATTCTATACTAGGTATCTTAAATCGATGGAAACGCAATACCTTTATATCAAAATGTTGTGAGTCAGGGCGTTTTCAAAATTTCTAACCTCATTTTTCAACCTTTAGAAGTGAGCTACAGCAACCAAAATATTCGGGGCACAACTAGACCCCAAATGGAGCGTACATACCAAATTTCATCAAAATCGGTCAATGCTAAGTGGGGAAAGTGCCGCGTACGGCGGACGAAAGGCCAAATTTTTATTCGAATTTTTGGATTCTACGTACCTACCTTGAAACGTAAACCAATAAATTTCGAGGGGCGTTAAAAAAATTGTTCTTGGTCGATTCCAAAGGTTCATTATTGAAAATAATAATGTATCAAAATGTTAATTTATCAAAATATCCAAATTTTCAAACTGCCTAACGCATTGTAATATCCGTAGTATAAACGTTTCCAATCTATCAAAACGTCTGAGGTAGGTACCAAATAAAGGAATTCATAAATAACGATAATTTTAAATTTCGATATAAACTTCTCAATTCATAATATCGATTGTAGTAATCGATTCATATTATTCACATCGTTATGAAAAGCTGTGATACACTGAAATCCGTTCTCCTTCGCTCTTACTATTGTGTCCAAATTAAAACGTTTCTAACTAAAACTGTGCGTTTATAAAGTGAAAACCCTTTAGGTTATGACCCCCAGCATTGACACCAGTAAAGGTAAGATGTATTTCATCCAATAAAATAGTCAAACCGTCAGTGAAATGGACTCGCTTGATAGCCTTATCAACAACATTGAAAAACTTAGCGATGTCGCCTCTTTTCCACTTTGGAAATTCGAAATACAGATTCTTTTCGAATCCAAAGCTCTTCACGAGATCGCAAATGGAAATAGTAAGCTCGCTGATCTCGCTACTGAAAAAGAAAAAGAGGAATGGAAACGGAAAGACGCTCGCGCTCGTCAAATCATTGTGGGTTCCCTTGATAAGAAGCACCGTGCACACGTACTCTCTTGTACAAATGCTCATGAAATGTACACCAAACTTTGTGGAATATTTGAGAGGGACAGTGAACACCAAAAAACCGCTTCATATGAACAATTTTTCGCGTACAAATTCGATCAGTCGAAAGACATGGCCTCTAACTTGAGCTACCTTGAAAACCTGAGGTTCCGTCTGAACTCTTTGTCCAAAACTGATGCGAATCAACCCGATAAAATTGACGATGCGATGTTTATTGCAAAAGTGATATCATGCCTTCACTCAAATTATGATAACTTCGTCACTTCGTGGAATTCGGCCCCAAAGGAGGATAAAACTCTCGTCAACTTAACTTCTCGACTTCTCTGTGAGGAAGCACGTAAATCTAACAACGATTCAGCTGCACCCGTGGCTTTTTACACTAAAGAAAAACGAAATTTTCGTCAACAAAAACATAAAAATTCCCAGAAAAATGAAAGCAAAACCCAAAAATTTCGTTGCCACATTTGCAAAAATAAAAAAAACAACCATGATCCTGAAAATTGTTTTTATCGTAAGAATCGCAAGAATCAACAAAATCAAGCTGCTTTTATCGCCAATGAAAATCCAAAGTCATTCTCAGCTACTACTTGGATAGTCGATTCAGCCGCTAGTTCTCACATGACGAATGTTGAAAGTTCCTTGAAAGGAATGATACCCTCTGATGCCAAAATTACGATTGCCAAAAATGGTCAATCTATAAAAGCCCAAAGCTCAGGAATTCTTGAAACAACTGAATGCAAACTAAACGATGTTTTGTTTGTCCCAGACCTCTCCAAGAATTTACTTTCTGTAAATGCCATAACTCAGAAAAATGGCAAAGTCATTTTTGAAAAAGACAAGGTTAAAATTTTTCAAAATGGCCAACTTGTTCTTGATGGTCAGAAAAATTCTAATGGGTTATTTGAAATCGAGATGGGTTCGGTCAAAGATGAAAAAGCCCTGATTGCTTCCAGATCTGATTCTGTGAACTGGCACAGGAAGCTTGGCCACTTAGGGGTAGAGTACTTGAAAAAGCTTGAAAGCATGTCACAGGGAATGAGCCTTACAAAAACGGATCTCGAAAACCTAAAATCCTGTGAAGTTTGTCTCAAATCTAAAGCATGCTGTAAGCCATTCGGACATGATCGTACTCGAGCCTCTGAACCTCTCGAAATTCTACATACCGATGTAGTAGGCCCGATTGAAATTCCGACATGGGATAAAAAGAGATACTTTGTTTCTATTCTCGACGACCACACACACTTTGCTGCAGTTTTCCTGCTTAAAGGTAAAGATGAAGTGAAAAAAGTTCTGATGAATTACATAGCAAAAGTTGAAAATCATTGGTCTAAGAAGGTTAAAAAAATTCGTATGGACAATGGAGGTGAATATGTCTCAAAAGAATTCAAAGAATTTTGTGACACAAAGGGGATTGAACTTGACTACACTCCACCTTACACGCCTCAACTAAATTCCCATGCTGAAAGACTCGGACGCACCCTGATGAACAAAACCCGTGCTCTGATGTTCGACTCAAATATTGAAAAGGAAATGTGGGGATTTGCCGTGCAAACAGCAACATACCTTCTTAATCGAAGTCCTTGTAAAGCTACCGACAAAACACCAGCTGAATTATGGTTCAAAAAGACTCCAGATTTGTCTCGTCTCCAGATTTTTGGTTGTGATATGTACGCCAAAGTTCTCGAGCATACAAAAAAACTCGACCCTAGAGCTAGAAAACTTATGTTTGTTGGATACTCGAACAATAGTTATCTACTATGGGATAAAGAAAATCGGAGAATAATTTCATCAAGAGACGCCTATCCGTGCAAAACTGAAGAATCTGATAAAAACCCTCAAAAAGGTATAAGCCTCAATTTTGAAACCGATGACGACGTATCGCTCTCTGATCACGAGGAGGAAAGTAGCATAAATGAAAATTCTGATCAGGAGGATACAGAAATTGAAACGTCTGATTCGGAAGATGACTCTTCAAGCTATGAAGAAACGACGTCACTACAGAATCCAGTTGAAGATCAAGATAATGAAACTTCAGAAAGGCCTCGACGTTCGACAAGACTGAAAAAACTCCCTGAAAAATTGAACGACTACGAGCTCGACCTCGATGGAATTCAGAAAAATGCTTTTCTAACGTACCAAGACGCCACTTCTGGTGCAGAGAAAGAGCAGTGGCTTAAAGCCGTTGAAGATGAAAAACAGTCATTAAAGAAAAACAAAACTTGGATTTTTGTTGACCGTAAAGAAGCTAATGGGAGAAAAATCTTATCTAACAGGTGGGTATTTCGTAAAAAGGACGACGGAAAATTCAAAGCCCGACTTGTTGTAAGAGGTTGTGAACAGGTCTATGGTGAAGACTTCTCTGAAACATACAGCCCTGTAATAGGTGCTGACTCACTCCGACTCCTCATGGCTACTTCTCTGAAAAACGGTTTTCACTTCAAGACTTTCGATGTAAAGACTGCATTTCTCTATGGTCATATTAAAGAAGACATTTTTATGAAGGTCCCTGAAGGATACAAAAATTCTGAAACCAAAATCTGCAAGCTGAAGAAAAGTCTGTATGGCTTAAAGCAATCAAGCCTTAATTGGAACAGACGATTAACCGATTTTTTGAAGAAAAAGGGATTATTTCCATTGAAAAACGAACCATGTATCTTCATAAATGAGACTAAAACCATAATCATGGCAATTTATGTCGATGATGGTGCCGTTTTTGCCAAGGATAAAAACCAATTGGACGAAATTCTTATTGGACTGAAGAAAGAATTTGAAATTACAATTTTTGACAACCCCAAAAATTTCGTTGGATTCGAAATCTCTCTCACACCGAACAACCTGAAGCTGAACCAAGCAAGTTATATTCAACGACTCTTGGAAAAATACGAGATGAATGACTCCAATTCTGTAAGAACTCCAATGGTAATACAAAACCAACAAAATCAGAAATTTGAAGAAATGAAATTCCCGTTCCGTGAGATGGTTGGAAGCCTGCTCTATGTTTCTTCCAAAACCAGACCAGATCTTGCCTACTCAGTAGGATACAGCAGTCGACACCTCGAAAATCCGTCAGAACAGGATTTTGCGAATGTGAAAAGATCTCTACGATACTTGAATGGAACGAAAAACGAAGGTATATCGTTTTCCAAGAACAATGAAACTGATGAACTCATAGCTTTCTGTGACAGCGATTTTGCTGGAGATCCTGATACTCGGCGTAGTACTTCTGGCTATGCTATTTTTTATTCCGGTGGACCCGTGAGCTGGAGAAGCCGCAAGCAGCCTATCGTTTCTACAAGCAGCACAGAAGCAGAATTCATATCAGCCGCAGAATGTTGCAGAGAACTAATTTTTCTGAAAAGTCTACTCTTCGAACTAACTGGAAAACACGTGCCAATTACTTTGTACATTGATAACATGTCTACTATTGAATTAATTAAGAAAGGAAAAATGAATACACGTAGCAAACATATTGATGTTAAATACTATTTTATAAAAGAAAAATTTGATAAAGGAATTTTAGATTTAAAACATTGTAAATCTGCTAATCAAATTGCTGATATATTCACGAAACCACTTGGGTTTACCAAATTTGAAGAATTTAAAAAGAAATTGATTACTTGAAATTGAATGTAAATTTACATACTTGATTTTCCACATTCCATATTTTGTTTAAAAAAAATTTGAATTTACTTCATTTGAAATTTGATGTAAAATGTCTTTTGAAATTTTGATTTAAAATGTTTTGAAACTCATGTTTTAATAGTTGATTGTTCAAAATGTTAAAATTACAAGGGTGTAAAGGAATTCATAAATAACGATAATTTTAAATTTCGATATAAACTTCTCAATTCATAATATCGATTGTAGTAATCGATTCATATTATTCACATCGTTATGAAAAGCTGTGATACACTGAAATCCGTTCTCCTTCGCTCTTACTATTGTGTCCAAATTAAAACGTTTCTAACTAAAACTGTGCGTTTATAAAGTGAAAACCCTTTACCAAAAAGACCGAAATATCAAAAGTTCCAATACATCAAAATGCCTTCGTATGATATTGTCGATGCGTAAAAATCCCCAACATATAGAAATTTCTTAGAAATTTGTATCAAAATGGTATCTAAAATATAAAATTCTGAAGAATCGAATTGTCCAACGTATCATACAGTGTGAAGAACTGTCCACCTTATTATCCAACGTTTCAAATTTTCTACGTAGGAGTAGAAATGTAAGTATCAGAATAACCATCAGTATCAAAATGTCTCCTCTCACCTGCTGGTTATTTGCCTGGTCAGTGTCTTGGAGATACTGCAAGACGAAAAAATACCAATTATCGCCCGTTTGGAGCTGATAAGCTGAAATTGATTAGAATTCCTGAAGGTACAACTGGAATATTCTGGAAACCATTGTACATCTTCTCAATCATTATGTGAATTACCCCCTCCGCCCCTAAAGAAAATTATAAATTTACCCTCATATTATTTCAATGGCGATACCTCCTGAGGTCGACCAGCTTTTCTGAAGGTAAGGAAAGACCAGCTTTTCTGAAGGTATCTTTACCATAGAAAGATTGATTGAGATTGAGATTTGAGATCAAGAATACCATATAAAGAGGCAACTTGATCCAAGTTATAATGCCTTTATAAGGTATTATAACTTGGATCAAGTTGCCTCTTTATATGGTATTCTTGATCTCAAATCTCAATCTCAATCAATCTTTCAATGGTAAATTAATCCTTATTTGGATCCCCTATCCAAGTTTAGATAAAGATTGTTCCACTTACGTATAACTCCACGTCCACATCGGGGCCCTAGGAAGACGCAAGAATATTCATTCATGAAATAGGCAATTTAACTTGTCAGATGGATTCCAACGAGATATTATTTCATAATTGCACAACTTTGGTACCTCAACGTTGCTTTAAGTAATATTTTAGGCGTTTTAACTCATATTTAATAATATTTTATCAATAAGGTCCCGTGAAACTAGAATTGTTGCTACGAATTTACGAACGGTATTTACTAAACTTATTAATTTATTTATAGGAGTACTTACACATGCTGCTGGTCCTGCAGCCTGAAATATAAAAGTCTCGGTTTATTTACTGAGTTCATAATGAACTATAATTCCCTTTAGTTTTAATAATTACAAAATTGTTTAATTTTCCAAAGTATAAAATAAAGTTTTTTCAAATGGTTCAAAGAATAGAAAAATCATTGGATTGGAAAAAAGTATAAGTTTTCATTGAAAAAAGTGCTGTTTTCAAGTTGAAGTGTAGAATGTAACTTAATTTTCATGTGTGTTTTCTTATTGTATTTATTACTACCCAAGCATCAAAATGAAAACAGTTGATTGTTCTTTACGCAACACAGTAAGTCTATTTTATTTATTGGTAGCGTGAGCAAGTTTTCGTGACGATTTTTCAGTTTATGTGCCAAAGCAAAGACATGAAAATGTAAAAAGTATAAGTTTTCATTTAAAAAGTGCTGTTTTGAAGTTCTATTGTAGCCAAAAGAAGCATATTTACACCGTTTCCAAGTTATGTCAAAATATCATGATTATAGGTACTTACAATGTGAGGTTCAATGATTCATGCAAGAACGATGCTGCTGTATGTTTATACCCCTCTAGCTTTAATTTTCATTGTAGCCCTGAAGATGGTATACTAATGTACCGAAACGCCGTCCTAACAAAGTGATTTTACTCGTCTTCTGACTGAACCTCGAGAACCTCAACACCTATTGTCTGCTATCGTCTTAAACAAGCAGTCGAAAAATAGAACCTTATTCAAATGTAAACTTATCAAAATATCCAACATTTCGAAAATTGTAAATGCATCAAAATATCCAGCGTATTAAATTGGCCAATGAATCACGGAAAACTATATCAATATTTATTATACGGTGCTGCCCCTACAGACTAAAATATAAAACTCATTGTTTATTCACTTAGTATTAAATACTTCTTATTAGAGTACAATTCAAATCAGTGAGAGATCCCGCCTTTGTAGGGGCATGCTTCAGGCCCTTTTGATCCTCAGTACATCAAGCTTCCTTTTGTTCTGTGGAGCCCAGCTCCATGTTATATTAATTTGCGTGGTTCACGCTTTTTGTCTTATGTAGTTGTCCGTTCGTTTTCCGTTGTTCCGTCTGTTCTCTTCTAAAACTAAAGTCATTAAAACTTTATTACCAACTTGGTACCTTTTTATTTCACGTTCTCCTCTACTTCTTTCATAATGGACGTATAAAAATAACGATTTTCCTTCCAGTCCATCAAGTGAATCGAATGTATCAATATGTCAACTTATCAAAACACTCAACATTTCAAATTGTCCAACGTATCAAAAAGTACAACATATCAAACATTTCAAAAGCTTAAAAATATCCAATCTATCAAAATGTCTGAGGTATCAAAAAGACCAAAATATCAAAATTTATAATTCATCAAAAAAAGCCTCAGGTATAATCGATGTATCAAAATATCGATCCTTATGTATGAGGTATCATCACATTCACTGTATCAAACGGCCCAGCGTCTAAATCGAAATCAAAACGTATAAAAATATCTAAATATAATTTTTGATGAAATAATCAAATTACCAACGAATCAAAATATCCGCTGTATCAAACTGTCTAACCTATCAAATTTTCAATTAGAAAGAAGTTCAAGGTGTCAGAATGTCCTCTGTACATTTCTCTTAGATCGGATAATTTTTGAGCAATCATATTTTCAAGCTCTAACCTTGAAATAAACCAGTTATGTGTAGTTGTGTTTCAGTTAACAGTTCTTTCCTAAAAGGGGGAAAAAGGGGGTTCGCGATACTGAAAACAAGGAAGAATATCGGAATCTTAAACTAAGTAAAATGATGTTACTTATCTGTTGACGGTGGTAGGTAGCGATCTCCCGAGCGGTATGGAGATGAGGGTTGTTTTACCTGAAAGGTTTTATGTATCGAGTTTCTCTGTGCAATAAAAGACTCTACGTTACTTTGTGTTATTATTCAAGCAAGTTCCTATCTCGATACGTTTTAGTTACTCTTTGATAATTTAGAACCTGGGGTTGTTGGTAAGTTTTAAATGAGAAGATTATGTTAACCAAACGTTTAGATTTAATTTCAGGAAGAATGCGGCGATACAGGTACGCAAAAATGTGCAATACACGTAAACAGGTAAGTTTGGCAAGTATCGATCCCAGGGATCGATCGCCTGAAGGGCGTTACGGTGAGATCTAACAAGGTAAGCAAGGTAAGTTCTTTCCTATTTATGACTAGTTGTAGTTCTATAATAAGATGCAATACTTCTTACGAATAGGGTCAATACAGGTAAGTACTTTTAGCAATACAGGTTTGATACAGGTAAGTTCCTTTTTAGTTCTATGTTCGTTATAGCTATAATCACTGAGTTGCGTACCTCTACCTCTAAATTGGCCAATTATAGAAAGGTAGATATAGTTTTAAGACACTCACGTTCCGGGTTACCGAGGCGAGTCCGGGCGTGGTGGTGCTATGCGGTTGGGGAGAGCCGGGAAAGGACTGGTTCCTCCGTGTCCTCAATGCGACGATCTGGGCGACGACGTTGGTTCCAGGGGGCGGGCCGTAACAAGTTCACAGGTACAGTTCCTTTTCACTTCGCGTATCCTATGACTTGGGGGAGGCAGGAGGACGATAGCTGGGGGTGTATCGATATAGGCGATACAGGGATGAGCACTTCAGAGACGGGGGTGAGAGCTTCGAGACAGCTGGCAAGGCTTTAGCTTCAGGACTGAGGGGTCCTCACCGATATCTTGGAATAAGAGGAGCCCTCTCTTGACCAGTGTTGCCATCTCTTCTTGCAGTTGGCCAGACTGGGAATGATGGTTGGTCTTCTTCTTCCATTTTCAGGTAGACAGGTTTCTCGGATGGAGGTGATTATCCTCAAGTGACAGTTGATTTGGGTTGTGCTTGTAGATGGAGGTTAAGCACTGGAGAAGGGAGGCCACGCCCAGTTAATGTGGTCTCTCTAGGGCTAGGACCCTGGTTCCCAAAGGGAATCAGGGCTTATGGCTGGGAGATGCCTGTTAGGGGAAACAGTGAGCAATCAGTCGGTTGCTCACACATGTAACTGGCAAAAGCCATTTTCTTCAAATTTCGTCCAAAAAGCGTTTTTGAAAAAAGTTTCCGTACCTACCAGTAGATGTAGTAGATGCCTCATTTTGATGAAGTTAGTGACGAAGAAGAAGAAGGTTACAATTGTTTTTCTTGGTCGAAAGGTTCATTATTGAAAATAATAAACCAAAATCTACCACAGTATCTACTGCACTTTTAATTGAAGAGTTTTTAAATTCAAATTTCAATTCACCTCTTACCGGCGGGTTATTTGCGGGTCTTGCTGGACGTCCACGGCCTTGGAGATACTGCAAGACGAAAGTACTAATTAGACTCGGAAATCACTTGGAAGGCTCTCTGGAATGCTAGATCACCTGTGTGAGCAATTCTTATTTTACTACTTCTACTTGGGTGATGAAATTGAGTAGAATTCCTCTAGGAAAAACAGGAATATCCCTGGAAATCATCGTACATATTCTCAATACGCCTTGTGTGAATTGCTCTTGAACATGTTCCACTTACGTATAACTCCACGTCCACATCGGGGCCCTAGGAAGGAGGACAAATATTCATTCATAAAATGAGAAATGTATACCTGAAGAAAAGAAATGTACCTCCTCAGAAGTAGATTCCAAAGAGATACTATTTCAAGGTTGTACAACTTAAGTAAGTCAACGTTCCTTTAAGTATTAGTTTAGGCGTTGGAACTCATCTTTAAATTTGTAATGTGAACAATGAGGTTCCATGAAACTCGACTTGTTGCCACTAATTTAAGAACGATATTTACTATACAATAATAATTTTTTTTATACGGTATTATAAGATTACTTACACATTCTCGGGGTCTTGGAGCCTGAAATCCAAAATTCTCTGTTGGTTTATTATTTTCGATAATTTACCTTTGGAATCGACGAAGAAAAACAAATATTTAACCAAGTAGGTACCAGCTGTACTTTTTCCTTTTTTTTTATGCCCATCGAAGCGTTTTGCGAGTTTTTGTACAGTGGAACCTATGTATGGGGCAGAGCATTCTTTGCATTCTACTCTATACACAACTTTAGATCTATTCATGATATTAGTTTTGGGTTTTGGTTTAGGTAAAATTCTGTTAATTTTGTTGCCACTAGCAAAAGATATTCTATGGTTATCAGGCAATTTGGATTTAAATATTTTACGGGTTTTGTTGGCAAGTTTAGGTACATAGGTACAAGAAAAATATTTGTAGGGGACATTATTACTATTGGAATTGTTACTATTATTGTTCTTACTATTGTGGCTAGGGGTGGTATTGGTGTTTTGAAAGATATGGGGGTGGGGTGGAACTACCTGCTCATAAATACTAGGTTCCATGCTTCTCAATTTTTCCTGTACTTGCTCCTTTATGGTGAGGATTAAATTGGTGGGGTAATTGTTTTTTCTCAAAAGCTCCGTAATAATTTTAATATTATGTTTATGATATCTGCCATTAGAGAGTCTAAACATACGGTAAAACATGTTCGATGCTACATTCCTCTTGTGCTGAGGTGGGGCAAAAGAGTGATAATTAAGTAATCTAGAGCTAGTTATGGTTTTCCTTGTCCAATTCGTTAATAGTCCCTCAGGGGTTCTATGGACAGTGACATCCAGGAACTTGATGTGGTTATTGATTTCTACCTCTTTTGTGAATTGCACTTTTCTATGAAAGCTATTCAATGCCTGTAGTAGTTCGTCTATGTGCTCGGTTTTGACAATACAAAACGAGTCATCCACGTAAATTTTAAAAAAAGGTACATCTAGATGGGCATATTGCTCTAGGGTTTTGGAAATGGTCTCTGACATGTAGATGGACGCCAGAACACACGATAGTGGGTCTCCCATGGGGAGGCCCGATTTATACGTATATATCTATTATCAAATTGGGAAATATGAGTTACTTGTACAAAATTTCAAGATTTCCAAAAATATTTTCTTAGGTATGTTGGTGCTGTCTTTAATCATGTTCCATTTCTCAGAGATGATGCGAATTACTTTGCTTACAGGTATGCTGGGATACATTGATATTACATCAAAAGAGACCATGGAGTAACCTTTTTCTATAGGCTGTGTTTTTATTAGTTTGGTGAATTCAAAGGTGTTCTTGATTGGAAAGGAGGACTTGTCAGCCAAAGTTTGTAATGGTGCAATCATAAATTTAGATAAATTGTAGGTAGGAGCCGTAAAGGTTGGGTTTATGGGTCTTAATTTGTCCTGCTTGTGGTCCTTCACGTTGCAATAAAATTTTGGTGCCAGGCTAGTATAGGTAGTTAGTTTAATTTTAGTAGTTAGGTCTATGTATTTATTGTCATATAGTAATTTGGCATATTTATTGACTTTACCCTGTATCAATGCTGTAGGGTCGTATTTACCAAAATTTTTGGTTTTTGGGTATGCTTGGTCATCCTTTAAGAGGTCATTGTACAGCTGGTACCTACTTGCATATACGAACATTGTACTTGCCCAGCTTTTAGAAATATCATTTTGAAATATTTAACCCCCCTAAAATTTGTTGGTTAACGTTTTACGTTGGTACGTAGAATCCAAAAATCAAATACAAATTTTTCCGTCCGTCCGCCGTACGCGGCACTTTCTTTAGTTCCCATGGATAGATTTTGATGAAATTTGGTGTATGGGCACCATTTGGGGTCTAGTTGAACTCCGAAGCATTTGGTTGATGTCAGGGGTGAAAAATAAGGGATGACATTTTGAAAGCGCCCTAGCTCAAAAAATTTCGATATATTTAAATATATTATATAATTAAATATATATAAATAATTTCGATATATTAAAAATTCGATTGTTTTTCTTCCGGGGTTCCTGGCCGGCCTGAGGGCGGCCCCCTTGGTGCTTCTACCAAGGGGTTGTTGGGTGGTCTACCTCTATGGTGGACCGCGCTGTTCGTCAGGGCTGCCTCTCCAGAAATGGATTGGCAGTCCCGGGAGCCGCCATGGTGGGTGGGTCCGGGCCGGTCGGGACGCCCCGGCGTTCCACACATGCCTTAGTTCCTGGACTGACCGATCACATAAGTTCCTAATCCACATATGTTCCTGCTTCACGTCTTTTTATTTATTTTTATCACAGTGATAAATGCGTTTTATTTTTTTCAATATATAGGTATACTTTAAATTTTCGATTGTAACCTACTAAATTTTGACGATTGTTCTATACTTATCGTATGATAACAATAAAAAAAGATATTGATTATTTCCATCATTTTAAGATAGTATTGAATTTTTAGAGTCGAATGAGACTAACCAAAGCTCTGTAGGACCAACCGATCGGTCCCTATGAGAACTTGAGGGTCGGACGTACGGAAAATCAGAAACACGAGAGTGAATCTCAAAAAAAGCCTCATCTCCGTTCAAATGTCAGCTGACCAAAATACGATCGTTGGTCGTTTCTTCTAGTTGTAACTCAGTTTTATTTTTTTACGCGGTATATTCCTTAGTTACCATGGACCATGAAATTTGGTATATGGGCTCCTTTTGGTGTCAGTCACTTCTTAGGGGTGAAATATAAGGGCTAGAATTTTCAATGGCACCTTAGCTCGAAAACTCCTTATATAAAGGTATTGTTTTTTCTTCAATTTAAAATTGTACTGAATTTTTAGAGTTGAATGAGACTACCCAGAGCTCTGCGGCACCTACCGTTCGGTCCACATGCGAACTTAATGGTTTGACTTACGATAAATTAGAAACACGATTGGCCTAATCTCCGTTCACATTTTATCTGATCAAGATACGATCGTTGTTCTACGAGTTGTACTCAGTTTTACAACCAGTAATCAAATTTTTGTTTCTTTAGAAAAAATTTGTAAAAAAGTTCATTTAAGCGGGATAAAATCTACGCTTGCGTACTTTGCAACACATTGGGCCATTTGATGTCTTTTAAGAAATAAATTACCTATATAACTTTTTCCCGCTCTCCTCCTCACGTCTACCTACCGAGATAACTTCGCTTCCTGTAACTCAAGGGAATTTCTCAGTTTCTTCCATAAATACAGCGGTTTTGGCAGTATATCATTTATGCATAAATTCAGGGCTTTCCAACGAATGGTGAACGATTTTTTTGCGAACACGAATGACGAAGATTAAATTCCGTAGCAACGACTTGGTTGTAAAAAAAACTCGGCGCTTTGCGCCTCGGCGGGGGCTCCGCCCCCCTGCACCCCCCGGTTTATTTCTTTTTCCATACTCTGTATGAAATCATAGGAACACAGAATGTGTTTTTGCGATGCTAGTCATCCGTTAAATAAAAAACAACAATAATAAATGTGGAGTCTTTGGCAATAATAAAATAAATAATTGTTAGACATTTAATTTGGTCTAAAACCCTATAAATGTTATATAAATAAATATGTAACTACAAGAAAAACACTATATAAATTGAGAGCTTTCCAACGAATGGTGAACAATTTCTGTGCAATGAACACTGCGAGAGTTCTATTTCCTTACCAACGGCTTGGTTGCACGTGAAAATCATTATAAAAGGCGCGTAACGGTTTTTTCTGTCGCTTTTTCGTGACGATTTTTTTTCGGTAGGTCATCGCAAAAACACATTCTGTGTTAAAATCATTAGAAATTTTCGTTACACAATTTCGTGATCAAATTTGTTTTGTTCTGTGACCAAGTATTTTCGTTCATGAGCCTAAGTAAAGACATAATAAATGTCAAAACAATTGGTTTACTTCTTCAAATTGAGTTGGTATGAAGCGTTTATTTCTTTGAAAAATTAAACTTGATTGTGAAGGTTTACAGTAGGTAGGTAGTGACAATGTCCGGGTTCGTTGAGGACGAGTGATCTACAGGGTGTAACGGTTAAGGTCGTACAACCGGCCAGGGTTCGATTCTACAACTAATTTGTGACTTTTTTTTGTCTCTTGACTTTTTTTTCTTAACCCCCTTATAATCGGACTTTTTTCACTTCTAAGATTTGTTTCGTATTTTCGACCTTACGCCATTAAAACAGCCATAACTCCCTTGTTTTTCAGTCAAAATTCAAATGTAATTATACCGTTGGAAAGAGCGTTAAATTATCTATCTCCCTAGTGTTAAATACAACTTTTTGAAGAAGACCAAGATGTTGAAAAATTAGCCCGAATAGTAAAATCTCGAAAATCTCGGAAATTTTTCGTTTTTAAAACGTTTGTAACACTAACTGAAACTGCCGGTTAAGTACTCACTGTAATCCCAAAAGTTGACCCAAAATCTCAGCTTTCCAACGGTATGGTCATACAATTGTTTACAGTGGACTAATGGTGTAAAATCCTCGTTCCCGTGCCAAAAACCGTGGATCTTCCAGTAAAAATCGACGTTTTTCGCGAAAGACATTTTTGTCCTAAAATGAGTTAGGCAGCCATCTTTTCGTACTTAGTCTCTCTGAGTCAAATGATTACACAAGACTTATCGAAAAAGCAGTCACTGATATCTTGTACAATTCACTTTTCGAAAATTGTCTTAAATTCTGTTAATTTGTAAGTATGCCAATTTTTTTATTACTAGATCGGCCAAGTTACTAACGTTACTATGGTCAACAATAAGGTCAAAGGTATGTTTTTAATGTCCATCCTCCTCCCCACATCGCAAGTAATCAAACCACCCTGTTCATAATAACCTGTCTAAAACAAAATAGCAGTTCATAAAACTCATACACTCATAAAACGGCATACAAATAAACAGAAATTAAGACAATTTTCGGAAAGTGAATTGGACAAGATATCAGTGACTGCTTTCATACTAGACTTGTGTCATAATTTGACTCAGTGAGACAAAGTACGAAAAGATGGCTGCCTTACTCATTTTATTGCAAAAATGTCTTTCGCGAAAAACGTCGATTTTTACTGGAAGATCCACGGTTTTTGGCACGGGAACGAGGATTTTACACCATTAGTCCACTGTAAACAATTGCATGACCATACCGTTGGAAAGCTGAGATTTTGGGTCAACTTTTGGGGTTACAGTGAGAACTTAACCGGTAGTTTAAGTTAGTGTTAATGTAATTTTGATGACTTTGGGGTTATGTTACGTTATGACTTGAGTCTTGAATGACCAAGTTCTGATTTGAATTTTACTATTATAAAAAAAAAGAATTAAAGTTTTCTAAGAGGTAATTAGGAATGAATTACTTACCAGAGCTTACTGTCATTAGTAGACTGCTGAGAGTGAAGATGGCTTTACTAATTCGGTAGGTTGCGTGTGACCATGGGTCTGAGGTTACTGATTTGCTACTATATGATATTATGCGAAATAAATGTTACTAACAAATTGATTACGGTTTATATGAGTTTTTCCTAACACCTTTGAAAATGAGTTGAAAACTATAATTGGATGAGGCTAGGGCCTTGAGGTAGAGGGTTATCTTGGGCTACGTGCTCAGAGGATAAAGAGATTCTACCTGAAAGACACCTAGGGTTGCTGCCACCACCTGGGTCGAGTATTGACCCCAGGAAATACCCAAAGTTCACTAAATGCGATATACCTGATGTCCGTTTGAGTTGGAAAGGAAATACCTTCTGAAATGAGGAACACAAGTTGAAAAACACGTAGGGTTTTTATTCATGAAATTTATAAGGTTCTTACCGTGAAGCGGATTTTAGGGGCTCGGAAGGAACCTCCTCAAATAAGAAAATGTACTTGATTGAAATTTATACGTCACACTTGACTCTAAGAAATGGTGCACAAAACTTGCAATAAATTGGCTTCTTAAGTACTTAAATTGACTTAGAACTTTTGACTGGAAAATTATGATTAATACAAAATATATATATTTATAATGTTACTTCTCCTTCCTTGATTCGTATTGACGAATTTACTTATTTCACAAATTGCGTTATACTTAATTTACTTTTACTTTACTCTTCGCTTCTACTACTAATACAATTTCACTTTCCTTTACCTTTACAATTTCTCTTTACTATACTTTTACAATTTCTCTTGACTTTACTTTTACAGGGCGTTATTGGTTACGGGGGGTTTGTTGCCAGATTTGAATGAGTGTAGCGCTTACGTGGTGTAGAGAGAATGGGCTCACCCTTGGCCGAGCTTGGATTCTGTAGCGAATCTCCGTAGCTGGTATCTTGCATCCAGACCTCTTCTTCGTAATGCTGTGGGGGGAGGTGCCTGGGATCGAAGCAATTCTGCCCCGGTCCGGGTTCGTTCGGCGTACCGGTCGATTGGCGAAATGGAGAGTTGGCGGCAGAACTGTAAGACTCGCGCCTTGGCTACTCGAGATCTTACAAGGACTGACTGGCGGATTCGATGAACGGCTATTTCGGAAATGTCCCGCGGGTTTCACTTCACTTGCACAATTCTCAGTTCGTTCAACGACACTACGTTATGGGGGATGAGACATGAAGTTGGGTTCTATGCTTAGAGACGCGTGGCTTCAGACTGAGGCGCGAGGGAGGGGGCAGCCCCTTTTATCCCCTCGGCCATCTTGCCCTTGGGTGTTGGCAGGTCCCGATGAGGGCGCTCTTGGTGTCTCTAGCAGCTGATGGCGGACAATGCTGGGTTAGGTTGAGGTTTGGCGGACAGCGATGTGGAGTCAAGTGTTGCTGGTATGGATGTAGACTGAAGGAACAACGTTATAGGAATGGACGGAATTTTGAGTCCATTACACCCCCCTCTCCTCTCTCGGCCGATGTCCTCATCGGCTACTTTTCTTGGGTAACCGATGGGATGGGTAGCTTGGTATCAGGAGCGGTCGTCAGCAGAGCCACTTCATAGCGCCATCTCCGACATCCGGGGCATTTTGGCGGCCGCGTCTCCTCGTGCTCCTTGCGAAGGCACGGTTGCGGGTATGATGGATGATCGGTGGCGTACTTGCTGCATGAGGCGACTAGCCGGTTCCAGAAGCTTTTGCAGGAGGAGCACCGGAATTTCAGAAATTCCTTGGGGATGCGGTCGCATACCGGACAGGGTGCTGGCTCCGGCGTGGTCTGCTCCGTGCGGACTGGGGTGATGGGTGAGAACATTGGTGAGGGTTCTTTATTCTCGGCTCGCTTGGCCGACGGCTGCTTGGCACCCTTAGCTTGGGTCTCACTCTCGGAATCGGAGGATGAGGAGGACGCGGAAGAGGATCGACGAGGTCGACGTTTTGGCGTTGAGGAGGGGCCCTCTCCTGTCGCGGACTCCCACGCGTTCTCCAGGGATGCAGAAGACTGGTTCAGAGCATTGCTACTCTGAATCGCCATGACCCTTTGCTCCAGCCCACGCAATTCACAACGCAGCTCCTCCACAGGATTGGGCGTCCCAGCTGAGGCGAGGTTTGCTGCGCCGGAGCGGACTGCCTTGCTCATATTGTGGGACAGGTTGGCAATGCATGTCATCACTTCCTTTCGCTGCTCCGGCATTCGGTTGAATGTTTCCAGCCAGGGTTTTAGCTGTGCGATACACCCCCACGGTGCTCTCCACCCACTCGTCACTCCCTACCTCTACGCTGGCTGCTGGCTCCATTCGGGGTTTGGGGAACGCCATACTATCTGAAACAAAAGAGTTCAGCCTTCTTATTTACTACTCGGCTCGCCTCTCTCTCACTCCACCGTCCGCCTACCCGCACGCGTTTGTATACTTTTCCGCGATTTCCCTAGGTGTTCAGGATATTACAGGTCTCATTTTCTTTCCCCTATTCTATTCTGGATGGATCAGTCGCTTCTACCCGTCGTTCGACGTTGGGACTCAGGTATTGGGCAAGTGAAGGAAACAAACAAAAAAAAACATTACGTAAGTATGAAATTTCGATTTGACATGTGACAATATTACAATATGAACAAATGAATAATAACCCTTTGTATTTTTATATCAAAAAATTTTTTTTTTTTTTTTTTTTTTTTTTTTTTTTTTTTTTTTTTTTTTTTTTTTTAACTTTATAATAATAATAATAAATTCTTGAAATTTTTCTTTCAGATTATCCAGCCTCCTCCTCAGGACCGATGTCGACGACGGAGACTCTGCCGGTATGTAGGTGTTTGTAGTTGATGTCCTTGCGAGGTCGGAAGTTATACGGAGCGGTCCTGGCACCAGCAGGAGTTGTGGGCAATGCGTTCTCCGTTGGGATGGGTTCCGGTGATGACGTACTCGGCTGCTGCAGTCGCTCGATATCCGGGGTCGCACAAGGGGTCGTTATGAGTTCCGGCTCGTTTTCGTCGTCGGACTCCAGCCAGGAATCAAGGTCGGGTTGAGAGGGTCCGGGCGACGTAGCTGGTGCGGGGGCCTCGCGCAAGTGCGGCTCCTCCCGGGTTATGGCTTCGTCCGGTATCCTCTCAACGAAGGCCGGCTTTATTCGACTACGATGGTATTCGGTCTCTCTCCAAGGGGCATCTTCCACCTTATGTTTCACGTCTTGGGGGTTTCTACCCTGCTTGACTAGTTCCAGTTTCGGGTTTTCTGAGGATTTAACAGTTCCTTTCATCAGTACGTCCCGTATTTGCTTTTCCACGGTACCGAGATACGGTTGTAAGGTGTTTGGTACGAAATGGTGTTCTCGGTGGGGTGTTCCGTCTTTTCCCACCTCAGGTTCCTGCGGTGTCCCCATTGGGCCGTCTTCCTTCTTTGATACCCCAAACGGAGGTAGGCTTCGTAGCTGACGTTTTTCCGTTTCCTTTCGGTCCCCGCCCCCGAGGTGGTTCGAATTTTGCCCAATGAATGCAACCGCATTGTCGCGTGAAAGCTGTTCGTTCCCGGTTGCCGTAGGAATTTCCTGTAGGTGTTGCACCTGTTCTGGCCTCGTGACTACCTCCATTGTCGCTCGGTTGACCATTGGTCGAAGTTTCTTTAGCGTGGGTTCACACGGGTCATACAACTGAGGGTTGGGGTTCGCTGATGGTCGCCTTTTTGCGGATGGGGTCGCGAGGCAAGGCGATCGTGAAGGTTCAACCTTCCTTGATTTCATCTGCAGATGTCGAAGATGTGTCAACCTCTTGGGACTCTCCCAAACGGCGCCAAGGATCATTCGTCCGCCGGTCTCGTTGTTGATCATCGTGACGAGCCCGGTATCTGCACGTATTCCAATGGGAAACTTCCCTAGTAGATCTAGACCCATGAGGTCCAGGTGTGAATCCGGCCTCTCGAATACGTAGAACCGATGTGAAGTTCGCTTGTCGCCGATGCGTACGGGCAGTTCCTGCGTCCCTAACAGGGGTAGTCTCTGACCGTCAGCTCCCCAAAGTTCTGTGGACGTGGGTTTGACTGGAACTCCCGGTACGGGGTGTGACAACGCGGAGACGGCGGCGCCGGTATCCAAGATCACGTCGCGGTTATATTTACCTAGACCAATTTTCATCCTAATCATCGGGCGAGTAGTGCAGTTTATGGTAGCTTGGAAGGCTACTATTTCATCCCCACGAATTTCCTCCTCTGGAAGGTCCTCCGGTGGTAAGGTTACTACCGCGGCTGTGGGACTGGTGACACCTCCGCGAGGTTGTGACACCGGCAACATTTTCTTCTTCCGCAGGCACTCCCTTTCCAGGTGCTCTCGAGCTCCGCAAAAATCGCAGAAAATAGCACTCTGTATGCCGTGCGGACAGTTCACAGGAAAATGGCCGTAGTCCCCGCAGTATAGACATGGATATCGAGGGTTCGGTGAGGGTTGCTTCCAACTAGGTCTGCTCTGCCCGGTATGAGGTGGTGTTGTCATCTGACTCCTATTGGGTCCTTGTGGTATTGCTTTCTGAGGGCATTTTCCGGCGAAATGTCCAACTTCTCCGCAGGTGTAGCATTTCAGGGAATCTTTGTTCATTACTCCCGCTATGTCCCATTTGAAGTCGGTCGCTCTCTCGCTTTGGGTGGTGTCGTCGAGATCTTCTGCACGCTTTACCGCTTCTTCCAAGGTGTCCGGCAGGTTACTCTGGAGGAAAGGACTAATTTCCTTATTGATTCCTCGGACGAAGGCCCGAAGGGTTTTCGTCTTCACCCACTCTTTTCGTTGTGCGGCGGTAAGGTCTATCTCGCTGCGGACCGCGGTCTTTGCGGTGGCGATGAGCTTTTCCGCGAAACGCCGTATGCTCTCCTCAGGTTGTCGTTTAGTGGTCCACAGGCGTATCATGGCCTTTTCAGGGTCTTCGCTTTCGTACCACTGTAGAATGGCGTCCCGGAGGTTATTGTAAGGTTGGGCTCCTAGTTCTTCTTGTAGGAATCGCTTCGCTCCTCCCCGGAGTCGAGTACGGAGAAATCTGATCCTCTGCTCCTGGTCCAGATCGTGCGTGGCTTGTTCTACTTCGGCGAAAAACGCAGCGGCCGAAATGGAATCGGGTTCGTCCGGATTCCATGGTTCTATTTCCAAGAACAGGGATCGTGGAAGGTCTCGTGGTTGTTGATTCAGACCTTGAGCTGGAGTTTGTGCGGTTCGGAAGAATTCTCCCATCCTTTGCATGGCCTCCGTCATGGCATCAGCCAATTCTATGGTTGCTTCTTTCTTGTCAGGGTCCATGATTTTTGTTGTAGGATTTGGTCACAGTAGAAAATTTTTAAGAAAAAGGCCCGGGCAAAAACTAGAAAAATAATTCACTTCACTTTCCCGCAACACTGAGTCGGTAGTCGAGGGGTTCGGCGAATCTGATCCAATCCTTTTACCCAAAGAACTTTTCCCCAATGATATTAAAAGGCTAAAAATAGTGAGACGCTATTATTAGAGGAACTATTAAAAATTTAAATATTCAAAATTTACAGTTAAATTGTTCAAAATGTTGTTTGATTAGTTCCCACGTGGAGGTTCGGATCGAGACTAGGTTCGACCTACGTACTGAATTGAACTGAATTTGAATCGAACCGTGAGGCGGTTCGTTCTGTCTGCTGAACGAAAAGAAATCTAAGGGTTCGGGTTGCGAACCGGTAGGAACTTGGTTCGGTACGAACAATGACTCGGTTCGGAGTTGGGTCGGACTATGGTTTGGTCCGAACAAGGGTGTGGTTTTCAAACACGTGGTGGTTCGAACGGTTCGCGACACGATGGTTCTCAAACACGTGGTGGTTCGAACGGTTTGCGATACGGTGGTTCTCAAACACGTGGTGGTTCGAACGGTTCGCGACACGATGGTTCTCAAACACGTGGTGGTTCGAACGGTTTGCGATACGGTGGTTTTCAAACACGTGGTGGTTAGAACGGAATATTTGTACGAAACGAATAGGCGGATTGTGGAGTGGTATAAGTTGACAGCATGCACAATACAAATTAGTACGAATTGCGTACTGAATTGAACTCTCTGCGCTCCTCTCACTTTCCGGCTGAATCTTTTGTTTGTACAAAATATGTGTGGTGTACTGAAAGTGTGACAAGTACTTTAAAAATAGTATCAAATTCAAAATATATGCGAAATTACTGGTATTACTTATTTTAAAGTTCCAAATTTCAGTGGCTCAATCACCTTTCGAACTCAGGACTGGTATATGCTTTTCTTTGTGGGTTCTGAAAATCGTAATTTTCGTTGATCCTACCGCTGGTCACCAATTGTAATTTTGATGACTTTGGGGTTATGTTACGTTATGACTTGAGTCTTGAATGACCAAGTTCTGATTTGAATTTTACTATTATAAAAAAAAAGAATTAAAGTTTTCTAAGAGGTAATTAGGAATGAATTACTTACCAGAGCTTACTGTCATTAGTAGACTGCTGAGAGTGAAGATGGCTTTACTAATTCGGTAGGTTGCGTGTGACCATGGGTCTGAGGTTACTGATTTGCTACTATATGATATTATGCGAAATAAATGTTACTAACAAATTGATTACGGTTTATATGAGTTTTTCCTAACACCTTTGAAAATGAGTTGAAAACTATAATTGGATGAGGCTAGGGCCTTGAGGTAGAGGGTTATCTTGGGCTACGTGCTCAGAGGATAAAGAGATTCTACCTGAAAGACACCTAGGGTTGCTGCCACCACCTGGGTCGAGTATTGACCCCAGGAAATACCCAAAGTTCACTAAATGCAATATACCTGATGTCCGTTTGAGTTGGAAAGGAAATACCTTCTGAAATGAGGAACACAAGTTGAAAAACACGTAGGGTTTTTATTCATGAAATTTATAAGGTTCTTACCGTGAAGCGGATTTTAGGGGCTCGGAAGGAACCTCCTCAAATAAGAAAATGTACTTGATTGAAATTTATACGTC
Source organism: Apolygus lucorum (assembly GCA_009739505.2). Taxonomy (NCBI): domain Eukaryota; kingdom Metazoa; phylum Arthropoda; class Insecta; order Hemiptera; family Miridae; genus Apolygus; species Apolygus lucorum. The sequence continues at coordinate 4,477,037 of CM019172.2, forward strand.
ACACTTGACTCTAAGAAATGGTGCACAAAACTTGCAATAAATTGGCTTCTTAAGTACTTAAATTGACTTAGAACTTTTGACTGGAAAATTATGATTAATACAAAATATATATATTTATAATGTTACTTCTCCTTCCTTGATTCGTATTGACGAATTTACTTATTTCACAAATTGCGTTATACTTAATTTACTTTTACTTTACTCTTCGCTTCTACTACTAATACAATTTCACTTTCCTTTACCTTTACAATTTCTCTTTACTATACTTTTACAATTTCTCTTGACTTTACTTTTACAGGGCGTTATTGGTTACGGGGGGTTTGTTGCCAGATTTGAATGAGTGTAGCGCTTACGTGGTGTAGAGAGAATGGGCTCACCCTTGGCCGAGCTTGGATTCTGTAGCGAATCTCCGTAGCTGGTATCTTGCATCCAGACCTCTTCTTCGTAATGCTGTGGGGGGAGGTGCCTGGGATCGAAGCAATTCTGCCCCGGTCCGGGTTCGTTCGGCGTACCGGTCGATTGGCGAAATGGAGAGTTGGCGGCAGAACTGTAAGACTCGCGCCTTGGCTACTCGAGATCTTACAAGGACTGACTGGCGGATTCGATGAACGGCTATTTCGGAAATGTCCCGCGGGTTTCACTTCACTTGCACAATTCTCAGTTCGTTCAACGACACTACGTTATGGGGGATGAGACATGAAGTTGGGTTCTATGCTTAGAGACGCGTGGCTTCAGACTGAGGCGCGAGGGAGGGGGCAGCCCCTTTTATCCCCTCGGCCATCTTGCCCTTGGGTGTTGGCAGGTCCCGATGAGGGCGCTCTTGGTGTCTCTAGCAGCTGATGGCGGACAATGCTGGGTTAGGTTGAGGTTTGGCGGACAGCGATGTGGAGTCAAGTGTTGCTGGTATGGATGTAGACTGAAGGAACAACGTTATAGGAATGGACGGAATTTTGAGTCCATTACATTAATAACGTTTGAAAAAACGAAAAATTTCCGAGATTTTCGAGATTTCACTGTTCGGGCTCATTTTTCAACATCCTGGTCTTCTTTAAAAAGTTGTATTTAACACTAGGGAGATAGATAATTTAACGCTCTTTCCAAGGGTATAATTACATTTGAATTTTGACTGAAAAACAAGGGAGTTATGGCTGTTTTGATGGCGTAAAGTCGAAAATACGAAAAAAATCTTAAAAGTGAAAAAAGTCCGATTTTAAGGGGGTTAAGAAAAAAAGTCAGGAGACAAAAAAAGTCACAAATTAGTTGTAGAATCGAACCCTGGCCGGTTGTACGACCTTAACCACAAATATACCGTTGCGTAATAATTTGCAGCGTTTTGAATGTTTGTTAAATTTAGACGGAAGTTCCCCAATTATTATGACTTATGTTATGAAACTTGGAGTAGCCTGGCAGTACATCAATTACTGTAGGTATATTCTTAGTTCATGGTACATCATTTAAAATTTTACATGAACACTATTCCACTTACTGAGGCAGGAGGCGGATTCTTCGGTAAGTATGATTTAATCTATACGGGAAAAAAATACATACTGGGTCATGAAAATTTGCATAAACATTAAATTTGTATAATAATTGAATTTTAATTAAAATTTATTATGTTTTTCGAGGTATTCTTAGTTTACTCTTAACTTACTTATGTACTATTGAAATCGGAATAGGAACTAGGGACACTTCCTAAACCACAACAAGTGAACCACATACCACCACCTTGAGGGGTCTTTGCCAGGTTTCCAACAATATCCTCCATATTATTCCATTAATCTATGATCGTTTTGCACTGTTAGTTTCACTACCAACCAACATGCAATACGCAATCATAATTCCCGCAAAATACGAATTATTTCTTCGCAATACGAGATGCCGTTGGCTAATGAAAACGTCTGCCAAGTGGGTGTGGCACATAGCTTCCTCGTATCCTGTACCTGACTGTACAGATGATCCGATGCATAGTAGTTAATCTCAAAACATCAATCTCTTGCACTACTACTAATAATAATAATACTAATAATAATAATAATACTCTCTTGCCTTATAGAGCTCCATCTACTTATCAACCCGCGAAATCTCTCTTCGAAATCGGAAGGAAAATGTAAAAGTTATAACTGTTACAAGAATTTAACGTTTGCTCATGCGCAGCGGCTGCAATCAGTCTGGGGGCGATGATTGTTATAGGGGACCGTCTACACGCCAACCCGCACAATCCCTGAATATTTCATCGACATTGGATAAGAAATGTAGAAGTTATGGCTGTGGCAAGGATTTCATGACAGACAGACAGTCACGGAACCAAAATAGTTTAGGAATGTCTGAAACGTAAAACGCGAGTGGAAACTTTGATTTTGGAGTACTTTTTTTTCAACCTTGAAAAGTGAAAACACGGATTCCGCTACCTTGGTTATCTCCAGGAAGTGCTCTACTGCTCTTTTCTCTGGCAATTATTGTTCGATTTTGATGATTCCAGAGGCAATCTTTTAGTTTTTCAATTTCCCCGTTCCCCCGTTGGATGACAATCCAAAGAGGGTCAACATTTACAACTGAATTGGAGTCGATGGTCATAATATATTATATAGTAATAGTACTATAGTTATAAATTATATTACTCAATCATAAGATGATGCTATGTGCCACACACTTACACTTGGCTGATACTATACTGTCCACCCCTCTTGGCTGATACTATACTGTACACCTCTCTTGGCTGATAATGAGCTCAGAAACAATGGAATGCATGTACAAACATGGAAATAAGGACAGGTTTTGTTTATTTGCACAAACAATCACACAAACAGACTCCTACACACACTCACACACCTACACACACACAGAAACTTGGCTGATGTATTCAGCAACTTGGAGTGCTTGTACAAACAGGGAAGAAAGAAATACTCACACACAAACACACACATTCAATGATGATCTCCAAGGAATTGGAGGATGGTTCTTTATGGGGACGACTGTGAGGACGGTGGGAATGAGGAATTTCACCGAATTCTGTTTGCATTTTTCCTGAATAGTTAATGGTGTGGGATAGATGAAAATCGGGCTGATTTCGGAAAATAAGTCTCCTGTTATTTTTGGGAGACAATCAAAATTTTTGATTTCAAAACTAACCGGGAAAACGGACGTGAAGCGGGAACGCTCGCTGATTGGGCTGTTCGGATCGCCGTCTCCTCCCAGTGTTGCCCATTGGGACGACGAAATCGTGTTTTCTAAGAGAAAAGTTATCAAACAAAAACAGAGGAAGCCTAATTTTCACCATCTTGCTTTTTCTATTTTTTTTTCTTCAGTTTTTCGATTTCGAACTTTACTTTTTCGTGAAATTTTGCATCTGGGGACTATAGATTTCTCGATCTCAGCGCTTCAAGCGGCCATAAATGAACTATTCCGGGATGACGTCATTTTCCCGGTTTTTTTAAACATTCGTATTTTCTACACTGTTTTGTTTATTTGTAAATTAGGAAGTTTGGGCTGAAAGTTTGCCTTAGGAGGTTTTTCGAGGTGCTGAATCCGATTTTGGGGTCAAAAATAGAAAATTCCGACATGGTGAAATTCCTCATTGGAATGACGGTGGGACGACTGTGGTGGGAGCGGTAGAAGGGGCAGGCAGAGAGGGGTTGAGCAAGAGGGCAGGTGAGCATGTTCAAACATGTTGAGCCAAAACTTGAATCTAGTTTCACGACATTTGAAGGGTAGTTGGGGGCTACCCTGAGATGGCTAAGAAAAACTTACCAAAGCCGCAACTCTTCTTTCTTTTACATCCCACGGTTCAGTATCCTGCAGGGATGGCAATGATGGGTTAGAAAGAACTAAGTAAAAACTATTCAAAGGATCTCTCGATATTAAAATGTCCTTCTTGATAATTTGGTGAGTTTAAAAAGTTTTATATGTGAATTTCGATGGCTAAGAGACTACATGTGATATTTAAATTTTACTGGTTTCAGGAGAACGGATAAACTCTTCTATTTTGCTTGCTTTTATCTGTATAAAAGGTAGCTAAACGTGTTGTCTTGTAAAAGTGTTAACTTGTTGTCTCAACTGTTGTTCATGACAAGTGTTGCTCAACTTAAAATTAAAAACGTCTGCCAAGTGGGTGTGACACATAGCTTCCTCGTATCCATAACCCGATTGTATAGATGATCCAATCTCAAAGTACCTTTCACTCCCCTCATAGGGAACCATCTACACGCTAATCTGGATAATCCTAGAAAATTTCATCAAATTCGGATGAAAAATGTAAATTTTATGGCTGTTACAAGGATTTTACGTATGCGCATGCGCAGAGGCTGCTGTAAATTTTGAGGACTTGATTTTCATGGGGGACCATCTACAACCTAATCCACGTAATCCCTAAAAATGTCATCGAAATCGGGTAGAAAGTGTGGAAGTTATGGCTGTTACGAGGAATTCACGTTTGCGCATGCGCAGTGGGTACTGTCGTTCCGAAGGTGGTGATTTTCATAGAGGACCATCTAAATATTAATCTGTAACATCCCTGAAAATTTCATTGAAATCGGACGGAAAATGTGGAAGTTATGACTGTTACAAGGAATTCACGTTTGCGCATGCGCAGTGGCTACCATCATGCGGAAGGTAGTGATTTTCATAGGGGACCATCTAAATACTAATCTGTAACATCCCTGAAAATTTCATTGAAATCGGATGGAAAATGTAGAAGTTATGGCCGTTACAAGGGATTCACGTTTGCGCATGCGCAGTCGCTTCTATCAGTCCGAGGATGATGATTTTCATAGGGGACCGTCTACACACCAACCCGCACAATCCCTGAAAATTTCATAGAAATCGGACAATAACTTCGTATAGTTATGCGCGTTACAAGGAATTCATGACAGACACACAGACAGACAGACAGACAGACACAGAACCAAAATTGTTCAGAAAGGTCTAAAACGCAAAACGCGAGTGGAAATTTTGATTGTGGAGAACTTTTTTTTTCGTCCTTGAAAAGTGAAAACAAAGCTTCCGCTACCTTGGTAGACTCGGAAGCAAAAAGACCACAGTACTAGATTCCCATTTTGCTTCCGAGTCTACCAAGGTAGCGGAAGCTTTGTTTTCACTTTTCAAGGTCGAAAAAAAAAGTTCTCCGAAATCAAAATTTTCACTCGCGTTTTGCGTTTTAGACCTTTCTGAACAATTTTGGTTCAGTGTCTGTGTGTCTGTGTGTCTGTGTGTCTGTCTGTCTGTCTGTCTGTGTGTCTGTCATGAATTCCTTGTAACGCGCATAACTATACGAAGTTATTGTCAGATTTCAATGAAATTTTCAGGAATTGTGCGGGTTGGTGTGTAGACGGTCCCCTATGAAAATCATCACCTTCGGACTGATAGTAGCCACTGCGCATGCGCAAACGTGAATTTCCTTGTAACGTCCATAATTTCTACATTTTCTATCCGATTTCAATGAAATTTTCAGGGATGTTACAGATTAGTATTTAGATGGTCCCCTATGAAAATCACCACCTTCGGACAGATAGTAGCCACTGCGCATGCGCAAACGTGAATTCCTTGTAACGGCCATAACTTCCACTTTTTCTACCCGATTTCGATGAAATGTTCAGGGATTATGCGGATTAGGTTGTAGACGGTCCCCTATGAAAATCATCACCTTCGGACTGATAGTAGCCACTGCGCATGCGCAAACGTGAATTTCCTTGTAACGTCCATAATTTCTACATTTTCTATCCGATTTCAATGAAATTTTCAGGGATGTTACAGATTAGTATTTAGATGGTCCCCTATGAAAATCACCACCTTCGGACAGATAGTAGCCACTGCGCATGCGCAAACGTGAATTCCTTGTAACGGCCATAACTTCTACATTTTCCATCCGATTTCAATGAAATTTTCAGGGATGTTACAAATTAACTTGTTTTGATGTTTTGAGATTAATTACTATGCATCGGATATCTATACAATCAGGTTATGGATACGAGGAAGCTATGTGCCACACCCACTTGTTTTTCATATCTAATGTTGTCTCTTAACCATCGATTTATATTTAAAGGTATTTACCAATTTTAACAGCACATTATTTCACAACATTCTGATACACTTTTCATACTACCTCGTTCATACGACATTGTATACGACTTTGTTCCTACTATTAAACCGGCTACATAATGGATACGTATTTTCATATTCAGTATCAGATACTGATGTGATAAAGATTCTTATCTTTCCTAAACCATTGAATTTTTTTACAGAAATGAAACAAGGGCCAGTATTTCATAATTCAAACTTCAATATGTGTGCAGAGTCTTTGATATTGGGAAGGACAAACAAAAACTTACTTCTCGCGCTTTTCTTCTTGTGTATTGCAAGGGGGTTTCTCCAGGCAACGCATCTATTCGGCCTTCTCTTACCCTTTCATAGAACTGCAACGGATATTCAGAAATAAGGTATTTGACGTTCAAATAGATAAAGATGACCAAAACATCAAGATTTGAAATAATTATTGATTTTGGAGACAATTTTTCTCTAACCTTGAAAAGTGGAAACAATTCTTCTGCTACCTTGGTAGCAATTAAAGTACAGTTACCTCGGAGTATCAAGTCCTGACACTTACTTGTTCTGTTGCAAAAACTCGCATCTGAATGAATAAAGAAAATTCAGTTTTGAATAATTTATTAAAACAATTTCTATTAAATAAGTGATCGTACCGAATTTTTTTTTAATTGACAAAGGAAACTTGAGCCTTTTGAAATTGAGCCATTCAAACATATTATAATATTAGTGGAAGTGCGCCATTGGGAAAAATGCTGAAACCGTCCGAATGTTGAGCAAGTATGATCTCATTTATAAAACCCTTCTTTCCAGGGCAGATCCGATACAGAAAACGTCTGCCAAGTGGGTGTGGCACATAGCTTCCTCGTATCCATAACCCGATTATGTAGATGATCCGATGCATAGTAGTTAATCTCAAAACATCAATCTCTAAGTACTTTCCACTACCCTCATAGGGGACCATCTACACGCTAATCTGGATAATCCTAGAAAATTTCATCAAATTTGGATGAAAAATTAAGTGAGTAGATGTATGTAATTGGATCAAAAAACGCTGCAAATTGTTACACAATGGTTTATTATTTTTTATTTTTCTATAAAGATCACTCGTCTGCAAAGCCACCAACCATCCAACATGAAGAAAAACATCGATCGCATTTCGGTCAGCTTTAATTTGAACGGAGATTAGGCCTCTTTGCGATTCACACTCGTGTTTCTGATTTATCGTACGTCCAAACTTTAAATTCTCGTAGTGAGCGAACTTTGTGTCCTACAGAGCTCCGGGCGGTCTCAAAAAATTGTAAAAATTCTATAGAATCTTAAATTGAAGGAAAAACTATACCTTTATATAGAAATGTTTTGAGTTAGGGCGTTTTCAAAATTTCAAAATTCATTTTGGAACTCTTAGAAGTGACCTACATCAACCAAAATCTTCGGGGCACAACTAGACCCCAAATGGAGCCTACATACCAAATTTCATCAATATCGGTCAATGCTAAGTGGCAAAAGTGCCGCGTACGGTGGACGGACGGCCACATTTTTATTCGATTTTTGGATTCTACGTACTTACCTTGAAACGTAAACCATCAAATTTTGAGGGGGTGTTAAAATATTTTTTTTCTTGGTCGATTCCAAAGGTTCATTATTGAAAATAATAAACCAAAAATACATAGCCTCGGCTGGGATTCGAACCCGGGACCCCTCTATGCCCAGAGTGGGACCCCGGGACAGATCTATGTGTTACCTCTGAGCTATTGAGGCCGAGTAATGTAATGAATAGGATTTGAGATTCTCACAGACCATTCCCTCCATGAATGAATCCCTCTATGAAAAACCATTCTCCACGATTTTCATAGGGGACCATCTAAATACTACTCTGTAACATCCCTGCAAATTTCATTGAAATCGGATGGAAAATGTAGAAGTTTTGGCTGTTACAAAAAATTCACGTTTGCGCATGCGCAGTCGCTTCTATCAGTCCGGGGATTATTATTTTCATAGGGGACCGTCTACACACCAGCCCGCACAATCCCTGAACATTTCATAGAAATCGGACAACAACTTCGTATAGTTATGCGCGTTACAATGAATTCATGACAGACACAAAGACACGGAACCAAAATTGTTCAGAAAGGTCTAAAACGCTAAAACCGAGTGAAAATTTTGATTTTGGAGAACTTTTTTTTTCATCCTTGGAAAGAGAAAACAAAGCTTCCGCTACCTTGGAAGACTCGGAAGCAAAAGTAAAATAGATCTGATCTGTTACTGACGGACTACGAAGCAATTAAAGTACCCAGGGTGTCAACTTCCTAGTTATGATTTCTTCGGAGTATCAACTTCTGGCACTTACTTGTTCTAATTGATCCTGAGAAACTTCTTCCTGAATGAATAAAGAAAATTCTGTTTTAATAATATTTATTAAAACAATTCCATTAAAAGAGACTTTGAACCTTGAATCGAATAATAGATCACCTCTTTCCTGCGGGATACTAGGCAAAGTACGCGATAAATAATCTCGGCGATTCTGCAAAACGAAAATATTAATTATACTCAAAGACCAGTGGAAGTGATATCTCAGGAGTGTCAGAAATAGAACGGACTCTATTCTATTCATCCTACAGAGCTGAAATTGTGTAGAATTCCTCTAGGATCCACTGGAATATCCCTGGAAACCCTTGAATACCAGGTACTCAGTACGTTTAAGTGGATCTTTTCCTCCACCTCTAAGGAAATTGTCAATTCAACTCACGTTCAATTCACGTTTATCGCAGTTATGTGTGACGACTAGGCTCTCATGTCTGGAGTCCAACCTCACAATGAGGAATTTCACCAATTTCTGTTTGCATTTTTCCTAAATAGCTAATGGTGTGGGATAGATGAAAATCGGGCTGATTTCGGAAAATAAGTCTCCTGTTATTTTTGGGAGACAGTCAAAATTTTTAATTTCAAAACTAACCGGGAAAACAGACGTCCAGCGGGAACGCTCGCTGATTGGGCTGTTCGGATCGCCATCTCCTCCCAGTGTTGCCCATTGGGACGACGAAATCGTGTTTTCTAAGAGAAAAGTTATCAAACAAAAACAGAGGAAACCTAATTTTCCCCATCCCGCTTTTTCTATTTTTTTTTCTTCAGTTTTTCGAATTCGAACTTTACTGTTTCATGAAATTTTGCATTTGGGGACTATGGATTTCTCGATCTCAGCGCTTCAAGCGGCCATAAATGAACTATTCCAGCATGACGTCATTTTCCCGGTTTTTTTTAAACATTCGTATTTTCTACACTGTTTTGTTTATTCGTAAATTAGGAAGTTTGGGCTGAAAGTTTGCCTTAGGGGGTTTTTAGAGGTGCTGAATCACCTTGATTTTGACCTTGATTGAATGACCTTGATTTTGGGGTCGAAAATAGGAAATTCCGACATGGTGAAATTCCTCATTTCCCCCTGATAACGGTCGTATCCATAACCCGACTTTAGAGATGATCCGATGCATGGTAGGCTAGAACCCTCCGTGTTGAGGAATGGAAGGTAGAGTGGGTGTGATTGAAGATCGAACATGGGCTTGAGAAAGGGGCCACAGCTCGCCTCGAAAGCGCCAGCCACCAAATTAAATTAAATGTTAAAGGATAACGACGTCCCATCTGCCTCCTTCTCCACAACAATCACAATATGACTACAGCAGGAGTACAGAACAACCAGAAATATTAATGTATACAAAATGATTTATATGACTATACAGGGTGTCTCAAAAGTTGTTCACCCCCTGCTAAAATCATCCAGTAGTGGTAAAAAAAATTTTTGTTTTATAAATCTTCATGATTTTTCCCAACGCACAACGCACACCAACTTCGTTTCTTCAAATGGGAGCCCCCATTTTTATTGCAGATTCGGATTTTACGTGAAATTTCATGAACATTTCACCCGTCAACCGATTTTTTTTAATGCGCGCAACCCGCTCAGTGCGCGCTCAAAGATGCGCAACCGCAAGGTTGTGTCAAAATGTGCATGTACGAAGTACCTAAGTGTGACACATGATATTTTAGTATTTTTTACGGTGAATTACGTGGTGATGTTAGTTTCTTGATTTTACTGCATTTTTATCAAATTATCGACGAAAAATGAACTTTTTTAAAAGGAAAATTGCATTTTTACTCATTTTGCATCTTCTGTGCCCATCCGTTAACAAATTGTGGGACATGTTGAAATTTATGTTTTGACGTTAACCCTCTGTGTGTATAGTGTGTCCCACAGACACCTATTTAGCCTAGAAACGTGTTGATTTTTGATTAGCGAGAAATAAAAACAAAGTTAAAACAAAGTCAAAAATCCTGAACTTTATTATTATTTTCGTTTTTAATAATTTGGAGTGGAATGTTTTTAAAATGTTTTACTCCAAATTATTCAAAATAAAAATGATTATAAATTCAAAACTTTCAACCTTGTTTTAAGTGTTTTTATTTCCTGCTAATCCAAAATCGCTACGTTTCTAGGCAAAATAGATGTCTGTGGGACACTTTAAACACACAAAGGGTTAAAAATATTCAACTCCAAATGATTAAAAACAAAAGTAATATTTAAAAAAATCAGAATTTTTGGATCTTGTTTTAACTATGTTTACATTTCTCGCTCATCCAAAATGACCTCTTTGCAAGGCAAAATAGGTGTCTTTGGGACAAACTATAATCACAGAGGGTCAAAAATAGTTAACTCCAAATTATTCAGAATGAAAATGATGAAAAATTCAAAACTTTCGATTTTGTTTTGAGTGTTTTTACTTCACGCTAATCCAAAATCACCACGTTTTTAGGCTAAATAGGTGTCAGTGGGACACACTATACACACAGAGGGTTAAAAAAAAACTATCCGATCGCACGAAATGTATTGCAGTATTCTAGAGAACCTTGCTTCATAGCTACCGATATGTAGCTATGATTTTGTTTACTGGTTGCAGCGTTCCATTTTTTGTGATAAAAAAAGTGCCACGAAAAATTCCTTGACCCCCTGCCAAAAGACATATCCATGTCAAAACGATTGTTTATCACACTGGACTCTTCACTAGTAATTTCACAAGGACTCTCTACTTGTAATTTCTCGTGAAAAACTCGTCCTGTCTACTTGAAAATCTTTTTTCGATTATCTTGGAAAAAAGTTTTTAAATAGAAAGGATGGTTTTGCCCTTAAAAATGCAATTTTCCTTTTAAAAAAGTTCATTTTTCGTCCACAATTTGATAAAAATGCAGTGAAATCAAGAAACTAACATCACCACGTGATTCAGCGTAAAAAAATACTAAAATATCATGTGTCACACTTAGGTTGACGGGTGAAATGTTCATGAAATTTCACGTAGAATCCGAATCTGCAATAAAAAATGGGGAGACTCTTTGAAAAAACGAAGTTGGTGTACGTTGCGCACGTGCGCAATGCGCACCGTGGTCATATTTGAGATCCTTGGAAAAAATCATGAAGATTCAAAAAAAAAAAATGTTTTTTTACCACTATCTGGACGGTTTTAACAGGGGGGTGAACAACTTTTGAGACACCCTGTATACAAGCATGTTATTGAAAAACTTTGTTATTGCCCTATGGCTGTAAAGGGCAATAAAAATTATGAAAATAGAAAAAAGGTTCATCATTGAAAATAATAAACCATAAATAAGGATTGCAGGTCCAAAAACCTAAAATGTAGTATTTCTTGGAATGAGCAAGATTGAGATAGTATCTCAATCTTGCTCATTCCAAGAAATACTACATTAGATTCCTTTTATAATAGATAATTCCTTTTAGATCTAGCTAACTACAGTAGATTCCTTTTACAATAGGTAATGCAGGATATAGTGATATGGGATGTAGGTCTGTGGGACTTGCACCAGAGCATGCACAGAGAATACAAACTGTATTTCAAAACAAGTCAACCTACTATAAATTGTTATTCAAAATATTCTTACAGAATGGTGGTAAGAAGGACTGCTTGCTACTCAGGGGCCTAAAGGTAGGTAATCCGTTCTGAGAATGGTCGTGGAGAAACCCCAAAAATATACCTGTAAGTTGGAAGTTTCTCGATCCAATGAATGGATTGGATCCGATGAATCCAATGATCCTGCTACTACCTGTGGTGGTCGTACTGGATTGGTTGAAGACAATTTTCCGAGAACAATCCCTTCCTGTTTTGTTTATCAACCTCAAACTTTCATTCCAGGAACTCCGGTGTAGCTAAAGATGAACCTTTCTGAGAAAAGAAGGTACTGAAGGTAAATCCTCATTTCTTCAACTGAACCCTGCAGTAGAGCTCACCTGCGTTGCCAAATCAATACCACGTTGCCAGGTCTCTCCTTAAGTCTAAAGGGGACAACAAGTGTGTGTGAGAGAGAGACTATATCAAGGAAATAGAGACAGAAACATAATAATTTGTCTCAGCTACCAGTTGGCCGATTTCCGCCGTATTCTAGGCTGGAATCCTAGATAATTCCCCACAATATGTCCTTTACAAAACATCACCATTTGATGCCTATTAAGATACCTAGGTTTTGAGTTCTAAATCATTTTTAAGGTCCAAAAATATCGAAACTAAAACACTCAAAACATGAACCTCCAAGTAACAATTTGGGACAAACTTCCCTATAGGGGTTCGGGCTAAGAATGACGTTTTATAGGTACCTAGTATAAGAGTACTTACTCGTGTTGGTGATCTTGGAGCCTAAATATGAAAAAACTCTGTGTATTATACTCATTGTTCATAATAGATTAAACATAGGTATAGTTTATATATTAAATGTTCAGTCTATCAAAATGTCTGAGGTAGGTACCAAAAAACCAATATATCAAAATTTCCAATTCATCAAAATTTCCAACTTATAAAAATGAAAAGGTACAAAAATTCCTATGAATAAAAAAGTAACAGATATGAATATTTCAATGCATCAAAATGTTACACGTATCAAAATGACCAACATGAAATTTCCCATAGATTTGGGACGAATAATAAAGCAGAAACGCGAGTGAGAATCGCAAACAATCGTTCAATGACGGAATCTTACCTAGTTCAAAATAAAGCTGACAAAGAGAAAAAAAAACCGGTGCAAATTATTACACAAAGGCTTATTACTTTTCAAAACAGATCACTCGTCTGCAAAGAACACGGCTTTACTATTATACCAACCATAGGTACTACCTACCTACCACATATTTGCTTCACAACCAAGTTTATTTGGAAGAAATAAACGCTTCACACTCAGTTCGAAGAAACGGAGTTCAGCTTGCCCTGATTATTAGGAAAATTTGATTACTGGTTGCTGAGGACGCAAAACTGAGTACAACTCGAAGAAACCAACAGCAATTAGGGATGGCATATCGAAAGAACCTACAGGTCAAATGATATATCGTCAATGAGATATCAATACCTACGATATATCGGAGAAAATATATCGATATTTCGATATATCGGAAGATTAATTTTGAAAAACCTGTTGAAGTAGGTAAGTGAAATAAAACGTTTTAAAAATATAAAAAAGTAATTTAGGAAGACATTTATCGACATATCGGAAGATGTACTTAGGAAGAAATTGAAGAAGTAAGTAGGTAGGTGAATTGAAACGTTTCTAACATCATTTTGAAAGAAATATATCGATATAGTCGTCATATCGGAAGATCTATTTGGAAAAACCGGGTGAAATAAGACTTATTAACCTACTTTCAAAAGTTACTGGACGTGAATTATCAAAATTCATAGTTTAAAAACGAAAAAAAGAGCGAAAATGTCATTGCAATGTTGAATTAATTTTTAAATTGACAGGGGTAGACAATCATGATCCTTTAAAATTGAAAATAATTGATGTGAAAACCTGCTTCACTTCGTATAGTAGGTTGTTTTAATCTAGACAAGCCTCCATCAAGTTTGGCTCAAGTCAAGTAATGAGGAATTTCACCGAATTCTGTTTGCATTTTTCCTGAATAGTTAATGGTATGGGATAGATGAAAATCGAGCTGATTTCGGAAAATAAGTCTCCTGTTATTTTTGGGAGACAATCAAAATTTTTTATTTCAAAACTAACCGGGAAAACGGACGTGAAGCGGGAACGCTCGCTGATTGGGCTGTTTGGATCGCCGTCTCCTCCCAGTGTTGCCCATTGGGACGACGAAATCGTGTTTTCTAAGAGAAAAGTTATCAAACAAAAACAGGGGAAACCTAATTTTCCAAATCTTACTTTCTCTATATTTTTCTTAAGTTTTTCGGTTTCGAACTTTACTGTTTCGTGGAAATTTTGCATCTGGGGACTATAGATTTCTCGATCGCAGCGCTTCAAGCGGCCATAAATGAACTATTCCAGGATGACGTCATTTTCCCGGTTTTTTTAAACATTCGTATTTTCTACACTGTTTTGTTTATTCGTATATTAGGAAGTTCGGGCTGAAAGTTTGCCTTAGGAGGTTTTTCGAAGTGCTGAATCTGATTTTGGGGTCAAAATAGGAAATTCCGACATGGTGAAATTCCTCATTGAGCCTTGAGAGCCACTGTAGGTGTAAACTATGTACACAATCATGTCTGAGCTGAAGTCAACAGTCTGAAATCTACCCATCACTTCTCAAGTCAAGTATATAAGTATCAAGTTCTCGTAGGAGCGTACGGTTTGCCTTACAGAGAAACCGATTGGGTGATTTCTAAAAATTCAATACTATTTGAAATTGGTGAAAAAACAATACCTTCATTTCGAAAGTTATTGAGCTAGGGCACCCTTAGAAGTGACCTACATCAATAAAAATCTTCGAGGCACAACTAAACCCAAAATGGATCCCATAATCCAAATTTCATCAAAATTGGTCCATGAGAACTAAGGAAAGTGCCGCAGACGGACGGAAAATTTTTTATTCGATTTTCGGATTATTCGTAGTACCTACCTTGAAACTAAACCAACAAATTTTGATGTGGGAGGGGGGTTTACTTTTTTTCTTGGTCGATTCCAAAGTTTATTATTGAATTACTCCGTGCTTTGAGAAAGAGGTTCCACGGGCCCGTTAGTGGTTTCCAAAAACTCTCTTTAAACCAAAATGCGATCGTTTATCGTTGTATCCAAATTTCCTCATGACGGCACCCACAACTCTTTATTTCACCAAATTGAGTGTGAAGAGTTTATTTCTTCAAAATAAACTTGAATGTGAAGCGAGAATACGGTAAGTAGGTGGTGACAATGGCAAAGCTGTGTTCTTTCCCTGGCGTTTCAAATATAGTTTCATGTCACTCAGTTATGCTCCCTTTTGAGAGCTCCCGCAACTCTGGGATGATGATGTTTTGCAGGTAGGTAGTTTCCATCAAAATAACACAAGACATAGACAGACATTTGTCAGACATAGACAAATATTATATACACAAAAACAAATATTAACAAATATTACTATACAAACAATACAATACAATACAACAATACTACAATACAACAATACAACAATATTACTATATAATATTACTATATTTGACAAATATTATTATTATTATTATTATTTTTTTTTTTATTTTTTTTATTTGATAGACATTTTGTCTTGAGGGGAGTTTAAAAAAAAAAAAAAAAAAAAAATTGATATTGAACATAGCGAAACAATCATGGTTGGCAGGTAGTCAAAATGGAAAGCCGATGTCGGTATTTTGAAGAAGAGAGATCTATACAGAAAAATAATATATCGTTCTGTAATAATTTTGCGGCGTTTTGAGTGTTTATTAAAGTTTGACGAAAGTTGTTCCCTGATTATTATTTAAGTGAATAATATTATGAAACTTGGAATAGCCTGGCAGTTTAAAAAATACTGTAGGTACTTTCTTAGTTCATGGTACATCATTTAAAATTTTACATAAGCATTATTCCACTTACAGGAGCAGGAGGTGGGCTGGGGAGGGGCTGAGAATTACCACCCGACGCCGGCGGCCTGTAATTCTTCGGTAAGCATGATTTAATCTGTACAGGGGAAAAAATTTGTTTAATAATTAATTGAATATAAATGGAAATTTAATGTTTTTCGAGGTATTTTTAGTTTACTTTCTACTGTGGTACTTATCAGAACTAGAGACATTTCCTAAACCACAGCAAGTGAACCACATTCCACCACCTTGAGGGGTCTTCGCCAGGTTTCCAACATTCCCTCATATTGTACCACGTGTTTACTGTAAATTTTTCTGTTTCGGGCGGATTATTACCATATTTATTTATGAGGGATATTCTGAGAGCTACATTACATCTTTGAGAATGGCGGCTGTAATCGTTTTTGCGGAAAAAATCGCTCAAAAGTATATTTATAGGCAAGATAAGAGTACTGAAAACGGTCAACTTTTTTTTGGTGAATTTTTTTTTGAATTGTTTGCATGATAGCGCGTTTGGTTACGTCGAGACAAATCCAAAATGCATTGAAAAATGAAAATCGGTTGATCGGTTGTGAAGATCAGCTAGATCTAAGTTTGGTATTCTCCCTCTCACTCGCACAACTGTCGTCCCCTTTAGCCTTAATCTACACTGGAGACCAAAAAAAACCGGCGCAGTTGACTTGTTTCCAAAGAATCAAGTTCACATCGCTAACAGTTGGGTTTGAGTCAATCGTAAGGTCAATAATAAGGTTCACAGAGATTACGTGCCAAGGTCCATCCATGTTTTCCCTCAACTATCCAGTTTTTTCCTATAGTGAATTCACAATAGAAGCCTAAAGGACGAAAGATGACTTTTCGATAGTCTGCCTTCAGAAACGCTTGCGTGGATACGATTAGTTGCCAAGATGGCTCCGGTCGTCCTCTATCAACGCAAGAAGCCTTGCGACCACAAACGAGTCTAAAACCACTTAAATGGCGGGTAAACTTTATTTTAAAAAAATAAAAATTTATGAAAAACTTAATTGAGAAGGAGCAAGACTTGCCGTACTTAGTACGAGAAAATTTATTTTTAAGGCACAATGACAAGAAAGGCTTGCGTTGACCGCACTGAAGGCAGACTATCGGAAAGTCATTTTTCGTCCTTTAGGGTAAGTACAGTACGCCGCACCATCACTGTTCACCATCGATGATCGCACCCTCGAGGTAACCGCGATGTAAAACAAATACGTGTAGTGTTGTGGGAGCATTCATAGTGACGCACCATCACTGCGATGCCATCATCCGACCTCCGAGGTCGACCCTCGCTGTTTTTTGAAAATCAAATTCATTTGATTTTCAGGAGGGCAGCGAGGATTGATCGCAATGTGGACTCGAACGTGATTGGCTGAGAGGCCGCCCCTCCGGCTGTCCTGTGTGATTCACAGCTTTTACTTCCCATTCAGTGTGAGTTAAGTTCTGTTCTGTCGCTGATTGAGTGCAATCGCTCGCAATGAAAGAAGAGTTGATCGATTTGATTTTCACGGCCACCCCTATTTGGGATAAGAGGCATAATAATCACCACAATAGGTAGGTACGTCCTGGCCAAGGAATGGGGGAAAATCGCCACAAAACTCGGAGTGGATGGTGAGTGGTCTTTAATTGCGGTGCCCATTTCCAATTCATCGTCACTATCACTCAACATCATGCCGATGCTTATCATGCAAGAGCTTGTGTGAAACTGAAGTGAAAAGGCGGGAAAACATCGAAGGTGACCCCCTCAGAAAGTGAACCACTATGAACACATCTATGTGAAATTCAGGAGGTTGACCATCACGTTTACCGCGAGGGTGCGGGCATCGATGGTGAACAGTGATGGTGCGGCGTACTGTACTTACCCTTAGGCTTCTATCGTGAATTGAAGAGAGCATTACAGGGAAAAACTGGATAGTCGAGGGAAAACATGGATGGACCTTGGCACGTAATCTCTGTGAACCTTATTATTGACCTTACGATTGACTCAAACCCAACTGTTAGCGATTTGAACTTGATTCTCTGGAAACAATTCAACTGCGCCAGTTTTTTTGGTCTCCAGTGTATGATGTTTTTGCACCGTTAGTTTTACTACCATCCTACATGCAATACGCAATCATAATTTCCTCAAAATACGACTCATTTCCTCGTAATACAAGATGTTGTTGCTGAATGGAAAAAAAAATCGGCTTTTCGCGTCTGTCCCCAGATGCTATCTACTTAAAGCCTACGGCGTAAATTATAAAAACATGGAACATGTTTTAGCCAAATTTAGTGACAGAACCTTCAGTCGTAGGTAGGTATAATACAAAAGTTATATTATCCCGAACAACTCATCTAAAATGCATTGAAAAGCTCGGCGCCTCGAAACCGGTGCGTTGAAAACACGCGTGACCGTCCCGCATAACGTTTTTCGGGTAGTTACCCTATGGCTAAAATATGTTCCATGTTAAAACTCGAGTTACCTACCAATATTACGAGTACCTATATATTACGAGTATTACCAATATTACGAGTTACCTACCTAAGAGGTGTGCCAGTTATCAACGGCTGTTGACTAGCTATCACCAGAGGTGATTCTCCAGCTATCTCCAGGAAGGTGAGCTGAGTTTTAGTTCACTTTTGAATTTCAGGTTCAAGGAGAGTATTTTCAGATATACAATGAATTCTCTCTCCTCATCTGGCAGATAATAGTGACAATAACAGGTACTAACAAGCGCTAACACTCCCCTGGTGAACACTGGACCCGGTTGAATTCCCCAAAGAAAATCAAAATTTGGTTTTGAATGGAAAACGACGAATCCAAAATAATGATAACACGAAATAATCGACTCTCTAAGCACGGTTTCGTCCATCAAGGTTTCTTTTTCCAAATTTCTTCGTAGCTTGTCATTTCTTTTATTGAAAAAGTATGCAGCGGTGAGTTTTGACCGCCCGCCTCAGACGCGCCAGGGAAATCGCACCTTAAGGGTTAAATCAAAATGAACGGGTTTTCCGTTGGGTACCCCACGATAGCACAATTTTTTATTTTGAAAATTCAATACTTTGACTTTGATTTTCATAGAAAACATCGCTGAAAATTTCATCAAAAAAGGACAGTAGCTTCGTAATACTTTTGTCTTCTGGAAGGACTTGCAGGCACACAGACCGACTGTCAGATAGACAGGACAAGGTGCCAAAACTGTTCAGGAAGGTCTAACACGTAAAATGCGAGTGGTTATGTGTATTCTTGGTGTCGACACACTCCTATTTTCTCATTGTCATACTGTGAAAATAACCGCCACCATGTAGGCGAGCGTGAAACCCATCCCCACCTAATGGTTCGAGTTTTGCGACGTTTGAAGGGTAGGGTAGGTGGAGGCAAAGACCCGCAAGGGGCAAAGACACGCAGTGCCTTTTCGGGGGGAATTCATGTAGTTAAAATTTCCGCCAGCAGGCAGCTATTCCTTCTTGATAGAAGTCGTTTGCTCTCCATCACTCAAGCGGGTTCTGGCGACGAGGGTGGAGAAAATGCGGTAAGTTTGTTTTTCCAGGTTTCCATGTAATATTTCGTCATGTTCTATGTTAATTATTTCAAAGATGGTTTGAGCTATTTCCAAAGTCTAACTTGGAGCAATGAGTCTCATAGTTTAGCTTCAAATTCATGTTCCCAATCTCTCGTTTTCAATTGTTTACATTGTTGGGGGTATTGCCATTTTGAAAGTATGAAAATGGGGCAAAGCCACGCACTCTAAAAGGGGCAAACCCCCGCAGTCCTGAAAGTGTGGGGACTTGCCCCAATTTCAATGATAAATTCATTGTACAATACGAGATGATGTTCAGTCAAATAAAGGCAGGTATCTCCTCCACCTTTCACCCACTCAATTTATAGCTTAGTCGGGGTGTTTCATGAAGGTGCCTACTAACATATTTGTTTTATTTTGCTTCCGAGTCTACCAAGGTAGCGGAAGCTTTGTTTTCACTTTTCAAGGACGAAAAAAAAAAGTTCTCCAAAATCAAAATTTCCACTCGCGTTTTGCGTTTTAGACCTTTCTGAACAATTTTGGTTCCGTGTCTGTGTGTCTGTGTGTCCGTGTGTCTGTCTGTCTGTGTGTCTGTCCGTCTGTCATGAATTCCTTGTAACGCGCATAACTATACGAAGTTATTGTCCGATTTCGATGAAATTTTCAGACATTGTGCGGGTTGGTGTGTAGACGGTCCCCTATGAAAATCATCATCCTCGGACTGATAGAAGCGACTGCGCATGCGCAAACGTGAATTCCTTGTAACGGCCATAACTTCTACATTCTCCATCCGATTTCAATGAAATTTTCAGGAATGTTACAGATCAATATTTAGATGGTCCCCTATGAAAATCATCACCTTCGGACTGATAGTAGCCACTGCGCATGCGCAAACGTGAATTCCTTGTAACGGCCATAACTTCTACATTTTCCATCCGATTTCAATGAAATTTTCAGGGATGTTACAGATTAGTATTTAGATGGTTCCCTATGAAAATCATCACCTTCGGACTGATAGTAGCCACTGCGCATGCGCATACGTAAAGTCCTTGGAACAGCCATAACATTTACATTTTTCATCCGAATTTGATGAAATTTTCTAGGATTGTCCAGATTAGCGTGCAGATGGTCCCCTGTGAGGGTAGTGAAAGGTACTTAGAGATTGGTGCTTTGAGATTGACTACTATGCATCGGACCATCTATACAATCGGGTTATGGATACGAGGAAGCTATGTGCCACACTCACTTGGCAGACGTTTTTGGTTTCTTTAGGAATTACAAGAGGGAAACAGCATACCAACCCATGACAGAGAGGCAGTTGATAACAGCTCGTCGTTTGATATCAGAAGGATTTTCAATCAGGACAACTGCCCTCGAAATTGGATTTTACGAATCTCCTTTGAGAGCAAAATTGAAGAATGATCAGGTGAACGAGTACCAGATATTCTTGGGCGTTTCAGACCGACTTTTTCTCCTGAGCAGGCACTACAATGGAACTTGACAAGTGTTATTTTGGAGTAACACTAAAATCACTCCAATTTCCGATTTACCAATTTGCTAAGTCTAGTAATATTCCCCATCAGTTCAATGGCGACAAGAAACTTGCTGGAAGGGACTTCACACGCCAGTTCATGCGGAAACACAAATTATCATTGCGCGTGCCAAGAAAAACAAGTATCGCCCGAACAATGGGGTTCAATAGGGCTCAAATGTCTCTATATTTTGAGAATTTGCAGTGTCTTGGCAAAGTTTGAGTTTTCTCCTCAGCAAATTTATAATATGGACGAGTGGAGTGCAGACAGTGCCGAACAAACTGCCAAAACACGTAGCCCCCACTGGCAGGAGGGATATCTCCAAAACTATTGCTGCCAAACATGGCCCAACAGTCACAGCAGTGTGTGCAATGAGCGCTGTTGGCCACTATGTCCCACCTCTCTTCATCTACTCAAGGAAGAGACTTAACCTACTCCTCATCAAAGTGAGCCCCGTTGGTTGCAGTATGGCTGTAAGTAACAAAGGGTACATGAACACCTCTATTTTCATCATTTGGCTTCAAAATTACAAGAAGTTCGCCATGCCCAGTGAAACCAATCTATTTCTTTTAATTCTTGACCGTGATCTTAAAATAAGTGTATTCACCTGTTTTTCTACATCCAAAGTTAATACAGTAAAAGTCTGTTGTTTTTTTAATATAGTTGATTTGAGAAGTTTACTAATTGATTTATTTTTCCATTTCCTCAAAACCTTGAAGTGGGGCAAAACCACGCACAGCGGGGATTTGCCCCAATTTGTGGGGCAAACCCCCGCAGATTTTAAAAAAACTAAAATACGAATTCCAAAGTACGTATTGGTTCAAACTGATTGTAATTGTCATGGACGTTTAGCCAACATCCAGACCTACCAATCCCATACCAAAACTCAGCAAAATAAGCTATTCCCTTACTTCAAAAAATGAAAAACCAAAAAATGCGGGTCTTTGCCCCCACCTACCCTAGTTGGGGGCTGCCCTGAGTCGGCTGAAAAAACTTACCAAAGCCGCAACTCTTTTTTCTTTTACATCCCACGGTTCAGTATCCTGCAGGGATGCGAATGATGAGTTAAAAACAACTAAGGAGAAACTATTCAAGAGATCTCTCGATATTAAAATATCTTTCTTGATAATATGGTGAGTTTTAAAAGTTTTATACATGAATTTATATTCAAAGGTATTTACCAATTTTAGTAGCACGATAGTTCTGGTACACTATTCATACTACCTCGTTCATACGACATTGTATACGACTTTATTCCTACTATTATACAGGGTGTTTCCTAAATAATGGATAATATGTTAATTTCCTATTGATTTCCTAATCAATTGAAAATGTTTCTGAAATGAAACAAGGACAATTATTTCATAGTTTGAACTTCAATATTATAGTCTTTGATATTGAGGAGGACAACCAAAAACTTGCTTCCAGCGCTTTTCTTCTTGTCCATTGCAAACGGGTTTCTCCAGGCCTAGCATCTATTCGGCCTGTTCTTATCCCTTCTTTGAACTGCAACAGATAATCATAAATAAGGTACTTCGCATTATTAAAATAGATGAATTATTTCATGTCAAAACATTGAAATTGAATCATTATTTCGATTGATACCGGAGACAATTTTTCTCGAACCTTGAAAAATGGAAACAATGCTTCTGCTACCTTGGTGGACTACGAAGCAATGAGGAATTTCACCATGTCGGAAATTTTCCTATTTTTGACCCCAAAATCGGATTCAGCACCTCTAAAAACCCCCTAAGACAAACTTTCAGCCCGAACTTCCTAATATACGAATAAACAAAACAGTGTAGAAAATACGAATGTTTAAAAGAACCGGGAAAATGACGTCATGCTGGAATAGTTCATTTATGGCCGCTTGAAGCGCTGAGATCGAGAAATCTATAGTCCCCAGATGCAAAATTTCATGAAACAGTAAAGTTCGAAATCGAAACATATTGTTTAGTAATGCATGCATTCCAGGGGACGTCCCATTGGATAAGCATTAGATCAGTTTAACCAGTTGTTAAGTGATAAAACTGTTTCACTCGATGTAATTTATTTATTACTTTAGGCAAGAAATACTGACCCCCCCCCCCCCACCATTATCCACCTTAACATTTCTAGCGGCATGGGAGCCTCGAATCTGAAGAGCATTTTAAAATCCATGATCTACGATACCCAACATGCGAATTCGAGTTCACCCCCCCCCCCTCCTCCTCCAATGGTGCCGGTCTGGCACCAAAGCGGAAATACGTCGTAACATTGAACTTTCATCTGTTAGTTTTGGTAGGCAGTCCGTCAAATTCACATCCGTATTCAAGGTGAAACACAAAAAAAAAAAAAAAAAAACACGAAATAAGCGGTTTATGGCATCATGGCACCATGTCCTGGCACCATGGTGGCACCAATATTAGTTCCATGGTGGTACAGAGAATAATTTATGAAAATCCGGAGGTATAATGAGAATTTTTCCTCAATTTCAAAGCTTGGGGACAGTTAGTAAGCAGTAAAGGAACCGAAATATTGAAAAATCGGATATTTTGTGAATATTATCCCCCCACTCACCCCCTCCCCTTGCGAATTTTGGTACTCTGGTAAAATAATGTACAACTCGCAAGTTATTTGAGTCAAACAAAAAAAGAAACACGCAAATCGGTTGGAAATTGAGGCCTGGGCAGACTTTACAAGATTATGCCCGCAAACGCACGTTTTTTAAGCATTAACCCCCCCTTTCCCCCTCTTAAAAAGCAAAATCCAAAATTCCGGCGCCGTAGTGCACAACTAGATAGTATTCTGCGTCAAACGAAAAAAGAACCACGAAAATCGTTTGAGAACTAAGGCCTGGGCAGAGTACACAAGATTATGCCCAAAAACGCATGTTTTTCGAGCATTAACCCCCCTTTCCTCCCCTTAAAAGGCAAAATTCGAAATTCCGGCGACGTAGTGCACAACTAGATAGTTTTCCGCGACGAACAAAAAAAGAACCAGGAAAATCGGTTGAGAACTAAGGCCTGTGCAGAGTACACAAGATTTTGTTACACACACACACACACACACACACACACACACACACACACACACACACACAGACATACACCTATGGTTTTTTTCGCGGATTTGGATTCAGAATGGTCTAAAACGGATTACTGTGTGGTTATTTTTTTTTCTGTTGAGTGTTGTCCAACTTTACCCCAGATCGATCGCATAAGGACGCCCAAGTCTTACTGTGGGACGTCCTAAAAACTGAAGAAATTAAATTTAGCCTTAAAATTAAGGCTAAAAAAATTTTCTCGGGCTTTTACTTTGTAGGGTGGACACCCCAGAGGAGAATGAGACCAATCGCAGCCTCCTAAACCCATTAATATCGAAAGAATGAGCTTTTTCATGGCACTGAGATTTTGGTTATTCCTCCACCTCAGAGGCTCCACCAAGATATGAAAACCATGAAAGAACGGTACTAAGGGTATTGGGAAGTTCACATGATGGCGGACTATTGTTTGACCTTAAAAAGAGATTTACCTCAGGCGGCGAAGTTTTCTCTACATAGATGCCGGCGATGAAACCTCTGAGGTGGAGGAATAACCAAACATTGTACCAACTATTGATTCATGTGAGCCTTCATGAAACAGATTTACACCGTTAACTTTTCTGCAGTTTATTGTGTTTCGTTTGTAAAACTGAATTAAAATCACTTAACAAAACAAGAGTTTCCCAATGAGGAATTTCACCATGTCGGAATTTCCTATTTTTGACCCCAAAATCGGATTCAGCACCTCGAAAAACCCCCTAAGGCAAACTTTCAGCCCGAACTTCCTAATTTACGAATAAACAAAACAGTGTAGAAAATACGAATGTTTAAAAAAACCGGGAAACTGACGTCATGCTGGAATAGTTCATTTATGGCCGCTTGAAGCGCTGAGATTGAGAAATCTATAGTCCCCAGATGCAAAATTTCACGTAACAGTAAAGTTTGAAATCGAAAAACTGAAGAAAAAAATAGAAAAAGCGAGATGGGGAAAATTAGGTTTCCTCTGTTTTTGTTTGATAACTTTTCTCTTAGAAAACAAGATTTCGTCGTCCCAATGGGCGACACTGGGAGGAGACGGCGATCCGAACAGCCCAATCAGCGAGTGTTCCCGCTGGACGTCTGTTTTCCCGGTTAGTTTTGAAATTAAAAATTTTGACTGTCTCCCAAAAATAACAGGAGACTTATTTTCCGAAATCAGCCCGATTTTCATCTATTAACCACCATTAACTATTCAGGAAAAATGCAAACAGAAATCGGTGAAATTCCTCATTAAACTAGCCAGGTGTCAACTTCCTGGTTATGAACTCCTCGGAGTATCAACTCCTGACACTTACTTGTTCTTCTGCAAAAGCTCGGTCCTGAACGAAAGAAAATTCAGTTTTGAATAATTTATTGAAACAATTTTTATTAAAAGGGACTTACAGTGATCGTACCGATAAATTTTTAATTTACGAAGGAAACTTGATCCATTCACAAAACCCTCCTCTTTAACAAAACCTTTCCAGGGCAGATCCGATGCAACTAACTAAAATTGATCTGATTTGTTACACTTACGAATTCGCCCAATTCATCCGGGTCGTATACTTCTTATGGATATGAAAATTCCAGTAATTTGTACCTATACAGGGTGTGTCACCCTAACCAAACTTCAAGGATCGATTCTACAACTAATTTGCAAACTTTTTTGTCTCCTGAAATTTTTTTTTTAACGCTTTAAAATGATACTTTTTTCACTTTTAAGATTTTTTTAGTGTTTTCGACCTTGAGCCATTAAAACGGCCATAACTCCCTCAATTTACTAGATAAACTCAAATATGAGTATACCGTTGAAAAGAGCGTTAAATTTCCTATCAGTTCATTAGGACACAAAACCTTTTTAAGCCTTTCGTATAGGTGAATAAATTGGTCAAAGTCAGAAATTTAAAACTTTTTCGAAAATCACAATTTTTCCATACTCTTCTTCTTTTGCCAAACTCATAGGGTGATCACACGTAACTTTTTGATTCACAGATTAGAATTCAAAGCCATTCAAAAGATTTTGGTTCCGAAAGGGGAAAAATTGATTACAATCCGGATCAACACCCAGTATTTCGGCTTCTATGGCTTCTATGAGGCCGATATGATTTGTCTCTAGTATCTGCTGATTGCTTATGTTCATATTTGACTGAGATACAAATTTGTATTTGGGAGTTGGAGGCAAAGCGAGTTTTGATTGAGTGAGGGAAGAATGGAAGATAGCTCGCCAGCCCGCCAAGCCTACAAGAAACCCCTAACGAGAAATCCCTATTTTTCACTTTAAAACGTAATTTTATGGAGTTTATTCAAAGTTAAAGGTAAAAATGATACACCGTTGGAAAGCTGAGATTCTGGGCAAGTTTTTTCCATTAAGTGCCCCACGATACCGCTGTTTATTACATAAGAAGAGTCAGCCTGAAAAATGGTGATTTTCGAAAAAGTTTTAAATTTCTGACTTTGACCAATTTATTCACCTATACGAAAGGCTTAAAAAGGTTTTGTGTCCTAATGAACTGATAGGAAATTTAACGCTCTTTTCAACGGTATACTCATATTTGAGTTTATCTAGTAAATTAAGGGAGTTATGGCCGTTTCAATGGCTCAAGGTCGAAAACACGAAAAAAATCTTAAAAGTGAAAAAAGTATAATTTTAAAGCGTTAAAAAAAATGTCAAGAGACAAAAAAGTTTGCAAATTAGTTGTAGAATCGATCCTTGAAGTTTGGTCCTCGAGTTAGGGTGACACCCTGTATAGTTTATATTATGTAGTAACTGCCATACAATCAAGCCGAAAACATGGAAATATTCTAAAATGTTAGTAAGTATACCTAATCTTCAAGAGAAGGGTAAATAGGTAATTCCACAGAAAATGTTTTGTTCATCATTAGGTGCAGAATCGACTCCTGAAGGTAGACAACTACGCGATTTATACTATTATTGATCCGTGGGTGATGATTTCCACAGTCTACAACACGCCTACCTGCACGATCCCTGACAATTTCATAGAAATCGGACAATAAAAGACAATAATAAGCAAAAGCTTATTGTGAGAATTTCAAGACAGACGGACAAACAGGAAACCAAAATATTGTTCAAAAAGCTCCAAAATCGTAACACGCCAATGAAAAATTTTGATTTTGGAGAACATTTTTTCTTACCTAGAAAAGTGGTAACAATGCTTCAACTACCTTGGTAGACTACGTAGCAATTAAACCAGGAGTATCAACTCCTGATACTTACATAAAAAAGATGTTCACGAGTAGATCCAGCAGCTCGGTTCTGAATAAATAAAGAAAATTCAGTTTTGAATAATTTATTAAAACAATTCTAGTTAAAAGAGACTTGATAATGATCGTACCTTATATGTTCATGAACGAAGGAAACTTGAGCCATTCACACATATGTGGGGCTCTCTGATTGGTGGAAGTGCACCATAGCGATAAATGCTGTTTTTGTGTAATTTTGTTCCTTACGAATCAGTTAAATCCAACACCACTATTGAGGAATAAATTCACTAAGAAACTGTGTAGGGGTAAGTTTGGGGGAGTATGTGGGGGTAGGTGTGGGAGAGTATGGGGGAGTAGAGGGGTAGGTGTGGGAGAGTATGGGGGAGAAAAGGGGTAGGTGTGGGGGAGTATGGGGGTAAGTTTGGGGGACTATGTGGGGGTAGGTGAGAGGGAGTATGGGTACCGCCTCCTCACACCCCAGTACTCCTCCTGCCCCCTTACACCTCTCGCCCCCGTACTCTTCCGGATGAGATTCTAGCCCCCAGAAAGTGTTGTCGGGTTTCAGCGCTACCTACCGCTACTTCAACGAACTACATTTGTGAAATCTTATCAGGTGACCACGCTTGCAACTGCATTACCGTCGCTCCTCTAACTTGCAGTGATCCTAAGATTACAATGTAGCAGGCAGTATTCTCCACTATAATAATGCATTCTGCTTGATTCGTCACTCCGAAACACAAAAATGCAATAACAAGTTCCAATTCCTCGCAATTTGAAAAGGCAGGGAAGTAAAGCCGCCAAACTTAGAAATTAGAGAGTGGTAAAATCGAGGTAAGCCTACTTTTCAGAAATGCCGCTTGACCACGCTCACATCGAGCAGAAAAGGATGGTAGTTCGCTGAAGTGGCGGTAGGTATCGCTGAAACCCAACAATGCTTTCTGGGGGCTAGACTCTCCTCTCTTCCGGCCCCCATACGCCTCACACCCCCGTACTCCTCCCGCCCCCGTACTCGTCCCGCCCCCTAACTCCTCACACCCACGTACTCCTCCCGCCCCCTTACACCTCACACCCCCGTACTCCTCCCGCCCCTTACCCTCACACCCCATACCCCTCCCACCACCGTACTCCTCTAGCCCCTGTACTCTTCCGGCCCCCTTACTCCTCACACCCCGTAATCCTCTCGCCCCAGTACTGTTCTGGCCTAGTACTTCTACCGCCCCTTTACTCCTCACACCCCCGTACTCCTCTCGCCCCCTTACTCCTCTCGCCCCTGTACTCTTCCGGCCCCCTTACTCCTCCCGCCCCCGTACTCCACCCGCCCCCTTGCTCTTCACATCCCCATAGTCCTACCACCCCCTTACTTCTCACACCCCCGTACTCCTCCCGCCCCGTACTCGTCCCGCCCCCTTACTCCTCACACCCACGTACTCCTACCGCCCCCTTACTCCTCACACCCCCATACTCCTCCTGCCCCTTACCCTCACACCCCATACCCCTCCCGCCACCGTACTCCTCTCGCCCCTGTACTCATCCGACCCCCTTACTCCTCACACCCCCCATAATCCTCTCGCCTCCGTACTCCTACCGCCTCCGTACTCCTACCGCCTCCGTACTCCTCCCCCTCCCCCGACACCTCCTGCACCTTACTTCACACCCCTGTACTCCTCTCGCCCCCGTACTCTTCCGGCCCGTACTCCTACCGCCTCTGTACTCCTACCGCCTCCGTACTCCTCCCGCCCCTGACTCCGTCCACCCCCTTACTCCTCCCGCCCCTTACTCCTCCCGCCCCTGACCCCTTTTGCCCCTTACTCCTTCCGCCCCCTTTACTCCTCTTGCCCCCTTACTCCTTCCGCCCCCTTACTCCTCCTGCCCCCTTACTCCTTCCGCTCCTTCTCCTCTTGCCCCCTTACTCCTTCCGCCCCCTTACTCCTCCTGCCCCCTTACTCCTTCCGCTCCTTCTCCTCCCGCCCCCTTACTCCTCCCGCCCCCTTACTCCTCCCGCCCCCTTACTCCTCCCGCCCCCTTACTCCTCCTGCCCCCTTACTCCTTCCGCCTCCTCACTCCTTATTTTTAAAACTTTTCGGTCAATTAAAGTAGATAATAATAATTTTAGTAACATAAGGTCAAAAACACGAAAAAATCTTTAAATTGAAAAAACTTGGAAAAACAAGGAGATAAAAACAAAAATGCTAGGATACATTTCCTTACTTATTAGTTGTAGGAATTGACTCCCAAAGTTTTCTGGTCCGAAGTCTAATCTCATACGAACCGGTGCTCGGTAGCCCATTCCCACCTCTAAAGGAGCAACATTGCCAACCGCAGGAATCATCAAAATCGCCCGATAATGAGGAATTTCACAGAATTCTGTTTGCATTTTTCCTGAATAGTTAATGGAGTGTGATAGATGAAAATCGGGCTGATTTCGGAAAATAAGTCTCCTGTTATTTTTGGGAGACAATCAAAATTTATGATTTCAAAACTAACCGGGAAAACAGACGTGCAGTGGGAACGCTCGCTGATTGGCTGTTCGGATCGCCGTCTCCTCCCAGTGTTGCCCATTGGGAGCACGAAATCGTGTTTCCTAAGAGAAAAGTTATCAAACAAAAACAGAGGAAACCTAATTTTCCCCATCTCGCTTTTTCTCTTTTTTTCTTCAGTTTTTCGATTTTGAACTTTACTGTTTCATGAAATTTTGCATCTGGGGACTATAGATTTCTCGATCTCAGCGCTTCAAGCGGCCATAAATGAACTATTCCAGCATGACGTCATTTTCCCGGTTTTTTTAAACATTCGTGTTTTCTACACTGTTTTGTTTATTCGTAAATTAGGAAGTTCGGGCTGAAAGTTTGCCTTAGAGGGTTTTTAGAGGTGCTGAATCCGATTTTGGGGTCAAAAATAGGAAATTCCGACATGGTGAAATTCCTCATTGCAAGAGAAAAGCGGAAAACCCCGTTTATTCACTGACAGACTCCCCGAGACTGAGACTTAACCCTAGGATGGCACACCTATTTTTCGCATACATAAACGGTACACTGGGGTCAATTCTGACCCCAAAATTTAAATTCCTCTAATTTACATTTAAGACAGAAATTTAAATTTATTTTTGGTTGTAAAAATCTATTGATAGCCTGTTTGTTGAAATATATACAAAAAAACAGTTTAAACCAGGAAAAAATTTCGGTTTTGAATATAGTTTCGTAAAAAGTCAATGAAAATATGGAAATAAATGAAATTTCTAACATTTGAAATTATATTTTGTTGAAGGTTTTTTTAAATAGATTCTACTATCAGTATTCCAAGTTGACAATATTTGGAATCAAATATAAAAAAAAATCATTTAATTCTATGGAATAGTTTCGATAATAGATCAGCTCAAAGATGGCCCTTTTTTGAGTTTGACTGACGACTTTCACCAGCATTTTTATTTCTCTGCTTTTCAAAAAAAATTGTATTATCACTCCTGTATTATTGTGAATTTTTATAGTATACTTGCTTTGGCTCAAAGTAGGGGCTTCTCGCGGTAAATGGAAAAACAAGAAATTTAGAAATCAATATACGTATGTATGAATCTTGGCACACCTATTTTTCGCATACATAAACGGCACACTGGGGTCAATTCTGACCCCAAAATTTAAAAGGTAAAAGAATGAATAGAAAGTCACACTGGGGTCGAATAGTCCCCCACACAAAAAAAGTCAACTGATTATAGCACACTGGGGTCAGATGTGGCCCATATCACGTTTGCAAGTTAATTGCACGAACTCTAGCGAGTGACTGACCTTAACCACTGACAAAAGGGCTCAGAAGGAGTTCCAACTTTATTTACAAAATATCCCTGTTGGAATAAAAACATTTTTTTTTATAGATACACGGCCAAATGTTAATCGTGGGGTCACGAATGACCCCGGTGTGTCATCCTAGGGTTAACATGAGACAGTCACAGCTCATCGAATCGCTAAAAATAAAGACTCGAAGAATCAGATTGAGCAAATTTCTGCACAAACCCCAAGAGTAGAATAGATGAATTCTCAATCCTAAAAAGATTCGCTTTTTAAAATTCCACTAAACTATACAAATCTGCCCGTTTTGAACTTCTCTTCGTTAGTTTCTATGAAATAAACGGTCCCAGAGATTCAAAATATCGATCGAGGTTTTCCTGTTGGGTGGATCGTAGCTCACCATGATGCTCTTCTACGAGTATTTCTGCAAGTTCATCCACTAGGAGGTCCAGTTGGAAATAAGTGCGCGCATAGACAAGCAGCAATGCTTATGTTCAGCGTTACAGCTACGGAAAATTTAGTCTTCTTAGATTCGAAATTAAGTATGAATAAATGTATGTACGTGAACCGTAAAGTGGTAAATTATTTTGAATCTGACGATGCAGCGTTGTTTTGTTTCTTAGGTGATTTAAATTCTGAAACTTTTTTATTTCTCCAGTAGTAGCTTCACTTCCATCGTGAAATAACAAAATCATCTTAATTTAAACTTTTTGGGTCACTAGAGTTACCATTAGACGGATCGAAATCAAATGCTTGGTAATTATAAATGCTTGCATACGAGTTGTTGCAGACTTGTATTGTATTTATTACTACCCAAGCATCAAAATAAGAAAACAGTTGATTGTTCTCTACGCAACACAGTGAGTCTATTTTATTTATTGGTAGCGTGAGCAAGTTTTCGTGACGATTTTTCAGTTTATGTGCCAAAGCAAAGACATGAAAATGTCAAAAACATCTACTAAGGAGGATGGGCAATGTCGCTTTCCAAAAAAAAGTCCGCCATCTTTTTTGATTTTTAAGATTTTTTGCGTGTTTTCGATCTTACACCATTTAAACGGTCATAACTCCCTTAAATTACACTTAAAAATTCTATCAGTCCGGGGTGATGATTTTCATAGGGGACCGTCTACACACCAACCCGCACAATCCTTGAAAATTTCATAGAAATCGGACAATAACTTCGTATAGTTATGCCCGTAACAAGGATTTCACGACAGACACACAGACAGACAGACACGGACCCAAAATTATGCAGAAAGGTCTAAAATGCAAAACGCGAGTGAAAATTTTGATTTTGGAGAACTTTTTTTCATCCTTGAAAAGTGAAAACAAAGCTTCTGCACGAAAAGCAAAGCTTGGTAGACTCGGAAGCAAAACACTGGCTAGAAGGGTCATTTGCCCTGCATTAATTTTAAAAAATATACCTGTTGTGGAACGATACCTCTTGTTGTCTTTGCATTGTACCTACTTACAAAGCAAATGCTGTACAAAGCAAAATCCCTGAAAATGGTTACACCAAATACGCTAATAACGAACATGGGAAGTCAAAGTAGTTTTGCGAAAAACGCATTGCTTGGATCCCGTTGTTGATGATTCAGCACCTCAGGCCAGTTTGCCTTTTAACTTGAAAACACGTCGTCGTTACCACAATTCTTCCAGGTAAATATCGACATTGTTATGACCCATATATCAACTAACAGTTAGTTCTTAAATAAAGAAGCGAACAGGAGGATCCCTGAGTGAGTCATCACCCACTGGGGGAGACGAGGTACGGGGAAACACGTCAACATGACGTCACCCTTCCACCTCTCTCTCCCCTGAGGAAACTATACGAGTATATAAGCCCACTCAGGGATGCTCCCTTATGCCAATCTTGTCCAGTCAACGGAGTTCTTCATTTCGCTCTCTGCCTTCTCCTCGAAGTATTAGGCTCACTAGGTAAATATCCCGCCTCCGGATGGTCAGTTTCTGATTGAAACGCCGGGGTTGCTGGGCTAGCCTATGTTCCATGCACTCTGCATGCCGGTGGGGCTAATAAGCCGCCGATGCGACAGTGCAAGTCACTAACTTAGGGACCATTCTCTCTTCATTGAGTAGGGGTTAAAGAAAACACAAACGTCGCATCGAGAAGGTCCTCTCCTTCACTCGACGACACACAAAATAACAGACATGATTGTTACCTTATTTACCTACTCTTAAACACGTCAGACTCTTACGAGAAGGAGGAATGGGATTCAATACTACAACATAAGTAGGTAGTATTGTAGTAGCAGCCCAACTAGCTTACTTATCGTTAATCGATAAATAATTGTCCGCATGAAAATTGTATTGATTGATTTTATTATTACTGTCTTGGGTGTGGATGAGACGAACAGGACCTCCATCTTGACACATTTGTAGGACTCATTGGACATACGAAGTCATCAGTTACCCCTCAAGTTACCACAACTTGGAGTGCGTGCGTTGGTCTACCGAAGAACAATTAGACACACCTGTTCCTCTTGGACCTGAGTGGCGAAAATTGAACTATTATACATAATATTTTATGATCACATAAGAATTTTTAAAAGTTCTGTGAATTATGATTGTTATATTTGAAGGGTGACTCAATAAAGTGAGGTCTCCAATGTGATAAGGAAGTTACTCGTAGTAAAAACAGAAGCTCGCTTGCCTTTAACCTTAGGCTCCCGCCTTTCAAATAAGTATAATATACTTAAGATAATATTATTATCTGATGTTTCAAGCTGTGTCTCCCAGCAACAGCAGTCTGGGAAAAAATTAGTGTCTTTTAAAAAAATGTTGGGCAAATGCTCCTACTACGCAACAACTCTAGGGAAAGCAACAAAAATATGCTTCATTAGTATGGATCTAAAAGAGAAATTCAAATATCGAGAGAAAATAAAACGAATTTTTAAAAAATAATCACAATTATTTTGCATCTTTATTACAATGTGTGTAATAGATCTGAAGTTCCCCCGTCCCTCAGGCAACACTCATGATAACCACTCCATACAACTCCCATACAGCAACCACACAAACCAAACAACGATATCCGCCACCAACCGCCGAGGACACTGAGCGCGCCATGGTCTAGAACCTTCCATCGCCCAAAAGCAAGATAGCTGAGGGCATAAAAGGGGCTGCCCCCACCAACGACCCTTCAGTCTGCAGCCACGTTCGAGGTGTTATCTCGAACCTAACTCCACAACTCATACCCTCCAACTTAACGTCAGTGAACAAACTGAGAAGTGCTTTAGTGAGTGATCCCAGGAACATTTCACGAATAGTCGTCAACTGAACCCGCCAGTCAGTGTTCTTGTGATTTTGAGTAGCCAAGGCGCGGAACACAAGACTCTGCTACCAACATCTCCATTCGCCACACGAACCAGTATGCCGATCGACCCCGGACCGAGGCAAGTCTGCCCTGATCCCAGGCATCCCCCTACAAGCCTACGAGGACGAGGCCCTGGAAGGTACACCAGCTACGGAGATCTACATATTGGTCCAAGCTTGGCAAGGGTGAGCCCCATTCCCTCTAAATCCTAGTAAGCGCTTACACTCATCAAAACCTGGCACAAACCCCCCTCTTTAAAATATAACGTCCTGTCGAGAAATAGTAAAAGTAAAGAGAAATTTTATTGTAAAGAAACCTTGTATAAAGAGAAAGGAAGAAGTTGTAACCAATCAGAAAAGTAATAGAAATAAGACATAATACGTAAGTACAGTAAAGTCAAAGTTCCTAAGTCAAGACTAATTTTAAGCAAGAATCCTATTATTGCAAATTTTACATATAATTTTAAAGTTAAGTGTGATTTATTGCAATTCCAGTATTTCTTATTTCGAGTCAGCTCCTTCAGAGCAACAGTAAAATTCCGCTTTATGGTAAGAAGCTTATAAATTATCTGAATAAAAACCCTACGTGTTGTAAAAACTGTGTTGCTTATTGCAGAAGGTTTAACCCTGTAAACTCAGTTGGACTCAGGTATATTGCAGGTGGAAACTTTTGGGTTATCCCTGAGGTCGATCACCGACCCAGGGTGGTGGCAGCGAACCCTAGGAATTTCAAAAGGTAAAGCGAATGACCTTCCAAACCTTCAGTTCGAACCTTCCGTTACCTGGGAAATCCCTAGTTTAATACAGCTTAGTAATCTCATACCATTAATAAAGGAAGTAGGATTTAGGTCAAGAAATCAACACTTTGTTGGTCGAAAGGTACTTTATTCATCACACATCAGTAATTCTAGAGTCAAACCATTTTCCTTTTATAATTGGCCAACACGCAACCATAAGTCAGTTAGTACTTTAACTTCACTTTTGTCAGTCCTTTCAAATCAGTAATTCAGTTGATCATAAATATTTAGTAACTTCCGTTCTCCATTTCATTTACAAGAGAATTCAAAATTTCGTAAATTCTATACAAAAAATCCTAATTGAACATTTAATTATTAACCCAATTCAACATTTAAAGCACCAAACTTTTCTATCATTACATGTTTCTAACTTGAATCTGTCCTCGATTACAGTGATATCACCGCACTCTATCGAGAGATTCTTTTTGTCAGGTGATGACGGCTATCTTGCTAACACAAATGAGGACGGTATTTCCGTATGGAAATACGGCTAAACTAAATGAAGTTTCGAACTGAAAACTGGAACACTATCTGGTATTAAGTCCTCAAAATTTTAATCGTACATCACTATTATTATCCTGCGATAACGAGCACGATCAAACCTGTTCGTGAGGAGGACGACCCGAATCCCACTGGAGGCTTCGTTCTAGCAGCCGATGTACCCGGCCGTGGTGAAGTTGCCACCTAGAAGAAACCATTTCGAGTAAATTCTTAGGGAAAATGGAAAAACTAAAGTAAATCTTATCCTTGTTGCATTCTTACTCTTTTCAACCCACCTAAGCGCTAAAAAAATAAGAATTGGAATCAGCAGAAAACTGATTTTCAGCGAATTTTAGGACTAGTAATGACTGTGTGAAGTCATTCTTTAGTCTATTCATTACTGACAACTTAGTCACAACTAGCAAGGCCCTAGTAACGCCTGTGTAAAAGTAAACTACCAATCTACAATTTAGACAAAAAAAATTTAAAAACTAAAAATTTAAACTAGTATTTTGTAGGTCCGAAAAGCTGGGTAATGATGAAAGCAATAGTAAATTGTAATTTATTGTATTATCAATTAAAAATGTACACACAGTTAAAGTTGGAAACCCATCCAGTATAGGCAAAGTATCAATTTTTTAATATCTCTGAATAATCCATGGCTGAAGGCCATGGCCAAGGGATCACAAGACCTCTAGTGTGATTCTCATCTAAGAGATGGCACTCGCATCACATCTAAAGTTTTCCCAGTTTTTTTCAGCCTCTATTAAAGATTTTTTCAATTGGAAAACGAGGACGTATCCAGAATAAGTAAACGAAGGCCGCTATCATTGAGTTTTTACCATACCATAAATTTTTTCATCATGAAATCTCCAAAATCAGACTATTTATGGCTTTTAGAAAAAAATTAGATAGCTTGCACAATCATATTAATAATAATTGATCAGATTTTCGATACTTGTATAATTGGAGACAGAATGAGTAAACGAAAACTAACGCACACTCATTGATTGTTAGCGAATTGAGAAGGTATGAGGTTGGTTGCCTAGCAACACTTGTTCCCCTACTTGACACCCAGGGCATGGGCCAG
Source organism: Apolygus lucorum (assembly GCA_009739505.2). Classification (NCBI taxonomy): domain Eukaryota; kingdom Metazoa; phylum Arthropoda; class Insecta; order Hemiptera; family Miridae; genus Apolygus; species Apolygus lucorum. The sequence goes on from CM019172.2 coordinate 4,513,697, forward strand.
AAAGATTGTTTGTGATTTCGATACTACGTTTACCGAGTTTCGTAGGTAAAATATTGTTCACAACAATAATTTAATGTGTGAAAATCTTTTTTTTTTTAATATTACGGTATTTGTACTGTATAATGAGAAAATGAATATATAGGTAGGTACTATGGAAAATTGTGATTACATAGCTAAGTGAGAGATTTATCTTGTTGTTCAATTGTATAAATACAAACAATAAAAAGTACACTAATGTTATATTCCACGAGGAGGAAGTATATTTTGCTTCTCCTCTATTAAAGATAGAGGTAAAAAAGTGGGTCCTCCAAAATCAATTTTTTAAATTCTGATCTTCGTTTTGGGGCTTTCTGAACAATTTTGTAAATGATAAACTAGTAAGAATTGTATTACGTAATTTTATAGTAATAATATTGAATAAAAAGGCTATAAATGATCATTATTTCTTTAAAAATTTGATCATGAATGAAACTGAAAAACATTCTTGTATTTATTCGTGGATTTTCGATTTTACAAAATTTTCGCTCGTCTATTGCAATGAACATTTGTTGAAAAAATATATTTGTCAGCGCTGATTATATTCAAGTTGAAACGGAAATGGGACTTACTGGAGAACGAGGTTTAGGTGATGCGCGGCTTTCGTCCTGTAACAGAATAGAAAGGAACACCGTAGAACTGACAAGAGAATAGTAAGCCAAAAAACTACTAATGACCTACTCAAATTAATTAGTAGGTCGAGATGAGCAGAATCCCGTAAATTGGAAATCTCTCCACAGCTTGAAACTTATATTTCCCATTCAAACTTGGAATGTTGAAGGAATAGGTGCGATGGGGTGACGATGGTCCCCAATGAATGGCATCCCCTTTCCCACTCACGGATCGCACATGGGTGAAATCCTAGTATCAGGCATAACTTCTTAAGTTTTCATTCGATTTCGGTGCAGCTCCAGAGATTGTGTTCTTGGATGGTTTCCTACGAGTTTTATCATCAACGGCTAAAGGTTAAAACGACACTGTTTTGAAGATGATTCGATCAGTAGGAGCTACTGTGCGAGAAAGTGAGAAATTAGCAGCATAATCCGGAACAACTTCACAATTCCTACCAGTAGGATAGTGATCAGTCAATGGACGTCTACATTTCCTTCTGACAAATTGTGAATTGAAACTTTAAAGAAGAGTCAGAAACACGAGCGCGAATCGCACATGATCGTTTGCTGATAGAAGTGAGCCAAATTTCACCTGATCAATTGCTGATGGAAGTGAGCCAAATTTCACCTGATCCATTGCAGATGGAAGTGAGTCAAATTTCACCTGATCAATTGCTGATGGAAATGAGCCAAGTTTCACATAATCAATTGCTGATGGAAATGAGCCAAATTTCACCAGTTCAATTGCTGATAGAAGTGAGCCAAATTTCACCTGATCAATTGCTGATGGAAGTGAGCCAAATTTCACCTGTTCAATTGCTGATGGAAGTGAGCCAAAATTCACCTGATCAATTGCTGATGGAAGTGAGCCAAATATCACCTGATCCATTACAGATGGAAGTGAGCCAAATTTTACCTGATCAATTGCTGATGGCAGTGAGCCAAATTTCACGTGATCAATTGCTGATGGAAATGAGCCAAATTTCACCTGTTCAATTGCTGATGGAAGTGAGCCAAATTTCACCTGATCAATTGCTGATGGAAGTGAGCCAAATATCACCTGATCCATTGCAGATGGAAGTGAGTCAAATTTCACCTGATCAATTGCTGATGGAAATGAGCCAAGTTTCACATAATCAATTGCTGATGGAAATGAGCCAAATTTCATCAGTTCAATTGCTGATGGAAGTGAGCCAAATTTCACCTGATCAATTGCTGATGGAAGTGAGCCAAATTTCACCTGTTCAATTGCTGATGGAAGTGAGCCAAAATTCACCTGATCAATTGCTGATGGAAGTGAGCCAAATATCACCTGATCCATTACAGATGGAAGTGAGCCAAATTTTACCTGATCAATTGCTGATGGCAGTGAGCCAAATTTCACGTGATCAATTGCTGATGGAAATGAGCCAAATTTCACCTGTTCAATTGCTGATGGAAGTGAGCCAAATTTCACCTGATCAATTGCTGATGGAAGTGAGCCAAATTTCACCTGATCAATTGCTGATGGAAGTGAGCCAAACTTCACCTGATCAATTGCTGATGGAAGTGAGCCAAATTTCACCTGATCAATTGCTGATGGAAGTGAGCCAAATTTCACCTGATCAATTGCTGATGGAAGTGAGCCAAATTTCACCTGATCAATTGCTGATGGAAGTGAGCCAAATTTTACCTGATCAATTGCTGATGGAAGTGAGCCAAATTTCACCTGATCAATTGCTGATGGAAGTGAGCCAAATTTTACCTGATCAATTGCTGATGGAAGTGAGCCAAATTTCACCTGATCAATTGCTGATGGAAGTGAGCCAAATTTTACCTGATCAATTGCTGATGGAAGTGAGCCAAATTTCACCTGATCAATTGCTGATGGAAGTGAGCCAAATTTTACCTGATCAATTGCTGATGGAAGTGAGCCAAATTTCACCTGATCAATTGCTGATGGAAATGAGCCAAATTTCACCTGATCAATTGCCATCTTTTCTTGTTTGTTCCAACAGAATTTCATGTCTTTCACTCGTGTTTCCTCAACAACCAAGATTCAAATCAATTTAATGCACCCACAATTTTGGGATAACGATGTTTAACTTTCAGGAACTTTCGGTCAAAATAAACTTTCTGTCAAGAAAAACCGCGCTCTTCGCAGACGGGTGATCTTTACAGAAAAATAATAAACCGTTGTACTTATATTAATTTACAGTCTTGTCCTCCTTCACGCCAGATTATTGGGTAAATTAATTGGGATTAAAATTAATGGGTGTTCATACCCACAATACGTGATTTTGTAATAATTTGCGACCCAATCCAGTACGCCTCACTACTTCTTTGCATTGTGATGCGATAAAGAATGGCGTCAGGTTTTATAATGCTTTGCCTGAAAATGTGTGTTCCTTCAAGTCCTTCAAACGTAGAGTAAAGTTTTTATTGATAAGCGCAGAACTTTATAAAATAAGCGATTTTTTTTTTATTTAGTTTTTAGTAACATAGAGATCTGAGTAGCCATACCTATACGACCTGTACTCCTTTTCACTGCTGTATTTGTTACGTGTTTTGTTTTGTTTGTTGTTTGACTGACTATTGTTTTGCCATTCTGGCCGCGACAATAAAAAACATTTGATCTGTTTTGATTTGATGGCACGACAACGCTCAAGTCTTACTGTGGGACGTCCTAAAAACTTTAAGACTTATAACATCAATATTTGTGATTGCTTCCTATAGGATTTTCTAATCAATCATGCTACAGGTACGAAGAAGCTATGTGCAACACCTACTTGATTCGTTGATTTTAAAAATGTATTCAAATTTTGAGATCTTACCGACAATCCGAAGAATTTTCGGTTGGGATTCTGGTAATTTGATGAGGCGGTTCCGCGACTTGTAGACGCCGGTGCAGGTGACCTGCCAGCAGGAGGCCTTCCGTCAGCTGATCGGCCAGCAGGTGACCTGCCAGCAGGAGACCTTCCATCAGCTGATCGGCCAGCAGGAGACGGTCCAGCTAGAGACCTTCCATCTGCTGATCGGCCTGCTGGAGACGGTCCAGCTAGAGACCTTCCATCAGCTGATCGGTCAGCAGGCGACCATCCAACAGGTTCAGCACCTGCCCGTCCTGGAGGCGGCGACCTCATCGTCTTCGGGCGCTGTCAATTGATATGGCGATAATTTGAAACCACTAATATTTTTATACGAATTTTATAAAATAAACATAGCCACAGTCTCTCACCAGACGTAGGGATTCGTCAGAACAAAGATAGGCAAAATCTTATTCATGAATACCTGCAACTTTATTTACAAATAATTTTCTTGTGAGTAAGAATACGATTTTATTCGTACTTATAATTGAGGCGTTTAACCCCCCTCAAAATGTGATAAAATCCGGAAATCGAATTTTAAAAAAATCCGTCCATCCACCGTACGCGGCACTTTTCTGAGTTCCCAAAGATCAATTTTGATTAAATTTGGCATATGGGCTCCATTTGGGGTCTAGCTGTGAAAAATTGGGGTAGTAATTTTTCTAAAACGCCCCAAGCTAGAAAACTCCCGATGTACAAAAATATAATTTGGCATATGGGCTCCATTTGGGGTCTAGCTGTGAAAAATTGGGGTAGTAATTTTTCTAAAACGCCCCAAGCTAGAAAACTCCCGATGTACAGGTATTGTTTTTTTCATCAATTTGGAATATTATTGAATTTTTAGAATAATAAGAGACCACCTTAAGGGTTGAAGTTGGGTTTTGAGTTTATTAAATTTAGACGAAAGTTATTCCCCAACTGTGATTTAAGTGAATAATATTGTGAAAGTTGGTACAGCCTGGCAGTTCATACATTAATGAAGGCATTTTCTTAGTTCATGGTATATCGTTTACAATTTTACCACTTACTGAAGGAGGAGGCTCACTGGGGCAGGACTGAGAATTACCATTAGGCGGCTTGTAATTCTTCGGTATGTATGATCTAATCTATACAAAAAAAATTATTGGTCTCAAACATTTGCATCAACATTTTAACTTGCATAATAACTAATTAAATAGTAATAAAAATTTAACGTTTTTCGAGGTAGGTATTTTTGCATCTTTGCATTTATAAATTCACTACCATCCAACATGCAGTCATAATTTCCTCACAATACGAAATGACGTTGGCAAATGGAAAAAAAAGTCTGCCAAGTGGGTGTGGCACATTGCATCCTAGTATCCATAACCCGATTGTATAGATGACCCGATGCATAGTAGCTAATCGCAAAACATCAATCGCTAAAGTAACTAGCACTTCCCTCATAGGGTAATCTCTGAATACTGAATACTGAAATCGGATGGAATCCAAAATAATAATAACACAGAATCGACTCTGAGCACGATCTTATCTCTAACTGCTTCTTTCTTTAAATTTCTTTGTGTCACGTCATTTCTCCTTTTTGAAAAAGTAAATAGCTTTTTATCATCGAAATCTTATCTAACTTATTGTCATAACCGCCACCATGTAGGCGAGCGTGAAATTCATCACCACCTAATAGTCCGAGTTTTGCGACATTTGAAGGGTAGTTGGGGGCTGCCCTGAGATGGCTAAGAAAAACTTACCGTATCCTCAGCTCGTTTCATTCGTGCTTCATCCCACACTTCAGTATCCTGCAGGGTTGCGAATGATGGGTGAGAAAGAACTAAGGGAACTATTCGAACTATTAGAAAGAACTATTCGAGGGATCTTTCGATGTTAAAATATCCTTCTCGATAATTTAGTGAGTTTTAACCCGTAGCGCGACACGTGATTTTCCACCCATTCAGGCGACACCAGGAGTATGGGACACTCACACCTTCTTTTCCCCAGTTTTAACCATGTTATTGTTAGGAAATTCATATACCTTCAAGACTACACTCCGAGGAAAGAAAAATATGGGTATTGCGGTGAACATGGTGGCGGTGGGCAGGAGGGGGGTGAATAAAAAGCTGAGAAAACACAATTCTTGCTCACTGTGTATACCTACATCATTTATTATTGGGTAGGTACTTACTGATGGGTGTGGTTGTGTGTGAAGGAGAGCGAGGGGGGGGGGGGGGTTGAAGGATATTGGCCAAAAATCGATGTGTAATATGTATGTAGGTCTACAAAAAATCAGGGGAAAATACATTTGTTGCACAAATTTATTCTAATAAAATTTTATAAACTTGAACAATAGTTTTTTTAATCAAATTTTTAGTCTTCAGAAGAAAAATTGTCTGTAATTCTCTGATGAGATAATCACCTACCTACATAAGGATATTGAAAAGAAAAAAAATTCGCTACCTACCGAAATATTCATTATGACTGAAATATGAATTCACTGCCTAGTAAACACTCGTCAGGTATTTACTGTGCAAATATCGAAATGAAAATTCGCTAAAACTAAGGATGACATGTGGGTATCACAAGGCACCTACCTAGGCGACACCTGGAATATAACATACTCACAAGGTTGTGAAAAATCATGACTAACCTTGAGATGGAGGGGCCTTGGCGATGCAGGACCAACGGGATCAGGTAGCAGACTAAATTGCCCGAATTTACATGGGCGCCAATCCCCCCTGTGGGCGCGGAGGGTGGCCAACCCAACAACTCGAAATTTCCATGTGAGTGTCCCACACTCATGTGTCGCGTTATGGGTTAAAGGTTTTATGTTTGAATTAATATTTAAAGTCATTTACCAATATTAGTAGCAGAATAGTTCTCATACTTATGATGCACTTTTCATACTACCTCGTTCATACAATGTATGAACGAGGTAGTATGAAAAGTGATAGTAGGAGAAACTATTCGAGGTAGTATGATAACATGTCATGTTATCCGACTTTGTTCCCACTATTTTACATGGTGTTTCCTCATTAGTGCTTATGTATTTTTGATTCACTATTTTATCCACCTATTATTAGTTTCCTAATCCATTGAAATCTCACAAATGAAACAAGGGCCATTATTTCATCATTCAAACTTCAATATGTGTGCATAGTCTTTGATATTTGGAAGGACACCAAAAACTTACTTCTCGATTTTTTCTTCTTGACCATTGTAGATAGTTTTCTCCAGGCAAAGCATCTATTCTGCCTGCTCTTACCTCATCATAGAACTGCAACATAAATAAGATACTTCACGTGGTCAATAGATGAAGACGGCAAACATTAACATTGGAAAATTTCCAATGTTAATGTTTGCCGTCTTCATCTAATTTCATTATTTAATAATGAAACCATAATCAGAACAATCCTTTCAAGATGTAATTAGACGTCTAACAATTCTGAGCTAAATAAGTTTCATATTATGTGAAACACTAAATGGAAATTTGAAAATCGAAGTGTGCTATTATAATAATATATTCATATTGTCAATATTAGAAGAAAAAACGTCTTGGAGTTAATACACATTGTGCCTGAAAATTTCGTTAAAACAACCATAATTTTGAATAATTATGCCTCGAGTCGTGTGGCTACTACTCGTGGAAGTGCAAGGAAAGTCGAAGTGCATCGACTTGGAGTCTAAACCCAAAAATCATACGAATTCAAATTTCGATCTGGGAGAACATTATTTCTGTAACCTTGAAAAGTGGAAACCGTGCTTCTGCTACCTTGGTAGACTACGGAGCAGTTAAACTAGCCAGGCTTCATCTTCCTGGTTATGATTTCCTTGGAGTATCAACTCCTGACACTTACATGTGCTACTTGATAAACAGTAAATCCGGCATCTCGCTCCTGGATAAATAACAAAATATCAGTTTTGAATAATTTATTAAAACAATGTTTATTGAAAGAGAATTTAAAACGATCGTACCCTATTTCCTTATTTGTTCATGGACGAAGGAAGCTTGAGCCTTTTGAAATTGAGCCGTTCAAACATACATGGGGCTCTCTGATTGGTGGAAGAGCACCGTAGCGATAAATGCTGAAACCGTCCGCATGCCGAGCAATTATGATCTACTTCATAAAACCCTCCTTTCTAGCGCAGATCCGATGCAGAAAATGCTTAAAAAAGGCTTCCAATACCACCAAACGGCTTTTTTTCAGTAACAGTAGGATCTGCTACAGACTACCACAGGTTTCTATGGCATTAGGTTTCATGCAGATGATGTTATATTATGATGATTGAAAACAACAGTCCACAAATGAGTCTCTTCGTCTGTGGGGGTGCTCACCAACTTTAGCTCTAATAGTTTTTCGATTCATTCCGCAATTTATCACTTACTTCATCACTATATGGAATTCCAGGGATCGTCTGCAAGAGGAAAATGAACAAGGTAGGTAGTGTTCGCATTTGTTTGTTCTTACACCAAACCCACAGGTACTAAACATTCTTGAGTTTTCTCTGAATTTTACACCAATTTATTGACAACAAAACACGGGGTGCCTTGGAAACATCTGAAAGACCTTGCGGATCAATTTGGATTATTTCTAATGGAAAACTACTTTCGCAATTTTAATTTTAACCGCTCATTACCGTGTTTTAAAAATTTATGTTTCTACTAAGCCTGGGCAGAGCCACAAAATTTTGTCACACATACAGACATACACCTATGGTTTTTTTTTTAGCGGATTTGAATTCAGAATGGTCTAAAACGGATTAGCTTGTGTTGGTTTTTTTCCTGTTGAGTGTTGTCCTCCTCCACCCCAGGTTAATCGCATAAGAACGACCACGTCTTGCTGAAAATAATAAAATAAAGTCTACCACGGTACCTACTTTACTTTGAATGTAAGAGTTTTCAAATTCAAATCAGTTCACCTCTTTTTTCAAATATATCCAATGTATCAAAGTAATTGTACCACTTATGGTGGCCAAGTGCTTCGAAGTATAATCCAGTAGCAGGTAGAGCGTAGGAAGCTCTGAACGTTGACCAACAAAATTTCCATTCCTTCAAAAGTGATACAAATTCGAAGTGCATCGATTTTCCAGACCAGAATTCAATTTTTTCATAAAGATCGTTCCATCTTACACTATAGTTGCCGGTTCGAGTCAGAAAATTAATTTTAAAGTGATTTGGTACACTTACACGTCCGTCAAATTCCTCTGGCGGCCGAAAGGCAAATCGTAACTACGGATAAAAAAAGTTTGTTATTCGGATGCAGTTTACACTCAATTACAATCAAAGATCGAATAATCCACTAAGTCTATAGAATATCCATTTTAATCACTCTATTACCTACTGAAACCTTAATTTCCATAGTCAGGATTATTTTCTCCCCTAAAACACCTACTCAAGCCTAAAAGCTTCAAAATACAAAAACATACAGATACGTAATCGACAATTACATAGTGGTCAGAGATAACAGGTAGATATAATTTCTATTAGATTCTCAAAATTGGATATCTTGGAATTTCGTCCCCCTGGGGGCGTTCCTAACGTAGGGACGGAGTCGTTCTTCCCCCGACTTAACGAGAATTTTCCAGATATAATATATCTTCTTTGGAATTATGGGAAAATATTGTTTTATTCGCGTTGTATTTATTAACCATATTATGGTTAATAATAAATACTAATAAAAAATTGAATATTAATAAATACAACGCGAATAAAACAATATTTTCCCATAATTCCAAAGAAGATTTATACTAGTGGGTACCCACCACCATTCATAGCGTCTAAAATTCAATTCAACTTTCTTAATGTAATTCATTATCATTGAAACCAACTTAACGCATTTGAAGATGTTTTCTATTGACATTTTATGTCTTTACTTCGGCACATAAACGAAAAACGTCTGCCAAGTGGGTGTGGCACATAGCTTCCTCGTATCCATAACCCGATTGTATAGATGATCCGATGCATAGTAGTTAATCTCAAAACACCAATCTCTAAGTACCTTCCACTACCGTCATAGGGACCATCTACACGCTAATCTGGACAATCATAGAAAATTTCATCAAATTCGGACGAAAAATTGAGTGAGTAGGTGTATGTGATTGGATCAAAAATATTCTTAGCCTCGACTGGAATTCGAACCCGCGATCCTTAGAGCACAAACAAGACTCAATCCTCTGCGCTTATGAAGCCTCTCTCACAGGAGACCGTTCCTCTATGAATGAATCCCTCTATGAAAAACAATTTTCTATGATTTTCATAGGGGACCATCTAAACACTACTCTGTGACATCCCTGAAAATTTCATTGAAATCGAATGGAAAATGTAGAAGTTATGGCAGTTACATGGAAATTCACGTTTGCGCATGCGCAGTGGCTACTATCAGTCCGAAGGTGGCGATTTTCATAGGGGACCATCTAAATACTAATCTGTAACATCCCTGAAAATTTCATTGAAATCGGATGGAAAATGTAGAAGTTATGGCCGTTACAAGGAAATTCACGTTTGCGCACGCGCAGTCGCTTGTATCAGTCCGAGGATGATGATTTTCATAGGGGACCGTCTACACACCAACCCGCACAATCCCTGAAAATTTCATCGAAATCGGACAATCACTTCATATAGTTATGCGCGTTACAAGGAATTGATGACAGACGGACAGACAGACAAACACACAGACAGACAGACACACAGACAGACAGACACGGAACCAAAATTGTTCAGAAAGGTCTAAAACGCAAAACGCGAGTGAAAATTTTGATTTTGGAGAACTTTTTTTTTCGTCCTTGAAAAGTGAAAACAAAGCTTCCGCTACCTTGGTAGACTCGGAAGCAAAATCGCTCTATACCGATAACATAATAATATTATGGTATGTAAATTACAAGTCACTAGAGTACACACGGAATATTTTTTCTAGAATTATTCAAATCTGAACCATCGAAAGATTCATGAACAATCGAAATTCCGTGCGGGTTTCATGCAGATATTGTTATTATATTATGATGATTGAAAACAACAGTCCAGAGCTGTGGGGGTGCTCACCAACTTTAGCTCTACTAGTTTTTCGATTCATTTCACAATGTATCACTTACATCCTCATCATATGGAGTACCAGAGATCATCTGAAAGAAGAAAATTAACAAGGTAGGTAGTGTTCGCATTTGTTTGTTCTCACACCAAACCCACAGGTACTAAACATTATGGAGTTTTCACCAAATTTTACACCAATTTATTGACAACAAAACACGGGGTGCCTTGGAAACATCTGAAAGACCTCGAGGATCAATTTGGACTATTTCTAACGAAAAATTCCTTTCGCGATTTTAATTTAAACATCTCATTTTCGTGTTTTTTAATGTAGGTTAACTGTTTTTATTAATTAACTTTTAGAATCGATCAACAAAACCCCTCAACCACCCCTCAAAATTTGTTGGTTTACATTTCAAGGTACATGCGGAACTGTTAGTTCCCGTGGACCGATTTTGATGAAATTTGGTATGTAGGCTCCATTTGGATACAGTTTTGTACCGAAGCTTTTGGTTGTTACCAGTCATTTCTAAGGGTTGAAAAATAAGGGGTAAAATTATGAAAACGACCTACCGAGGTACCTCAAAAAATTTCTTGTATAAAGGTATTGTTTACATCAATTTGAAATAGTAATGAATTTGTGCAATCGAATGGGACCAACCAGAGCTCTGTAGGACAAACCGTTCGCTCCCTTTGAAAATTTAGGGGTTGGTCTTACGATAAATCAGAAACACGAGTGTGAATCGCAAAAGAGGCCTAATCCCCTTTGAAATTTTGGCTGACCAAAATGCGATCGCTGCTCGTTTCTGTTAGTTTCGCGTCCTCAGCAGCCAGTAATCAAATTTTCTAAATAGACAAATTGCTTCATTTATTCGAATTGAGTATAATAAGTGAATTATTTGTGAAGTATTTTTGCAGCAGATAGGCAGTGACAATGTCAAAGCCATGTTTATTATATTAACATGTTTAATGTTTTAGGGCTGTGAATTGAATTTTCGTTCTGTGAATTCCGACACGCAAATCTGCAACGTTTTCCGACACGCAAATCTGCAACGTTTTTTTCTTAGTTACCACGGACCGATTTCTTAGTTACCACGTTATATCGGCTCCATTTGGGGTCTAGTTGTACCAAGATGCTTTTGGTTATTGTCAGTCACTTCTAAGGGGTGAAAACTAGGGGATGAAATTTTCAAAACGTCCTAGCTCGAAAACTTTAAATATAAAGGTATTGTTTTTTCATCAATTTAAAATAGACTGGAATTTTTAGAATCGAATGAGACTACACGGAGCTCCGTAGGACCAACAGATCGCTCCCTCGGAGGTCCTTCAGTTTGGACTAGTGATAAATCAGAAATATGAGTGTGAATCACAAATTAATGTTCATTGTATAGAAACAATTTTCTCTCCTATTCAACGCAGGAAGGTGAAATTCCAGATGGTGGGTCAAAGGACAGTAATGAAGGCACCTGACAGATCACTGATCAGATGAATGAGTTCCAAAGCCATTTTCTCTCCTATTCATCGCAGGAAGCTGAAATTTGAGAGGCAGGGTCAATGGAGAATGCTGAAGGCGCCTGAGTGGTCACTGATCAGCTGAGTGAGCTCCAAGGCCATTTTCTCTCCTGTTGAACGCAGGAAGCTGAAATTTGAGAAGCAGGGTCAATGGGGAATGCTGAAGGCGCCTGAGTGGTCACTGATCAGCTGAGTGACCTCCAAGGCCATTTTCTCTCCTGTTGAACGCAGGAAGCTGAAATTTGAGAGGCAGGGTCAATGGAGAATGCTGAAGGCGCCTGAAGGGTGACTGATCAGCTGAGTGAGCTCCAAAGCCATTTTCTCTCCTATTCATCGCAGGAAGATGAAATTTGAGAGGCAGGGTCAATAGAGAATGCTGAAGGCGCCTGAGTGGTCACTGACCAGCTGAGTGAGCTCCAAGGCCATTTTCTCTCCTGTTGAACGCAGGAAGCTGAAATTTGAGAAGATGTATAGATGTATATAAATATAATAAATTATTTTGGTTAATTAGAATCTTTTCTTTTTTCTTGACCTTAAAAAACTATATCTAATTTCTCCCTTGCGAGGGAAAAACATTAAACATGATTTAATGTTTTTCCCTCGCAAGGGAGAAATTGAACAGAGATCTTTTTATTCATTTCTTTTATTATATTCCGTTGTGTAATCATTCGCAGGGTTTTGAGTGTTTATTAAATTAAGACGAAACTTATTCCCCAATTACTATTTAGGTGAATAATATTATGAAACTTGGAACAGCCTGGCAGTTCATGAAGTAATGAAGTTACTTTCTTAGTTCATGGTACATCTTTATAATTTACGTAAAAATGATTCCACTTACTGAAGCAGGAGGCTGAGAATTACCATTCGGCGGCTTGTAATTCTTCGGTATGTATGATTTAATCTATACGAAAAAACAACATTATTGATCTTAAACATTTGCATTAACATTTAACTTGTATAATAATTAATTAGATAGTAATGAAAATTTCAAGGTAGGACTTATCCTTAATCTAAGATGAAATCGGAATCAGAATTAGAGACACTTCCTAAACCACAGCAAGTGAACCCCATACCACCACCTTGAGGGGTCTTCCCCAAGTTTCCAACAACACCCTCTGTATTGGTTTATTATTTCCAATAATAAGCCTATGTGATCGTATCGCAAAAAAAATTTATAACCCCCCCTCAAACTTTGTCACTTTACGTTTCAAGGTGCGTAGAATCCAAATTTGCAATGTCCGTCCGCCGTCCGCCGTCCGCCGTTCGCCGTCCGGGCCATAAAAGGGCTTAGAATCGGTCTAAAAAAACCCGTTCTTTCGCACATAGACTCCATTTGGGGTCTAGTTGGTCCTAACGTCGAACTATTCCGATCGCTCAATTCGTATAGAAGTTATGGGCAAATAACCAGCCAAAAAAGAGGTTTTTGCTTAAATATGCGTGGGGTGACATTTACAAAGTATTTTTCTTCATGTTGGATGGTTGGTGGCTTTATAGACGATTATATAGAAAAATAATTAACCATTAAAATAATAAACGTACGACAAATCAGAAACACGAGTGTGAATCGCAAAAGAGGCCTAATCTCCGTTCAAATTAAAGCTGACCGAAATGCCATCGATGTTTTTCTTCATGGTGGATGGTTGGTGGCTTTATAGACGATTATATAGAAAAATAATAAACCATTGTGTAATAATTTGCAGCGTTTTATTCTATTAATCTATGATCCTTCTCCACGGTTAGTTTCAATTGCCATCCGACATGCAATATGCAACCATAATTCCCTCATTATTCGAATTATTCCCTCACAATACGAAATGACGTTGGCAAATTAAAAATAGAAAAAAGTCTGCCAAGTGGGTGTGGCACATTGCTTCCTCGTATCCATAAATCGAATATATAGATGACCCGATGCATAGTAGTTAATCTCAGAACACCAATCTCTAAGTACCTTTCACTACCCTCATAGGGTAATCCCTGAATACCTATGTGTTCGAAATCGGATGGAAAACGTGAAAGTTATGGCTACTACACGGAAATACACGTTTGCGCATGCGCAGCGGCTACTATCAGTTCGGGGGTGATGATTTTCAGAGGACACCATCTACACGCCAACTCGCACAATCCCATTTAATGGTCCGAGTTTTGCGACATTTGGAGGGTAGTTGGGGGCTGCCCTGAGATGGCTAACAAAAACTTACCGTATCCTCAGCTCGTTTCATTCGTGCTTCATCCCACACTTCAGTATCCTGCAGGGTTGCGAATGATGGGTGAGAAAGAACTAAGGAGAAACTATTCGAGGGATCTCTCGATATTAATATATCCTTCTCGATAATTTAGTGAGTTTTAAAGGTTTTATATTTGAATGAATATTTAAAGTCATTTACCAATTTTAGTAGCAGAATATTTCTCATCCTTATGATGCACTTTTCATACTACCTCGTTCATACATGTTATTCGACTTTGTTCCCACTATTTTACATGGTGTTTCCTCAATAGTGGATAGGAATGAATTTTTGATCCACTATTTTATCCACCCACTATTAGTTTCCTAATTCATTGAAACATTTTCACAAATGAAACAAGGGCCACTATTTCATCATTCAAACTTCAATATGTGTGCATAGTCTTTGATATTTGGAAGGACACCAAAAACTTACTTCTCGATTTTTTCTTCTTGACCATTGTAGATAGTTTTCTCCAGGCAAAGCATCTATTCTGCCTGCTCTTACCTCATCATAGAACTGCAACATAAATAAGATACTTCACGTGGTCAATAGATGAAGACGACAAACATTAAAATTGGAAATAATGAAACCATAACCAGAACAATCCTTTCAAGATGTAATTAGACATCTAACAATTCTGAGCTAAATAAGTTTCATATTATGTGAAACACTAAATGGAAATTTGAAAATCGAAGTGTGCTATTATAATAATATATTCATATTGTCAATATTAGAAGAAAAAACGTCTTGGAGTTAATACACATTGTGCCTGAAAATTTCGTTAAAATAACCATAATTTTGAATAATTATGCCTCGAGTCGTGTGGCTACTACTCGTGGAAGTGCAAGGAAAGTCGAAGTGCATCGACTTGGAGTCTAAACCCAAAAATCATACGAATTCAAATTTCGATCTGGGAGAACCTTGAAAAGTGGAAACCGTGCTTCTGCTACCTTGGTAGACTACGGAGCAGTTAAACTAGCCAGGCTTCATCTTCCTGGTTATGATTTTCTCGGAGTATCAACTCCTGACACTTACATGTGCTACTTGATAAACAGTAAATCCGGCATCTCGCTCCTGGATAAATAACAAAATATCAGTTTTGAATAATTTATTAAAACAATGTTTATTGAAAGAGACTTTAAAACGATCGTACCCTATTTCCTTATTTGTTCATGGACGAAGGAAACTTGAGCCTTTTGAAATTGAGCCATTCAAACATACATGGGGCTCTCTGATTGGTGGAAGTGCATAAATAGGTACTTAATTCGTCCGATTGCTGAGCAAGTATGATCTACTTCATAAAACCCTCCTTTCTAGCGCAGATCCGATGCAGAAAATGCTTAAAAAAGGCTTCCAATACCACCAAACGGCTTTTTTTCAGTAACAGTAGGATCTGCTACAGACTACCACAGGTTTCTATGGCATCAGGTTTCATGCAGATAATGTTATATTATGATGATTGAAAACAACAGTCCACAAATGAGTCTCTTCGTCTGTGGGGGTGCTCACCAACTTTAGCTCTAATAGTTTTTCGATTCATTCCACAATTTATCACTTACTTCATCACTATATGGAATTCCAGGGATCGTCTGCAAGAGGAAAATGAACAAGGTAGTTAGTGTTCGCATTTGTTTGTTCTTACACCA
Organism: Apolygus lucorum; assembly: GCA_009739505.2. Taxonomy (NCBI): domain Eukaryota; kingdom Metazoa; phylum Arthropoda; class Insecta; order Hemiptera; family Miridae; genus Apolygus; species Apolygus lucorum. The sequence continues at coordinate 4,529,564 of CM019172.2, forward strand.
AACCCACAGGTACTAAACATTCTTGAGTTTTCTCTGAATTTTACACCAATTTATTGACAACCAAACACGGGGTGCCTTGGAAACATCTGAAAGACATTGTGGATCAATTTGGATTATTTCTAATGAAAAATTCCTTTCGCAATTATAATTTAAACGCTCATTTCCGTGTTTAAAAAAAAAATTATGTATCTACTAAGCCTGGGCAGAGTCACAAAATTTTGTCACACATACAGACATACACCTATGGTTTTTTTTAGCGGATTTTGAATTCAGAATGGTCTAAAACGGATTAGCTTGTGGTTTTTTTCCTGTTGAGTGTTGTCCTCCTCCACCCCAGGTCAATCGCATAAGGACGACCACGTCTTGCTCAAAATAATAAAATAAGATCTACCACTGTACCTACTTTACTTTGAATTTAAGAGTTTTAAATTCAAATCACTGTTCACATCTTTTTTTCAAATATATCCAATGTATCAAAGTAATTGTACCACTTATGGTGGCCAAGTGCTTCGAAGTATAATCCAGTAGCAGAAGGTAGAGCGTAGGAAGCTCTGAACGTTGACCACCACAATTTCCATTCCTTCAAAAGTGATATAAATTCGAAGTGCATCGATTTTCCAGGCCAGAATTTTCTTTTCTCATAAAAATCGTTCCATCTTACACTATAGTTGCCGGTTCGAGTCAGAAAATTAATTTTAAAGTGATTTGGTACACTTACACGTCCGTCAAATTCCTCTGGCGGCCGAAAGGCAAATCGTAACTACGGATAAAAAAAAGTTTGTTATTCGGATGCAGTTTACACTCAATTATATTCAAAGATCGAATAATCCACGATGTCTATAGAATATCCATTTTAATCACTCCAATACCTACTGAAACCTTAATTTCCATAGTCAGGATTATTTTCTCCCCTAAAACACCTATTAAAGCCTAAAACCTTCAAAAAACAAAAATATACAGATACGTAATCGACAATTACATAGTGGTCAGAGATAACAGGTAGATATAATTTCTACTAGTTTCACAAAATTGGATATTTTGGAATTTCGTCTCCCTGGGGGCGTTCCTAACGTCGGGACGGAGTCGTTCTTCCCCCGACTTGACGAGGATTTTTCCAGATATATGGTTAATGAACACAACGTGAATAAAACAATATTTTCCCATAATTCCAAAGAAGCCTTTTACTAGTGGGTACCCACCACTATTCATAGCGTCTAAAATTCAATTCAACTTTCTTAATGCAAACCAACTTAACGCATTTGAAGATGTTTTCTATTGACATTTTATGTCTTTACTTCGGCACATAAACGAAAAAATCCTTCTATACCGATAACATATTTCGTGTGTACTCTAGTGACTTGTGATTTACAAAGAGTATACCACAATAACTTGTTCAAACAACACTCTGCACTAGATTTTCCTAGAATTATTCAATTCTGAACCATCGAAACATTCATAAACACTTAAAAACATTCCGTGCGGGATTCGTGCAGATAATGTTATTATATTATGATGATTGAAAACAACAGACCAAAGCTGTGGGGGTGCTCACCAACTTTATCTCTAATAGTTTTTCGATTCATTCCACAATGTATCACTTACATCCTCAACATATGGAGTACCAGAGATCACCTGGAAGAAGAAAATTAACAAGGTAGTAAAACCAACAGGTACCTACTACTAAACATTCTTGAGTTTTCACTCAATTTTTTCACCAATTTATTGACAACAAAACACGGGGTGCCTTGGAAACATCTAAAAGACCTCGAGGATCAATTTGGATTATTTCTAACGAAAACGCTGCAAATCATTGCTCAAAGGTTTATTATTTTCTGTATAGATCACCCTTCTGTATAGATCACTGGTTCTCCATCAATAGCACCTACCATCATCTGTATTCTCCCTTGACCTTCCCTCTCAAATTTCAGCTTCCTGCGTTCAATAGGATTGAAAATGGCTTCGAAGCTCACTCAGCTGATCAGTGATCTGAAGAGTGAAGAAGATCTCCTCGAATGCTGGAGAGGCCTGGAAGAGCACTTCCATTCAATAGGATTGAAAATGGCTTCGGAGCTCACTCAGCTGATCTGTGATCTGAAGAGTGAAGAAGATCTCCTCGAATGCTGGAGACGCCTGGAAGAGTACTTCCATTCAATAGGATTGAAAATGGCTTCGGAGCTCACTCAGCTGATCAGTGATCTGAAGAGTGAAGAAGATCTCCTCGAATGCTGGAGAGGCCTGGAAGAGCACTTTCATTCAATAGGAGTAAAAATGGTTTTGGAGCTCACTCAGCTGATCAGTGATCTGAAGAGTGAAGAAGATCTTCTCGAATGCTGGAGACGCCTGGAAGAGCACTTCCATTCAATAGGAGTAAAAATGGCTTTGGAGCTCACTCAGCTGATCAGTGATCTGAAGAGTGAAGAAGATCTCCTCGAATGCTGGAGACGCCTGGAAGAGCACTTCCATTCAATAGGATTGAAAATGGCTTCGGAGCTCACTCAGCTGATCAGTGATCTGAAGAGTGAAGAAGCCTTTGAGCAATGATTTGCAGCGTTTTTTACCCACCAACATTTTTTTTACCTACCAGCTAGGTACTACCTACCACACCATACTGGCTTCACACCTTCACAATCAAGTTTATTAGAAAGAACTAAACGCTTCACACTCGATTGGAAAAATAGAAAGCTTCATATGGAAATTTGATTACTGGTTACGCAGAAGGCAAAACTATATACAAATCGAAGAAATGAACAGCGATCGCATTTTAGTCCGATAAAATTTGAATGGAGATTAGACCTCTTATGCGATTCACACTCATGATTCTGTTTTATCGAAGGAAAACCTTCAAGTACTCGTAGGAACCGAACGGTTTGTCCTACAGAGCTCCGGGTGGTCTCAAAAATTTTTAAAAATTCAATACTATTTAAAATTGGTGAAAAAACAATACCTTTATTTCGAGACTTTTCGAGCTATGGCACTCTTGAAAATTTCAACCCTTAATTTTCACCCCTTAGAAGTGACCTACATCAACCAAAAGCTTCGCGGCACAACTAGACCCCAAATGGAGCCCATATACCAAATTTGAACCAAATCGGTCCAGTGTTGCTAAGAAAAGTGCCGCGTACGGCGTACGGCGGACGGACGGAAATTTTTTTATTCGATTTTCGTATTCTACGTACCTTGAAACGTAAAACATCAAATTTTGAGGGGGGGTTAAAATTTTTTTTTTCTTGCTCGATTCCAAAGGCTTATTATTGAAAATAATAAACCAAAATTCCTTTCGCAATTTTAATTTAAACCTCTCATTTTCGTGTTTTTTAATGTATATTAATTGTTTTAATTAATTAACCTTTAGAATCGACCAAGAAAAAAATTTCAACCACCCCTCAAAATTTGTTGGTTTACATTTCAAGGTACATGCGGCACTGTTAGTTCCCGTGGACCGATTTTGATGAAATTTGGTATGTAGGCTCCATTTGGGTACAGTTGTGCACCGAAGCTTTTGGCTGTTACCATTCATTTCTAAGGGTTGAAAAATAAGGGCTAAAATTATGAAAACGACCTACCTACCTCAAAAAATTTCTTGTATAAAGGTATTGTTTACATCAATTTGAAATAGTATTGAATTTCTGCAATCGAATGGGACCAACCAGAGCTCTGTACGACAAACCGTTCGCTCCCTATGAAAATTTAGGGGTTGGTCTTACGATAAATAAGAAACACGAGTGTGAATCGCAAAAGAGGCCTAAATCCCCGTTGAAATTTTGGCTGACCAAAATGCGATCACTGCTCGTTTCTGTAAGTTTCGCATCCTCAGCAGCCAGTAATCAAATTTTCTAAATAAACAAATTGCTTCATTCATTCAAATTGAGTATAATAAGCGTTTATTTCTTTAAAAGAAAACTTGATTGTGAAGTAGTTTTGCAGCAGATAGGCAGTGACAATGTCAAAGCCGTGCTCTTGACAGACGAGTGATGAACACAAAAACACCGTTGTGTAATAATTCGCAGTTTTGTATGTTTATTAAATTTAGACGAAAGTTATTCTCCAATTGTTAGTGAATAATATTATGAAACATGGAACAGCCTGGCAGTTCATAAACTAATGAAGTTACTTTCTTAGTTCATGGTGTATCTTTATAATTGACATAAAAATGATTCCACTTACTGAAGCAGGAGGCTGAGATTTACCATTCGGCGGCTTGTAATTCTTCGGTATGTATGATTTAATCTATACGAAAAAAAAAAAAAATTACTGGTCTTAAACATTAGCGTTAACATTTAACTTGTATAATACCAATTATTTTAATAGTAATGAAAATTTCATGTTTTTTGAGGTTGGTATTTTCATTTTAGGTACTAGTTATTTACTTATCCTTAATCTAAGATGAAATCGGAATCAGAACTAGAGACACTTCCTAAACCACAGCAAGTGAACCACATACTACCACCTTGAGGGCTCTTCGCCAGGTTTCCAACAATATCCTCCATATTATTCTATTAATCTATGATCCTTTTCCACTGTTAGTTTCACTATCATTCATATCAACTTTACTATTCGAAAAATTCCTGTCATGGATGTTGAGATCAATTCAAATAAAATACCCCATACTGATGCAGTTAAATATTCGGGTATGACCCTCGACTCCAAATTAAACTGGAAAAAACATATAGAAAAGAAAAAAGAGAGTTTCTCTCTCTCTCCACAATAAACTGTTTATTTATAAGCAGATCCTTCGCCCTATCTACCTATGGAATTCAGTTATGGGGCTGTGCCAAAAAATCAAACATTAACAAAATCCAAACCTCCCAAAATAAAATACTGAGAAGTATAGTGCGTGCACCTTGGTACACGAGGAACGATGATATTCATCGAGACTTGAGGATGGAAACAGTCCACGAAATTATCGCAAGGTAGGTACTCAAGGAGGCACGAACAATCATGAGAACCTGGAAATGCTCTACGTTTTGGACAACGAAGATGAACTCCGGCGACTCAAGCGAAAAAAAACCACTGGACTTAGTTAGTGCTGTTAAAGTGCAGTTATAGCTGAGGGTTGAAGATACTGTTATGAGAAGGGACTGCGTTTTACTGTAAACGGGCTCTCAAGGAGTGTAATAATGATATGTAATATTGCTAGATGGATTGTATTTAATATTCAGTTGCAATAATGAATCACGTTAAAAAAAAAGTTTCACTATCATCCAACATGCAATATGCAATCATAATTCCCTCATTGTACGAATTATTCCCTCACAACACAAAATTACGTTGGCAAATTAAAAATAAAAAAAGTCTGCCAAATGGATGTGGCACATTGCTTCCTTGTATCCATAAATCGAATAGATGATCCAATGCATAGTAGTTAATCTCAAAACATCAATCGCTAAAGTACCTTGCGCTACCCTCATAGGGTAATCTCTGAATACCTATGGCTTAAAAATCGGATGGAAAACGTGAAAGTTATGGATGCTACTCGGAAATACAAGTTTGCCCATGCGCAGCGGCTACTATCAGTTCGGGGTTAATGATATTCTTAAGGTGAATGATATTATCATTGACATAAAGCGAGAGCAGAGAGCACTCGAGAGCAGTGTGGACACCTCCTAGAGCAGTTGCGCTTGCTCTCGTAGAGTGCTCTAGTGCTCTCGCGTTCCCTCTCGACTCTCGACGTGGAGACACCTGCGCAACCACTCTCGGCAACTAGTCTCAGTGAGTTTCAACAACGTGCAACTAGTGCCTAGAGCAGGATGGCGAGTTCCGGCCGTCAATGGACAAAAGAAGAAACCGAGGGCTTCATAAGCCACCTAGAAGCTATGCCAGAGATGTGGGATGCGTCATGCGAAAATTAAAAAATTTGTAATCAAGTACCTTAGATTTACTTACCAAATTAAATGTTTTTGAATCTTCTAATCGGTTAGAAGGGACCATGAATTTCAGGGCTTCAAAAAACTGCCATCCACTTGAATATACGTTGTCAGCCCCACTTCCACTGTATTAAATACAGGAACAAAAGAACTGTTTCCCTCACAGCCCTGGCAAATGAATTTGCCACCGACATCAAGGAGGTTACGAAGAAACTCCATAACATGAGGAACCAACTAAATTCCGAGTTGACAAAAATTAAGAAGAGGAAGAGTGAAAGTGGGGCTGACAACGTATATTCAAGTGGATGGCAGTTTTTTGACGCCCTGAAATTCATGGTCCCTTCTAACCGAATAGAAGATTCAACAACATGTAATTTGGTAAGTAAATCTAAAGTAGTTGATTCATTCACAACATTGAATTCAAATTACTATAATTATATCAATTCACAGAAACAATTTAAAAGGTAGGTATGTTATCAAAAAATTACAATAATTACTCCAATCCACAGAAACAATTTAAAAAATAGGTAAGTTATTAAAAAATGCTTGCATACGAGTTTGCAACACATTGGGACATTTTCATGTCAACCACCACACAACAAATCCAACCCCAACACAACCATCAAAATAAGAAAACAGTTGATTGTTCTCTACGCAACACAGTGAGTCTATTTTATTTATTGGTCGCGTGAGCAAGTTTTCGTGACGATTTTTCAGTTTATGTGCCAAAAAGCAAAGACATGAAAATGTCAAAAATTACTATAATTATATATCAATTCAGAACCAATTTAAAAGATAGGTATGTTATAAAAAATTACAATAATTATATCAATTCACAGAAACAATTTAAAAGATAGGTAAGTTATCATAAAAACCCAATCTACAAGTTTACAAATCTACGTTATAAAACAATTCTAAAGCAGAGAAAAACGAGTTACTGCTAATCTTTCTCTGGGTTGTATGGATTCACTCATTGTAGTATCTTGTTTTTTGATTAGTGGAGAAATTTTGCTCAACAGTTCCTGAAAATTTGTGGCCGACTTTCGTACGAAGTTCATATACATCTTTGGATCACTTGCCGTCAGCTCAGGAAGTAGAGTCGTGTACACACCGAATTGCTTTCGTTGTAGAACCCATTCTTTCACCCAAATACGACTGGAGGAATCTCGCGCAAGTGCAACAAAGCGAGACCGTGTAGGCAGACCTGAGACTGCTCTCGCGAGATCAACAGCGAGAGCGGTCTCAGACACTCGTCTCTAGGCTCTCAGGGCTTATAGTGTAGACTCAGCTGACACTGCTCTACGCAATTAGTAGAGAGTTTTTGCTTCACACGGTGGCGAGCTCCCATGAACGTGAAGCTACGGAAAACTAGAGTTGATGCTAACCTCCCCACTCCTTTTTACCACGGGACCGTGACTGTTACCATAGAAACGGGACGCTCCGTGGATTCTGTTATCATAACCTGACACCAAGAGACCTTGTCTGAGAAGTTGGCCACCATTTTCGTTCTTACTGAAGTGGAAGGTACAGAATGGAACCAACTACAAAAACCTAGTTTCGAGTGATCAAGCATCAAAGTTATTTCAAGTTTGTAAATCAGGTGATAATTTTATTGGAATTTCCTTCTTTACCTCTCAAATTTAAATTAATTCTGCGTCATTTCCTACTTCGAGAGCATGCAATATCTGTAGTAGAACGCCTAAAATTAAAATTATATGTAGTTGATTTCTTTCTGAGATTTTGGAAAACGCTGTTACCAAATCTGAGTGATGAACCAACTCAGTTGGTTCCATTCTGAGGAATTCAGAACGACTATTCACATTCAACCTTCAGTTGTTTGCAATCCTAAATTTATCATTCTTCTAGAAGAAAGATAGATACCTTACTCATGACCTCACCCTCACAAATCCTCAAAATTATATTTTTATAGGTTTTTATGTAATCCTATCTCAATTTTTTTCCGACCAAACAATATTCTGGGTATTACTTAATGGTAGGTGTTTCACGAAAAGGTTGCACCCCCTTCATTTCTCCAAAATTCAGCGTGAAAAATTGGGACCATCGCTATTCTTCATGGTTTTTTGTAAGGAATTCAGGAAAAATACTGTGGCACATCTTTTTTCATCATTTTTTGACTCTGAACCACAGGGTGTCATCCGTATTTAAATTTGACTGGTATTTTTTTCTACTTTGCGCGAAAATATTCTTCCTGGATTTCTCACCAAAAATCATGTAGAATAGCGTTGGTCCCAATTTTGGTTTATTATTTTCAAAATGAACCTTTGAAATCGAACAAGAAAAAAAATTTTAACACCCCCTCAAAATTTGATGGTTTACGTTTCAAGGTACCTACGTAGAATCCAAAAATCGAATAAAAATTTGGCCCGCCGTACGCGGCACTTTTCCCACTTAGCATTGACCGATTTTGATGAAATTTGGTATGTATGCTCCATTTGGGGTCTAGTTGTTCCCCGAAGCTTTTGGTTGATGTAGGTCACTCCTAAGGGTTCCAAAATCAATTTTAAAATTTTGAAAACGCCCTAACTCAAAAAAATTCGATATAAAGGTACTGGTTTTCCTTCAATTTAAGATTCCATGGAATTTTTAGAATTTTTTGAGACCACGCGGAGCTCTGTAGGACAAACCGTTCGCTCCCTACGAAAATTTAAGGGTTTATATTGAAATATATATATCAATGAAATATATATATCAAAACACGGTTTATATTGAAATATATATATCAATGAAATATATAAATCAAAACACGAGTGTGAATCGCAAAAGAGGCCTCAACTCCGTTCAAATTTTAGTTGACCAAAATGCGATCGATGATTGGTGATTTTGATTTTTTTTGATTTTTAGAAAAAATTTTTTTGATTTTTTTATATTTTTTTCCTCATATTGGATGGTTGGTGATTTTGTAGACGAGTGATCTATATAAAAAAAATAAACCGTTGTGTAATAATTTGCAGCGTTTTTACGTTGTATTTTGGGGAAATGAAGGGGGGTGTAACCTTTTCGTGAAACACCTTGTATATTCAGTTTGATGCATACCTAATTATTAATTTTACTATCAAATTGCAATTACAATTAAATTGTTGGCAAACTTCTTATAAACTCATGAACACAATTGGCATTTTAGATATAGCATATGACTAAGAATGATGATATTTTAGGCCTATCTTTTGTTATAAGTTTTCTCTAAGTCCCAAAATGTTCAGAGTTCATGTATGATATTACACCTAATTAATAAATACTTATATTTTGAAATATAATAAATGACAACAAACTCGGGAAAATTATTATATTTTTAAAATTGCACATGGGTAAGAATGAGTTTTAAATGTGTTATTGCCTGAACACATTTTTAGATCAGTTTTTTTCTCACTATTAATCAAGTGAAATATCAAATGAAATATGATCAAGTGAACTAACAACATCATTCGTGATTATATTCGGACCTCAAAATTCGACGTGTGTTAGGCAATGTTTTTCATATTAAAATTACTTTTCGCATGAAGGAACTATACATTTATTTTTGTACAGAGTTAAATAAACCTCTATTGAAGTTCCATTGCAGTGCTCTTTAATAACCTAAAGTAGGTATACCTAGTTTCAATGTGAGGTAGGTACTCATTTTTAAAGTATATTTTGGCAAGAATTGAAGAAGAAAGTAAAAGAAATCTTGCGATTCGCAAAACCAAAACAATGTAATAACTGTTATCAGGGCGTAACCTACCTAAAGGTTGCATCTTGCGGTGGCAGGAACCCGACCGCGGGAGGCGACCGTGTGAAGAGCGCTTCAAACGGGCGGTCTTCGAGAACGCACGGCGACCGCGACAACTTCGGGAAACTTCGTACCTTTTCGGTCATCATCGACCGCTGAATTTCCACGGACGGTGCCTCCCACGGTGCGCCCGCATGAAGCAAAAACTCTCTAGTGTCGCTCTAGCTCTCACCGTGTAGACCGGCCTTTAGGGGGCCATCTACACCCCAACCCGCACAATCCCACCTAATGGTCCGAGTTTTGCGACATTTGGAGGGTAGTTGGGGGCTGCCCTGAGATGGCTAACAAAAACTTACCGTATCCTCAGCTTGTTTCATTCGTGCTTCATCCCACACTTCAGTATCCTGCAGGGATGCAAATGATGGGTTAGGCAGAACTAAGGAGAAACTATTCGAGGAATCTCTCGATGTTAAAGTATCCTTCTTGATAATTTAGTGAGTTTTAAAGGTTTTATGTTCGAATTTATATCTAAAGTCATTTACCAATTTTAGCAACACAATAGTTCTTAACCTTTTGATACACTATTCATACTAGCTCCATTTTATTCGACTTTGTTCCTACTATTTATACAGGGTGTTTCCTCAATAATGGATAATAATGGTTTTGGTTCATTATTTTCAATAATGAACCTTTGGAATCTACCAAGAAAAAATTTTTTTAACACCCCCTCAAAATTTGATGGTTTACGTTTCAAGGTACGTAGAATCCAAAAAAAACGAATAAAAATTTGGCCGTCCGTCCGCCGTACGCGGCACTTTTGCCACTTAGCATTGACCGATTTTGATGAAATTTGGTACGTAGGCTCCATTGGGGGTCTAGTTGTGCCCCGAAGATTTTGGTTGATGTAGGTCACTTCTAAGAGTTCAAAAATGAATTTTGAAATTTTGAAAACGCCCTACCTAACTCAAAAAATTTTGATATAAAGGTATTGTTTTTCCTTCAATTTAAGATTCTATAGAATTTTTAGAATTTTTTGAAACCACGCGGAGCCCTGAATTACAAACCGTTCGCTCCCTACGACAATTCAAGGCTTTTACGTGCGATAAATCAGAAACACGAGTGTGAATCGCAAAAGAGGCCTAATCTCCGTTCAAATTATAGCTGACCGAAATGCGATCGATGTTTTTCTTAATGTTGGATGGTTGGTGGCTGCAGACGAGTGATCTATATAGAAAAATAATAAACCATTATGTAATAATTTGCAGCATTTTTTTTTTTTTTTTTTTTTTTATATCCCCTACTATTAGTTTTCTAAGTTATTGAAAAACGATCAGAAATGAAACAAGGACCATTATTTCATAATTCAAACATTTTTCTAAACTATCTTGAGTTCTCAATGATTTTTACTCCAACTTATTGACAACAAAACAAATGTCTTGGAAACATCTAAAATACCTCGAGGATCAATTTGGGTTATTTCTAATAAAAAATCTTTTCGCAATTTTAATTTAAACCGCTCATTTTCGTGTTTTTGAATGTTGGTTCGTTGTTTTCATTATGGAACCCTTGGAATCGATCAAAAAATACCCCCCCCCCCCCCTCTCAAAATTTGTTGGTTTCCGTTTCAAGGTACGTAGAATTCAAAAATCGAATGGCGATTTCGCTGTCCGCCGTACGCATCACTGTTAGCTCCCATGGACCGATTTTGTGTATTTCCCAACATAAAAATGTCCAACTGTTCACATTTTCCTAATCACAATGTCCAACTAATCGACAGCCCATTGAGTTTAAGAACAATGTATATAGGAATTCATAGGTTGCGCTAAAACTGACCAATTTAATTTTGAAAGCTTAATGGTTCAATTGGTAAAGTTTTATCGTGTTTAGTAAAAAGGCGAGAGGTTCGTTTCATAACAGTACTACTTTTAAAACCAAACTGAATAAACGGATTTTCCCTAATTTTTCTGGCAATTATTGTAAGATTTTGAGGATTCCAGCGGCAATCTTTTAGTTTTTCAATTCCCTTGGTAGATGCATTAATAAATTTCTAAAATCCTTGAAAATTTTAAATTTAGGTAAGTACAACTTTCAAACTTTGACCGCCGGTTTAAAAAAAATCAAACTAGCTTCATCTTCCTGTGTTATGATTTTTTCGGAGTATCAACTCCTGACACTTACTTGTTGTTGATCCTGATGAAATTCAGCTCCTCTTTCCTGAATGAATAAAGAAAATTCAGTTTTGAACAATTTATTAAAACAATTTTTATTAATAGAGAATTTAATGTGATCGAACCGTATTTCCTTAGTTGTCCTATACGAAGGAAACTTGAGCCATTCAAACATATATATTCAAGGCATATATGAGGCCTGTAGTGCCAAGTCTACCTCAATATGATGGATTTTTCAAGATTTCAATTATCATGCGCATTCTCACACCCAATGTACATGAACTCAATTCAGCATTACGATCGTGGAATTCTACTGTATCATTAGTTAGTGGAATTCTACTGTATCATTGAAATATCGAAACCTTGAATAAACTCATTCATAAAACCCATCATTCTAGATGGGGGCTACAGATTCGGCTCAGAAAGTAAGTTTGAACTCTTTTGTTGCACTTCAAATGCGTCCAATTCATCCGGTTCGTAGAATGGGGAATTTGCCTCACTTTTTAGGACGTCCCACATTAAGACTTGGGCGTCCTTATGCGATCGATCTGAGGTGAAGTTGGACAACACTCAACAGAAAAAAAAAAATAACCACACAGTAATCCGTTTTAGACCATTCTGAATCCAAATCCGCGAAAAAAAAACCATAGGTGCATGTCTGTGTGTGTGTGTATGTGTGTGTGTGTGTGTGTGTGTGACAAAATCTTGTGTCGTCTGCACAGGCCTTAGTTCTCAACCGATTTTCCTGGTTCTTTTTTTGTTCGACGCGGAAAACTATCTAGTTGTGCACTACGTCGCCGGAATTTCGAATTTTGCCTTTTAAGGAGGGGAAAGGGGGGGTTGATGCTCAAAAAACGTGCGTTTTTGGGCATAATCTTGTGTCGTCTGCCCAGGCCTTAGTTCTCGACCGATTTTTGTGGTTCTTTTTTTCATCGACGCGGAAAACTATCTAGTTGTGCACTACGGTGCCGAAATTTTGAATTTTGCTTTTTAAGGGGGGGAAAGGGGGGGTTAATGCTTAAAAAACGTGCGTTTGCGGGCATAATCCTGTAAACTCTGCCCAGGCCTCAATTTCCAACCGATTTGTGTTTCTTTTTTGTTTGACTCAAATAACTTCCGAGTTGTACATAATTTCACCTGAGTACCAAAATTCGCAAGGGGAGGGGCAAGTGGGGGATAATATTCATAAAATATCCGATTTTTCAATATTTCGGTTTCTTTACTGCTTACTAATTGTACACAACCTTTGAAATTGAGGAAAAATTTTCATTATACCTCCATATTTTCATGAATTATTCTCTGTACTACCATGGAACTAATAGTGGTGCCACCGTGGTGCCGGGACACCATAAACCGCATATTTCGTTTTTTTTTTAACTTTTTTTTTTGTGTTTCACCTTGAATACGGATGTGAACCTCGACGGACCGCCTACTAAAACTAATAGATGAAAGTTCAATGTTACGACGTATTCCCGCGTTGGTGCCAGACTGGCACCATTGGTGAGGGAAGGGGGGGGGTGAACTCGAAATCGCATGTTGGGTATCGTAGATCATGGATTTTAAAATGCTCTTCAGATTCGAGGCTCCCATGCCGCTAGAAATGTTTTGGTAGATAATGGTGAGGGGGGGGGGGTCACTATTTCTTGCCTAAACTAATAAACCAAATTACATCCAGTGAAACAGTTTTATCGCTTACCAACTGATTAACTGATCTAATGCTTATCCAATGGGACGTCCCCTGGAATGCATGCATTACTAAACAATATGTTTTTTCGAGAGAGAGGCTTCACCAACATGGAAGAAAACCAAAGTGTGCTGCTCAAGAAAACATCCAAAAATGTTGCGACGTAACCAGCCTTCTAACCAATCTGTGCCCTAACTACAGTAGTGCTATCTCTGGAAGCGTAAATGAAACTATAGCTAGATAGCTAGTATAGTGCGTGACTGGAGGAGGGAAAACCCTAAACGCAAAAATAACCAAAATAAGCAATTTTACTCTCACTTTTTTTGCAATACGAGTCTACCTATTAGTTTATCAAGCATTATTGGTCTTCATCTTCTCTTATTTAGTTTCTATATTAGTTAGTTTCGTTAATAAAAACGCTGCAAATTATTACACAATGGTTTATTATTTTTTATTTTCCTATATAGATCACTCGTCTGCAAAGCCACCAACCATCCAACATGAAGAAAAACATCGATCGCATTTCGGTCAGCTTTAATTTGAACGGAGATTAGGCCTCTTTTGCGATTCACACTCGTGTTTCTGATTTATCGTGCGTCCAAACTTTAAATTCTCGTAGTGAGCGAACGGTTTGTCCTACAGAGCTCCGGGTGGTCTCAAAAAATTCTAAAAATTCTATAGAATCTTAAATTGAAGGAAAAACAATACCTTCATATAGACATTTTTTGAGTTAGGGCGTTTTCAAAATTTCAAAATTGATTTTGGAACCCTTAGAAGTGACCTACACCAACCAAAATCTTCGGGGCACAACTAGATCCAAAATGGGGCATACATACCAAATTTCATCAAAATCGGTCAATGCTAAGTGGCAAAAGTGCCGCGTACGGCGGACGGCGTACGGCGGACGGACGGCCAAATTTTTATTCGATTTTTGGATTCTACGTACCTTGAAACGTAAACCATCAAATTTTGAGGGGGTGTTAAAAATTTTTTTTCTTGGTCGATTCCAAAGGTTCATTATTGAAAATAATAAACCAAAACGGAGTTGAGTAGAACGTTGTCTCTGTGATGTATGTGCGCTCTCTGTGATGTACCTTCAGTTGTTGTTTGTTACTGATGATGACCTAACCGTCGAAATCGATTAAACTTGTAACTCATTATTTTCATGGAAATAGACAACGTTCTACTCAACTCCGTTTTTATTAAAATGGTTTTCCACAATCTCATCGCAAGTGATTTTATTCATATTAGTTTCGTTATTTTAATCACATTATTAGAGTGGATCGTTCCGTGTGGTCACAAGGGCGCCTACAACTCTACTTGTTGACACTCTCTGATACTATTTGATGAGGTTTTACGATTTGCCAGAGCGCACAGCATGTAAATCCGGTCAGTTTTCACGTCGTTTTGCTTCACTTGTTTAGACATTTTCTTTACGGTAATTTTTTCCCCTTGGGTATTCCTGGGCTTAAACGTTATTCTAGGGCCCTTGTAACCCCAGGGTCCCACCCCTGAGGCTTACTGTAGATCGCGCGTCATTCAAACGGGCGCGGGCTAGGTCCGCCAGTTCACCACCTGCAGCGCCACCAGCATCACCAGGGTTGCCAGGGCCCAGCTTCCGCCAGCCAACACCAGTGGCGCCACCGTCGCATCCCCCACCTCCAGCGCATGCGCAGAAGCGCCGGTCGGCCCCTCCCAAACCGAAGGACCCCCACGACCGAGCCTAACCCCCTCATTCCATGAGTAGCTTCCTTAGTGGCCGAGAGTACAAGCCCGCCGAGACTGGGGCCCCCCAACACTACTGCAAGTTCACCACTGGTTTCACCCTGACTTCAACTTCTTCTCTTCGACAAGACTGCAACAGCACCTGCCCTCCACAGACTTTCCGACTGGTAGGATCCAACATTATATTTCTGTATATAGACCAAGTGACTTTAGACAGTGATTATCCTTCTATAAACTGGCCAGCTGGCGCTTACAATACCACGATAAGAGATAGAGACTGAGAATGGCCCTTCCCATAATTTCCCCCTTGTTGTAAATAGTTAACTTTAACATTTCCATTTCATTTTGTAAAACTTTAATTCTTGTCCACACGTGGTGTCCACACAAGTGTCCACCACCTAGTCCACCTTGTCTACCAAGTAGTTGTTTCTTTTGATACAGTGAGAGAGAGAGAGAGAGAGTGAAGTAGGAATAGGTAGATATAGAGATAGTAGGATTAGAGAGAGTGTGTAATATATATTTTTATTATTCACGGATTTGACAATATAGCACCCATACGGAAGTACTTCTATCTTTCACTGACTTATCTCCTACTGACCAGGTATATTTCACCAGTAAATTCAATAATAGGTATTTTACAGTAAATTCACTTGCTTTGCTTAATCAACCATTTAACGTAACTTCACTTGACAATATTAACTTCATTTTTATTATTAACTTAACTTCAACTAGTCATAGACTAGTTCCTACTTTCTAAGTAGGTGGTGGCAGCTCTACATCTCCAGGGAATACAGACAGCTAAGGTAAGTTGTATCCGCATTAAAATCATAACAGTAATACAGAATAGGTCCTTGAGGTATCTTCATTTTGATTCTCTCTATTAGATTCTTATTAGATTCCTCTGCTCCCTTTCGAGGGTTCCCATAGTGATAAATGGGGTTACAATTGTTGGCTTGCGGTGGAATTGGGTTGTAAAACACTGTGAACTAAACTTGTGTTAGTTCCCTGCAGTGCAGACCTAATTTTGATCCGATTTACCACACGCCTTGACTGCCATAAAATCAGTAGCTACCGATTTCATTCAATTTTATTCATTATATTGCGGATTCTTAGCTGTCTTCCCTTTTAAATTCATTAAATTCTTTGTGGTGAAATAATTGATACCTTGGTACGTATTGGAGAGTTAGTCAGAAAGTTCCATTCGGAACCGAAGTACTAGACTAAGTTGTTTGTGAATGTGCATGTTATGATTTAAGGGTGCCATACACACATTTTACACAACCACACGAATTTGACACATTTCATACTGTTCTTTGTGCTGTACGGGAAAGTGCAGATACCCTTCGCAAAGTTCCGACTCGAAAATTCAAGTTTTAGGGTGTGTCCACCGTTGTCCGCCCTAGTCCACCAGCTGTCCGCCGTGGTCATCATTTTTGTCCACCCTTGCAGGATTTTTCAGGCCTATATTTCTAGGAAATTTGATCAACAGGAGCCTTCCTGTGCATGAAAAATTTGTTGCATACAGCCGATAGTTGGGACGAGACGTAAGGTAAAAGCACCAAAGGCGGACGCCTCCCCAGTGGTGGACACTTCCATGAAAAAGCCTTGAAAATAAGGCTAGTAAGCTCCATGGGCTCCTGATTCATCATTTTTCGGTTTAAGTAATCTCTCTGTGAGCAGACTGGGAGAAGAAAGAGAAGTTTGACGAAGAAATGGGAGAACAGTGCCGACTCAAAAGTTAGCATTCTGTTTCGAAGTGGTTTAGGCTCTGGCGACTTACACAAAATGGGAAGAAAGCGGAGGTGAGTTTTAAGCTAAATAATTCATTTCACCCATTATCCTATTGATTTTTAGGTTCCTTAGAGATTTAACAACACAGTTGAATGATAATTTCGTGGAAATATTCCATATTTCCTCTGGAAATCGCTTTTTTCGGGTGTCCTCTACTGGACCATGGAAAAAATCCTAATTCTCCTGTAGCGGACACACCCGTCCGCCTTTGGTAAGTGTGCTCTCTCAGTGGTGCTCCAAAGGCGGACAAGTGGTGTCCTCTTCTGGTTCTCTTGTTATAAGCAGTTAATCTAAAGGCGGACAGTAGAGTGCCCCATTTCAGTTTTAGTCTTGATTTACAAGTTAATTTACATATTATATTTTCTGAATGGTATTGAATGAAAGTATTGATTTACTTTGGGATTATGATAACAAGAAGTGTTATTCAAGTAAGAATTGTACCTTGTGGACAGGTTTTAGATGAGTAAAAACGTAATTCACGTAGATTAGGAGCTAATTAATTTGATCACAAGTAGGTAGCAATTAGGTATTCAGTTACCTATTACCTAATCATTCATTTTACTCTCATTTTGTTCATTGTTACAGATCGGGAAACAAAAAAAAAAAAAAAAAAAACTCTAACAGCGAAAAAGAAGAGATCTTTGTGCAGTATTCGGAAGAGTGTATGATCGAGGCAATAAGAGATGTCCTCCTGGGGAAGTCGATTACTGAAGCAGCACCCCCAATGTTTCAGAGAGGATGGGTCAAAATTTGACTGCCTCCAGAGCCTTTGTTACTTCAACTGACCTTATTGACTGATCCAATTCAATATTCAATTATTTATCAGACCACGAACAAAATTATATTACCTATTTAGGAGCCATAACGCATATTCTATAGCGACGAAACCGCTTTTTTTCTCAATCCAAAAGGACCCACCGTATTGACACGTAAAGGGGACAAAACTGTGTACCGAATGGTGAATCCTGATGAAAAGGAGTGCATCACAGTTCTCGTTACTGCTAATGCAGCTGGTAAAATGGCTCCCCCGTGTGTGATCTTCAAGTATGAAAGGATACCATTTGAGATAGCAGCAAGTGTTCCACCAAACTGGGGCATAGGAAAATCAGAAACGTGTTGGATGAATGGTGCACTTTTTAAAAAAATGCATCACCAACGTGAGAAAGAGAAGCGAGAAAAGGAAAAAGCAATGAACAGAAAGGAAAATACAGCAACTAGAAAACGTAACACCCAACGACGTAAAAAAAACTCCCGTCGTCCTCTGAAAGTGAAGACCGGGTTTCATCAATAAATGATGATGACCATGAATCGGACATCGAAGTTGCTGCTGGTAACTTTTTGCAACCAGCCTTATGTTCCAGTGACAATCCAGATCCAGAAGATGTGGAACAGAATGAAATAGTGTAGTCGCCAGGGATGAAGGCATCAAAAATCAAATTTTCTGTATAGATGGTTTAGACATTGAATCTGGTGAATATAACGCCAATGTAATAACATTTATTACATTGATCATTCATTTAATGATCTTCTGGGACCTGGACAAATCTTGGAGATGAGATTAGAAAATCAAATCGAGAAAGCACAAATGAAGTGAGGAATGCAGGAATCCAGAAGACCCGGGCCTGAGTGTTGGAGAGCGACTTAAAGAAATACTTAACACCACAAGATCTACGCAGGATAAGTGAAAAAAAAAACAGGGAAATATTGGAGGAGAACACACAGTCATTCAAGAGACAAGAGACAAAATTATGGAAACTGAAAAAAAATCTGAAAAAAAAAAAAAATTGTGTTCCTAGTCTAATAGCTAATGAAAAGACTGAAAATTGTTTTCCTAATAAGTCGAATTCCTTATAAAAGCTTCCAAGAGACTGATTCGTCATTTTGACTAACCTACAATGTTATTTTCAATGACAAATTACATTTATTGTTGAAATCAAAACTGATGTCCTCTATTGGATCCCCAAATGTCCGCTACTGGGGCTTAGCAATTTTTACGCGTCCGCAACTGGTGCAAAAACTCGATTTTTAAATTTAATGTTTTCATTAAGAAAAACCGTTCAAGTGCCATATATTACTATTCCTAATTGTTCAGAGATGTCCAAGCTACTAAAAAATGAGTTGAAACAAGATCTTAACTAGAATTTATGAACTCTGAGTGACGAAATATGCTCATTATTCCTTAACATGTCCGCCTTTGGTGCTTTTACCTTAGTAGTTGAAAACTTGAAACCAATATTTTCTAAATATTTCGTAATTTTTCCCTTGCAAAACGTCCATTTTGTCTTAATTTTGTGTCAACGAACCTCAGGTAAACGACTCTTAACCCTCAGGTCACGTAGACCCTTTCGACCCAGCAAACAAAAGGGTAGTTGAACCCTTGGAAAAACCCATCCCTTATTTCGTCCCTTTTCAGCCTTCAGCCCCTTGATCCCTTTTTACCTCGATAATTGTGGGAAAATTTGAGGAAGTCATTCCCCTTTTTGACCCGACCCTTTTGCCTAAGCCCCTTAGTAACAGGAAGAGGAACGACACTGGGACAATTAGGAAGTGGTACATTGCCTTGAATATTATATTGTCGCCAGTGTCCACCTGTTTTGTCCACCCACGTTGCTTTTGTTTACGAACCTCTGATATAAACAGTAACTTTTCAGTCTTGAAGTCCGTACTCTTTGGACCCCATTCTTAACTTTTGAGTTGTTGTGTGGACACTGTCCGCCTCTGTCCACATTTTGTCCACCTTAGGTATACCTTCAGTCTACCTTTGGTCCACCTCATTGTCCACCCTCAAGGGACACGTCCTTAAGACCTGTCCAGGCCAATTTTATTTTTGCCTGTCCACCCTTGACCACCCTTTTCCTAAATTGAACTAAATTTAGTAGAAAAAGTGGTATTAAATTCTTCTAGTTCCTTTCAAAACGTGGTAGTAGATTCATACTACATAATTGGTTGCAACTTTCGTCCTGAAAGTGTAACCCTGTTCCCAATACAATTTCGGATTGCCTACCCTATCTTGTCAGCCTACAACCGGTTCTCGCGGCGCGACGAAGCATACGGGTGTGTGTGATTAAAGTGCAATTTTGACTGCGTATTTGGAACGAAACCTTCAGTTTCATTCCCTTTTTCCATTTTATTTTCTTTTAACGTGAAATTTCCCCGATTCCAAAATGTCTACGCGAGACCATGATGACCCTGAACCTCGAGATGTCGCCCTTGAAGCGGTGGCGAAGGCCATGAGTCGCCTTGAGTTCGTACTTGGTAATAGACCTACCGAGTCCACCGCCGAGCAAATTCCACGTTCCGTGCTCATGGAAGTCGACCCCTGGGATCCCGATGATGTTGAAGCCGTTGCTATCGGTACTTACCTCGAGATTTTTGATGGTATTACACGGGACCTGGCCGACAACCTACGCATACAACTGTTGCGGATTAAGCTCCGAGGATCAGCGAAGACCTTCCTCTTGGATAATGGACACCTGTTAGAAGGAAAAGAATGTTACCCCGCATTGAGACGAGCCCTGATACGCTGGTATGGCCGAGATGATCCCGAGAAAGCTGCGGAGCAGTTATGGACGATGCAGAAGTCAGCAGGCGAGACCTTTCGCCAATTCGCCGAAAGAGTTCGACACACAGCTTCGCGAGCTTCGCGTGTGGAAGGAATATTTATGGATGCGACCCAGACCCGCACATGGATAGCAGCCAGATCGGTTAAGGCCTTTCTGAAAGGAATACCTGGACAATACGCCGGATTCTTCGTGAACAACCCTCCAGCATCTCTCGAAGAAGCAATGAAGAAAGCTGAGCAACTAGAGGACGCTCTAGAACCTCGAGAAGCTGATCATTGGAATGTTGCCCGAATCCAAGTTCAGGATAAAAGATGCTTCCGCTGCAGAGAATTGGGACACATCGCATCGGGTTGTCCGAATATTCCACGACCTCCTACTCCTCCACCACAACGACGAAACGCTATGGGGAGTCCCCAGAAGCCTTGCAGCTACTGTGGAAGCACCGTACACTTCCCCGCGCACTGTCTGAAGAACCCCAAGAATTTTCCCTGCGATTACTGCGGACTATACGGACACAAGGAGTCCGAATGTCGGGTGAAGACGAGTCACTATGCTGATGAACCCATGTGTGACTACTGCGGTTATTATGGTCACCTAGAGGCCGATTGTCCCCAGAAGACCGAATCCTGCGTGAGAAGAGAAGCCGTCACCCGGTTGGAACCTCGTAAGGTACTAGCTCTCACGAGCGAAGCGTACGAACAAAACCCTCATCAGGCCGTAGCCATCAGAACAGAGAAGAAGGTAGCCGACTCACCTCCAGTGTCTACTCCACAAGCAGAAGAAGCTGATGTGTGCCTTCCTGCAGTTGACTCGCCATTCAAGCAGACAATGCGAATTCGAGTAAACCTGAGTGGACATGAGCGAGTGCTGATAGTTGACACCGGCGCTCAAATCTCTGTACTGACGCACCCTGTTCCGAACGTACCCATAGTACCGACTCGAATTCTTGCCTGGGGCGCCGATGCCCTTCCTGGGACAGCAACGTCTGGAAGTGACTATTGGACCCATACGCCTGACTCATGCTTTCAGGATTTTCGCACGAGACCATTCCGGATTGGACCTGTTGGGGCTGGACCTGCTTCGTAGAATCCCCGCTTCTATCCACTTGGATAGCTGCGAAGTACGGATGACGCATCCCCAAACCGGCCAATCCGTGGTGATTAGTGACGTCATCACGGGCTACTTGTCGCCTGCTAGGCCTGTACCCATGCCGAACCGTGATCAACCGATGCGACCCCGCATTGCAGTAGTAGAAGGTTCCCACGCAATCGACACCGCTCACCTGTTGGACCCTGTGGATATGGAAGTCTCACCGTCCGATGATTGCCCCATATTGGACCCGTCCGAGGAGTTTCCCACGGAAGATCTGGATGAGCCAATTCCCGATCTCCTTGGTGTACTACAGCAACAACTCCAGCACTTGCCGACGATGGATGCCAATTATGTGATCGACATCCTGAAGACTTACCAGCACCTGTTTCAGCGGCCTGACGCTCAGGGATGCTCGATGAAAGTTGTCCATCGCATCGAAACAGGAACGCACTCTCCCATATACAAGAAGCCTTACACCGTACCGCATGCTCTGCGACCCATCATCGAAGAACAGCTGGAACAAATGTTGGCGGACCGCGTCATCGAACCATCGACCAGCCCATGGGGAGCACCAGTGGTACTGGTGAAAAAGAAAACACCACCAGGACAAAGCCAGAAGTATCGGTTTTGCACCGATTTCCGAGCCTTGAACCATGCAATGAAGAGCGACGCTTACCCGCTTCCGAACCTGACGGAGACCTTGGAGTCTCTTGGCGGCAGCAAGTTCTTCACGACGTTGGATTTAACGGCAGGCTACCACCAGATAGCCATAGCAGAGGAGGACCGCGAGAAGACGTCCTTTACCACCTTAGGTCACACGTTCCAGTACCGGAAAATGGCTTTCGGCCTTAAAAACGCACCGGCGACTTTCCAAAGACTTATGAACTGCGTCCTGGAGGGACTTGTGGGCACATCCTGTCTCGTCTACCTTGACGACATTGTCGTCTACGGGCCAGATGTCGAAACCCACATGATACGGTTACGTCAAGTCTTGGAGAGGTTAAACCACACCAACCTCAAGCTTAACCTTGCCAAGTGTACCTTCCTGAACACGCAAGTAAGCTACTTGGGGCACGTTGTGTCAGAAGAAGGACTGCGAATGGAGCCATCAAAACTCGCCTGCGTGCAGCACAATCCCAAACCGAAGGATGCTACAGAGATCCGCGCCTTCCTGGGCCTCGCCGGATTCTACCGAAGGTTTGTCAGCGGTTTCTCAGCAATAACCGCTCCACTGACCCAGCTCCTGCAAAAGGACGCTCCTTTTGAGTGGGGAGAAGAGCAGCAGCTAGCTTTCGACAAACTAAAGGAGACGCTTCTCACCAGTCCAGTCCTCGCTTACCCGGATTTCGAATTGCCGTTTACTTTGTCCACTGACGCCTCCGGCATAGCTCTAGGAGCCGTGCTAAGCCAAGAACGAGACGGAGTGAGCCACCCCATTGCTTTCGCGAGCCGCAAGCTAAATCCCGCGGAATCGCGATATTCCATCACAGAACGGGAGCTCTTGGCAGTAGTGTGGGCTGTCTCTCACTTCCAACCATACCTATTGGGTCGGCGTTTCCGGTTGGAAACGGACCACAGAGCACTCACAGCCGCAATGAACCTACGAGACCCGACGCACCGCATCAGTCGCTGGATACTCCGACTGTCAGAATATGACTTCGATCCTGTCTACAGACCTGGAAGTAAGATGCAACATGTGGATGCTCTTAGCAGAGTGGTCATCGCCAGCATCAACACTTTCCAGCTGACAAAGGAGATGCTCATTTCGTCGCAGCAGGTCGACCCTTGGATCTCGGAAGTTCAACGCAACCCTGCGAAGTGGTCAGCCCAACTAGAAGACGGAGTCTGGATGGCCTCGAAGGTCGTAGAAACCGGAGAGTTATTGGTTCCACTGATTCCCGGCTCCCTGCGCCACCAGATACTCCAAGTTTGCCATGATAGCCCTTGGGCAGGACACCCTGGCATTGAAACCACAGACGCCACAGTTAGAAGATATGGAGTCTGGCCGAAGCTCACGTCGTACGTGAAGGATTATGTTCAATCCTGCGCCGTCTGCCAGAAACGCAAGACTCCAAACCGGCTGGATCCTCCCATTCAACAACCCGAGCTACCGACACATCCTGGAGAGATTGTGGGGATCGACCACGTTGGGCCGCTGATGACACCCAACGGGGTTAGGTATTTACTCACAGTCGTCGACCACTTCAGCAAATATGCTGAAGCATATGTCGTCACCAACACAACGGCAAAGAAAGTGGTCGACGTACTGACGAGGCAATACTTCCCCATCCACGGAGTTCCGGAGAAGATGATCTCAGACCGCGGGACCGCATTTACAGCCGCCGTGACCCAAGAACTGTGCGCCGCCTGGGGCATCAAGAAAGTGCAAACCACCGCCTATCATCCCCAGAGCAACGGGATATGCGAACGATTTCATCGAACCTTGGCCAATATAATAGCCAAGTTGTCACCAAAAACAACCTTGTGGCAAGACGTACTACCAATGGCCCTGGCCGTATATCGTAGCGCTCCGCACGGAAGCACCGGATATACCCCCAACCTACTGCATTTGGGAAGGGAAATAAGGTTACCTGTGGCCGCCGCCTTAGATCTGAACCCTCCGTCCAGTCACGACCAGACACTCAAGTATGTCAAGAGGGCTCAGAAAGCAGCTGCCAAGGCGATTCGCAAGGCATGGTTGAAGCGAGCAAAGATTGCTAATGCAAGACGTACACCTCGCTACTTCAACGCAGATGACAGAGTTTACTTACGTCAGATGGTTCCCCCTCCTGGAGTCTCGACGAAGTTTTGGAGCCCATGGGTAGGTCCCATGCGGGTTGTGCGCCGACTCTCCGAAGTGACGTATGAAGTGGCAGATCTTACCGACCGTTGCCAGGTTGTGCACCTGAGTCGCCTCAAGCCTGCGTTTGAGAGAGGAGTGCCTGACGACGCTTGCATCACACCGCCAATCGCACCAATGCCAGACCAGCGACCCGAACCCGTACCCTGCAGTTGGGAGATGGAAGATCTCATCCTTGAAGATGAAGATAGCTACCCAGTGGCCCGATTCGTGGAAAATCAGGCACCCGAAGAATCAACGGAGAACGCACCTGTGGAAATTCCAGCTGAAAACCCCAAGATCCTGAAAACGGAGAACGCTGCCGAAAACACCAACTCTCGACAGCTCCGCTCGCTTCCCCGACAGGACTATCGTCAGCTTCACTCAGGAAAGCCCTCCAAGCAGCAAAAGACCTGAAACAAAAAAAAAAAGGAAAAAAAAAAAAAAAAAAAAAAAAATTTGAATAATGTTTAAAAATGTTACTTACCGTTGGTGTCATTTCCATATTCGTATCCTTTCTTCACCAATCCGCGATGCTGTCGTGAACGCGCGCGCGACCGCTTGTGGGTTGACACCTCTAGAAGTTCCAGTTTAATTTTCCCAGTTCAGATTCCCCAGTAGTATCTCCCCCCCCTGCCAGTGGAAGGTTAGTGAAGTCGTAAAGGTGAGGTTACACAAGTATTCTTTAGTAGTTGCTGGTAAATCTGAAACGAGTCAAGTAGAAACACCTTAAACACACACTAGATATGGCATCCATGTAGTAACATGTGCATCGTAGTAATAACCCCCAGTTGTCACTAACCATAAGTAGTAGCCCTAAGAAAAAGTGCTAATGTGGAAAGTGGGTGTGTGTGTTTACAGACGGTGATGTCGGGAGGAAAGAATCTGCACGCTATGTTTAATGACGTCGAGCGAAGGATGAACGAAGGGTTGAGCCGAGATGAGAGCCAGTTTGAGGAGCCAGGAGAAGTGCCAGCATTGCCCCGCCCGAGAGGCAGAAATATTGAACCAAGTGCAGTGCTTAGTGACAATGTAGATGTGGATAGAGAGTGGAGCATACTCGAGAGTGGTGTGGATATGATGTGCAATGCGACCAATGCGGAGGATCGGAAACATGGGTGGCACCGCTACACAAGTGCGCTCAAGTTTCTGAAGGGTTGTACACGTGGGAGGCAGCCCATCGCAAGCCCCACCATCGACGTTGACAGCCTAGCTGACGCCCTTGCCCGGAAACTCGTGTTACCACCGGTTACCGTCCCAACGCCACGTGAAATCGCCAGCGAGGTCCTGAACACAATGAAGCCCTATATACCGCCTGCTAATCCCAACCTAGCAGTGCAGATCGCAGAGGTGGTCACCCAGCTGCAGAGCCCAACCTACTCACCAGTACATGACGCTGCTGCCATTGCGGACGCCATATTGGAGAGGTTGAGAGGCCGCGTCGACATGAGCCTGTGCGTACCCGCCCGGATCACAGAAGCCCCACCTGCACCTGAGCCTCTGCAACAAGAAGAGATGACTGAGGATCTGACCTTAGCCGAGGAGTCGGACCAACGGACGACGGATGGAGGATGCATCGCCTGTGGCCAGCAACGAACTCGTCACTCGCGACAGTGGTGCGAGGCATGCCGAGTCTTCCTACGCCGATCCCGCAAAGCCGCAATGGAGGGCCGACCAATCCGCTGCACAGACCTCCGCCATCAGCAGAATCCCGACACCAACAACTGTCGAGGTTGCAGAGCTCAGCGACTGCATGCCCTAGCAGACCAGGCCAGCCATCCGGAAGACTCGGATGACGCCGATGAGGGCATCGGCTTCCGAAGGGGAGTTGACACTCTCTGATACTATTTGATGAGGTTTTACGATTTGCCAGAGCGCACAGCAGTGTAAATCCGGTCAGTTTTCACGTCGTTTTGCTTCACTTGTTTAGACATTTTCTTTACGGTAATTTTTTCCCCTTGGGTATTCCTGGGCTTAAACGTTATTCTAGGGCCCTTGTAACCCCAGGGTCCCACCCCTGAGGCTTACTGTAGATCGCGCGTCATTCAAACGGGCGCGGGCTAGGTCCGCCAGTTCACCACCTGCAGCGCCACCAGCATCACCAGGGTTGCCAGGGCCCAGCTTCCGCCAGCCAACACCAGTGGCGCCACCGTCGCATCCCCCACCTCCAGCGCATGCGCAGAAGCGCCGGTCGGCCCCTCCCAAACCGAAGGACCCCCACGACCGAGCCTAACCCCCTCATTCCATGAGTAGCTTCCTTAGTGGCCGAGAGTACAAGCCCGCCGAGACTGGGGCCCCCCAACACTACTGCAAGTTCACCACTGGTTTCACCCTGACTTCAACTTCTTCTCTTCGACAAGACTGCAACAGCACCTGCCCTCCACAGACTTTCCGACTGGTAGGATCCAACATTATATTTCTGTATATAGACCAAGTGACTTTAGACAGTGATTTTCCTTCTATAAACTGGCGAGCTGGCGCTTACAATACCACGATAAGAGATAGAGACTGAGAATGGCCCTTCCCATAATTTCCCCCTTGTTGTAAATAATTATCTTTAACATTTTCATTTCATTTTGTAAAACTTTAATTCCTGTCCACACGTGGTGTCCACACAAGTGTCCACCACCTAGTCCACCTTGTCTACCCAGTAGTTGTTTATTTTGATACAGTGAGAGAGAGAGAGAGAGTGAAGTAGGAATAGGTAGAGATAGTAGGATTAGAGAGAGTGTGTAATATATATTTGTATTATTCACGGATTTGACAATATAGCACCCATACGGAAGTACTTCTATCTTTCACTGACTTATCTCCTACTGACCAGGTATATTTCACCAGTAAATTCAGTAATAGGTATTTTACAGTAAATTCACTTGCTTTGCTTAATCAACCATTTAACGTAACTTCACTTGACAATATTAACTTCATTTTTATTATTAACTTAACTTCAACTAGTCATAGACTAGTTCCTACTTTCTAAGTAGGTGGTGGCAGCTCTACATCTCCAGGGAATACAGACAGCTAAGGTAAGTTGTATCCGCATTAAAATCATAACAGTAATACAGAATAGGTCCTTGAGGTATCTTCATTTTGATTCTCTCTATTAGATTCTTATTAGATTCCTCTGCTCCCTTTCGAGGGTTCCCATAGTGATAAATGGGGTTACACCCTATTATAGAATTTGACTTGAAATTCCAGAATCTAAAGTTGAGGAAAATTCCCAACATTCTACATTCAACGTTCTAGTAATGTGTACAAAGTTTGTACATTCTACCTACAATCAAATCAGGCTGAAAACGGAAAAATTATTCAAAAAATGAATAGGTATGCCTAATCTTCAAAACAAGGGATTAAAGTGATCCGCAGCAAATGATTAGTTCAACATTAGTTACAGAATCAACTCCTGAATAGTGATGCGACATCGACATCGATGTTTTCAAAACATCAATGTTTTCCAATAAACATCGATGTTTTTAACATCGATGTTTTGATGGCGATGTTTTCACAACATCGATGTTTCTTACCGATGTTTCAATCGATGTCGTACTTCCCCTGATTTGTTGTTCCCATTGGTTTTCTCAATAGTTTACACATTAAAATAATGAATAAAACAAGCGTTAAAATACCAATCGTGATGAATTATTACATTCTTATCTCTTGGAGGAATAAAAATAATAGCTAATTTTCCTACCGATTTTGTAACTGCTTTAAATATTCATTTGGCGAATGTACTGGGGTAGAAATTGACCTATTGATTCATCAGAAGAAAAAAAAAGTCTATTCGAGTAGGTACCTACAAGCAAACGATCTCGAATATTTGTATAATTATGATCATCCACATCGATGTTAAGAAACATCGATGTTGAGAAACATCGATGTTTTTGGTCGATGTTTCCACTCGACATCGATAGTGGATTTCAAAAACATCGATGTTTTCTATCGATGTCGCATCACTACTCCTGAAGGTGGACAACTGCGTTAGGTCTCAAACTTTTCGTTTGAACACAGTGGGAACACTGAGAAAACTTCAGGTCTCTACAGGGCCCTAGTTGAATTGTTGCGCTGTAGAGATGGGTATCGTTACAAAAGTATCGATATTTTGTATCGATACTGTATCGTATTTGAGAATCGAATTTGTATCGTCTGACATTAGTATCGATATTTCAAAATATCGAGTATCGATACTTTGGGGTCATAAAATGTCAATGTTACCTAATATTCTCAAGGAAAATATTTTTTTATCTCTATTTATTCATTTCTTACTATCAAGAGTCCAAGCCCTATTTACACATTTACATTTATTGGTTAATATGTCTTTTAGCTGGGGGTCGTGATCAAAAAATGTAACAGGTAACTAAGTTGTTTACAGTTTAGTACTCCTATTTACGAGTAAATTAGGAATTTAATTACGTTACTAATTACGCTACTCTAGTCCAAAAAATGAGGAAGTAAGTTTTTCTTAGCAATTATCGAAACAACAACAAGACAATTCGAAGTTATGGTTTAAGTGATTTCACTTCATAGGTACTATATCTGTTTCTTAGCTTACCTACAAGTACAATACATACAAATTTCAAGCCTAGACATCGGTCTAGCAAACAAAGCAAGAAAGTTCTGATTGTGAAAATAGAAATTTTTGGAGCGACAAATGTTGAAAATTCCGAAATACTCAAATTTGAAAGTCATAACTGGGAAATCTAGAAGTAGGTAGGTACTCACCTGCGAATTCATTGTTTTTCATAAAATTATTTTGGCTCAAAATGAGAGTCAATACTTAGTTGATTCAAGGGAGCTAGGGTCAGGTAATAAAAGGGTTCCACCTACCCATGTGCTGTCACAGTCCAGTCCTGGCCTCGTTATTGTCTCAAGACGTTTCCTAGAAATCCCAATATGGGATCAGGCTAGTTTTTAATGCGAAAGACCTCCCCCCCCCCCACCAGAGCATGTAGGTACCTGCATGAGCGACTATTCTGAGAAAAGTCTAAATAACTGGTGATTTTACAGCCCTGTCAGTGTCTGAGAGGCTCAAAGTACAACAAGCAGTTTTGTGGAAACCGTGGGCTTCTGGGTAGGAACAAGGAACCAGCACGTGTAGGTCTCCAGGTACCAAGAACCTATCTTTTCCTAGAATCGCCTAGAGGAGCAACCACTTGTGTGTGAACTTGAATACTCTCCGCTCTCTGGACTGAAAAAGAAACAAAAGTCCATTCATACAGCATGAGATAATTAAATCTTAGTATGGTTTTTTCACAGTCAATAGTGGAGATAGAACGCTCCAAAACGGATTTCAATTACTTTTTTTTCTCAAAAACTCCATTCTAAACATTTTGTGGCAATTGCAATAGCCTCATTTTCCTTGAAAATTCGCCAACACGTGAGCTTAGGTATGTCATAGAATGAATTAGGCATCTTATAATGTAAAAACATTAGAAAATTTGGAGAAAATACCCACTGCAAATTTTATTGAACATTTTCTCCATAATAATATAATTTTATCCGAGTTGAGACCCAACAGCCTCCTTACCTTCTTCATATTTTTATTTTTTAGCCATTATGTTGAATTGTCCGCGAGAACTTAATCGATATTCAATATTTAGAAATATCGGATCCAAAGTATCGATATCCGAAAATATCAGATAGTACAGTATCGATACTAAAATATCGAGTATTGGTATAGAAGTATAGATATTTTAAAATATCGGGTATCGATACCCATTCCTATTGCGTTGTTTACAGCCTACTCAGTTGTAAACTTGGCAACGTTCCTTGTATGTAGGGAAAGTAAAACGTTATACAATTAGTAAATCAATTGAGTTGGGTAACTGCCCTTTGATAAGTATATGTACTCGTATTATAAAACGAATTAATTGTAAACTGACGATGCAGGAAACAAATCAACCATAATTCCTACCTAATTTTGAATTCAAGAGTTTTTTCATTCAAATAATAGTTCATCTCTTACCATCGGGTTACTTGGCAAAGTGCGCGATAAAATGTCTCGATGACGCTGCTGCAAGACGGAAATATTAATTACACTCGGAGACTATTAGAAATCTCAGGGATGTCAGATCAGCTGTGTGATAAATTGAGCCGACTTCTTAACTAGATACTCTATCAAGGTACTCATCCTAGAGAGCTACCTCAAATTGTATAGTATTTCTCTAGGAACTACTGGAATATCCCAGGGAACCATCTACATCCTCTCAATACATTTGAGTGAATTGTTTCCCCACTCCTAAAGATAATTTTCAATTCACTATTATATTTTATTGTACTAGATACGTTTGGTAGACAAGGTCTCAACTCAAACTTTGCGTTCGATCGTGGTGGTAAAACTGTTGAATCTTCTGGGTTTTAATTTGCATTGTTTGTAAACCTTTTCAGCGGAAAAACGTGGCAACCTTCCTCGTCCATAGGAAAATTATGCCGTTTCTTTCTAGTTGCGGGTTAGTAGTTACGAAACAGCGCTCTATCTATCTAACTGAGACCAGAGATGGGCGAATTCTTATTCATAAATACGATTATGAATACAAATCATATCTGCTATTTTATGATTATGAATACGAATAAAGGTATGAATATGAATAAGAATATGAATATGTATACGAATACAATCGTATTCACTCTTAGAATACGATTTTCCCCCGTATTCCTATTTTGAATACGATTTTATGATTTTTTCTATAATTTCCCTAAAAATCGAATTCTTTAAAAGATTTTCCCTGAAAATCATACTTTTTCTTATAATTTTCTCCCGAACTCTGGACATATGTTTAACCTAACATTGTCAAAATAATCAATCATAATTCGAAACGCTCACAAATTCTTATAGAATTTTCCACGCAGAATCGAATGAGACCAACCCCAGGTCGCTACGACTAACCGAATAGAAAGTACGACGAAATTTCCGCAGAAACTGTTATTTTTTTTAACGATTGCACTGAAAATCATTACAAAATCATGATTTTCACCGGACATATCGCCGTATTTTCTATTCAGTTGGTCGTAGCGACCTGGTGTTGGTCTCATTCGATTCTGCGTGAAAAATTCTATAAGAATCTGTGAGCGTTTCTAATTTGTATTAATTATTTTGACAATTGTACGGAATAAACACGACCAACATTCCGGGAAAAATCATAATTTGTTTATGATTTTCAGTGCAAATTGTGAAAAAAATTACGATTTTCACCGGAAATTTTGTCGTAGTTTCAATACGTTTGGTCGTGGCGAGCGTTTCGAATTTGTATTGATTATTTTGATAATTTTAGGGAATAAATACGACCAAAATTCCGGCAAAAATCATAATTTTTTTTATGATTTTCTGTGCGAATCGTAAAAAATACGATTTTTAGCGGAATTGTCGTCGTACTTTCTGTACGGTTGGTCGTAGCGACCTGGGGTTGGTCTCATTCGATTCTGCGTGAGAAAATCCTATAAGAATTTGTGAGCGTTTCGAATTTTGATTGATTATTTTGACAATGTTAGGTCAAAAATATGTCCAGAGTTCGGGAGGAAATCATAAAAAAAGTATGATTTTCAGGGAAAATCGTTAAAAAATTCGATTTTTAGGGAAATTATAGAAAAATCATAAAATCGTATTCAGAATACGAATACGGGGGAAAATCGTATTCTTAGTGTGAATACGATTGTATTCGTATACATATTCATACCTGTATTCGAATTCATAATCATAAAATCGCAGATATGATTTGTATTCATAATCGTATTTATGAATAAGAACTCTCCCATCTCTGACTGAGACCCCCTCAACCGATAGCCCTTTGAGCCGCTAAATTCTCCATGGAACTTGAACATTTTTTAGAATTTATTTTGGGCCTAATAGGACTGTCGATGAGGTATTCACTGAGGTATTCCTGGCTGAGATAATGTTTAGAGTGGGGGAAAATGGGGTGTACACCATATGAATCAGTGATCCTCCAAGGGTCAGAATTTCCAACTATGTGGAGCCTCACTGATGCTCGTGCTAAACCAGCTTTGTCATGGAATAACAATTTCGGCGAGTTGGTGTGGAGTTATGGGAATTTTCCCTTTCATTCTTCGTGTTTTCAAAGAATATTTTGTTACCACGGATGACATGATTTCTCCTACTGTTTTCAGTATGTTTTTAGTATGATTACCAAGCTAGTATGTACTTTTTCTCGTGAAAATCGTACTAACACAATAGTTACTGATGATTCAGAGAAATAAATTTGAACTGATTGGCACACTTACATATTCACCTAATCCTTCTAATTCGTCTTCAAATTGTGCCTACGGATAAGAAATGTTTGTTATTTGTAAGCAGTTTAGATAACAAGGATCAGATTTCTACTCTGAGATAGTAGGTAAAAGATGATAGATAGATGAAATGTTTACTCATAATAGTTACTGATTCGATTCGGAAAAATAATTTTAAACTTATTGGCAAACTTACATAATCTCCAACCTCCTCCTCCATCGGATAGGATTCTTGTGCCTACAGATAAGAAATATTTGTTATTTGTAAGCAGTTTACATACTATATATGCAGATATTCCACTCTGAGATAGTAGGTAAAAGATGATAGATAGATGTAATTTTTACTCATAATAGTCACTGATTCGATTCAGAAAAATAATTTTTAACTAATTGGCAAACTTACATATTCTCCAACCTCCTCCTCCATCGGATAGGAATCTTGTGCCTACAGATAAGAAATATTTGTTATTTGGAAGCAGTTTACACAACAAGGATCACATAATCTACTTTGATAAAATAGGTAAAAGATAGAAGATAGATGTTATTTTTACTACGTCAAAAAAAGGGTATTTTGGAATTTCATACCTTAGTGTAAGAAACCCCTGTGCTTTCCTGATGATCGATATCTTCCCCGACAAGACGAGGGCCCTGATATATGTTAAATAAATTAATACAACGGGAATAAAACATTATTTTTTCATAATTCCAAAGGAGCTTCTACACCATTATGTACAGCATTTTCCGAATTCAATAAATTACGTTTTCTTAATCGAATTTAACGTTATTAAAAAAATATGTTAAAGCACTACCTACCAAATGAAACAATTTATTAATAATTTGAGTTCAGAATTTGAATCAATCCGCATTTGAAACAATGCTTTTTCCCAAATTAATATATTCAAAGTTGGAGTGGAAACGAGGTCATCCGGCTAGTCTCTTTCAAACATGAACAAATTAATAGAAAACATATTGTTTAGTAATGCATGCATTCCAGGGGACGTCCCATTAGATAAGCATTAGTTCAAATTAAACCAGTTGGTAGGTAAGCGATAATAAATGTATTTTTATGTATTTCTACTGCACAAAACTGTTTCATTGAATATAGTTTAGGTTGTTAGTATTTTGAAGTGGATAGTGGACTATCCCCCACCCTCCTCGCCCGTATCCACCATAACAGCATATGAAACTGGAATTTGAACGGTATTTTAAAATCCATGATATATCATGGGGAAGGGGGGGGGGGGTGAACTCGAATTCATGTTGAGTATCGTATATATACGATACTCAACATGAATATGAGTTCACCCCCCCCAACTTGAGTCCTGGCACCATGGTGGTACAGAGAATAATTCATGAAAATCCAGAGGTATATATTTTCAAAGCAATAAAAAGACCAAAATTTTGAAAAATCGTATATTTTGTTGATAGTATCCCCCAACTCCGCCTCCAAGGCTACTAACGATTCTCAGGTAAAATATTGTGCACCTCGGAAGAATCTCGCAAATGAAAACGCATGTTTTGGTTTATTTTTTTCTATATCGAACCTTTGGAATCGACCAAGAAAAAAAAATTTCAACACCCCCTCAAAATTTGTTGGTTTACGTTTCAAGGTACGTAGAATCCAAAAATCCAAAATCTAATAAAAATATGGCCGGCCTTCCCCCTACGCAGCACTTTCCTTAGTTACCATTTGGTATGTAGGCTCCATTTGGGGTCTGTTGAGCCCCGAAGCTTTAGGTTGATGTCGGTCACTTCTAAGGGTTGAAAAATAAGGGCTGAAAATTTCAAAAAACCCTAGCTCAAACACTTTTGATATAAATTTTTCTTCAATTTAAAATAGTATTGAATTTTTTGAGACCCCGCGGAGCCCTGTAGGACCAACCGTTCGCTCCCTGCGGGAACTATACTCTTGCCTTTATTTAAAGAGCTCTGGGATTTTTGAAGGCCCCGAAGGTTTGGCATCGCTGCAAGAATCCGAGCCCCAGCGGAAGGTCGAGGTATACCTGCGCGACCCCTCCGCCCGTGAACCCCCCAGCCCCCCAACAGTTTACCCTCTTCTGCAAATGCACACTTGATTCACAAATTATTTCGATCATCCCATCACCAAAATCGTGATCAGCGAGAAAAATTGAACATATCGAGTATAAACTCGAGGCAGGTACGATTAAAACTCAGCAGCCCTCTCCCGGCCAATCCACCCAAACGAATTACGCCCTCTTCGCCGAATTACAGGAAATTTGGACTCATTTTCATCAGAATAATTAGTACGTTACGAATTTAAATTACAAAAAATGTTCACCGAACGATAAATAATTAAATTGTATGTTGATAGAAGAGGAAGAAGGAAGAGGGATGATGGGTTTTGACCACGAAGGGTTGTGACCGTTTTCACCGCAAGGTTTCACCGCAAGGGTTTTCACCACAAGGTGAGCACCTTGCAACGTTGCCACCTCTTGGCAGGGAAGGGGTTTTGGAACCCGCGGTCCAGAGCTCTTTAAATAAAGGCAAGAGTATAAAGGGTTGGACTTACAATAAATCAGTAACACGAGTGTGAATCCCTTTTTTTTCCTTTATTAGGCGTGATCAACTGTTATGGTTATTGACGCCAAATATTTATGTGTGTTTTACAAATTAAAAAAATGGTATTATTTCACATACAAAGTTCAAATTTGATGGTACAATGATGTGGACTTCAATGTAACGAAAAAGTTTTTTGTGATGTGTTTAATCATTGCCCAATAGTTCGCTTAGATTTCGTGGCATTTCGGTTGAGGTTGAAGCAATGAACAACGGGCATTCAACCAGAAGATGATGGATTGTCAGTTGACAATCGCAGACTTCACAAACAGGAGGAGGTTGTCGTGGCTGGGTAGTCATCAGATAACCGTGTGTAAGTCGTGTATGTCCAATCCGTAGTCGTGTAAGAATAACTTCTTCTCTTCGAGAATGGGTTATTGTTCCGTCATTAAGTAGGTACTTTTGTCCTACTCGAAGAGCTCCATGGACGTACATCTTTTTTTATATGCCAGAGATTTTGGTGGTCCATGTTCATCCATTGGGAGTGCCATGCTTTCCAGATTGCAGTTTTAATGACGGAGCAATAATCAGAACGAATGTGGAGTTGGGATGACACTGGAAGAATCTCACTAGCTTGTTTGGCAGCACGATCAGCTTCTTCGTTGCCTATTATTCCTACGTGGCCCGGAACCCAACAAAAAACTATTGATATACCATTCGTATGGTGATGGTGTACTCTATTAAGTATATCAATAATTAAGGGGTGCGAGTCCACTCCATGATTTATGGCTTGGAGAGCGCTCAACGAGTCTGAACAAACTTTGAGTCTTTCCCCAGAAGGATGAATCCCGATGAATTCCCGGATGAGTGTGAATCCCAAATCCCTAATCTCCGTTCAAATTTTAGCTGACCAAAATGCGATCGCTGTTCGCTTCTGAGTTATACTCAGTTTTGCGTCCTTAGCAACCAGTAATAAAATTTCCTAGTGACGGCACCCACAACTCCCTATTTCTTCATATTGAGTGTGAAGCGTGTATTTCGTCAAAATAAACACATGAAGCGAAAATGGATAGTAGGTAGCGGCAATGGCGAGTGATCTACACAGAAAAATAATAAAGCTTTGTGTAATAATTTGCAGCGTTTTTAAAGCATTAACCCCCCTTTCTCTATTTCAAAGCCAAAATTCAAAATTCCGGCAACGTAGTGCACAACTACCGCGTCGAACAAAAAGAGAATCTCGCAAATCGGTTGAAAACTAAGGCCTGGGTAGAGTACACAAGATTTAATCACACACAGACATTCACTCTTATTTTTTTTCGCGGATTTGGATTCAGAATGGTCTAAACGGATAAGTATGTGGTTATTTTTTTCTGTTGAGTGTTGTCGTCCTTCACCCGAGATTAATCGCATAAGGACGCCCACGTCTTACTGTGGGACGTCCTAAAAACGAAAATAATAGGTGATATAAATGGCAGGAAAGACTCCCAACCTGTGGAAAGCCTGTCTTGTGTTGCACATTGCAACACGCCTGATTTCGCGACACACATGACCAAGAAGCCAGAAGACCTCGCCACCACCTGGAATTTCGTAGATTCCATAAATAGTCGAAAATCCTTCAAATTAAATAGTATTATTAATATCATCAAACCAACGTACTTGTGGGGAGCATTGACTTGCTCGTGCCCATTTCGGAAGTACACGTTCTAGGGTCTGATATGAGAAAATGGGTAAGTACTTAATAAAGTTCGAGTTTGAGATAAACAAAACATAGGTACTTTACAAGACATGCATACATCACCTCTGCATCATAGCCCCAAGCGGCCTGTAACATTGCATTCAAGTTTAACCAATGAAATTGTCAACAAATGTATTATTACTACTTAATGAAATTTTATAATATAAAATTAGGTTCGAGTCCTATTATTTGTTTATGCTGCCTTTCAAAGTAAAAATATAGAAGTGTATCGAGAAGATTTTTTCATCTTTCGAGATAAACGCATTGTAGCGCGGTCAAAATGGGTTTTTCACAGGAAAGTTTTGGTGGGTTTATAATTTCTTCTACTCCTTAAGTTTTTGGGGTGCTGAATTCGAATCTGAGGTTTGCCACCAAAATTTCGTGACGGAACATGAAAAAATGCAAAAAAGTGATTTTTGGTGTTTTTCGCCTATAACAAAAATGTTTAATTTTGACCACAGAAATCGATTCGGTTACTAATTTTCTTCAAGAAAAACCTTCAGATACTAATGGTAAGTAAAAGGAGGGAAAAATCCCGCGAAAGAGTAATTTCGCCACGAAACGTATTAGGTCGTTTTCCCGAAAGTTGGGTGAAGTCAAGATACGACTTTCTGGCTTGGCACGGCAGTATTTCTTCACCTTCGTGCATTTATTCGAGCATCCCAGTTCACAATGACCCCAAATTATGTTTTGAATTCCCCAAACTCATGTGGCCACGTAGTCATTGTCCCTTCGTGCACTTATCTTACTGCCAAAGTATATATATCTATTTATCAAAAGCAGTGCCCTCCATCGATCTGTTAATTGCCATTGATAATATTGTTCCAGCAAATGAACACCTTGCGAAAACGTGCTTTTCGATTGAAAAATTTTTATTTTTTAAAATTTAAAGTTTTTTTTTGTGTGGAAAAACCCGATTTTACGGCTTATTTATTTTGGACGGCAGAATGGATAGATTTCACCCATAGACTTGAATTCACACTAAGGTACTGGACTAGCTCCTTCTTTCGGTATAGTAAACTACAAGATAAAAGTTCAAATTAAAATTGTTTGATAAAAGTTGTTTGGCTCACCGAGCCCGGTCTGCTAGGCTCTTCTGCATCTGAAATTGCGAAAATGTTCGTGAAACATAATATAGAATTATTAAGAATAGAAATGGTATCACAATGTGATACAATGTCATTGTCTCATAGATACTCCAAAACAGGGTTTCGTCAGGGGCGAATCATCATAATATTGAAACATCATAATAGGGCGAATCATCATAATATCGAAACATCATAATAGGGCGAATCATCATAATATCGAAACATCGATGTTTTGCTCCTAACATTGATGTTTTACGCTCTATGCAGTGGCGTCAGGTGAGAATATTCGTCAGGCAAACAGCTTAGAGGGATAAACAACAATGAAACATATTGTTTAGTAATGCATGCATTCCAGGGGACGTCCCATTGGATAAGCATTAGATCAGTTTAACCAGTTGGTAAGCGATAAAACTGTTTCACTCGATGTAATTCATTTATTACTTTAGACAAGAAATTCTGACCCCCCCCCCCTCACCATTATCCACCATAACATTTCTAGCGGCGTGGGAGCCTAGAATCTGAAGATCATTTTAAAATCCATGATCTACGATACCCAACATGCGAATTCGAGTTCACCTCCCCCCCCCCCCCCCTTCCACTCACCAATGGTGCCAGTCTGGCACCAAAGCGGAAATACGTCTTAACATTGAAGTTTCATCTATTAGTTTTAATAGGCAGTCCGTCGAGGTTGACGTCCGTATTCAAGGTGAAACAAAAAAAAAACCCACGAAATATGCGGTTTATGGTGTCCTGGCACCATGGTGGCACCACTATTAGTTCCATGGTGGTACAGAGAATAATTCATGAAAATCCGGAGGTATAATGAGAATTTTTCCTCAATTTCAAAGGTTGGGTACAATTAGTAAACATAAAGGAACCGAAATATTGAAAAAACTGATATTTTGTGAATATTATACCCCCACCCATCCCCTCCCCTTGCAAATTTTGGTACTCTGGTAAAATCATGTACAACTCGGAAGTTATTTGAGTCAAACAAAAAAAGAAACACGCAAATCGGTCGGAAATTGAGGCCTGGGCAGATTTTACAAGATTACCCCTGCAAACGCACGTTTTTTGAGCATTAACCCCTCCTTTTCCCCCCTTAAAAAGCAAAATTCAAAATTCCGACGCCGTAGTGCACAACTAGATAGTTTTTCGCGTCGAAGAAGAAAAGAACCACGAAAATCGGTTGAGAACTATGGCCTGGGCAGACGACACAAGATTATGCCCAAAAACGCACGTTTTCTGAGCATTAACCCCCCCTTTCCCCCCCTTAAAAGGCAAAATTCGAAATTCCGGCGACGTAGTGCACAACTAGATAGTTTTCCGCGACGAACAAAAAAAGAACCAGGAAAATCGGTTGAGAACTAAGGGCTGTGCAGACGACACAAGATTTTGTCACACACACACACACACACACACATACACACACACACACACACACACAGACATACACCTATGGTTTTTTTCGCGGATTTGGATTCAGAATGGTCTAAAACGGATTACTGTGTGGTTATTTTTTTTTTCTGTTGAGTGTTGTCCAACTTCACCCCAGATCGATCGCATAAGGACGCCCAAGTCTTACTGTGGGACGTCCTAAAAACGCAGCAAATTATTACACTAAGGTTTATTTTTCTGTACAGACCAAGCGGCAGCAAAGAGCACGGCTTTGCCACTTTCACTACCTACCATGTTTTTGCTTCAAAATCGAGTTGAACTCAACCGCTTCAACATTGAATTTATTTAGATGAAATAAACGTCTCATACTCCGTTCGAAGAAATAAAGAATTCCTTGATTAAGAAATTTGATTACTGGTTGCTAAGGAAGCGTAAACCATTGCTCATTTTCCAAATTTCTCTGTTTTCAAGGCCACGAAACAGCTCCTCGATTGTTTGCCTTGGCTGATGCTGAGGTAGTGGGGGTGCAGCGATACTAGACCCCGCACTGACCCCGCCTTCCCACTGACCGTCGCCTGTCATCCAAAACAATCCCGAAAAATTTATTTTTTTGAACTGCTTGCCATGCATAGCCACGCTAGTTTGTACATCATCCGCAGTCGATCATTCTCTGGTGTGTGCGGACTAATATCCTAGGCAAAAAACGTACTTATTCCATCCTCCTATTTCATTTAACTTCCTCGGTTATGAAATAGTCCCTAAATTTTTTTAAAATTTTCCAAAATCGGCTAAATATTAAGTACTTGCAAAAATGGAATATAAGGAGAATCTCAACAAAAATTGATTTATTCATTTTGCATATTTTTAGTAAGGCAAACAGTGTTTGCTATGTTTGCCTGGAGGAGACGCCACTGGCTCTATGTCTTTGATAAATCGATGATTTGGTCCGATGTTATCGATATGTCGAGGAGTAGGTCTAATAACGTCGCAAGGAAACCACAAAAATCCAAACTCCAGACCAGATAACTTCATTAAATTTACTTTTTTTCGGCAGGCAGGTGAGAAAATCTTTAAGATCCATAGGTGGAGTTTGATCTCATAAGATACCTGGAAGATATCATCCGGTTATGTGGGATTCAAACCCACTAAAAAAACTCCTCCTTTTCTCCCACGTTGGAACTCAGCCCAGAACCGTTCAACACATTACTTCGGGCTGAATTGAATTGAATTTACTTGGAATTAGAAAAACACTTCCCACATATCATTCATCATTTTACATACCAAGATAATTACTGGAAACAATGAGGAATTTCACCGAATTCTGTTTGCATTTTTCCTGAATAGTTAATGGTGTGGGATAGATGAAAATCGGGCTGATTTCGGAAAATAAGTCTCTTATTATTTTTGGGAGACAATCAAAATTTATGATTTCATAAATAACCAGGAAAACGGACGTGAAGCGGGAACGCTCGCTGATTGGGCTGTTCGGATCGCCGTCTCCTCCCAGTGTTGCCCGATGAAACGACGAAATCGTGTTTTCTAAGAGGAAAGTTATCAAACAATAACAGGGGAAACCTAATTTTCCCCATCTTGCTTTTTCTATTTTTTTTTTCTTCAGTTTTTCGATTTCGAACTTTACTGTTTCGTGAAATTTTGCATCTGCAGGCTATAGATTTCTCGATATCAGCTCTTCAAGCGGCTGTAAATGAACTATTCCAGGATGACGTCATTTTCCCGGTTTTTTTAAACGTTCGTATTTTCTACCCTGTTTTGTTTATTCGTAAATTAGGAAGTTCGGGCTGAAAGTTTGCTTTAGGAGGTTTTTCAAGGTTCAAAATCCGATTTTTGGGTCAAAAATAGGAAATTCCGACATGGTGAAATTCCTCATTGGGAAAATCTCTTTATGTTTGGAAGAATAACAATTGCAATCCGAAAGGCATCTGATCATCTATACAATCGGGTTATGGATACGAGGAGGCTATGTGCCACACACACTTGACAGACGTTATAGGGGTTGCGTCGTTGGGATTTTAGTTTTTTATTTCCCCTACCAAATCGTAACCTCCGTAATTTTCTCAATATCACTTGTTTCTCACCCATTTCGTTAAAATTTGTGGCATATCAATTGAGTCAGGTCACACTATGCCTTACCAGACCTAATTTAAAGTTGCCCTATACCTAGTAGATGTTTTATACTACTAGTTGTCTTGAAATACCAACTGACGACCCCACCTTGAAAATCGTCATCATCCGAAAATTCACCAGCCGTAACGTAGCTCTCAAGTGTAGTGTCGAGGCACTCTGGCTGTTCTTCAGCAATGTCTTCCTATAAATCAATGACATCCAGTTACTTCATTTTATTCTTTCAGCTCACAAATACTAGGCTAGGAACGATAATCCCAAAATGTAATGTAAACCCAAAATCAACAAAATAAAAAAAAAGTTTGCAAAAAGTTTGCAGGCGCAGCAATACTTGAAGAAATAATGGATGATATTATTGATCTTACCTACTTATTAATTTGTTCACTCTTGCTTTTTCCCATTCGAAAGTAAGAAAGCTTAATTCTGTAATCGTAGTTAACTATGTTTTATTTTACCATACCGTTGCTGACGTTCTGAGGAAGTTTTACGACTTATAGCTACTAATTTACGAACGGTATTTACTATACTTATTAATAAATTTATTATATATAGTTGTATAAGAGTACTTACAAGTGATGGTTGTCTTGGAACCTGAAATATAACATTCTATGTTTATTTACTGGGTATTTTGCTCTCCATTCATAATGAGCCAGTTTTTCCTTTCCTTTAAACAATATTGATTAAAACATTTTTTAATTTCCCAACGTATAAAACAACGTTTTTACTAATGCTATAACGAATAAAAAGATCCAATGTATCAAAATTTCACCATCCAAAAATTGCAAAAGCATAAAAAAATTTACAGTACTGAACTGTCAAATTTATCAAAATCTCTGAGGTAGGTACCAAGAAGAAAAACGTACATTATTCATATGAACGTACGGACTCGAACAACGTACCTGCTATACATACTAATTTATTATACGGTAGTGTAAGAGTACTTGCACGTGCTGCTGGTCTTGAAGCCTAAAATGAAGGGTCCAGGGAAAAAACCGACTGTCACTTTTTTTAACAAATCGAGTTTTTTATATCGTTGAACTCAGAAAATGATGCTCTTCATTTTAGTAACTAGAAAAAGAGGAAAAACCGACGTAGTCTGAAGTTATAAGGCTTGGAGTTTTTGGTGCACAGGGAAAGAACCGACGATGTCACTGTTCCTTGACTGAACCCCCAACAGCGCTACAGGTGGTCCCCACCACCTTGCCTCTGTGATTCACAACATTTCTTATCAGTTCCGAATTGTTTCCTCCAACGAGTGTGTACTACAGTTTTTTTCCAGTTCCTCGAAATAATTCTGTGTTTATTTTTATAAATAACTTAAATAATTTGAGCCTTCTGAAATTTTGTGGCCCAGCTGCGGTCAAATTTTTCTCAAAACTTCGGCACGAGTGATGTCTGTAAGTATGGTCGAGCTCTTACTTCCCAAAAATGATGTACTTTTTTGTAAATCCTTAAAATATGAATTCGATACCTAATGAGTGGGAATGGTTTTCTTTTGCTTCAGATGGTGAAAACAGTTCAAAAGGCTACCAGAAAAAAAACACCTCTACCTACGTTTGTCAGAATTGAAATTTCATTTTTGCTGTTTTTTTTTCGTTTTACCACTGTAATATAACTAAACGACGTTCAAACAGAAAAAACATGTTTTTTCT
Source organism: Apolygus lucorum (assembly GCA_009739505.2). NCBI lineage: Eukaryota > Metazoa > Arthropoda > Insecta > Hemiptera > Miridae > Apolygus > Apolygus lucorum. The sequence goes on from CM019172.2 coordinate 4,572,787, forward strand.
CCATTGGACGAGAATTGACATCGTCGGTTCTTTCCCTGTTTTTGGGGGGTTTGCTCAGTTTTTGAATTTTTTAACTAGTAAGTAGTATAATAATAGCGTCAACATTTTTTGGAACACTTCAATAGATGTTTTAGTGCATAATACGACTTATTTCAATTTTTTATTTGCATCTAGTCAAACACAATCACGTTTCAAACTTTCAAAATGAGTTTTCTCGTTTTTAAGAAAAAGTGACTTAGTCGGTTTTTTCCCTGGACCCTTCAAATATAAAATTCTATGTTTATTTACTGAGTATTATGCTCTTTGTTCATAATGAACCAGTTTTTAGTTTATTATTTTCAATAATGAACCTTTGGAATCGACCAAGAAACAACAATTTTAACCCCCCCTCCCTCAAAATTTGTTGGTTTGCATTTCAAGGATACGCAGAATCCTAAACTCGAATAAAATTTGGCCGCCCGTTCGCCAAGCACTTTCCTCAGTTAGCATTGACAGTGTAGGGGGGACGGTATCCTCTCACTCTACAAATAATAACAAATCTGACTCCAACAGATAATGAAATGTATTATGAAAAATGAACAAACTTTTGACAATTTTTAGAACGGAAACTGAATTGACACGGATTAATTAGTAGCGAGAAAGCAAGGAAAAAAAACGGCGGCGAAAATTGATGCAGAACAATCAAATCTGAAATTTTGTAACATGTGTTCTAATTGAAAAATTTGGAATTTCGTTAACAACTGTAGTGACACTACAGACACTCCCTCCCGAAGAAACGAACTCGCCGCGATGGAGTCGAGCGTACTGTAGGCAGAAGACTGCTTGGCTCGGGTGGCTCGTCTATAGTCTCCACAGTCTGAGGTAGAGGTGCGAGGACATAAGCCGGCTTCAGGCGGTCTATGGACACGGTGTTTTCTTTGCCCCGCATTGTCACCTTGAAAAATTTGTCGGCTCGCTCAACCACAGGAAATGGTCCGTCATAAGGTGCCTGAAGAGGTCGTCGTGATGCATCATGTCGTACAAAAACTTGCGAACATGTCTGCAAATCAGGATGGACGAACGTATTCTTGGCCCCATGTTGAGTAGTTTGAACTGGTTTCAACTGTTCCATGGTACGTTGTAGACCTGAAACGAACTGCGAGGCTTCCTGCTCAGCTGGAGTGTCGAAAAATTCCCCTGGGAGGCGAAGCGTTGTGCCGTATACCATTTGGGAAGTTGTAGCTTTCAAGTCTTCATGGAAAGCTGAACGGACACCTAGAAGGACAACTGGCAGACGATCAATCCAATTCGGAGATGCATGGGCTCGGAGTGATGTCTTCAGGGAGCGATTCAGTCTTTCAACCAGGCCATTGGCTGCAGGATGAAAGGATGTCGTATGAATGTGGCGCATTCCTAGTATCTTCGACAGGGAACGGAACAACGAGGATTCAAACTGCCGCCCCTGGTCGGTTGTGATTTTCAGCGGTACTCCGAAACGACTGATCCAACCAGAAAGGAGAGCCTGAGCAACTGACTCGGCTGTTGAATCAGCAACAGGAATGCATTCTGGCCAGCGAGAGAAACGATCGATGCACGTCACACAGTAGGAGTAGCCTTGGCATGATGGAAGAGGGCCAATAAGATCAACATGGATATGAGCGAATCTTTCTCCAGGTACCACAAATTCGCCAGGAGGACTGACTGTGTGCCTCTGAACCTTAGCACGTTGGCAACTGGTGCATGAACGGGTCCACAAACGACAATCATGTGCCATTGACGGCCAAATGAACCTCGTTTTCAGCATCTTCTGAGTGGCTTTGTTTCCTGGATGGGAGAGGTTGTGAACAATATCGAAAGCGACTTTGCGAAAATTGGGTGTGATATATGGCCTTACACGACCGGTAGAGGTGTCACAGTACACAGGAACGTTCGAATCAAACATACAAAGTTTGATCAAGTTCAGGGAACTAGAAACTACCAAAGCTTTCAATTCATCATCAGCTTCTTGTTCTTCCGCGAGTTTGACCCAGTCAATCTCAGTCACGTGAGTAACAGCCTCAACTCGGGAAAGCGCATCTGCCACCATGTTATCCTTTCCAGATATGAAACGAATATCAGTGGAGAACTGCCCGATGAAATCGAGGTGTCGAGCTTGCCTTGGACTTGCTTTTTCCAAATTTTGTCGAAAAGCGAAAATTAGAGGCTTGTGGTCGGTAAAAATAGTGAAAATTCGACCTTCCAACAAGTACCTAAAATGCTTGATGGCTTCATAAATGGCGAGCAGCTCCCTATCATAGGTGCTGTATTGAGTTTGTGCTGGACTCAATTTCTTGGAGAAGAAACTCAATGGTTGCCAATGCTCCTCGACTAGCTGCTCAACAACAGCACCGATCGAAGTGCCTGATGCATCAACTGACAATGAAAGAGTCGCATTGTGAAGTGGGTGAGCGAGGAGTGCTGCACCTGCCAAATCGTCTTTGCACTTAGCGAAAGCTTTCTCTAGCTCTGGTGTCCATTGAATGGGAGTTTTGTCACGCTTTTTGCAACCGTCATGAAGTGCATGAAGCATGGCTTGGCTCTCAGCGGCGTGTGGAACAAATCGCCGGTAGAAATTTAGCTTCCCTAGGAAACGACGTAGCTCCTCGATTGTTGTTGGCTTAGGATAGTCTCTTATTGCTGCTACCTTGTCAGGGAGTGGACTAGTACCTTCAGCAGTGATCAAATGACCCAGAAATTTAACTTCTGTCAGGCCAAATTTGCTCTTTGAGGTGTTCACTACAACTCCATACTGACGAAACCTATCAAAAAGTTGCTCGAGATGTTGTAGATGCTCCTCCTTGTTTGCAGAAGCCACGAGAACGTCATCAATATAGGGAAAACAAAAATCGAGACCTTGAGTGACAGCATGAATGAAGCGCTGGAAACTCTGGGCAGCATTTCTGAGACCAAATGTCATCACGGGGAATTCAAACAACCCAAAAGGCGTGACAATGGCTGTTTTGGGAATGTCAGCTGGCTCCATGGGGATTTGATGGTAGGAGTCCAGGTCGACCGTGCTAAAAACGCATTTCCCTGCAAGATTGTGAGTGAAATCACGTATGTTGGGAAGAGGATAGCGGTCTGGTATCGTAACGGCATTCAAAGCACGATAGTCCCCGCATGGCCTCCAGGTGCCATCCTTCTTTGGGACCATATGCAATGGGCTGGACCATGGGCTGTTGGATGGTCGGCAGATACCCTGTTCGAGCATGTACGAAAATTCGGCCCGTGCAATGGCCTCTTTTTCGGGAGACAATCTCCTTGCTCGTGCACAGATGGGAGGTCCCTCAGTCAGAATATGGTGCGTGACGGAATGCTTGGGCGCTATTTTTCCAACAGAATTCGGATTTGTCAAATCAGCGTAACGATGAATCAGGGCTTGATAAGGAGAGTCGTTTGTCGGGCCTACAGTAGAAATTCCAACGCATGAAACGTCTTGGAGTATGCCGGAAACATGAAGAGACGTGCAGTTATCAACTAGTCTCCGACCCTTGATGTCGATCAGTAAGCCAAAATGATGTAAGAAATCAGCACCAATTATTCCCTTATCTACTGCAGCGACGGTAAATGGCCAACGAAAGGAACGGCGCAAACCAAAATCTAATTCGAGAATTTTTCGCCCATATGTGTTGATGATGGTCCCATTGGCAGCATACAGTTGGAACTCGCCTGGTTTTGGAGTTGCGTTAGCACGATTAGTTGGAGGGATGACAGAAATATCCGCGCCACTATCGACTAGAAACTGGTACCCTGTGGACCTATCGGAAACAAATAGGCGACGTTGAGTGAGGGCCGCTGCATCAGTCGCCTCTAGCGACGGCCTTGGGAGTTTTCCGAAGACTCATTACGATTTTTGGACTGATTGGGAGAAGATTTCGCCTGAAAAGTACATGGTGTTATACATTTAAAAGCTTTTTCTCTGTAACGATGGTGAAATTTGCACACACCATCAAAATGGGTTGGTTCTGCCCCCATTCGAGAGCGTGAGGAACTTCGTGCACGAGGCATCTTATCACGTAGAACTGCATCAATTCGTGATGATAAGTTGCGAATTTCAACCAAAATTTGTTCCAGAGTAGTACTATTTTCCGTTTTTTGTGGTGAATGCAAGCTACTTAGGTTACTATTACTCGAACTACTTGTACTTGGCTTGTGTTGAGCTATGGCACTTACAGCAGGAGTAGACATAGAAACAACTTCGTTAATTTTGTCTGCCATGGTAGTGAGTTGACCTAGGTCGTCCGTACTAGTGGTGAGAATGGCCTGAATTTGGGTCGGAAGGCGCTGTAGCCACAGAGACTTAAGTAAGACGTCACTTACTTTACCTCCTGAAAGATCTTTCATCTCACGTAGTAGCTGGGAAGGACGCTTTTCTCCAAGCTCCAGGTCGCTGAGGAGTTTCCGCAGTTGTTTCTCTTCAGAATCGGAATAGTGGTCTTCCAGGCGCTGACGTAAGGTGGTATATAGGTTTTCGGCTGGAGGTTCTAGAATGATGTCGCTCACGCAGGCTAGAACGTCACTCTCCACAGCTCCGACCAACGTGTGATACTTGGTGACATCATTAGTGATTCCCGCGTTGAAAAATTGAGAATCCAATTGTCGGAACCAAAGTTTTGGGTTTTTCTTCCAAAAAGGCGGAACTTTTATAGCCACTCTGCTCACCTGTACCGGTGCCTGCAGTTGTGCTCCAGCAGGTAGTGGGGGATCCATACCGCAAAACGAGTCACAGATCACGTCGGGGTCACCACTTTTGTAGGGGGGACGGTATCCTCTCACTCTACAAATAATAACAAATCTGACTCCAACAGATAATGAAATGTATTATGAAAAATGAACAAACTTTTGACAATTTTTAGAACGGAAACTGAATTGACACGGATTAATTAGTAGCGAGAAAGCACGGAAAAAAAACGGCGGCGAAAATTGATGCAGAACAATCAAATCTGAAATTTTGTAACATGTGTTCTAATTGAAAAATTTGGAATTTCGTTAACAACTGTAGTGACACTACAACAGATTTTGATGAACTTTGGCATACAGGCTCCATTTGGGGTCTAGTTGTGCCCCGAACTTCTAAGGGTTGAAAAATAAGGTTTGAAATTTTGAAAACGCCCTAGCTCAAAAACTTTTGATATAAAGGTATCGTTTTTTCTTCAATTTAAAATAGCATTTTTGGAATCGCATGGAACCACCCAGAGCTCTGTGGGACCAACCGTTCGCTCCCTACGATAACTTGAGGGTTGGACGATAAATCAGAAACACGCGTGTGAATCGCAAAACAGGCCTAATCTCCGTTCAAATTTTAGCTAACCAAAATGAGATCGCTGTTCGTTTGTTCGAGTTGTAACTATTCAGTTTTGCATCCTTAGCAACGAGTAATCAAATTTCTTCATGAAGGCTCCCACAACTCTTTATTTCTTCAACTTGAGTGTGAAGAATTTATTCCCTCAAAATAAGATTGATTGAATGTTTAGGCGAGGGGATGAGTTATTAGGCGTTTCCTCATCATACAATTTTACTCGTACTCAAACGTTTTCGCCGTTAGGCATCATCAGGAGCATTGAGTATAATAAGGGGTTGGCTCCCACTTCCTCCTCTAACCATTGTCAAAAGCCTGGACTGCAGGACATGTCGTGGTACCTTGGTAGGGACATTGGATGGTGCAGCTTGCTTGGTTTTCGTGTTTGTGGTACTATTCTTAATATTTCTTAGGTTCTCCGTTATACACGGGTTATTTGCGAATTTTTGGGGCTTATCCTTTTGCCGATTCATTGAAAAAACGTAGGTTTTACGTTTAGTTCTTTGGACGAAGATAATGCACTGCACAAAGGCATCCAGCCATCGGTATTTCGTCAATTTGCATATATAATTTACCGGATTTAGTAGACAAATTGTTAGAAGGGTTGATTTTCACGTAAATATCAAAAAATAAAAAACGGCGAAAAATCCCCTCGTGCTTGTAGGTAGTTCATGGCTTTCCAGGCTTTTGACAGTGGTTAGCAGTCCAGGCTTTTGACAATGGTTAGAGGAGGAAGTGGGAGCCAACCCCTTATTATACTCAATGCTCCTGATGATGCCTAACGGCGAAAACGTTTGAGTACGAGTAAAATTGTATGATGAGGAAACGCCTAATAACTCATCCCCTCGCCTAAACATTCAGGAAAATCCTTGCGAATGGCAACGACAACGAATAAGATTGATTGTGAAGCGAAAATACATTTGGTAGGAGGTGACAAAGGCAAAACGGTGTTCTTTGCAGGCGTTTAAAATATGTATAGTTTCATTTCACTCAGTTATGCTCCGTTTTGAGAGCAAACACAACTCTCGGATGATGATGTTTTTTGGTGACTTTCTATCAAAATTCGTTTTCGTGACGATTTTTCAGTTTATGTGCCAAAGCAAAGACATGAAAATGTCAATAATGTTAATATTGATCATAGCGAAATAATCATGGTTGGTAGGTTGTAAAAAAGGAAAGCCTTGTTTTTTAAAGACGAGTGATCTATACAGAACGTATATTATTAGTAACTATTATAGTGTCTCAAGTTTATCCAGCAGAGGAATATACCGAGTACTCTTGCTTGCGATGATTCTTATTATTTCATGTGTAGTTTTGTAGTAAATCAATCTGTGATCTCTTTGCCGATGCTGTGATTTTATTTGACTGTGATAATGGGAATGTCTGTGATCGTGTTTAATTGTATATGTGTGTGTGATTAGTGTGTTGCGTGTTTTGAGCGTTGGACCGGGGTTCTTGGCCGGCCTGGGGGCGGCCCCCTTGGCGCTTTTATTGAGGTGTGCGGTTTGCCTCTGCGGTAGACCGCACAGTTCGTAGGGCTACCTCTCCAGTAATGGATTGGTGGCCCCGGGAGCCGCGATGGTGGGTGGGTCCGGGCCGGCACGGTAGCGCCCCACACACACCTTATTCCTGGGAGTACCGATCACACTAGTTCCTATTACACTTAGTTCCTGTTCTTCATCGTTTTTTATAGTTGTAGCTCTTCATTGTTAACTTTTTTGCCTAATTATAATTGTTGTTGATGCCTTGCCCTACATGTTAGATTTAGATAGTAAGTTAAGTAGCAATATTTGTATCGACTTATACTATGTACATATATGTACCTACAGTATGAATAATAAAATATCAATATCAATATCAAAAATAACATACCGTTCTGTAATAATTTGCAGTGTTTTGAGTGTTTATTAAATTTGGACGAAAGTTGTTCCCTAATTATTATTTAATTGAAAATATTATGAAACTTGGAACAGCCTGGCACTTCAAAAATTAATGTAGGTACTTTCTTATTTCACATTTATGTGTGCTTATAAGCATTATTCCACTTACTGGAACAGGAGGCTGACTGGAGTAGGAATGAGATTTGCCATTCGGCGGCTTGTAATTCTTCGGTAAGCTTTTTTTAATCTATACAGGGAAAAAAGTACATAATGGGTCTTACAAATTTTCATAAACATTAAATTTGTATATTAATTGAATATTAATGGAAATTTAGGGTTTTTCGAGGTATTTTTAGTTTATTTTTTGAAATCGGAATCTGAACTACAGACACTTCCTAAACCACAGCAAGTGAACCACATACCACCACCTTGAGGGGTCTTCGCCAGGTTTCCAACATTCCCTCATATTATTCTACTAATCTATGATCTTTTTGCACTGTTAGTTTCACAGCATCCATTATGCTATATGCAGTCATAATTTCCTCAAATAACGAATTAATTCCTCTCAATACAAGATAGGTAATGTTCTAATGTTGGCAAGTAAATGTTATCAAGTAAATGTAAATCTAATGTTGGCAAGTAAAAAAAAAGTCTGCCAAGTGGGTGTGGCACATAGCTTCCTCGTATCCATAACCCGATTATATAGATGATCCGATGCATAGTACCTAGTTAATCTCAAAACACCAATCTCTAAGTACCTTTCACTACCCTCATAGGGGACCATCTACACGCTAATCTGGACAATCCTAGAAAATTTCATCAAATTCGGACGAAAAATGTAAGTGCGGTAGTGATTGGAATCAAAAAATTTCTTAGCAAGACTGGGAGTCGAACCTGGGACACCTGGGTGTAAGTCCAGAACTTTGCTCACTGATCTACAAAGGGATTGATTGGCTTTGAGATCCTCACCTCAGACGCAACTGTTACGGCTGTTACAAGAATTTTACGATTGCGCATGCGCAGAGGCTACTGTAAATTTTAAGGCCTTGATTTTCATGGGGGACCATCTAAACACTAATCTGTAACATCCCTGAAAATTTCATTGAAATCGGATGGAAACTGTGGAAGTTATGGCCGTTACAAGGAATTCACGTTTGCGCATGCGCAGTCGCTTCTATCAGTCCGAGGATGATGATTTTCATAGGGGACCGTCTACACACCAACCCGCACAATCCCTGAAAATTTCATCGAAATCGGACAATAACTTCGTATAGTTATGCGCGTTACAAGGAATTCATGACAGACACACAGACACGGAACCAAAATTGTTCAGAAAGGTCTAAAACGCAAAACGCGAGTGAAAATTTTGATTTTGGAGAACTTTTTTTATTCATCCTTGAAAAGTGAAAACAAAGCTTCCGCTACCTTGGTAGACTCGGAAGCAAAAAAAACTCAAGTTACCAACATACCTATCCCTAAGAGGTGTTCCAGTTATCAACGAGTGTTGACCAGCTATCACCAGAGGAGATTCTCCAGTTATCTCCAGGAAGGTGAGCTGACGTTTCAGTTTACTTTTGAATTTCAGGTTCAAGGAGCGTATTTCCAGTTGTACAATAATTTCTCACTCCTCATCTGGCAGATAATAGTGACAATAACAGGTACTAACAAGTGCTAACACTCCCCTGGTGAACATTGGACCCGGTTGAATTCCCCAAAGAAAATCAAAATGTGGTTTTGAATGGAAAACGACGAATCCAAAATAATAATAACAAGAAATAATCGACTCTCTAAGCACGGTTTCATCCCTCAAGGCTTCTTTTATTAAATTTCTTTGTAGCACGTCATCTCCTATTTTTGAAAAGTATGCAGTAGTGAGTTTCATGTGTATTCTTGGTGTCGACATACTCCTATTTTCTCATTGTCATACTGTGAATATAACCGCCACCATGTAGGCGAGCGTGAAACCCATCACCACCTAATGGTCCGAGTTTTGCGACATTTGAAAGGTAGTTGGGGGCTGCCCTGAGATGGCTAAGAAAAACTTACCAAAGCCGCAACTCTTTTTAGGACGTCCCACAGTAAGACTTGGGCGTCCTTATAAGATCGATCTGGGGTGAAGTTGGACAACACTCAACAGAAAAAAAAAATAACCACACAGTAATCCGTTTTAGACCATTCTGAATCCAAATCCGCGAAAAAAACCATAGGTGTATGTCTGTGTGTGTGTGTGTATGTGTGTGTGTGTGTGTGTGTGTGTGTGTGTGTGACAAAATCTTGTGTCGTCTGCACAGGCCTTAGTTCTCAACCGATTTTCCTGGTTCTTTTTTTGTTCGACGCGGAAAACTATCTAGTTGTGCACTACGTCGCCGGAATTTCGAATTTTGCCTTATAAGGGGGGGAAAGGGGGGGTTAATGCTCAAAAAACGTGCATTTTTGGGCATAATCTTGTGTCGTCTGCCCAGGCCTTAGTTCTCAACCGATTTTTGTGGTTCTTTTTTTGTTCGACGCGGAAAACTATCTAGTTGTGCACTACGGCGCCGGAATTTCGAATTTTGCCTTTTAAGGGCGGGAAAGGGGGGGTTAATGCTTAAAAAACGTGCGTTTGCGGGCATAATCCTGTAAAATTTGCCCAGGCCTCAATTTCCAACCGATTAGTGAGTTTCTTTTTTTGTTTGACTCAAATAACTTCCGAGTTGTACATAATTTCACCCGAGTACCAAAATTCGCAAGGGGGGGGGGTGTAGTGGGGGATAATATTCACAAAATATCCGATTTTTCAAAATTTCGGTTCCTTTACTGCTTACTAATTGTACCCAAGCTTTGAAATTGAGGAAAAATTCTCATTATACCTCCGGGTTTTCACGAATTATTCTCTGTAGCACCAAGGAAATAATAGTGGTGCCACCATGGTGCCAGGACACCATAAACCGCATATTTCGTGCTTTTTTTTTTGTGTTTCACCTTGAATACGGATGTGAACCTCGACGGACCGCCTACTAAAACTAATAGATGAAAGTGCAATGTTACGACGTATTCCCCCTTTGGTGCCAGACTGGCACCATTGGTGGTGGTTGGGGGGGGGGGGGGTGAACTCGAATTCGCATGTTGGGTATCGTAGATCATGGATTTTAAAATGCTCTTCAGATTCTAGGCTCCCACGCCGCTAGAAATGTTTTGGTAGATAATGGTGAGGGGGGGGGGGGTCACTATTTCTTGCCTAAAGTAATAAACCAAATTACATCGAGTGAAACAGTTTTATCGCTTACCAACTGGTTAACTGATCTAATGGTTATCCAATGGGACGTCCCCTGGAATGCATGCATTTCTAAACAATATGTTTTCTTTTACATCCCACGGTTCAGTATCCTGCAGGGATGCGAATGATGAGTTAAAAACAACTAAGGAGAAACTATTCAAGAGATCTCTCGATAATAAAATATCTTTCTTGATTTATATATATTCATATACTCGTATTTAAGATCTCTCGATATTAAAATATGTTTCTTGATAATATGGTGAGTTTTAAAAGTTTTATAAAACTCACCATATTATCAAGAAACATATTTTAATATCGAGAGATCTTAAATACGAGTATATGAATATATATAAATAATTGTTTTACACAAGAATACACAGAAAGATGGAAGATTAAGTTAATATTTCGGCAACTTGCCTTTTTCAAAATATTAGAAGAAATGAAAGAGTGGTTACAACAGGTTGTTGTGGGGTTGGTTGCTTGATGTTGAAGACGCTTTTTTATAACCAACCAGTACAGCATCAACATTTTCGATGCGGGAGGTATCAGTTTTTCCTTCTTTTCTTTTCTTGTCTCGTTTTACTTGTTTTACGTCTTGATTTAGTCGTTTAAGTTCAGTCCAGGCGGCCTATTTGCACCCAGAATTCTTATATATGCCCTCTCAGACTGCTGAAGGATCCTATCATTCCCCTTTGGCATTGTGCGCAGAACCTTCACTCCGTAACACTCGTCTAACGTGGCTTGGTGGCTCTGGGCATGGATGGCTACAGGGAGCTGCCGGGTCTGGCTCACAGAAGCCCTGTGATTGTTTATGCGGAGGTTGAGAGGCGTCATAGCTTTGCCTACATAAAAAGCTTCTGGATCTGAACATTTCTTGCATATGAGCTGGTAGATACACATCCGAGACTGGCACTCTGCTGAACCCCGGTACTAATAAGAGTGATTGGAGTTATTGGAGGAAAAGGTGGGACTTTCAATCACCAGATTGCACAACTTACACTTCGGTCTTCTACAAGGATGCAACCCTGGATGTTGAGGTTCCAGTTGTGAATCTGGGTGACGATGAGACAAAATTTCCTCAATCCTTTTCCCTTGCCTGTAAGCAATACGTGGCGTTTCTGGAAAAACCTCTTGTGTTTGGGAGTTGGAAGACAAGATGGTTTGGAGCTCTCGGAGTATGCTGTTGATCTTCTGTGCTCCGAAAAAGAACGTAGTGACCAATGGCACTCGTTCCGAAGTGGCAGATTGATTTTGTTGGTAGATTCATTTCTTCTAATATTTTGAAAAAGGCAAGTTGCCGAAATATTAACTTAATCTTTCATCTTTCTGTGTATTCTTGTGTAAAACAATTATAAATGTTCAGTAGAACCATTGAGGAGGAGCTCACACACATGAACATGTATAAACATATGCATTTCTTTTCAAAGGTATTTACCAATTTTAGCAGCACAATAGTTCACAATTTTTTTTTTTTTAATCTCCCCTCAAAGATTAAAGGTTTCTCTGACGGAGGGGGCACGCCATAAAACAAAATAAATAAAATATAATGGGGAGGACGCCCAGGACTCACCCGACGCCGGCCCTAGGGATGAGGGAAGATGAGGAAGGTGGGGGTGGGAGAGAAGGATGAAGGGAAGTGCCTCTATAAAATGACCGCCAGTTTAAATATGAGCCGAGCAGGACACGGGTGGTGATACCACGGAGTACGCCTACCGAGATGCCCAACTCGCGCAACTCCGTGGCACTTTTCCCGCACCACACTCCGCGCCTTGACAAGGTCACAGCGATCACCCTGATGTTGTTGGGTTCCACTCCTTTTAGCTCTGACACTGCTTGCCGTAAATCATCTCTATCATTTTTTTTTTTTAAATCTCCCCTCAAAGACAAAATGTCTTTTTTGACGGAGGGGGCACGCCATAAATAAAAATAAACACATAAATAAATCAAATATAATGGGGAGGATGCCCAGGACTGATGCCCAGGATGAAGGGAAGTGCCTCTATAAAACGACCACCAGTTCAAATATGAGCCGAGCAGGACACGGGTGGTGATACCACGGAGTACGCCTACTGAGATGCCCAACTCGCGCAACTCCGTGGCACTTTTCCCGCACCACACACCGCGCCACGACAAGGTTGCAGCCATCACCCTGATGTTGTTGGGTGCCACTCCTTTTAGCTCCGACACTGCTTGCCGTAAATCATTTGTGTCATATTTCCTTATCTTGGCCCGCCAAGTCTGCTCCATGTCCAAGCTGCCATTGACAACTTGGACATCCAGGATAATGCAAGACTGGTCGGGCTTGACAGCATCAATGTCGGGCTTCTTACCCTGGTCACTTGGCATGTGATACAATCTCTCTCTCTCTCAACATCCCAGCCGCTAGATGACAATGCACCTGCTATCTGCTTGGCGACCGCATCATGACGTAGGATGCGGCCCCCATGAGTTCGTGGACACTGCTGCACCACATGATACAGGTGTTCATTTCCACTCCGACAGGCACGGCAAATGGGTAGCGTTGTCCCGCGACTACCTCTCGAACACCGCACCGCAGTTGGCAAAGATGCCACGCGGATGGCATGAAAGTGTCGGTAGTCGCGGGCCCCAATGCCCTCTGAAGCCTAATCTACCCATTGGGATGAGACAAGGCTTTCGGAGCACTGTCGGAGTTCTTTACCATCCACCGATTCATGCAGCGCAGCAGCGAACTCAGCAGACGAACTGGGTTTTGGAGCAGATGGTGTTGCTCGGTCGCACCATGCTAACTGCTGCCTGACAAAATCAAGATCAGCAGCCACACGGACGACCTCCCAGCTCGACCCCTGAAGGGCTAGCAGGCGCCGGCTGCGCAGTGATGGATACATACCGAGAGAGACACAATGCCAAGCCCACCGGATTTGACCGGTGCATGAACATAGGCACTTGGGACACCAGGTGGGAACTTCAGCCAAGAGCGCACAGCAGAGCGAACTTCTCGATCTAATTGTTGCAGCCTCCCCGCCGTAAGCCTGCCAAAGACTAACCCATAGGTTAGCTTTGGCAGACACACTCCCTCTTCTGATACACTTTTCTTACTACCTCGTTCATACGACTTTGTTCCTACTATTATACAGGGTATTTCATAAATAATGGATATGTACTATTTTTATCTTCCTCCTATTAGTTTCCTAATCCATCGAAAACGTTTCAGAAATGAAACAAGAACCATTAATTCATAATTCAAACTACAATATATAGTCTTTGATATTGAGGAGGACAATCGAAAACTTGCTTCCAGCGCTTTTCTTCTTGTCCATTGCAAACGGGTTTCTCCAGGCCTAGCATCTGTTCGGCCTGTTCTTACGTCTTCACGGAACTGCAACGGATATTCATAAATAAGGTAGTACTTACTTCACGTTCAAATAGACAGAATATTGAAAGATAAAAAATTGAAATTTGAAATAATGATTGATTTTGGAGACAATTTTTCTCGAACCTTGAAAAATGGAAACAATTCTTCTGCTACCTTGATGGACTACGAAGCAATTAAACTAGCCAGGTGTCAACTTCCTGGTTATGAACTCCTCGGAGTGTCAACTCCTGGCACTTACTTGTTCTTCTGCAAAAGCTCGGTCCTGAATGAAAAAAGAAAATTCAGTTTTGAATAATTTATTAATACAATTTGTATTAAAAGAGACTTTAAACTGATCGTACCGTATTTGTTGAGATTTTGAAATTGAGCCATTCACACATATGTGGGGGCTCTCTGATTAGTGGAAGTGCACCATAGCGATAAATGCTGAAACCGTCCGTATGCCGAGCAAGTATGATCTCATTCATAAAACCCTCCTTTCCAGGGCAGATCCGATACAGAAAAAGTAAATTTGATCTGATTTGTTACACCAACAAATTTGCCTGATTCATCCGCGTCGTATAGTTCTTAGGAAATTAAAATCCAGTAATTTGTGCATTGTTTATATGATGTACCTGCCATCAAATCAGGCCGAAAGCTTGAAGATATTCTAAAATATTGAGTAAGTATACCTTATCTGCAAGAGAGGGGTAAATAATTCCTCGGCAAATGATTTTTTCAACATTAGTTGCAGATTCGACTCCTAAAGGTAGACAACTGCGCGATTTATACGTTTCCGCATGCGCAGCGGCTATTATTAATCTGTGGGTGAGGATTTCCACAGGAGGCAGTCTACACGCCTACCTGCACAAACCCTGACAATTTCATAGAAATCCGACGACAACTTCGTATAGTTTTGCTTATAACGAGGATTTCTGGACAGACAGACACACAGACAAACACGAAAACAAAATATTGTTCAAAAAGTTCAAAATCGTAAAAAGCGAGTGGAAATTTTGATTTTGGAGAACACTTATTCTCTAACATTGAAAAGTGGAAACAATGCTTCTGCTACCTTGGTAGACTACGAAGCAATTAAACTAGCCAGGTTTCATCTTCCTGGTTATGATTTCCTCGGAGTATCAACTCCTGACACTTACATAAAATAGATGTTCACGAGGAGATTCACCAGCTCGGCCCTGAATGAATAAAGAAAATCAAGTTTTGAATAATTTATTAAAACAATTTCTATTTGTTCATTGACGAAGGAAACTTGAGCCTTTGAAAATTGAGCCATTCACACAAATTTGGGGCTCTCTGATTGGTGGAAGTGCAACAAAGCGATAAATGCTGAAACCGTCCGTATGCCGAGCAAGTATGATCCCATTCATAAAACTCTCCTTTCCAGGGCAGATCCGATGCGGGAAAGAAAAATTGATCTGATTTGTTACATTTACAAATTCGCCCAATACATCCGGGTCGTACAGTTCTCATGGATATGAAAATTAATACCTGCCATCGAATCAGGCCAAAAACATGGAGATATTCTAAAATGTTGAGTGAGTAAACCTAATCTTCAAGAGATGGGTAAATAATTCTTCGGCAAGTGATTTGTTCAACATTAGTTGCAGAATCGACTCCTGAAGGTAACAAAGCTAGACGCATAGTAACTATATTGAACATTGCACAATAGTTGGCAGGTCGTAAAAATGGAAAGCCGTGTTCTTTGAAGAAGAGTGATCTATACAGAAAAATAATATACCGTTCTATAATAATTTGCAGCGTTTTGAGTGTTTATTAAATTTGGATGAAAGTTGTTCCCTGATTATTATTTAATTGAAAATATTACAAACTTGGAACAGCCTGGCACTTCAAAAATTAATGTAGGTTCTTCCTGACTTCATGGTACATAATTTAATATTCCACATAAAAATTATTCCACATACTGGAACAGGAGGCTGACTGGAGTAGGACTGAGATTTGCCATTCGGCGGCTTGTAATTCTTCGGTAAGCATGATTTAATCTGTACGAAAAAACACATAATGAGTCATAAAGTTAGCATAAGTACTATGAAATCAGAGTCAGAACTAGAGACACTTCCTAAACCACAGCAAGTGAACCACATACTGTAAAAAGGACTTCATAAATTATACACGCGACTTCGGCTAATAATCATTCTGTATTTCTCTCTTATCACATAATCAGTTCAGTGGTTGACCATAATTGTCTGCCCAGGTCTCTGACATTCCCCCTTTTTTTTCCAAAATCATAGTAAAATTATAAATCAATAGTTCACTTCAAAATAATTAAATAAATCATAAATTCAACCTAGCTACAGGTTTCACTAGACGCCCTTTCGCAGTCCTGTGCATGGAAGTCTTCGGAGAGGACGAAGTCTTAGTGGGAGGTGAAGCCTTAGAAGTAGATGAGACAGGCGATGATTTCTCTAAATCAGTTTTTGGAGATGCTGGAAGCTCCTGTACATTCCTGGGGCAAGGTGTAGCTGTTTTTGGTGACAAGCTTTGCCTTCTGGGTGATGCAGAAAGTGGGATAGGCTCAGTTGAAGGACGTTTGGATGAGCGTCGTTGTGGAGTAGGAGACGGATCTTGGATTTGTCCATCAACACGATCCTGTCTTGGTTGAAGAAACCACGAGTTTCTACGATACCTAACTCCCTCTGATGTTTGGATTACGTATGAGTTAGATCCTTCTTCCCGTTGAATAACTTCGGCTGGAACCCAATTCCTAGGAGCTCTTCTCCACATCACTAGGTCACCACTATTGAATACCATGGCAGGTGTTTTACCTTTATCAGCAGCTGTTTTTTGTTGAATTTGCCACTTTTTCAAGGAATTATATACCTCTGAAGGATCAATCAGTTTAGGCATTAAATTTGTTATAAGCGAAGGGAGCAAGGTTTTCGTCCTTCATTAACACTTTTACCACGTATTATTAATAAATTGACGCGGGTTTCGGCACCATGTAAAAAGGACTTCATAAATTATACACGCGACTTCGGCTAATAATCATTCTGTATTTCTCTCTTATCACATAATCAGTTCAGTGGTTGACCATAATTGTCTGCCCAGGTCTTTGACATCCCCCCTTTTTTTTTTACAAAATCATAGTAAAATTATAAATCAATAGTTCACTTCAAAATAATTAAATAAATCATAAATTCAACCTAGCTACAGGTTTTACTAGACGCCCTTTCGCAGTCCTGTGCATGGAAGTCTTCGGAGAGGACGAAGTCTTAGTGGGAGGTGAAGCCTTAGAAGTAGATGAGACAGGCGATGATTTCTCTAAATCAGTTTTTGGAGATGCTGGAAGCTCCTGTACATTCCTGGGGCAAGGTGTAGCTGTTTTTGGTGACAAGCTTTGCCTTCTGGGTGATGCAGAAAGTGGGATAGGCTCAGTTGAAGGACGTTTGGATGAGCGTCGTTGTGGAGTAGGAGACGGATCTTGGATTTGTCCATCAACACGATCCTGTCTTGGTTGAAGAAACCACGAGTTTCTATGATACCTAACTCCCTCTGATGTTTGGATTACGTATGAGTTAGATCCTTCTTCCCGTTGAATAACTTCGGCTGGAACCCAATGGGGAATTTGCCTCACATTTTTTTATTTTTTTTTTCTAATGAGGGTTTATTTTTATGGAATAAAACCATAGTGAGCTGCTCGAAAACGCATCCAAAAAATTTAGAGAATTTAAGGAAGATGGAAATTTTAAATGTGGTGGCAATGTGTAAGAGGCAGCCATGTTTGAAACGTGACGGATATTCTACCAATCTGACTTCAAAGGAGGTTCTGTGGCGCTTACCACAGAAGCGGCACATACACGAACTTTTACCTTCCGAGTAGTGCGCACAAGAGTGCGCCACGATCTGGCAGGAAGAACCCTGACACAAAATTGACCAAAAGAAACAGTATTACTCACTTTTTTACAATACGAATCTATCTACTAGTTTATCAAGCATTATTATTCTTCATCTTCTCTTATTTAGTTTCAAGATTTGAATCACATTATTCGAGTAGCCATTTCACTGGATCGTTTTGTGTGGCGTGCTAGAACTCTGTCTGTTGTCGTTGCTTTCGCGTCGTTTTTTTTTTTTTTTTTTCGTATGACGTCAACAATACTCCTCGATTTTCGCGGTGTTTTGTAACAGAGGTTCACTTGTTTAGTCATTTTCTCCTACGGTAATTTTTTTCCGTTGGTTATTCCTAGTGTTAAACGTTATTCTAGGGCCCTATAATAGGATTTGCCTTGAAATTCCAGAATCTAAAATTGAGGCAAATTCCCCATTCCTAGGAGCTCTTCTCCACATCACTAGGTCACCACTATTGAATACCATGGCAGGTGTTTTACCTTTATCAGCAGCTGTTTTTTGTTGAATTTGCCACTTTTTCAAGGAATTATATACCTCTGAAGGATCAATCAGTTTAGGCATTAAATTTGTTATAAGCGAAGGGAGCAAGGTTTTCGTCCTTCATTAACACTTTTACCACGTATTATTAATAAATTGACGCGGGTTTCGGCACCATGTAAAAAGGACTTCATAAATTATACACGCGACTTCGGCTAATAATCATTCTGTATTTCTCTCTTATCACATAATCAGTTCAGTGGTTGACCATCATTGTCTGCCCAGGTCTCTGACACATACCACCACCTTGGGGGGTCTTTGCCAGGTTTCCAACATTCCCTCATATTATTCTATTAATCTATGATGTTTTTGCACTTTTGGTTTCACTACCGTCCGACATGCAATTTGCAATCATAATTTCCTCAAATAAAGAATTATTTTTACGCAACACGAGGAGATTCTCCAGTTATCTCCAGGAAGGTGAGCTGACGATTCAGTTCACTTTTGAATTTCAGGTTCAAGGAGCGTAATTTCAGTCGTACAATGAATTCTCTCTCCTCATCTGGCAGGTAATAGTGACAATAACAGGTACTAACAAGTGCTAACACTCCCCTGGTGAACATTGGACCCGGTTGAATTCCCCAAAAAAAATCAAAATGTGGTTTTGAATGGAAAACGACGAATCCAAAATAATAATAACAAGAAATAATCGACTCTCTAAGCACGGTTTCATCCCTCACGGTTTCTTTTTTAAAATTTCTTTGTAGCACGTCATTTCTTATTTTTGAAAAGTATGCAGCAGTGAGTTTTATGTGTATTCTTGGTGTCGACATACTCCTATTTTCTCGTTGTCTTACTGTGCTTAAAAAACTTACCAAAGCCGCAACTCTTTTTTCTTTTACATCCCACGGTTCAGTATCCTGCAGAGATGCGAATGATGAGTTAAAAACAACTAAGGAAAAACTATTCAAGAGATCTCTCGATATTAAAATATCCTTGTAGATAATTTGGCGAGTTTTAAAAGTTTTATATATGAATTTATTTTCAAAGGTATTCACCAATTTTAGCAGCATCATAGGTCACAACCTCCTGATGAATTTTTAAGATTATACAGGGTGTTTCGTAAATAGAGGATATGTATTTTTATAACCACTGTTTTATGAACCTACTATTAGTTTCCTAATCCATCGAAAACGTTTCAGAAATGAAACAAGGTCCATTAATTCATAATTCAAACTACAATATAATATATTGTAGTTTGAATTATGAATTAATGGACCTATGAATTAATGAATTAATATATTGTACCTATGAATTAATATATTGTAGTTTGAATTATGAATTAATGGACCTATATTATAGTCTTTGATATTGAGGAGGACAACCAAAAACTTGCTTCCAGCGCTTTTCTTCTTGTCCATTGCAAACGGGTTTCTCCAGGCCTAGCATCTATTCGGCCTGTTCTTATCCCTTCTTTGAACTGCAACAGATAATCATAAATAAGGTACTTCGCATTATTAAAATAGATGAATTATTTTATGTCAAAACATTGAAATTGAATCATTATTTCGATTGATACCGGAGACAATTTTTCTCGAACCTTGAAAAATGGAAACAATGCTTCTGCTACCTTGGTGGACTACGAAGCAATTAAACTAGCCAGGTGTCAACTTCCTGGTTATGAACTCCTCGGAGTATCAACTCCTGGCACTTACTTGTTCTTCTGCAAAAGCTCGGTCCTGAACGAAAAAAGAAAATTCAGTTTTGAATAATTTATTAAAACAATTTGAATTAAAAGAGTTATCGTACCGTATTCAATTATTGACGAAGGAAACTTGAGCCTTTGGAAATTGAGCCATTCACACATATCAGGGGCTCTCTGATTGGCGGAAGTGCACCATAGCGATAAATGCTGAAACCTTCCGAATGCTGAGCAAGTATGATCTCATTCATAAAACACTCCTTTCCAGGGCAGATCCGATACAGAAAAAGTAAATTTCATCTGATTTGTTACACTTAAAAATGCGCCCAATTCATCCATCTTATGGATATAAAAATTTCAGTAATTTGTACCTACATAGTTTATGTTATGTTGTACCTGCCATCAAATCAGGCCGAAAACATGGAGATATTCTAAAATATTGAGTAAGTAAACCTAATCTTCAAGAGATGGGTAAATAATTCCTCGGCAAGTGATTTGTTCAACATTAGTTGCAGAATCAATTCCTAAAGGTAGACAACTGCGCGATTTAGAAATCGCACAATACATAGCGATTTATACATAGAAATCGGACAATAACTTCATACAGTTTTGCTTATCACAAAGATTTCATGACAGACACACAGACAAACATGAAACCAAAATATTGTTCAAAAATCTCAAAATCGTAAAAGGTAAAGAAAATTTTGATTATGGAGAAAAAAATTTCTTAAACCGTGAAAAGTTAGCTTCTTCTAAAAGCTAGCTTTTGCTACCTTGGTAGACTACGAAGCAATTAAACTAGCCAGGTTTCATCTTCCTGGTTATGATTTCCTCGGAGTATCAACTCCTGACACTTACATAAAATAGATGTTCACGAGGAGATTCACCAGCTCGGTCCTGAATGAATAAAAAAAAATCAGTTTTGAATGATTTATTAAAACAATTTTTATTAAAAGGAGTCATCAAAATCGACCAATAATCAAAGCGGAAAACCCCGTTTTTAGAACTCCCACAGTAAGACTTGGGCGTCCTTATGCGGTCGATCTGGGGTGAAGGAGGACAACACTCAACAGAAAAAAAACATCTGCCAAGTTGGGTGGGCAGTATAGCTTCCTCACTCATTGTAACATGGACGTATAGAATCAGTTGGCGAAAAAATTATAATAAATTTAAAGTTCGCGCATGCGCAGCGGCTATTGCTTGACCAATTTGATTAAACTTATAGGGTGTCTCTTAGAAGTTAGTCCCTAACTAACCTCCAAATTTGAGCAAAATCGGTTCATTAGAAACCGAGGTTCCAGGAAATTCACGTTTGCGCATGCGCACTCGCTCCTATTGATCCGAAGGTGCTGAAATTGATAGGGGACCGTCTAGGACCTAACCCGCACAATCCCTGAAAATTTCATCAAAATCGGACCACAGGTTACTATAGTTTTGCCCGGGACAAGGATTGACCACAGACAGACAGACAGACAGACAGACACGGAACCAAAATTGTTCGGGAAGCTCTAAAACGCAAAAAGCAAGTGGAAATTTTGATTTTGGAGGACATTTTTTTTTTTTTCACTTCTTTCACGAATACAAAGCTTCCCTACCTTCGGTAGTGAGGAAGCAAAATAACCACACAGTAATCCGTTTTAGACCATTCTGAATCCAAATCCGCGAAAAAAAACCATAGGTGCATGTCTGTCTGTGTGTGTAACAAAATCTTGTGTACTCTGCACAGGCCTTAGTTCTCAACCGATTTTCCTGGTTCTTTTTTTGTTCGACGCGGAAAACTATCTAGTTGTGCACTACGTCGCCGGAATTTCGAATTTTGCCTTTTAAGAGGAGGAAAGGGGGGGGGGGTTAATGCTCAAAAAACGTGTGTTTTTGGGCACAATCTTGTGTACTCTGCCCAGACCTTAGTTCTCAACCGATTTTCGTGGTTCTTTTTTTCTTCGACGCGGAAAACTATCTATTGTGCACTACGGCGCCGGAATTTAGAATTTCGCCTTTTAAGGGGGGAAAGGGGGGGTTAATGCTTAAAAAACGTACGTTTGCGGGAACAATCTTCTAAACTCTGCCCAGGCCTCAATTTCCAACCGATTTGTGTGTTTCTTTTTTTGTTTAACTAAAATAACTTCCGAGTTGTACATGATTTCACCAGAGTACCAAAATTTGCAGGAGGAGGGGATGGATAGGGGGATAATATTCACAAAATATCCAAATTTTCAATATTTCGGTTCTTTTACTGCTTACTAATTGTATCCAAGCTTTGAAATTGAGGAAAAATTCTCATTATACCTTAGGATTTGCATGAATTACTTTCTGTATCACCATGGAAATAAAAGTGGTGCCACCATGGTGCCAGGGCACCATAAACCTCATATTTCTTGGGTTTTTTGGTGTTTCACCTTGAATACGGATGTGACATTCGACGGACTGCCTACTAAACCTAATAGATGAAATTTCAATGTTACGACGTATTTCCGCTTTGGTGCCAGACTGGCACCATTGGTGGTGGGGGGAGGGGGGGAGGTGAACTCGAATTCGCATGTTGGGTGTCGTAGATCATGGATTATAAAATGCTCTTCAGATTCGAGGCTATCATGCCGCTAGAAGTGTTATGGTTTATAAGGGAGAGGGGGGTGTCACTATTTCTTCCCTAAAGTAATAAATAAATTACATCGAGAGAAACAGTCTTATCGCTAAACAACTGGTTAAACTGATCCAATACTTATCCAATGGGACGTCCCCTGGAATGCATGCATTACTAAACAATATGTTTTCACTAAATGAGACTCCCTCAACATGGGACACCCTGTGTATGACTTGGCGACAGAAAAACGACAAAATAGATCAGTCACAGCTCATCGAATCGCTAAAAATAGAGACTCGAAGAATCTGATTGAGTGAATTTCTGCACAAACCCCAAGAGTGGAATAGATGAATTCTCAATCCTAAAAAGATTCGCTTTTTAAAATTCCACTATAACCAATACAAATCTCCCAGTTTTGGACTTCTCTTCGTTAGTTTCTATGAAATAAACGGTCCCAGAGATTCAAAATATCGATCGAGGTTTTCCTGTTGGGTGGATCGTAGCTCACCATGATGCTCTTCTACGAGTATTTCTGCAAGTTCATCCACTAGGAGGTCCAGTTGGAAGTAAGCGCGCGCACAGACAAGCAGCAGCGATTATGTTCAGCGTTAAAGCTATTGAAAATGTCGTCTTCATTGATTCAAAATTAAGTATAAATATGTACATGAATCGTAAAGTGGTACGTAAACTACTTTTGGATCTGTCGATGCAACGTTGTTTTGTTTCTTAAGTGATTTCAGTCAAAGCATTTCTTATTTTTCCAGTAGTAGCCTCACATCCATTGTAAAATAACAAAAACATCCGCCAAGGAGGATAGGAAGTGTAGCTTTCTCAAAAAGAAAAACATGAAATTATGTATACAATTAGCTACCCACCTCTAATTGTTGTAAAAATAATGCATTACTGTGACTGGTACAGCAGTTCGCTGTACCTGAATTTCCTCTTCAATATGAACAACAAATCATTGCAACAAATCAGTACGGATACTGAAATAAGTGCATAAGCATTGTTGATAGTGACAGTCACTCAATAAAAGTCAGGTAAAGGAAAAAAGTCTGCCAAGAGGGTGTGGCACATAGCTTCCTCGTATCCATAACCCGATTATATAGATGATCCGATTCATAGTAGTTAATCTGAAAACACCAATCTTTAAGTACCTTTCACTACCCTCATAGGGGACCATCTACACGCTAATCTGGACAATCCTAGAAAATGTCATCAAATTCGGGCGAAAAATGTAAGTGCGTAGTGATTGGATCAAACAATTTCTAAGCTTGACTGGGAGTCGAACCTGGGACTCTTGGGTGGGAGTCCAGAGCATTGCTCACTGATCTATAAAGGGGATGTATGAATGGGATTTGAGATTCTCATCTCACATGCGAGAGCGACAAATGTACGGCTGTTACAAGAATTTTACGTTTGCGCATGCGCACAGGCTACTGTAAAATTTAAGGCCTTTATTTCCATTGGGGACCATCTACAACCTAATCCACGTAATCCCTGAAAATTTCATCGAAATCGGATATA
The DNA here is from genome assembly GCA_009739505.2 of Apolygus lucorum. NCBI lineage: Eukaryota > Metazoa > Arthropoda > Insecta > Hemiptera > Miridae > Apolygus > Apolygus lucorum. The sequence continues at coordinate 4,596,749 of CM019172.2, forward strand.
AAATGTGGACGTTATGGCTGTAACAAGAAATTCACGTTCGCGCATGCGCATCGGCTACTATCAGTCCGGGGTGATGATTTTCTTAGGGGACCATCTACAACCTAATCCACATATTCCCTGAAAATTTCATCGAAATCAGGAGGAAAATGTGGAAGTTATGGCCGTTACAAGGAAATTCACGTTTGCGCATGCGCAGTGACTACTATCAGTCCGAAGGTGATGATTTTCATAGGGGACCATCTAATTACTAATCTGTAACAACCCTGAGAATTTCTTCGAAATCGGATGGAAAATGTGGAAGTTATGGCCGTTACAAGGAAATTCACGTTTGCGCATGCGCAGTGACTACTATCAGTCCGAAGGTGATGATTTTCATAGGAGACCATCTAATTACTAATCTGTAACAACCCTGAGAATTTCTTCGAAATCGGATGGAAAATGTGGAAGTTATGGCCGTTACAAGGAATTCACGTTTGCGCATGCGCAGTCGCTTATATCAGTCCGAGGATGATGATTTTCATAGGGGACCGTCTACACACCAACCCGCACAATCCCTGAAAATTCCATAGAAATCGGACAATAACTTCGTATAGTTATGCGCGTTACAAGGAATTCATGACAGACGGACAGACACACAGACACACAGACACGGAACCAAAATTGTTCAGAAAGGTCTAAAACGTAAAACGCGAGTGAAGATTTTGATTTTGGAGAACTTTTTTTTTCGTTCTTGAAAAGTGAAAACAAAGCTTCCGCTGCGTTGGTAGACTCGGAAGCAAAAATCTGCCAAGTGGGTGTGGCACATAGCTTCCTCGTATCCATACCCGATTGTATAGTTGATCCGATGCATAGTAGGTAGGTAGTTAATCTCAAAATATCAATCTTCAAGTACCTACTTTTTTAAAAATACTAACATCTTAAATCTTTGAGATCCAGGGGTGGAAATTGGACCTCGTAAGATACCCGAGGGAACTGCTCGCAAGGGTATGTGGGATTCAAACCCACTAAAACCTCACCTTCATACCCCACGTTGGATCTCAGCCTGGAACAGTTCAACACATTACTTCAGGCTGAGTCCTGGGAGTCTTCTTAGTTCTCTGCTAGGGGCCGGTCCATGGTTCCCCTCCGCTGACTCTCCCCTTTCTTGAAAGATTTTTTTGTTCATTATTTTTTCCAAATAATCTGCCACAGTGGGCCAGTTTTTTTCGCTTTCCAGCATGTTTCCTATGACCGCCTCTGGGGTTGTGTCCAGTGCTGCGAGATGCAACTTCTCCCTTAAGCAGTCCCTCTCCCCTGAATCCTCCCCTCTACATTCAAAGAATGTACGGAGTGCGTCATCATCCTTGTTCTCCTGGCAGTTGGGACATTTTGGGGGCCTCACCTTCCCCATCTTAAAGGGGCCCATTCACGTGTACGCCTGGAGTCGCCGCTGCGGGCCTAGCCGCCGTCAAAGGGGAAAACTACCCGTGAATGGTTAACAAAATCTTGAGGTCTGGCGGGCGTCTGCCGCTCGGCAGTTAATCGAACATGCTCGAAAATTGCGGCCAGTTAATCCTCGGCGGCCCTGTGAATGGTTGAAGTGAGGCCGACGCTGGGTCGCACTCCCACCAGTACAGCATACAGCTACATGGTAGCCCCATTCACGTGTATTCCTGGAGTCACCGCCGCGTCCCTACAGGTTCCCCGAAGCCACCGCAGTAGTCCATTCACCTGGCTGCCAAAACCTCCTGACTACGCCGATTGGCGGGCTTGCTTCAAACCACCGCTTGCTCAGATGACTAGAAGTGAGGAAAACGGTAGGGCTACATGCTGTACTGGTGGGAGTGCAACCCGGCGTCGGCCTCACTTCAACCATTCACAGGGCCGCCGAGGATTAACTGGCCGCAATTTTCGAGCATGTTCGATTACCTGCCGAGCGGCGGACGCCCGCCAGACCTCAAGATTTTGTTAACCATTCACGGGTAGTTTTCCCCTTTGACGGCGGCTAGGCCCGTGGCGGCGACTCCAGGCGTACACGTGAATGGGCCCCTAAAGGGCGTAGGGTAGGTAGGCGTAGAAAAGTCCTTGTCCTAAAAGGAACTGGGTTAGGAAGAAATTTACCTTACTTATTACTTAATTTTACCTCCTATTAAGATGGTCAAAGGAAATACAAGAGCGGATTTTCATTTTATTTTATTTTTACTCTACATCTAGCCAGAACTAATTCAGTGCTCGGCCACTGTGGATTCACTATCCAGCACGGTCATCGCTACTTAAACTTCTGAAATTATCATTGATTTATCAGAAGTGTTTATTTTAGTTGTTATGTCACGTATCAACTGAATGATGTTGGCAGTAAACAATTTCATTTCATTTCTTGCACTATCCTCTTGGGAGTTACGAGGAAGCTATGTGCCACACCCATTCGGCAGACTTTTTTTTCAACCTTGAAAAGTGAAAACAAAGCTTCCACTAGCTTGGTAGACTCGGAAGCAAAATCTAAACCTCCCTCAAAATTTGTTGTTTTACGTTTCAAGGTACGTAGAATCCAAAAATCGAATGACACATGTTTACAAGGGTAATTTGCCTCTGAAGTGATCCCTGCACTGATTTTCGTTTATTATTTTCAATAATAAACCTCTGGAATCGACCAAGGAAAAAAAATTTTAATCCCCCCCACCCCACCCTCAAAATTTGTTAGTTTACGTTTCAAGTTACTTAGAATCCGAAAATCGAATAAAAAATTTTCCGTCCGTCCGCATTACGTGGCACTTTCCTTAGTTACCATGGACCGATTTCGATGAAATTTGGTATATATACCATATATGGGTTCGATTTGGAGTCTAGTTGTGCCCCGAAGCTTTTGGTTGTTGGTGTGAAGCTTTGGAGTAAAAATCAAGGGTTGACATTTTCAATAGTACCCTAGCTCAAAAAGTACTAATTTTAAATAGTATTAAATTTAAAAAAATTTTGAGACAACGCGGAGCCCTGTAGGACAAACCGTTCGCTCCCTACGACAACTTAAGGGTTGGACTTACGATAAACAAGAAACACGATCGTGAATCGCAAAAGAGGCCTAACCTCCGTTCAAATTTTAGCTGATCAAAATGCGATCGTTGTTCGTTTCTTCGAGTTTTACTCAGTTCTGCATCCTTAGCACCCAGTAATCGAATTTCCTAATAATTAGGGTATAATAATAATTCCCAATGTTCCCTATTTCTTCGAATAGAGTGTGATGCGTTTATTTCTTCCAAATAAACTTTCCTACTCTTAACCACCGCAAATGCTGATACCAAATACGCCAACTAAAACTAAAAAACTACTTGCTTGTAACAAAACACATTATCGTTGGCGATTCAGCTCCTCAGGCCAGTTGGCCTTTTAACTTGAAAATACCTCGTTTTCACCGAGACTGTCGTTACCAGAATTCTTCCAGTTAAATATCGACATGTTACCTTATTAACTCTTGAACAATCAAACGCCCAAGTCAAACTCTCACGAGAAGGAGGAACGGATTTCAATAGCTTTATAGGTAGGTATAGATCTGCTACAGAAACTTAGCATCCCTTTGGCTCATTCTTCTGGAGAACATGGAACTACTTATCTCTTATCATCAAGCAGATTCCCGAGCTTACGATAATGTTTCAGGAATTTCTCCCCTAAAAAGGGACTTGATTTCCCTCCTACTGCAGCTTGAAATTCGTGCATTTCCAAAATTTAAATTTTAAGGCACTACACGAACATCAAGTTTTTCACAGCACCAATTTCCGTGTCAAGGTTTCACCATGGAAGGTTGACTCGATCGTTATAGTTCGCGGATCCGCCACCTAGGGGGCACCACACGGATGCAAAGTTTCTGTGGAAGACCTATAGTATTGTAGTAGGAGTACACTGCCGTCCTTAGCAAGAAGGGCGTATCTCGGATTTTGGCTATTTTCAGGTTTTTGCATATCCAGAATCTTTGGAGTCTTCTGCACCTTATGATACCTCATTCATGTACCTATGGGTACGAAAAGGTTCACAAAAACGCTAGTGAAAAAGGGCGTATCTCTGAAATTTCTTGAAATCCTTAGGCGATTAGGCGTATGTCGTTTTTCCTAAGCCTAAAAGGCGGATATCATGCCGAATACCTTTGTCTACTAAGCGAGAAAGCCGCATCTCCTGAGATACGGCTTTTTTGCTTAGCAAAAATTTGAAACATGTTCTTGGCAACCAAAATGCTTAGCTGAAAAGGCGGATCTCGTAGGGTGCTCGCTTATTAATGAGTCACCAAACAAACTGGGCTGGAGGTTCGTCACCGAACTTTTCCATATGATGAAATTTAATAATCTGCGTAAGAAAAGAAGTAGTGTAGAAACAACTAACGAATCATATTAAAAACCCCGGCTAAAATCTGCCAGGACCGCTTGAAGTGCTTGGAATCCTTAACAAAAAAGGCGTATATCTCGAATATCACCCTCATTTACTAAGCGGAAAGGGCGTATCTCCTCTAAATTGGTTATGACGTGAATTCCCATGAAAAAAAGGCCTTAGTAAGTTGGAGAATGATTGGACCTACCGTATGATGTCCCCAAAATGGGGTAAAAGTATAATTAACTGGACGCGAAACTCAAAAAATGAAAAGAGCTTGTACTGAAAATCTTGATTTTCGGAGATGCGCCCTTCTTGCTAAGGACGGCAGTACAGCCCAACTATAAGCTTACTTCTCGTTAATCGAGAAATAATTGTCCGCATGAAAATTGTATTGAGTGAATTTTTTATTACTGTCTTGGGTGTGGACGATACGAACTGGACCTCCAACTAGACACATTTGCAGGACTCAATGGACATACGAAGTCATCGGTTACCCCTCAAGTTACCACAACTTGGAGTGCGAACGTTGGTCTGCCGGAGAACGATTAGAGGGACCAGCTGCTCCACTTGGACCTGAGAGGCGAAAATTGAACTATTATACACAATCTTTTATGAGTACCTACTTACCAATTTTTATAAGCTTTGTAAATTATGATTGTTATATTAAAGTAACTCAATAAAATGAGGTTTCTATTGCGATAGCGGAGTTACTCGTGGTAAAGTATCCCGCATAACACTTTTATGGTAACATTCTCAGTAGTTGTAGAAGTTACCAAATACGAACCTTTTTGCTTCAGAGTATACCAAGAAAGCGGAAGCTTTGTTTTTAGATTTCAAGGTGAAACAAATGTTCTCCAAAATCAAAATTTCCACTCGCGTTTTACGTTTCAAGACCTTCCTGAACAATAAAGGTTCCGTCTCTGTCTGTCATGAAATCCTTGTCACAGCCATAACATCCATAATTCCATATTTCGCATCTCGGACTGATCGGATCATCTATACAATCTTGTTATGGATACGAGGAAACTATGTACCACACTCACTTGGCAGACTTTTTTTTTTAAATGTCAACCACCTTCGAATTATACTGGCGTTAACAGTATTACATTTCCCACTTTTACTTTACAAACAATATTTTATCCATCTGCCAACTTGTTTAAACAATGGCAATTCATGTTTAGAGAAATTTTTATCCACAATCCTCTCCGTCACGGGGTCAATTTAGTCATGCATGCCAAATGGCACCACCGGGACTCAGGCAGTACTGTATTTTTTTTTTTTTTTAGACCAACTTCACTTTTCAAGATCCTGTGAAACTACTCTATGACAATTAAGTTGCTGAACCCATTCAATTCAATCAAGTTTTTGAAAATTGCGCAGCTCTGTTCGACATGATTGAACATCCCCCCACTATTCAGACGCTGCCTTACGATTTCTTCTTTGAAACCCATCCATTTCAACGGCAAAACTTGTTCTAGGGCCCCCCTGGCCCTTGTATTGAAATGTGTCGTCTGCCTGCAATCCATTACTGGAGAGGTAGCCACCAATGTGGCCCCAGGAGCCGCCATGGTGGGTGGGTCCGGGCCGATCGGCACCCTTTTGGCCGGTGCTGTAGCGGTTCACACACACCTTTTCCCCAGGATTTCCAATCGCATAAGATTCTACTTCACGTGAATTCCTGTTCCACATTGATTTTCACAGAGTTCTGGAACTCAGGGTGGGGGCTACGTCAGAGTTGTATTGGGCAATACAAAAAACTCTAGGGAGAGCAACAAAAATGGTGTTGGGAAACTGTCGTCATTATAGCAACATATTTTTCGTTGTTGGATACATCAAAAATCCCGTAGTTCAGTTCGAGTTCTGGTAAACACCTAGTTGTGCTATTTTTCTAAAGTTCTTACAAAAAATACATAGTTGAACCTAGATCATTGTCTCTCTTTCCAACACTGGTGTCGGGAAGTGGGATTGTCGATTATGGGAGACAATGAGAACGGGGAAGACGAACTGAACCTGGAAGGTCGAAGGTTGAGGAGTGGTCGAGTTATTGTTCATAATGAACCCACAAGAGAGACCATAGATCCAATGCCCCCAAATGGTGAAGAAAATAATGGACAGCTTGAAAGGGATGAAATTCAGAGGCTTGCGGCTGAGGTGAGAAGGTTGCAGCTGACATTGGACGAATCAAGGGATGCAGTCAACGGACAGCTAAGGGGGTTCTATGAAGACGTAGTTAGAGAAGTACAGGCATGGCGGGACGATGTCAGAAGAGCAAGTGACAATAGCAACCAGGCGAGACAACGGCAGGTAAGAACAGGCAAGAGCTCAATAAAGCCGGGTTGGTATGACGGCACAGCTAGCTGGGGGGACTACCTTGCTAAATTTGAGAGGGTTAGTCGGAATAATGATTGGGAAGGGGAAGAGAAGGCAGTGCAGCTTATAGCTTCATTGCAGGGTGCAGCTCTGGCTGTAGTTTCAAACCTTGGACCTGAGGCCTCATTTACGGAAATGGTAGCAGCATTGGAACAACGGTATGGGACAACAGGTCGGGAGCACCTTTTCATGGCTCAACTAAGGAACAGAGTTCAGGGACCAAAAGAAGATCTAACAGCCTTTGCAGCTGATTTGGAAACTCTAGTACGAAAGGCACTCCCAGGAGGTACCCCTGCTGCACTCGAGGTCATAGCCTTGCAGCAATTTTATGATGGCTTAAGGAGTGTTGAACTCCGCAAGCTTGTACTGGCCTATCCAACAACAACTCTTAGGGAGGCAATTGGACATGCTCTGCAAGCGGAAGCAAACCTCCTTCGAGCAAATAGTGGTATCAATGGGATACGGGCCATAGAGGATGTGGAAATTGAAGTACGAGCTTTAGGGGCAGAACGATCAAGGAAGGGAGATGGTCTGTGTTGACGTTGTAACGGGAAGGGGCACGTTGCGAGATATTGTCCCACTGTACAGTGTTACACGTGTCGTTCACCTGGCCATACGTCTTATGATTGCCCCAAGAGCCAGCAGGCGGGAAACGGACCACGGTCATAGGAAGAGGGGTGCCTATGATACGTGGTGGAGTAAAACTACCCCACAGACAGAAGACTGAAAGTCCACCCATCGTTTACCGACTTAGTTCTGAAGCATCAATCTTGGTCAAAGGATTCATCAATGGCAAAGCCTGCAATATGGTGGTTGATACTGGTGCCATGGTGACTATTGTGCGACGTGGGGTAGTGACAGTGAAGCCGAGGGAGGAAGTTGAGGGAAGTGGACTTGTACTGCGTACAGTGACAGGCCAGGAGTTTCTTGTGGATGGTCGAGTGGCAGTGCAAGTGGAATTGGGAGGAAGTAAGCCCAGGCAACATGCCGTATTGGTTGCAGACATACGTGATGACTGTATCCTAGGAATGGATTTCCTCGCAAAAGCAAGGTGTAAGATTGATGCAGCAATGGGGACAGTGACAATGGAGGATCTTGATGATGGAAGAGTGGGGGAGATGATGATGGAAAAATCAAAAGATGATTGCACCCAAGTAGGAAGAGTTGAGGGGAATGAAGAAGGAAAAATCATGGTAGAAGAATTTGAAGAAGATGTAATTCAAGAAGGAGCTTTATTAGAGGGGGGAACTGCAAAACGACAGGGAAAAAGAGAAGAAGAGTTGATAGAGTTAGAAGGGATGAGTACAAAAAGCCAGGACTGTCAGCATGTTGAGGAGCTCATCCAGAGGGCAAACCAAGGATTGACAAACGAAGAGCAGGGATTGATGGCCAGTTTGATTAGAGAATTTGCGGACATTTTTGCAGCAAAGAAGGACGGCTTGGGCAGGATTCGGGGAGTGGAGCATGAGATCGTAGTGGAGCCCGACATTCCCATTCGACAGGCGCCTCGTAGAATACCGTTACATCGAATGGGAGAAGTAGATGCATTGATTGAGGAAATGGAGAGGGAAGGTGTTATAGAAGTCTCCAGCAGTCCATGGGCTAGCCCTATTGTCTTAGTAAAAAAAAAAAGATGGGTCGACCAGATTCTGCATTGACTATAGAAGGCTAAATGAAGTGACAAGAAAAGATGCACACCCGCTACCACATATTAATGACCTACTGCAGGCAACAAGAGGCAGCTCCTGGTTTTCGTCACTTGACCTAAAGAGTGGGTATTGGCAAGTACCAATGAAGGAGGCTGATAAACCAAAAACAGCCTTCTGCACGCCTCGAGGTCTATGGCAGTTCTTGGTTATGCCTTTCGGGCTGTGTAATGCTCCTGCAACCTTCCAGCGAGCAATGAATAGACTGCTGTATCAACTGGTAAGAAAAGGCCGGGTTAGAGTGTATCTAGACGATGTACGAGCTGATGCAACAACATTCCAAGAAATGCTAAACCTATTACGTGAGATGTTTCTGCTGTTTCGAGAAAATGGGCTCCAACTTAATGCTAAGAAGTGTGAGCTATTTCGCCGCAGCATTCCTTACCTTGGCTATGTGATATCGGCTCAAGGCGTTGAAACTGACCCCAATAAAACAGAGCGTGTTGCTACCTGGCCCACACCTAACTCAGCCAAGGATGCACATGGTTTTGTCCAATTCTGTTCCTACTACCGACCTTTTGTGCCCGACTTCGCTCGACGAGCCGGACCAATATACAAGTTAGTGGGAGGAAAGAGGAATTTTGAATGGACAGCTGAGTGTGAGGAGGCTTTCCAAGACCTGAAGAGAGCTCTGATGACTGCACCCATACTGAGCCATGCCAGACCAGACTTACCATACATAGTGGATGTTGATGCCAGTGAGAAAGCTATTGGAGCAGTATTGTCTCAAAGACAGGGGGGTATGGAGAAAGTGTTGGCCTACTTCAGTCGATGTTTGCAACGATCTGAGAGAAATTATTGTGTCACACGGAAGGAGTTGCTTGCCTTGAAGGTGGCCCTCGAGCATTTTCGACATTATGGTTTAGGAAGTGGAACACCAGTTACTGTACGCACCGACCATGCTTCATTACAGTGGCTTAGAAACTTCAGGCAACCTGATGGACAGATGGCTCGATGGCTAGAAGTACTGGCTCCATTCAATGTCAAGATTGAATATCGTAAAGGCACAGCACATGGCAATGCTGATGGGTTATCTCGGAGACCATGCCTACCCATGGGGTGTAAATATTGCACCAGACAAGAAGAAAAAGACAGCCAAGAGGAAGTAAGAAGGGTGAAAATTGAGTCAGAAATACCATGGAAGGAGGAACAGAGCAAGGATCAGGAAGTAGCACAGATGCGTTGGTGGGTAAGTGAGGGGAAGAGACCAGACTGGCAGACTGTGGCTACCTATGGTACTACTGCTAAAGCACTCTGGGCCATGTGGGACAGGTTACTCCTGGAAGAAGGGGTCTTGAAACGACAATGGGAGACCGACACAGGCAAAGAGCAGGTGAAGCAAATAGTCGTTCCACGGCAATGTCGTTCGTTGTTGCTTCGCACTGTGCATGAGTTGGGTCATTTTGGAACGAAAAGAATGATTTCAGAGTTGAGAAGAAATTTTTGCTGGGAGGGTCTGCATAGAGATGTGAGAGACTTTGGTAGGGCATGTGTGGCTTGCAGAGAAGCAGGCAGAAGAGGAACAAAGAAGGCGCCCCTACAAGAGTATCGTGTAGGTTTACCTTTTGAACGAGTAGCAGTAGATGTGATAGGTCCCTTCCCAATGTCAGCCCGGGGAAATCGCTTCATTATCGTTGCTGTAGACCAATTTACAAAGTGGCCAGAGGCATTTCCATCTCCTGACCAGAAAGCAGAGACAGTAGCGCGTGGCCTGGTGGAGAATCTTGTGTCAAGGTTCGGAGTACCACGGGAACTTCATACTGATCAGGGCCGAAATTTTGAGTCGGACGTTTTCAAAGAAACAATGAAGATACTCGGAACCAACAAGACCAGAACCACATCTCTAAGACCTCAAAGTAATGGGGGTGTAGAGCGATTCAACCGCACGCTGATTGACATGCTTCGCAAGGTCACTGAAAAGCACCAGAGGGACTGGGACGAGCACCTCTCCTGGGCGCTACTTGCCTACCGAGCGACCATTCATCGGGCTACAGGATTCTCTCCAGCCATGCTGACCTGTGGGAGGACGCCCACACTCCCAGCCGATCTACTAACGGGGGTGGCGCCAAACCCAGTCAGCACAAGGACTTATGCTGAGGCCCTGCGACAAAACCTGGATGAAGCCCACAGTATGGCACGACAAGCATTAGGGAAAGTTGCAGAAGAAGCAAAAAGAAGGTATGATGTGCGCGCAGAGAAACCTCGATTCGAGAAGGGAGACAAGGTTTGGCTGTACAACCCAGGAAGAAAGAAGGGCCTGGCTCCAAAGCACCAAAGGCCATGGGTTGGACCTTGTGTCATATGTAAGCCAGTAACCGACGTTGTATTCAGAATTCGGCTACCGACTGGACGACAGATTGTTGTACATACAGATCGGTTGCAGGACTACCAGGAGAAGAAGGAAGAATGTGGTGTTGGGAAACTGTCGTCATTATAGCAACATATTTTTCGTTGTTGGATACATCAAAAATCCCGTAGTTCAGTTCGAGTTCTGGTAAACACCTAGTTGTGCTATTTTTCTAAAGTTCTTACAAAAAATACATAGTTGAACCTAGATCATTGTCTCTCTTTCCAACAATATGCTTCATTACTATGGCCTTAAAAAAGAAATTCAAATATCCAGAGGCTAAAAAAATTGTTTTCTTAATTATCACAATTATTATGTATTTCAATGTTTCTGACTTGAATCGGTCCTTGATTGCAGTGATCTCACCGCGCTATATCGAGAGATTCTTTTTGTCGTCAGGTGATGTTGTCGGCTCATCCTCCAACACAAATGAGGACAGTATTTAGTATGGAAAGAAGCTAAACTACATGGAATTTCGAACTGAATACTGGAACACAAACGTTTTCAACTCCACTAAGTTTGAATTTGACGTCAAAAATACGAAATTCCGATCCATGCAACTACCTCATTAATATCAGATCATACATCACTAAATAATTATCCTACGATAACACTAAGCACGATCAAACCTGCGCATGGGGAGGTTCCCGCTGGAGACACCGTCCTATCTGCCGATGTACTTGGCTGTGGTGAAGTTCCCACCTAGTAAGAACAAACCACTTTGAGTAAATTCTTAGTCAAAATGGATAAAACTAAAGTAAATCATATTCTTGTTGTCTTTTAACATTTTTTTACCCACCTTAAACATTAAAAAAAAGTATTGGAAACAGCAAAAAACGGATTCTCAGCGAATTTTGCAAGTAATGTCTGTGTGAAGACATTTTTTAGTCCAGTAACGAGTGAACAGAAAACGCAGTCACAACTAGCAAGGCCCTAGTAACGTCTGTGTGAAACTAAACTACCAAACTACAATTTATAAAAAAAAATTGAAAAACTAAAAATCTAAACTAAACTAGATCAGAAAGGGTGGGTAGTGATGAAAAAAATAGTAAATATTAACTTGTAATTGTCAATCTAAAATTTAAACGTGGTTTTGAATGGAAACCCATCCAGTTTAGCCTTACACAAAGAATCAATTTTGAATATCTCTGTATTATCAAGGCTAAAGGCTAAAGGCCCTCCAGCGTGATTCCCATCTAAGAGATGGCGCTTGCATCTCATCAACAGTTTTCTCAATTTTTCCCAGCCTCCACAGAAGATTTTTTCAATTGGAAAACGGGGATGTATCCAGAATAAGTATATGAAGGCCGCCATCATTAAGTTTTTACATACCATAATTTTTTCATCATGAAATATCAGAATTTGTACTATTTATGGTGATGAAAAAAATTAGATAATATCTAAGATAATATGCAATATGCATTAGATAATTAGATAATATGCAAGATATTATCTTGCATAATCAATTTAGTAATAATTCTTCTTCTTCTTCTTCCATGGCACTACAATCCGCGAGGGATCAGGGCCTCCTGAAGTGACGTCCGCCAGTCATCTCTATTGTTTGCTACTGCTCTCCAGTTCCGAACTCCCAGGATGGAAAGCGCATCTCCCGCCACACCGTCAGCCCAGCGCAACTTTGGTCGACCCCGGCTCCTTTTGTTATGTATGGTTTCGTCCAGAAGCTTCCGAGGAATCTCTTCTGGACTCATTCTGGCTACGTGCCCGGCCCAATGGAGTCTTCCAACCTTCATGAATCTGACGACACCCCAATCACCGTACAGGCTCATAACTTCGGCGTTTGTTCGTTGTCTCCAGGCGAGCTCCTCTGGGTCAAACACGGCCCCCAGAATCCTACGGAGAACCTTTCTCTCAAACCGGCGCAGTTCTTCCTCAACTACTTTTGTCAGCGTCCAGGTTTCAGAGCCGTAGGTCAAAACTGGTCTTATGAGGGTCTTATAGAGGCGAAGTTTTGTAGCCCGTGATATTACCCTGCTTTTTAATTGTTGAAGGAGTCCGAAATAGCATCGGTTAGCTGACTGTATCCTTCTATTTACTTCGGCTCTCATATCATTCTCAGCAGTCACTAGTGAGCCGAGATACACAAATTCAGCAACCGCTTCGAAGGTGCAGCCATTCACCTGGACTGTATCAGGTACAGGTCTGGAGGGGTTCGCAGCCATGTACTTGGTCTTAGACTCGTTAACTTCAAGGCCAAAGCGTGATGCTGCCGCCTGAAACTCGGTGAATGCTTCACAGATTGAGTCAAACGTTCGGCCAACGATATCAATATCGTCAGCATAACCCAAAAGTTGTACTGAACGATTAAAGATGGTCCCTCCGACCTGCATGTCTGTAGCCCTCATAGCGGCTTCTAGTGCGAAATTGAATAACAGACATGCCAGCCCATCCCCCTGACGAAGCCCCTTGCAGGTTGTAAAGGCAGGAGACAGATCTCCATCCACACGGACAAAACAGCGGACGGAACTCATCGTTATTTGAATAAGTCGGACCAGTTTTCTTGGGACTCCCATGTTCAGCATTCCTTGGTACAATTCTTCTCTCAGTATGCTGTCATACGCTGCCCGGAAGTCAACAAAAAGATGGTGAGTCGGGATGTTGTATTCAAGCGCTTTTTCAATCATTATTCTGAGGGAGAAGATTTGATCCGTGGTCCCCTTTCCTCTCATGAAACCTGCTTGATAACGGCCTATTTCCTTTTCGGCAAGTGGGAGGAGCCTCAGAAATAGGATTCTTGACAATATTTTGTAGGCGCATGATAAGAGGGAGATTCCACGGTAATTACCGCAGTCCAGCACATCTCCCTTCTTGTGGATAGGACAAATTATGGTGTCATACCACTCTGCCGGGAGCGTCTCTCCTTCCCATATGTTCATGATTATATTTTGGAGGACTTTAACGAGCTCCAGTCCACCATACTTGAAGAGCTCTGCAGGCAGGCCATCAACGCCTGGAGCCTTATTATTTTTTAGGCTCTCGATGGCCTCCTGAACCTCCTCAAAGTCCGGCGGTTCTATGTCCTCATCTTGGGTGTCAATGTCTTGTTGAGTGGTTCCCAAATGTCCACCATTCAAGAGATCATTAAAATGTTTCTTCCATATTTGAAGGATCCGGTTTTTGTCATTGATCAGAGTCCCATCCAGATCTTTACAAGCAGTTGTGAAGGGCTTGAAGGGCTTTCTTTTCCTATTCACCTCCAGGTATAGCTCTCTTAATTTATTCTGAACGCGGAGTAGCTCAATATTCTCCAGCTGTTCAGACTCCCACTTTCTTTTCTTCCTGCGGTGAATCTTCTTCTCACGTCGCCTCAATGCTTTGTAGAGTTCCTCTGAGCTTCTGGTTCCTCGCCGCTGCAACTTGAGGTTGTATGCAGCGTTTTTCCTGGTTGTTATAGCATCGTATTCTTCATCAAACCAGGATGTCCTTGAAGGTGGTGGCTGGTTTCCTAGCACCTCGCGAGCCACGGCCTTCACCACCTCCCTACATGTTTCCCATTGCTCGTCTACGTTTCCCTCTACTGGAGTGCTACGAAGCTTCTGATCCATGGTATCAGCGAACTGAGTCCTAATTTCAGGATCCTTAAGCTTCTCCATATTGGGCTTCGGTTGAGCCTTTCCCTTGAAGTTACGGACAGTGGAAATTCTGGCTTTTATTTTAGCAAGGACCAGGTAATGGTCTGAGTCAATATTGGCCCCACGATAGGTTCTGACATCTTGTAGACCGGAGACATGCCTGGCACTCATGAGGATGTGATCAATTTGGTTTGCTGTGATCCCATCATTTGACTTCCACGTGGCCAGGTGAATTCTTTTATGTCGAAACAGGGTAGGTACTGCCAACAACCAAACCTCGAGAAGCCGCCAATCCAATCATCCGTCTACCATTGTCATTACTAATTTAGTAATAATTGCTGATTAGAAATTGAATACTTGCATAATTGGAGACAGAAACAGTAAACATACTATATACCTAATGAGAAAATGTGATTAGATAGCTACGTGGGAGATTTATATAGTTGTTCCGTTACATAAGAAAAACGTATAGAAATGCCACATTCCAAATGTTATATTCCATGATGAGGCAAAAACGCCAACAAATGAATTTGAAAAGTATATGTTTCTTCTCCTCTATCAAATGGAGGCAAAAAAGTGGGTCCTCCAAAATATTTTTTTTTTATTCTCATTTTGCGTTTTGGAGTTTTTTGGACAATTTTGGTTCCGTGGCTGCCTGTCTGCCGAGTCAAAACCTGGTTGTAAATGATATACTAGTAAGAATTGCAGTACATAATTTTATAGCAATAATGTTAACCCTAATTGGACCAAGGTGTCGCTAGTGTTACCAAAAACATCTCAGGAAATCCACAGCTGTCCCAAGGTGTCACCGGAGTAACCAGATTTAAATTGCAATTTAAAAATTAATGGACTGTTTTATAATGTTATGTTATGTATAGGAATGTTAGGAATAAAACATGTTATGTTTTATAACATGTTTTATAATGTATTAAACGTCAAAATTTTGATTTTTTTCCATTGATTTTTCTCAGAAATTGTTGTTATGCCTTTACTTTGAGACTTCCAATAGCCCACCAAAAATTCTACTTTCCGATAAGTATAAAAAGGCAATTTAATTTTGGTTACTCTGGTGACACTTTGAGACAGCTGTGGAGTTCCAGAGATGTTTTCGGTGACACTAACGACACCATGGTCCAATTAGGGTTAAATAAAAAAGATTATAAATGGTCATTGTTTCTTTAAAAATTTGTTGATGAATGAAACTTTTTTTAAATGTTGTACTTATTAATGGATTGTTGATTTTACACCAGTTTTGCTAGTCTATTGCAATGTAACTTTGTGGAAAAATATATTTGTCAGCGCTGATTATATTCAAGTTGAAACGGAAATGGGACTTACTGGAGAACGAGGTGCAGGTGATGCGCAGGCTTCGTCCTGCGGTAACAGAATATAAAGAAACATCGTAGAACTGATGAGGGAATAGTAAACCAGAAACTTACTAATGACCTACTCAAATTAATTATAGTAGGTCGAGATGAGCAGAATCCTGTAAATTGGAAACTGCAGCTTGAAACTGATAATTCCCATTCAAACTTAAAATGTTGGTTTGCCCGAAAGTGCATTCGGTTGTAATTATTTATATAACAATTTTTTTGTAGATACGTATTTAAGTTTCTTCTGACTATTGTAATTTTTGTAATTTTCTTGGTTCTGCAATTAAAAAAACTTTTTGACTCTGAAACGGTACGAGGAAGCTATGTGCAACACCTACTTGATTCGTTGGTTTTAAAAATATATTAAAATTTTGAGATTTTACCGACAATCCGAAGAGTCGTTGGTTGGGGCTCAGGTAACTTGGTGAGGTGGTTCCGCGACTTGTGGACGCAACAGGTGATCTGCGAGCAGGAGGCCGTTCAGGAGGAGACCGTCTAACAGGTTCAGCAGCTGCCCGTCCTGGAATTGGCGACCTCCTCGTCCTAGGACGCTGTCAATTGAGATGGCGATTGTGAAAAACCACCAATATTTTTACGGGAGTTTAATAAAATAAACGCAGCCAGAGTCGCTCACCAGACCTGGCGATTCGTCAGAGCAGAGATGGGCAAAATCGTATTCATTAATACCTACTAATGATTATTTATTTTTAATTCTTGCTTGTTTGTGAATAAAATTATACCTGCAAATTTATTCACAAATATTTGAATACGAATTTATTCGTGTTCATAATTGAGGCGTTTAGTTTCAAAACCAGCTCAACCCATATTCATACAATTAACAAGGGAGCCAAAAAAATCTCTCACGCCTCATGTATCTTGTTCTTGTTGTGTATGTACCTTGTATCTTGTTGTGTAGCTTGTATCGTGTTGTGTATCTTGGATCTTGTTGTGTATCTTGTGGTGTATCTTGTATTTGGTTGTGTATCTTGTTGTGTATGTATCTTGTATCTTGTTGTGTATGTATCTTGTATCTTATTGTGTATGTATCTTGTATCTTGTTGTGTATGTATCTTGTATCTTGTTGTGTATGTATCTTGTATCTTGTTGTATATGTATCTTGTACCTTGTTGTGTATGTATCTTGTATCTTGTTGTGTATGTACCTTGTATCTTGTTGTGTAGCTTGTATCGTGTTGTGTATCTTGTATCTTGTTGTGTATCTTGTGGTGTATCTTGTATTTGGTTGTGTATCTTGTTGTGTATGTATCTTGTATCTTGTTGTGTATGTATCTTGTATCTTATTGTGTATGTATCTTGTATCTTGTTGTGTATGTATCTTGTATCTTGTTGTGTATGTATCTTGTAGTGTATGTATCGTGTATCTTGTTGTATATGTATCTTGTACCTTGTTGTGTAGGTATCTTGTGTCTTGTTGTGTATGTTTCTTGTATCTTGTTGTGTATGTATCTTGTATCTTGTTGTGTAGGTATCTTGTATATGTTGTGTATGTATCTTGTATCTTATTGTGTGTTGTGTATCTTGTTGTGTATGTATCTTGTATCTTGTTGTGTAGGTATCTTGTTGTGTATGTATCTTGTATCTTGTTGTGTATGTACCTTGTATCTTGTTGTTTAGCTCGTATCGTGTTGTGTATCTTGTATCTTGTTGTGTATCTTGTATCTTAGTTACGTTAGGGTCGATACGACTCGGGTTGGATCCTCTTGAAATAAAAGGCTCTTGGATTTTTCCTTTCTTTATAATTTAGCAACAGTTTCGCAGAACAACTCTTGTATCTGGTTGTGTATCTTGTTGTGTATGTATCTTGTTGTGTGTTGTGTATGTACCTTGTATCTTGTTGTGTAGCTCGTATCGTGTTGTGTATCTTGTATCTTGTGGTGTATCTTGTATCTGGTTGTGTATCTTGTTGTGTATGTATCTTGTATCTTGTTGTGTATGTATCTTGTTGTGTGTTTTGTATCTTGTTGTGTATGTACCTGTATCAAGATACAAGGTATTATTGTATAATCTTTGTAAATCACAAGTCACAAGAGTATATAAAAATATGACATATTTTCTGTGTACCTACTCTTGTGACATGTGATTTACAAAGATTATACTATAATAAATTGTTCAAACAATACTCTTAATTAGATTTCCCTCTTATTATTCGATTCTGAACCAACTTTATCCCTAATAGTTTTTCGATTCATTCCACAAGTTATCACTCACTTCAGGGCTATATGGAGAAGCAGGCTGCAGACCAGAGATCATCTGTAAGAGGAAAATGAACAAGGTAGGTAGTGTTCGCATTTGTTCGTTCTTACACTAAACCCACAGGTACAAAACATTCTAGAGTTTTCACTGAATTTTACACCAATTTATTGACAAAGAAACACTTGGAAACTTGGTGATTCCAAGGATCAATTTGGATTATTTCTAATGAGAAATTCCTTTCGAAATTTTATTTTAAACCGCTAGTGTTTTTTAAAATTGGTTTATTGTTTTCAATATTGAACCTTTGGGAAGGATCATGAATAAAAATGTCAACACCGCCTCAACATTTGTTGGTTTACGTTTCAAGATACTAAGAATCCAAAAATCCAATAACAATTTTGCCGTACGCCATCCGTCGTATGCGGCAATGTTAGTTCCCAAGGACCGATTTTGACGAAATTTGTTCTGCACCGAAGCTTATGGATGAAATAAATCACTTCTAAGGGTTGAAAAATAAGGGCTACAATTTTCCAAGACGTCCTAACTAGCTCAAAAAATTTCGAAGAATGGTTTTTTTTTTATCAATTTAAAATAATATTGCATTTTTAGAATCGAATGAGACTACTCAGAGCTCTGTAGGACCAAAAGAACCTAAAGGTTGAGCTTATGATAAATCATAAACACGAGTGTGAATCGCAAAAGGAGCCTAATATCCGTTCGAACTTTAGCTGCCCGAAATGCGATCGTTGTTTGTTTCTTTGAGTTGGCTCTCAGTTTTGCGTCCTTAGCAACCAGTTATCAAATTTCCTAATGAAGGCACACACAACTCCCTGAGTGTGAACCGTTTATTTCGTCCAAATAAACTTGATTGTGAAGTAGATATGTAGAAGGTAGGTAGTACCTATGGTTGGTAGAAAGTGATAATGGCAAAGCCGTGTACTTTGCAAACGAGTGATCTAGATAGATCTAGTAATATAGAAAAATAATAAACCTTTGTGTGATAATTTTCAACTTTTTTTCCAGTAGCAGTCCATTTTGTGTACTTTTTACTTCCAAAAAATAAAATAATTCGTGAGTTTCAGGTTGCTAATTAAATTGTTTCTAAAAATATACCTGTGCAAGTTCAAAGAACTTCAGTCTCTTTTGAGCCCTCAAAATGTTTGCTTCAAAACCATCTTTCTGAAGTATTCAGAAAAAAAACTGAAAAACGTCTAGGCTCTCTCTAGCTTTGTTTGTTCATTGAATTTAGACGAAAATTGTTGCCCGAATATTATTATGTGAATAAGCATGAAACTTGGATCAGTCTGTAACCGGCTTGCAGTTTATAAATCAATGTAGGTACTACTTTTTTAGTTCATGCATAGATCTACATCGTTTAAAATTTTTCAAAAAATTATTCGACTTACTGAAGTAGGAGGCGGATTGGGACAAGGCTGAAAAAATTTTTTTGATTTTTTTTTCTCTTTTTTTCTTTATATTGGATGGTTGGTGATTTTGTAGACGAGCGATCTATATAAAAATAATAAACCGTTGTGTAATAATTTGCAGCGTTTTTCGATTCATTCCACAAGTTATCACTTACTTCAGGGCTATATGGATAAGCAGGCTGCAGACCAGTGATCATCTGAAAGAGGAAAATGAACAAGGTAGGTAGTGTTCGCATTTGTTCGTTCTTACACTAAACCCACAGGTACAAAACATTCTAGAGTTTTCACTGAATTTTACACCAATTTATTGACAACGAAACACTTGGAAACATCTAAAAGATTCCGAGGATCAATTTGGATTATTTCTAATGAGAAATTCCTTTCGCAATTTTATTTTAAACCGCTAGTGTTTTTTAAAATTGGTTTATTGTTTTCAATATTGAACCTTTGGAATGGATCAAGAATAAAAATGTCAACACCGCCTCAACATTTGTTGGTTTACGTTTCAAGATACTAAGAATCCAAAAATCCAATAACAATTTTGCCGTACGCCATCCGTCGTATGCGGCAATGTTAGTTCCCAAGGACCGATTTTGACGAAATTTGTTCTGCACCGAAGCTTATGGTTCTATGGGTTGAAAAATAAGGGCTAAAATTTTCCAAGACGTCCTAACTAGCTCAAAAAATTTCGAAGAATGGTTTTTTTTCATCAATTTAAAATAGTATTGCATTTTTAGAATCGAATGAGACCACTCAGAGCTCTGTAGGACCAAAAGAACCTAAAGGTTGAGCTTATGATAAATCATAAACACGAGTGTGAATCGCAAAAGGAGCCTAATATCCGTTCGAACTTTAGCTGCCCAAAATGCGATCGTTGTTTGTTTCTTTGAGTTGGCTCTCAGTTTTGCGTCCTTAGCAACCAGTTATCAAATTTCCTAATGAAGGCACACACAACTCCCTGAGTGTGAACCGTTTATTTCGCCCAAATAAACTTGATTGTGAAGTAGATATGTAGAAGGTAGGTAGTACCTATGGTTGGTAGAAAGTGATAATGGCAAAGCCGTGTACTTTGCAAACGAGTGATCTATACATATAAAAATAATAAACCTTTGTGTAATAATTTTCAACTTTTTTGACATTTTATGTCATTACTATGGCACATAAATGAAAAATCATCACGCGGGGAGCGTTACGAGGGGAGCGTTACGCGGAAATTTCTGATGATTTTCACGTACAACCAATCGTTCCTAGCGAAAACTAACTTCCTCATTTTCCACCCCACAAAAATCGTTCACCACTCATTGGAAAGCTCTCAATTTATTAAACATAAGACATAAAATGTCTCTCGTGGTTGCGTACTTGTACGAAAGCTGTATCCACCGTTTTGGTTTATTATTTTCAATAATAAACATTTGGAATCGACCAAGAAAAAAAAAATTTAAAACCCCCTCAAAATTTGATGGTTTACGTTTCAAGGTATGTAGAATCCAAAAATCGAATAAAAATTTGGCCGTCCGTCCGCCGTCCGCTGTCCGTTTTACGCGGCACTTTTGCCCCTTAGCATTGACCGATTTTGATGAAATTTGGTATGTAGGCTCCATTTGGGGCCTAGCTGTGTCCCGAAGATTTTGGTTGATGTAGGTCACTTCTAAGGGTTCCAAAATCAATTTTGAAATTTTGAAAACGCCCTAACTCAAAAATTTTGATATAAAGGTATTGTTTTTCCTTCAATTTAAGATTCTGTAGAATTTTTAGAATTTTTTGAGACCACGCGGAGCTCTGTAGGTCAAACCGTTCGCTCACTACGAGAATTTAAAGTTTGGCCGTACGATAAATCAGAAACACGAGTGTGAATCGCAAAAGTGGCCTAATCGCCTTTCAAGTGTTAGCCGACCGAAATGCGATCAATGTTTTTCTTCATGTTTGATGGTTGGTGGCTTTGCAGACGAGTGATCTATATAAAAATAATAAACCATTGTGTAATAATTTGCAGCGTTTTTTTCCAGTAGCAGTGTACTTTTTACTTCCAAAAAATAAAATAATTCGTGGGTTTCAGATTGCTAATTAAATTGTTTCTAAAAATATACCTGTGCAAGTTCAAAGAACTTCAGTCTCTATTGAGCCCTCAAAATGTTTGCTTCAAAACCATCTTTCTGAAGTTTTCAGAAAAAAACTGATAAACTTCTAGGCTCTCTCTAGCTTTGTTTGTTCATTGAATTTAGACGAAAATTGTTGCCCGAATATTATTATGTGAATAAGCATGAAACTTGGATCAGTCTGTAACCGGCTTGAACTTTATAAAATTTATAAACTGCATTGATTTAATCACTGTTGGTACTTTTTTAGTTCATAGATACATCATTTAAAATTAAAAAAAAAAATTTCCACTTACTGAAGCAGGAGGCGAAGGGGGGCAAGGCTGAGAACTCGGCGGCTTATAATTCTTCGGTAAGTATGATTGAATCTATATTTTAAAAAAATTACAAAATGGGTCATTACAATTTGCAGAAACGTTTAATTTTTATAACAATTAATTAAATATTTATTCAAATTTCATGGCTTTCGAGGTATTTTTAGTTTAGTCTTTACCTATTTATCCAAAATGTACGTTGAAATTGGAATCGGGGTGGTTCTCTCACCAGAGGAGATTTTTCAGTTATTTCCAGTGAGGTGTCTGGTCTTCTCCAGAAAGTGCTCAGTGCTTAACTCCTCTCTTACAACAAAGAAGATCTGATAATTTCTTTCATTTTTGAATTTCAGGTTCAAGTATCTTATTGTCAACATTAAGTCGTACAATGATTCTCTCTCCTCATCTTGCAGATAATAGTGGCAATAGCTGGTACGTACATGTTCTGACCCCCGGTGAATCCCCCCCCCCCCCCAAAAAAAAACTCAAATAACGTTAATTCGAACCTAAAATGAAGAATTCAAAATAAAAACCAAATTAACCCTTTTCTGGAGGCGTCATTCCGCGTTTTCTTTTGTAGACTTTCTTTGTAGAACGTCATTAACTTATTATTAATCTTTTAAATAAAAGTCATTGTCATACTATAAATCGGGAATTTACCTCACATTTTTAAACTTTTTTTTTTTCGAAAGAAGGTTCATTGGTATGGAAGAAAATTATAATGTGCTGCTCCAAAAAGCACCCAAAAAATTTAGAGATTTTAAGGAAGATCGAAATTGTAAATGTAGTGGCAATCCGTATCGGGGCAGCCACGTTGCCACGTGTTTGGCCACCTAACCTACATGGAAGAGTCACTCCATAGGGGGGTCTGTGACGCGTGCTACAGTAGTGGCACCTCTGGAAGCGTAGCGTAAATGGAATCATTAGAACACAGGAAGGAATAACGCAGGCATGAAAGTGATCAAAAGAAGCAATTTTACTCTACCAATTAGTTTATGGATCATTTTCCTAGAAAGGGACAATCGGTATCCCAAGATTTCAAAAAACTTAAAGTCCGACTCAAGTTCTGCCAAAAATCAGGGATTAACCTCACACCATACTGGTTGAATTTCGACGAAAGAACACACAGTGGGACGCTTAATTAATTAATTAAAAATTAAAGAAGAAAACCTATCGAAAGAAACCTATTGGTGTGGTTTCCGCGTAAAGGAAAATACTCGGAACCCCATCTCCATGCTAGAACTGGGAGTTATTCCAAAAATTGAACCAGGGGGACGCAGGTGTAGAAAAGGGGTAAACCAACGTGGAACATGGTTTTTCTGATGGCAACCTAGAAACCTCCGAAGGTAACCAAGTAATCTCGATTTATCGGTTTTTCTAGCCAAAACTTGGTACCAGGGGATTTTTACGGTTGCTGGATACAGTTTTGCTATCGAAAAATGTAAAGTTGTTAAATCGCAACGGAAAATTCGAATTAAATTGTTAACAACTCGAAAAAAGTCTTTTATTTGTCTTTTGAAAAAGGCAGATGAAAGACATAAGTTCCTGGGTGGCACTTAGGTTTTTCAGCTTTTCCCGCATTCTGGTGCTGTTCTGCTGAAGTGTACAAGAACTAGAACTAGTGAACAAGAACTAGAGACCAAAAAGAAAAAATTAATTTCGATTTCTTTCCGTTTCACAGAGGGCAGATGAAAGACAGACAGTGACTGTGACACCACGTTTTTGCAACTGAAACCACCTATGCACTCCTCCACATAGAAGAAATACGATTCCCGCCGCTTTCTTTGATAACCTAACGACTAACCTCGCCTCTTATAGTGGTAGTAAAATCGCGGGAAACGATAAAAAGCCGCCAAAATATGAAAACACAAAGAAGGCAGATTAAAGACAGAAACCTCCGGACAAGCACATTTCATCCTCCTGCTCGCTTTATTTGCTTCTGAAAAAATCTGCAAACCCATTTTTTTCATGTCTAGGTATATGCAATAAAGAATCACTACAAATTCAGGCCGCTGGTTTCATATCATAGGTGATTCACAGTGCTCAAGCAAAGTTGACTACCTAGGGGTCCGGACATGGCAGATTACTGGACATTTAGCAGTTTAAACTTTAATTTCTATATTTTAGCGTGAATAAGTGCATATTTTATTGATTGCCCGAAGTAGAACAAAGTTGATAGTTTATGGAGAATTTTTTTTAGACGCCTAAATCATAAATGGGCATTCGGAATCTTCTCTGGACAACGATTGGCCCTTTCTGGGAAAATGACCCTTATCTATATTAGGTACTCGTATATTCTACCTATATTTACCTTTGCATCATTAGCCTTCAACTTCTCTTATTTAGTCTATATATTAGTTAGTTTCGTTATTTGAAACACAGTATTTGAGTTTCGTGGATTTTGGTCACCAGGGCGCCTACAACTCCACCTGTTGACACTCTGTGATACTCTGTGATACTATTTGCTGAGATACTTCTTTAACGCTTCACCAGAGTACAACAGTGTGAATTTGGTCAGTTTTCGCGTCTTTTGCACGAGGAAACCCTGAAGTTATGTCTTCAGCATCCCTCGATTTTCGCGGTGTTTTGGTTTATTATTTTCAATAATGAACCTTTGGAATCGACCAAGAAAAAAAAATTTTTAACACCCCCTCAAAATTTGATGGTTTACGTTTCAAGTTACGTAGAATCCAAAAATCGAATAAAAATTTGGCCGTCCGTCCGCCGTATGCGGCACTTTTGCCACTTAGCATTGACCGATTTTGATGAAATTTGGTATGTAGGCTCCATTTGGGGTCTAGTTGTGCCCCGAAGATTTTGGTTGATGTAGGTCAGTTCTAAGGGTTCCAAAATCAATTTTGAAATTTTGAAAACGCCCTAACTCAAAAAATGTTTATATAAAGGTATTGTTTTCCCTTCAATTTAAGATTCTATAGAATTTTTAAAAATTTTTGAGACCACCCGGAGCTCTGTAGGACAAACCGTTCGCTCACTACGGGAATTTAAAGTTTGGACGTACGATAAATCAGAAACACGAGTGTGAATCGCAAAAGAGGCCTCCGAAATCTCCGTTCAAATGTTAGCTGACCGAAATGCGATCGATGTTTTTCTTCATCTTGGATGGTTGGTGGCTTTGCAGACGAGTGATCTATATAGAAAAATAAAGAATAATAAACCATTGTGTAATAATTTGCAGCGTTTTTGACAAAGGCTTCACTTGTTTACGCATTTTCTTCTACGATAATTTTCGTTTATTATTTTCAATGATAAACCTTTGGAATCGACCAAGAAAAAAAAAATTTTAACACCCCCTCAAAATTTGATGGTTTACGTTTCAAGGTACGTAGAATCCAAAAATCGAATAAAAATTTGGCCGTCCGTCCGCCGTCCGCCGTACGCGGCACTTTTGCCACTTAGCATTGACCGATTTTGATGAAATTTGGTATGTAGGCTCCACTTGGGGTCTAGTTGTGCCCCGAAGATTTTGGTTGATGTAGGTCACTTCTAAGGGTTCCAAAATCAATTTTGAAATTTTCAAAACGCCCTAACTCGAAAAATTTTGATATAAAGGTATTGTTTTTCCTTCAATTTAAGATTCTATAGAATTTTTAGAATTTTTTGAGACCACCCGGAGCTCTGTAGGACAAACCGTTCACTCACTACGAGAATTTAAAGTTTGGACGTACGATAAATCAGAAACACGAGTGTGAATCGCAAAAGAGGCCTAATCTCCGTTCAAATTAAAGCTGACCGAAATGCGATCGATATTTTTCTTCATGTTGGACGGTTGGTGGCTTTGCAGACGAGTGATCTATACAGAAAAATAAAAAATAATAAACCATTGTGTAATAATTTGCAGCGTTTTTTCTGTTGGGTACCTATTCCTGGTGTTGAACGTTTTTCTAGGGCCCCGTTATAGGATTTGATTTGAATTTTTATTTTCCATTTCGAATTAAGATAGGATTTGAAATTCCAGAATCTAAAATTGAGGCAAATTCCCCATTTATAACCGTCGCACCAATCGTCCTAATGGTCCGATTTTTGCGAAATTTGAAGGGTAGTTGGGGGCTGCCCTTAGATGGTTAAAAAACTTACCAAAGCCGCAACTCTTTTTTCTTTTACATCCCATGGTTCAGTATCCTGCAGAGATGCGAATGATGAGTTTAATAGTTCTCACTTATTTATCACTTTTAGGTGCACAATAGAACTCAACCTTCTTTTCAAACAACATTCTTTCAGTTGTTATTATATAAGTCAAGAATGTTACACGGAGTAATTCCGTGTGAATACAAAACTTCAAAAGTTCCCACGATTTCGTTTATCTACCTACTATTAGTTCCTCAATCGATTGAAAAATACCAAGTCTTTGATATTGGGAAGATAATCAAAAACTTACTTCATATCGTTTTCTTCTTGCCCATTGTGCAAGGTTTTCTCCAGGGTAAGCATCTGTTTGGCCTAGTCTTACCCTTTCATTGAACTGCAACAAATATTCATAAATAAGACTCTTTACTTTCAAATAGATGAACGGTAAATGGAAATTCAAATGTCGTCATGTGCTATTATAATATTTATATTGTCAAAATTTAGAAGAGAAAAATCATATTGGGATTACACGCCTGAAAATAACATCGAAATATGACCATGGTTTCGAATAATTTTTCCAGGTTCTTCTTTGTCGCAGGCTATCGACTAGAGCCTAAACCCCAAAATCATCCGAATTCGAGCGATTTTGGATCTGAGGAATGTGAAAGAACAATGAAACTGATACGGAATCAATGTTGCTCAAAAAGGATTTTGGATCTGAGGAATGTGAAAGAACAATGAAACTGATACGGAATCAATGTTGCTCAAAAAGGATTTTGGATCTGAGGAATGTGAAAGAACAATGAAACTGATACGGAATCAATGTTGCTCAAAAAGCTCAGAAATTCACATTTTTCGACCTGCTAAATACGAGTACATAATATCGACTTACATCCACTGAGATGAGTTATCTACAAATTTTTGATTTACAAAAGTTTAACTCACCCCTTCGAAATTTGAAGGTTTGCGTTCCAAGGTAGGTTCGTAAAAAGAGGGGGTTGAACTTTGGAAATGCCCCAGCACAAAAACTTTCAAAATACAGGTATTGTTTTTTAAAATTTTTTTACAATAGTCACGATTTTAAAGAATTAATTGACCAACCGTTCTGAGAATAATCAATTTTGTAATTAATGCATTTATTGAGGTTTTTTCATTAATTATAATAATAAAGTATAGTATTAAATACTTCATAAATATACCGTCATAAATTATAGTGTTCGTTTTACAGAAACGAACGATAGGTACCCAACCTGACGATCAACAATAGTTAAATGCGCGATTATTGTGAAATTTATCAAACCAGCCTCACAGGTAGTTGTTATTAGGCTTCGTAGATGGTGATTCTGGTGATCCTTACAGATAAACCGTTGAGTAACAATTTGCAGCATTTTTTATTTGAAATGGAGTGTTTTATTTATTGTCAGAACGGAATTCGGTGGATCTCGTTTTACTATTTAACTTTCCCTATATGAGATAATAGGTAATGATTTATTACTAAATTTTGATCAGTATAGCAAAACGCTGCAAATTATTACACAAAGGTTTATTATTTCTCTAAATAGATCACTCGTCTGCAAAGAACACGGCTTTGCCATAGTCACCACCAACCAACATGAAGAAAAACATCGATCGCATTTCAGTCAGTTAAAATTTGAACGGAGATTTGGCCCCTTTTGCGATTCACACTCGTGTTTCTGGTTTATCGTAAGTCCAACCCTTAAATTATCGTAGGGAGCGAACGGTTTGTCCTACAGAGCTCCGCGTGGTCTCTA
The DNA here is from genome assembly GCA_009739505.2 of Apolygus lucorum. Lineage (NCBI taxonomy): Eukaryota > Metazoa > Arthropoda > Insecta > Hemiptera > Miridae > Apolygus > Apolygus lucorum. The sequence goes on from CM019172.2 coordinate 4,624,372, forward strand.
AAAATTCAACACTATCTTAAATTGATGGAAAAACAATACCTTTTAAACACAATTTTTTGAGTTAGGGCGTTTTCAAAATTTCAACCCTTATTTTTCAACTCCTAAAAGTGATCTACATCAACCAAAAGCTTCGTGGCACAACTAGACCCCAAATGGAGCTTCGCCTTAGGCAAGGAAAATATTCCACTCAGCACCTGTCTATAGACATCATCAAGATAAAATTTATATGGGAGGTTCAAATTTACTGCTATGCAAGTTCCCCTCAGTACCTGCCCCATATGGCATAGACAGCCCCCATTGAGTTTAAGAACATTGTTTAATATACAGGGTGTCTACACCTAAGATGGGCATAACTTCAGAGTTCCATTTTACAAGGTATTTCCAACAAAAAATGTCAGATACCAATTTTTTCTTAACCCATTCAAAATGCCTTTTTTTGGTTTATTATTTTCAATAATAAGCCTTTGGAATCGAGCAAGAAAAAAAAAATTTTAACCCCCCCTCAAAATTTGATGTTTTACGTTTCAAGGTACGTAGAATCCGAAAATCGAATAAAAAATTTTCCGTCCGTCCGCCGTACGCGGCACTTTTCTTAGCAACACTGGACCGATTTGGTTCAAATTTGGTATATGGGCTCCATTTGGGGTCTAGTTGTGCCGCGAAGCTTTTGGTTGGTGTAGGTCACTTCTAAGGGGTGAAAATTAAGGGTTGAAATTTTCAAGAGTGCCCTAGCTCGAAAACTCTCGAAATAAAGGTATCGTTTTTTCACCAATTTTAAATAGTACAGAATTTTTAAAAATTTTTGAGACCACCCGGAGCTCTGTAGGACAAACCGTTTGGTCCCTACGAGTATTTGAAGGTTTTCCTTCGATAAAACAGAATCATGAGTGTGAATCGCAAAAGAGGTCTAATCACCGTTCAAATTTTAGCTGACTAAAATGCGATCGCTGTTCATTTCTTCGATTTGTATACAGTTTTGCCTTCTGCGTAACCAGTAATCAAATTTCCATATCAAGCTTTCTATTTTTCGAATCGAGTGTGAAGCGTTTAGTTCTTTCTAATAAACTTGATTGTGAAGGTGTGAAGCCATTATAGTGTGGTAGGTAGTACCTACCAATAGTTGGTAGGTAAAACAATGTTTGTAGGTAAAAAACGCTGCAAATCATTGCTCACTGATCAGCTGAGTGAGCTCCGAAGCCATTTTCAATGCTATTGAATGGAAGTGCTCTTCCAGGCGTCTCCAGCATTCGAGGAGATCTTCTTCACTCCTCACATCACTGATCAGCTGAGTGAGCTCCAAAGCCATTTTCAATCCTATTGAATGGAAGTGCTCTTCCAGGCGTCTCCAGCATTTGAGGAGATCTTCTTCACTCTTCAGATCACTGATCAGCTGAGTGAGCTCCGAAGCCATTTTCAATCCTATTGAACGCAGGAGCTGAAATTTGAGAGGGAAGGTCAAGGGAGAATACAGATGGTGGTAGGTGCTATTGATGGAGAACCAGTGATCTATACAGAAAATAATAAACCTTTGAGCAATGATTTGCAGCGTTTTCACCTTAAAGTTTTTTTTCGCGTTTTCGACTTACGGAATTAAAATTGCCATAACTCCTGTTATTTACCAAGTAAATTCAAATTCGAGGATATGTTTGGGAAGAGCGTTACTTTTTCAAGCTACCCAGCGTAAAACCACAATATTTTAGCAATAAACCATTTCTAAAAAATCAAGGCAAATAGCAAACTTCAAATCTTTTTTGAAATAGAACTCTTTTTAAATCGAAGTTTTCACTTTTAATCTCTGGCTATTTCGATGGGCGCTCTTCGGAAAAAACATGTTCAAATTGTCAGCTTTCCAACGATTTATAAATTTTTCTTTTTAAAATAATAGTAGTATTAATGAAATAGAGTAAATCAAGTTTGAATGCCAGAAAACGTGTGTTTTACAAGAAAATCCAGTGTTTTAGGCGGTGTTCGATCTCAAGATGACTTGACGAGTTTGGTATCATTTTCTATGTATTTTTTTACGCTGAATCCAATAGTGATACTTCCGAATGATTCCGACTGCTAGAAAGTGGATTTTTCTAAGAAAAACTTCGGTTTTCGTACATAAAATACGCATTATTCGTAGATACGGTAGTGAGCATAAAGTAACCTTTCTACTCAACAAAAACTTCAAATTTCTAGCTGATTGAAGTTTTTGTGGAGTAGAAAGGTGTTACTTTATGCTCACGACTATATCTACGAATAATGCGTATTTTATGTACGAAAAAAGAAGGTTTTCTTTTAAAAAAATCCACTTTTTCTAGCAGTCGGAACTATTCGGGAGTATCACTATTGGATTCAGCGTAAAATATAACATAGAAAATTATACCAAAATCGTCAAGTCATCTTGAGATCGAACACCGCCTAAAACACACGTTTTCTGGCATTCAAACTTGATTTACTCTCCTAATTTGAATGTTAAAAAGAAAAATTGATAGACCGTTGAAAAGCTGACAATTTGAGCATGTTTTCTCTGATGAGCGCCCATCGAAGTGGGCAGGGATTTAGAGTGAAAACTTCGGTCGAAGAAAGTCAAGTTTAGAAAAAAGTCAGATTTGAATTTCCAGGAGAAATAAGGGAGTTATGACCATATTAGTGCCGTAAGGTCGAAAACGAGAAAAAAGCTTTAAGGTGAAAAAAAAGGAATTTTGAGTGGGTTAAAACAAAATTGCTATGGGATATTTTTTGTTGGAAATATCTTGTAGAGTCGAACCTTGAAGAGCCCATCTTAAGTGTAGACACCCTGTATAGGAAGTTGTAGATTGCGCTAAAACTGACCAATTTAAAGTTTGAACGCTTTTTGGTTGAATTGGTAAGGTTTTAGCGTGTTTAGTAAACAGGCGAGAGGTTCGTTTCATAAGAATACTATTCTCAAGACTATCCACCAGACTGTGTGAAGGGGCTTAGGGAGTCGGTTACTTATAAGAGTTCCCCACATTCTATCTGATTGATGTTTTTGTTGAGTAGAAAGGTGTTACTTCATGCTAACTACCTTATCTACGAATAATGCGCATTTCATGTACGAAAAAAGAAGGTTTTCTTTGAAAAATCCACGTTCTAGCAGTCAGAATTATTCGAAAGTGTCACCATTGGATTCAGAGTGAAAAATTACAAAGGAAATGACTCCAAACTCGTCAGGTCATCTTGAGATCGAGGGTGACCATACACCTCGTAAAACACTCGATTTTTGACAATTTGAGTTTTTTCGATTTACTTGGTAAATATCAGGAGTTATGACAGTTTTAATGACGTAAGGGCGAAAACGCGAAAAAAAGGCATTTTGGGTGGGCTAAGACCTTAAGAACTTGAGCGAGGTTGAGTGAGGGTGGGGGGGGGATAACCGAAAAGTACCAAATATATAAACGAAATTATTATAAATAATTGGTAATGTGTGTGTGTTATAAATAATTGGTGATGGAGAAACCGTTACAACTTTCTTGCACAGTGAGAAATTTCTAGCACAGTATACGTAATGAATTCGTAGTGAACTCAAGTGGTAGAAGGTGGAAGGTCCATCACTATTTATCTATTTGTGTGGATCATTCCGAAAACGGTCTTATCTGAATTCTAAGGAATGGTAGGCAAATGCGCACACACGAATCCACTGGAACGCCTAGGTACTTATCAAGATTTTATGGCTAGATTTTCGCTTCAAATCATTGGGTGGTTGAAAACTGGCAGAAAACCCAATAAATTTCACAATAATCCGTTTTGCAAGAATTGCACATGCGAAATATTGACAGTTCATTGTTACTATGAGGGCGCTTTTAAGCGAAAATGAAAAGTTAAAACTTTTCACCCAACTTGGCAGAATTTTGCTTCTGAGTTTTAGTTTAAATCATTCCAAAGCTTATTTTGGTTTATTATTTCTAATAATAAGCCTATGTGATCGTATCGCAAAAAATTTTTATAACCCCCCCTCAAACTTTGTCACTTTACGTTTCAAGGTGCGTAGAATCCAAATTTGCAATGTCCGTCCGCCGTCCCCCGTCCGGGCCATAAAAGGCCTTAGAATCGGTATAAAAAACCCGTTCTTTTGCACATAGACTCCATTTGGGGTCAAGTTGGTCCTAACTTCGAACTATTCCGATCGCTTAATTCGTATAGAAGTTATGGGCAAATAACCGGCCAAAAAAGATGTTTTTGCTCAAATATGCGTGGGGTGACATTTTCCAAGTATTTTTCTTCATGTTGGATGATTGGTGGCTTTATAGACGATTATATAGAAAAATAATAAACCATTAAAATAATGAAATAATAAACCATCAAAATAATAAACGTACGATAAATCAGAAACACGAGTGTGAATCGCAAAAGAGGTCTAATCTCCGTTCAAATTTTATCGGACTCAAATGCGATCGCTGTTCATTTCTTCGATTTGTATACAGTTTTGCCTTCTGCGTAACCAGTAATCAAATTTCAATATGAAGCTTTCTATTTTTCGAATCGAGTCTTAAGCGTTTAGTTCTTTCTAAAAAACTTGATTGTGAAGGTGTGAAGCCAGTATGGTGTGGTAGGTAGGTAGTACCTAGCTGGTAGGTAAAAAAAAGTTGGTAGGTAAAAAACGCTGCAAATCATTGCTCACTGATCAGATCACTGATCAGCTGATTGAGCTCCGAAGCCATTTTCAATCCTATTGAACGCAGGAAGCTGAAATTTGAGAGGGAGGGTCAAGGGAGAATACAGATGGTGGTAGGTGCTATTGATGGAGAACCAGTGATCTATACAGAAGAAGGGTGATCTATACAGAAAATAATAAACCTTTGAGCAATGATTTGCAGCGTTTTGTTTTTCAAAAAGATCATTACATTTTTCCGAAGGAAAAGAAATTGCTGGTTTCTCAAAAATGTTTAATTAGGTATGAATTCTTACGTATATTTATTTAATAAAATTAAACTAGCCAGGCTTCATCTTCCTGGTTATGATTTCTTTGGAGTATCAACTCCTGACACTTACATAATCTACATATTCCTGAGGGTATACAGTAGCTCGGTCCTGAATGAATAAAGAAAATTCAGTTTTGAATAATTAATTAAAACAATTTTTATTAAAAGAGACGTTAAAGTGATCGTACCGTATTTCCTTGTTTGTTCATGGACGAAGGAAATTTGAGCCTTTTGAAATTGAGCCATTCAAACATGATATGTTATCATATTATGAGGCTCTCTGATTGGTGGAAGTGCACCATTGCGATAAATGCTGGAATCGTTCGAATGCTGAGCAAAGGCAGCGAGAACGAGCCGTTCACGAACTTTTTTTTTTGTCACTCGAAGTGCTAGCAAGTCCACTTTAGTACAATAGATTTTTCAAAATTTCAATTCTCATGCACAGGCCCCAATGTACGTAGATGCAATGCACATACAAGCACTCAATTCAGTATTACGATCCTACTGTATCAAAATGTAATGAGGAATTTCACAGAATTCTGTTTGCATGTTTCCTGAATAGTTAATGGTATGGGATAGATGAAAATCGGGTTGATTTCGGAAACTAAGTCTCCTGTTATTTTTGGAAGACAATCAAAACTTATTATTTCAAAAAATAACCGGGAAAACGGACTTCTTCAACGTGAAGCAGGAACGCAAGCTGATTGGGCTGTTCGGATCGCCGCCTCCTCCCAGTGTTGCCCAATGGTACGACAAAATCGTGTTATCTAAGAGGAAAGTTATCAAACAAAAACAGGGGAAACCTAATTTTCCCCATCTTGCTTTTTCAATTTTTTCTTCAGTTTTTCGATTACAAACTCTACTGGTTTTGTGACATGTTGCACCTGGGGACTATAGATTTCTCGATCTCAGCGCTTCAAGCGGCCGTAAATGAACTATTCCAGGATGACGTCATCCTCCCAGTTTTTTTAAACGTTCATATTTTCTACACTGTTTTGTTGATTCGTAAATTAGGAAATACGGGATGAAAGTTTGCTGTAGGAGGGTTTTCGAGGTGCTGAATCCGATTTTGGGGTCAAAAATAGGAAATTCCGACATGGTGAAATTCCTCATTCTACTGTATCATTAGTTAGTCTACCATTAAACTATCGAAACCTTGAATCAACTAATTCATAAAACCCATCATTCTAGTACAGATTCGGTTCAGAAAAAGTAAATTTGAACTGATTTGTTGCACTTACAATTGCGTCTAATTCATCCGGTTCATAGAATTCCTGTGAATACCAACATTTTAGTAATGTGTACATAGTTTGTACGGTCTACCTACAATCAAATCAGGCTGAAAACGGTGTAACTCTTTAAAAAAAATAGTAATTATACCTTATCTTCAAAACAAGGGTTTAAAAAAATTCACAGCAAATGTTCATTTCAACATTAGTTACAGAACCAACTCCTGAAGGTGGTCAACCGAATCAGGTCTCAAACTTTTCATTTGAACGTAGTGGTTACAGTTAAAATTTCAGGTCTCTAATCTGCATTGTTTATAACCTGTTCATCTTGGCAACAACTTGGCAACTTTTCTTGTCTATAGGAGAGCTAACCCTTATTGGACCATGGTATCACTAGTGTCACCGAAATCATTCCAGGAACTCCACAGAATCCCAAAGTGTCACTGGAGTAACAAAAATTAAATAACATTTTAAAATTTAATGAACAGCAGAATTTGGCTACTGAGTGTGTAAAAAAAAAAATTTAAAAAATTTCCAAGGAAATCAATGAAAACAAGTGGGTTTGGCACATAGCTTCCTCGTATCCATAACCCGATTGTATAGATGATCCGATGCACAGTAGTTAATCTCAAAACACCAATCTCTGAGTACCTTTCACTACCCTCATAGGGGACCATCTACACGCTAATCTGGACAATCCTAGAAAATGTCATCAAATTCGGATGAAAAATTAAGTGAGTAGATGTATGTGATTGGATCAAAAAAATTCTTAGCCTCGGCTGGGATTCGAACCCGCGACCCCTGGAACTTAAATCAAGACTCTTTCCTCTGAGCTATTGAAGCCTTGATTAAGATTTGAGATTCTCACAGGAGACCATCCCTCTATGAATAAATCCCTCTATGAAGAACAATTGTCTATGATTTTCATAGGGGACCATCTAAACACTAGTCTGTAACATCCCTGAAAATTTCATTGAAATCGGATGGAAAATGTAGAAGTTATGGCCGTTACAAGGAAATTCACGTTTGCGCAGTGGCTACTATCAGTCCAAAGGTAGTGATTTTCATAGGGGACCATGTAAATACTAATCTGTAACATCCCTAAAAATTTCATTGAAATCGGATTGAGATTGTGGAAGTTATGGCCGTTACAAGGAATTCACGTTTGCGCATGCGCAGTCGCTTGTATCAGTCCGAGGATGATGATTTTCATAGGGGACCATCTACAACCTAATCCACATAATCCCTGAAAATTTCATCGAAATCTAGTTTGAAATGTGGAAGTTATGGCCGTTACAAGGAAATTCACGTTTGCGCATGCGCAGTAGCTACTATCAATCCGAAGGTCCGATTTTCGAAGGTCCGATTTTCATCCGATTTTCGTAGAGGACCATCTAAATACTAATCTGTAACATCCCTGAAAATTTCATCGAAATCGGATGCAAAATGTAGAAGTTATGGCCGTTACAAGGAATTAACGTTTGCGCACGCGCAGTCGCTTGTATCAGTCCGAGGATGTTGATTTTCCTAGGGGACCGTCTACACACCAACTCGCACAATCCCTGAGAATTTCATCGAAATCGGACAATAACTTCGTATAGTTATGCGCGTTACAAGGAATTGATGACAGACGGACAGACACACAGACATACAGACAGACACGGAACCAATATTGTTCAGAAAGGTCTAAAACGCGAGTGAAAATTTTGATTTTGGAGAACTTTTTTTTTTCGTCCTTGAAAAGTGAAAACATAGCTTCCGCTACCTTCGTAGACTCGGAAGCAAAGTGTTCAACATTCTTGAAATAACATCACTTTTAATAAATAGTTGAAACAATTCAGCTCTATCCATTAATTTTGAAATTAATCAACAACCTTGGGACAGTTGTTGATTTCCAAGATGTTTTCGGTGACACTAACAGTGAAGTCGGTAAAACTTTACAATTTGTAAATCAATTGAGTTGGGTAACTGCCCTTTGATAATTATGCGTATTATAAAACAAATTAATTGTAAACTGAGGATAGAGAAAAAAGATCTACCATAATTCTACACTTAATTTTAAATTTAAGAGTTTATTCATTCAAATAATAGTTCACCTCTTACCAATACGTTATAATGAAAAGGTGGCGCAGGTTCATTGATAACCTGCAAGAAGAAAATATTAATTATTAATTAAATATTAATTAAATAATTACACTCGGAGACATTGGGTTGTGATATCTCAGGAATGTTAGATCAGCTGTGCGATCAATTGAGCCAACTTCTCAACAAGGTACTCATCCTAGAGCGCTGAAATTGTGTAGAATTTCTCTAGAAACTACTGGAATATCTCTTGAAACCATCTACATCTTCTCAATATGTTTGAGTGAATTGTTTCCCCACCCCTAAAGATATTCATCAATTCACTCGTAAAACTGTTGAATCTTCAAGTCTCTAAGTTACATCGTTTATAACCTATTAACCCTTAATTTCCCACTTGTTCAAAAAAAATATTTTTTCAGATATTTTAGATTATTTCGGTGTATTAGCATTCAAAATTGTGGTGTACCAACCAAATGACACAGAATTGCTAGTTTTGACCGAGATGCATGTGAATTTTCTTAATTTGATGAAAATTGGATGGTATATTTTTGGACACCTCAAGAGGGGGATGGCTATCGTTATCATGGCTATTAAGTGTTGGTGGGGGGGGGGGGTGGTTATCGTTGTTTTAAAAATGGATACTTAGAATACGCTCTATCCAATTTTGGCTGGATGGAACCAGCAGCTTTTTATTCTAAAACAAATGAATGAACGAAATGACACTAATTAAATTGTTAGCCCAATAAGACCTCCTTCTTCAGTAGTATCTTATTGAAATATTGATGCAGGGGCCCCCAATATCAGTTTTGACTCAAGAGTCGTTGAACAGTGTTCAGAATGCTTAAAAATCGGACTTCCGAAAAGATACTTCAGGATATTAAGGGTTAAGCAGTAAACTTGGCAACTTTCCTCGTCCATAGGAAAGTTAACCGTTAACCCTTTGAGCCGCTAAATTCTCCATGGAACTTAAACATTTTTTAGAATTTATTTTGGGGCTAATAGAACTGTCGATGAGGTATTCACATGGTTTCCTAGCTGAGATATGGATACGAGGAAGCTATGTGCAACACCCACTTTTTTGAAATTTTGACGCCATTACAAACGTAAACACCTTTTTGATTTATTATTTTCAATAATGAACCTTTGGAATCGACCAAGAAAAAATTTTTTTTAACACCTCATCAAAATTTGATGGTTTACGTTTCAAGGTACGTAGAATCCAAAAACGCTGCAAATTATTACACAATGGTTTATTATTTTTCTATATAGATCACTCGTCTACAAAATCACCAACCATCCAATATGAAGGGGGGGGGGGGAAATCCAAAAAAAAAATCAAAAAAAAAAATCAAAATCACCAACCATCGATTGCATTTCGATCAGCTCTAATTTGAACGGAGATTAGGCCTCTTTTGCGATTCACACTCGTGTTTTGATTTATATATATATATTTCAATATAAACCCTTAAATTTTCGTAGGGAGCGAACGGTTTGTCCTACAGAGCTCCGCGTGGTCTCAAAAAATTCTAAAAATTCTATAGAATCTTAAATTGAAGGAAAAACAATACCTTTATATCAAAATTTTTTGAGTTAGGGCGTTTTCAAAATTTCAAAATTGATTTTGGAACCCTTAGAAGTGACCTACATCAACCAAAAGCTTCGGGGCACAACTAGACCCCAAATGGAGCCTACATACCAAATTTCATCAAAATCGGTCAATGCTAAGTGGCAAAAGTTTATTCGATTTTTGGATTCTACGTACCTTGAAACGTAAACCATCAAATTTTGAGGGGGTGTTAAAATTTTTTTTTTCTTGGTCGATTCCAAAGGTTCATTATTGAAAATAATAAACCAAAATCGAATAAAAATTTGGCCGTCCGTCCGCCGTACGCGGCACTTTTGCAACTTAGCATTGACCGATTTTGATGAAATTTGGTATGTAGGCTCCATTTGGGGTCTAGTTGTGCCCCGAAGATTTTGGTTGATGTAGGTCACTTCTAAGGGTTCCAAAATGAATATTGAAATTTTGTAAACGCCCTAACTCAAAAAATTTCGAAATAAAGGTACTGTTTTTCCTTCCATTCAAGATCCTATAGAATTTTTAGAATTTTTTGAGACCACGCGGAGCCCTGTAGGACAAACTGTTCGCTCCCTACGAAAATTTAAGGGTTTTTATTGAAATATATATATATAAATCAGAAACACGAGTGTGAATCGCAAAAGAGGCCTAATATCCGTTCAAGTTAAAGCTGACCGAAATAGGATCGATGTTTTTCTTCATTCTGGATGGTTGGTGGTTTTGTAGACGAGTGATATAATATATCTCCGAAAGTGAATATTCATGGCTGTTAAGAGGGTCTGTAATGAAATATTGACAAAAACGCTGCAAATTATTACACAATGGTTTATTATTAAAACCATTATGTAATAATTTGCAGCGTTTTTGTCAATATTTCATTACAGACCCTCTTAACAGCCATGAATATTCACTTTCAGAGACGGAGACCAAGTTGGGCTTCAGGACCAAAGCGTCCACATTTCAAAGGGACCAAGTTGGGGTGGATCGGGCTTAAGAGGAGAAAGTAATGGGGTGGTACACCGTATTAATCAGTGATCCTCCAAGGGTCAGAATTTCCAACTATGTGGAGCCTACTTAAACTGCTGCCCGCGCAAAACCACTTTTGCACAGAGTCCGGAGACAAATGCAGCTTTGTCATGAAATAGCAATTTGGCGAGCTGGTGTAGAGTTACAGAATTTTTTTCCTTTCAGTAGTCATGCATTCAAAGAATATTTTCCTACCATGGATTTCTCCCCCTGAGTCTTCACGAGCGACTAATTTATCACTTGTTGATCAAAGAGCGAGTCGAACATTCATCGCTGCAGAGGATCGGTGCTACAATGTGAGCACTTATAGCGACAAAGTGCTCTGCAGTATAATCCAGTAGCAGAAGGGGAAAAGCGTAGGAAGCTCTGAACGTAATTGAACCCGGAAATTCTTTATTATGAGGTATTGCAGTTAAATCACTGAATGGTATTCTGAGAGCTACATGACATCTTTGAAAAAGGCGGCTGTAATCGTTTTTGCGGAAAAAAATCGCTCAAAAGTATATTTATAAGCAAAATAAGAGTACCTACTATGAAAGGTCAACTTTTTTTGGTGAAATTTTTTTGAAATTTTTGCATGCCAACAGGTTTAGTTAAGTTGAGATGAATCCAAAATGTATTAAAAAATGAAAATCGATTGACGGGTTGTAGAGATCAGCCAGATCTAAGTCTCACTAGCACAACTGTCGTCCCCTTTAGCGGGAGTCTCAGTCTCAGTGGCCGTTCGTTCCTCGTTCCGGGTTAGTATTCCCCTAGATTACCGGCGCTCAAAGTTTAAAATTTTAAAGTTTCAGCACCTGTAATTTAGGGAAATATTAACCAGGAACGAGGACCGAACAGTGACCGACTGTTATACCGGAATACCAAGTTCCGAGTAACTACTCATGTCCTGAGAGTAATTACTCAATGGAGTAGTTACTCAAGTCCTACTCGAGTCATGACTATGAATAACGCTCTTAAAGAGAGACCCCCATCAAGTTTTAAAAGTTATTCACCTTGTGATATATTGAGTAAAATATTAGGTAAATGTTCCTTCATAAAACAAATAGTAAAACTGATGGTGCAAAAAAGTAAAATCTACTACATTTCCTAGTTTATTTCAAACTCAAGAGTTTTTTTCATAATAGTTCGCTTCTTACCGTCGGTCGAAAAGGGACAATAGGAGGTAGGTCTTGGAGATACTGCAAGACGAAAATACAAATTATACAAGGAGATCACTCGGAAGGATCTAAAGAATTCATCAGACAGTGTGAGCAATAGGATAAGCGCATGAGTTGGAAAAACTGTTGACTGTTATTTTTAATCTAAACTAGACCTCATTCTGAGAATTTTGACACCTTCTAGCGTGAGAAGACGTTTTTCTATGATTTTTCAAAGTTTCGAATTATTATGACGTCACAGTAGGCTGGGAGGTCCCGCCCAGGCGGGAGGTGCGCATGACGCCAGAATAATTCGAAACTTTGAAAAATTTTAGTTAAAGATCTACTCGTCCAAAAAGAGAATTAAAATTCTCAGAATGAGATCTACTTTCGATCAAAAATCTTTTTAAAAAATCATACGCATTGAGCTGTCTTATCTCCTATTCATCCTAGAGCTCCATAACGGTGACCAATTCCTCTAGCAACCTCTAGAATAACCCTGGAAACCTTTGTATATTTTACGAATACGTTTGAGTGATATGTCTCTCCACCCATAATAAAATTAATCAATTCAGTCTCATTTTGTATCGCAGATAAGTGTGCCAAATAGTCTCAGGAGTCTAACCTCACAATTTAAATTTCAGAGAAAAGTTGCTTTTTACAATATTTGATTGACATCCCTCTCCGAGTTTACATGAAAATCCACTTACGTATGATGGAGGATAACCACGATCCTAGAAAAAGAGCAAAACAAAGCTCAATATAGGTCGACGGTCGAACACTTTTTTTTTCATTGATGAATTTTTATAACTTTTGTTTCCTAAAAAAATTTTCATCACTCGCTGTAGGCTATTGTATCGAGTTTTTGACCTCGTAGGAAGTTTAAGATTTCCTAGTTTTTACTAATGAGGTCGATTTTTGGGCGATTTGAATAATTTTTCGGCAGGGCCAAAATTTGGGGAATTTAAATTTTGTTGAACATTTTCGTCGAGACACAGACACGGTTCTCTGGGTGTAATTTTTTGGAGAGAAGATAAATAAATTGATTTTTTTTTTTTATAGCATTTACAGATTTAATTCAACATTTTATAGAGTTATTTCAACCTTTTCCCGATTTATTTCAACCTTTTACAAATTCTATTCAGCTCTCCACCAGAGGGGATGGATAAGGAAAGTAGTTGATTGATTAGGATTAGAAGTAGCAGGCTTCACGTAGGTGGGTAAGTAGGTAGGTATAGCTACCTTAGCATACATTTCATGGACATGGAGCAGACCTGGCGGGCTAAGATAAGAAAGTATGATAGAGATGATTTACGGCAAGCAGTGTCAGAGCTAAAAGGAGTGGAACCCAACAACATCAGGGTAATGGCTGCGACCCTGTCGTGGCGCGGAGTGTGGTGCGGGAAAAGTGCCACGGAGTTGCGCGAGTTGGGCATCTCGGTGGGCTTACTCCGTGGTATCACCACCCGCGTCCTGCTCGGCTCATATCTGAACTGGTGGTCATTTTATAGAGGTACTTCCCTTCATCCCTCTCTCCTACCCCCACCTTCCTCATATTCCCTCATCCCTAGGGAAGTGACTCCTTCCCTCATCGGGTGAGTCCTGGGCGTTCTCCCCATTATATTTGATTTATTTATTTATTTTGTTTTATGGCGTGCCCCCTCCGTCAGAGAGACCTTTAGTTTTTGAGGGGAGATTATTTTTAAAAAAAAATTGTGATTTTCTGAGGGAACTTGAAATAGTTCTACTGCACAGTTCATCAGCTGATGCACTATTAATAATGGACAATGCTCGAATTCTCAGATCATCCTAGTAAGTGAGTTTATAGATCTGTCAACGATGAGTACCGTAAAACGGGTCAACTATGTGCGAGGGGGGGGTAAACATGTGCCACTTGTGTTTTGTGACCACAAATGGCCTCTAGCGGCCAAAAGAGGAAGTTTCATGTTCAGTAAAAATTCACGGGGTCGTGGGGGGTTGTAGAATACAAAATCGAAGTGGAAGAACCTCGTGTCTCTTCATCCCTCGTTATCAGAAATCCTCATCAGAAAGTTGGTTTCCGGTGATCTGACGTGTAACCATATTTGTCTCATCTGGTGAGACCTGAAGACATTGACTCCTGATCTCGGTAATTATAAATCATGTAGTACATATCACTAGCAACAAATTAAGCCCATTACCATTTCTAAATAATATGTTTTGTTTGGGAGATGTTCGATGTTATCAAAAACTCGGAACTTTGAGGTACATCTATGTGCCACTTGATTTTTGTCTGTTTTTGCCAGAAATAGCTACCTATTTGTTTTTTCATTGTTAATTGATGCATCATCTGTGTTTTGGACGTGGCCAGCTACTCCAGACATCGTCTGGTATCGCCAGCATCAGATTAAAAAAATCCTCCGAAGAAAATTTCCGAAAATTTATTTCAAGTTTCATGGTAAAATTACTATTTTGATTCCTCAGTAACTTCATTTTTAATGCATATTTTTTGAGATACCTTTTCATACCTGTTTTTTATATTTTTTATAGTAGGTTCCACATTCTATGTCATTTAGGGACCAAACTTAATTTCCTCCTTTTAAGTCATTAGGGAAAAAAATGTCAAATCGTTTTAAGTGTTTTTAAGTCGTTTTAAGTGTCAAATTGCCAAAGTTCCTTTATCCTTGTTAATTTCATTTGGTCCAAATAAAAGCTTTTGTTAGAATTAGTGTGGATTAATGTTTTCAATGCCTTTCAATAGAAACCAACCAGTTGGTCAATAGAAACCAACTTCTAAATAAATGAAAATTGGATCGAACAATTTTTTACAGTGAAAGAAGGTGAAGGCCCAAAGATGAGATGCCTAGGTACAACAATGTTCCAGATTGAATTTTTAATGGGTTTCAGAGCCAGGAGACTGGGTGGACCATAGTTGTACCTCCCATGGGTACAAGAATGTGCCACGAAGAAAAAAATCCCCCACCTCACCTATTCATCATAGATTTTTTTCCAAAGCAGAATTTGAAAGCTGAGATGTGTAGGTATGATGGCTAAAATCCGCAAAGGGTTAGCATTTTTTTCCTCGGAGTTATTAAACAAAAACCTTAAAAAGTGGCACATAGTTGACCCGTTTTACGGTAGGTATCAAGTTTTTACCTCCTTAATCCCCAAACGCATTCTCCAAACGAGGCTTCAGTAACTGCACAAAATTGCGCTAACTACGTGATGGAAATGTTTCTCTTTTTACCTCCCCCAGCTACAGAGCCACCGTTACATTAGCTAAAAGTGTTGCTTTTTTTATCATGAGATCAGTTGAAGGGTCGGGATTAGAGATGGGTATCGTTATAAAAGTATCGATATTTTGTATCGATACAGTATCGTATCCGAGTATCGATATCTCAAGTATCGTTGGGCTTCAGCATCGATATTTTAAAATATCGAGTATCGATACTTTAGTGTGACAAACTATCAATATTATCCAATATTTTCAAGAAAAATAATTTTTTCAACAATGTTTATTCATTTTTCATTATCAAGAGCCCAAGCAGAGTGATTTTCTACATGACATAAACGTTATTTGTGCAACCAAGGAGTAATGACCCAAAAGCCTCTCTACCTTCTTCATTTTATAGCCATTATGTTGAATTTTCCGCGAGAAATGTATCGATATTCGATATTTAGAAATATCGGATCCAAAGTACCTATTGATATCCACAAATATCGGGTAGTGCAGTATCGATACTAAAATATCGAGTATCGGTACGAAAGTATCGATATTTTGAAATATCGAGTATCGATACCCATCCCTAGTCGGGATGAGTTAATTTGGTGGAAAGTTGAATTGAATTTGTAAAAAGTTGAATTGAATTTTTAAAAGGTTGAAATGAATTTGTAAAAGGTTGAATTGAATTTGTAAAAGGTTGAAATAAATCTGTAACTGCTGTATAGTATGTAAAATGAACCAAGAGCCTGGTTGACACAGGGAGAAATTCGGGAAGACTGCCTCCAATAATGGGGTGTTGGTTTTTAACCCTCCACCAGGCGCGCGGCAGGACTCAGTGCGGTAAAACCGGAATTCTGGCAAAACGGTTGTGAAGGCGTCCACACCTCAAGGTAATCCTAGTTCAAGATAATGCACGATAGATTGGCGGGGTTTTTAGCGGCAAAACAAATGTTCATCAGTTCCATTCAAGGCTTTGAAGAGGTAGGGCAACTGATCAGCATCAGCATTTATGGGATATGCCATTTTTCCAAAGATTTTGTTATTCTTACCCATGTGATTTATCTAAATAATTTGGTGATTTTTATAAGATTTTCTTCATTTTTTCGTACATTTTTTCAATTGAAATGGGTACGATGTCAAATTTTTGATTTAGAAGGTTTTTTTTTAGCAGATACCTAGTAGCAGTAGCCAGATTTTCCACCGACATCGTAGTTTTCAACGATTTTGCGTTTTCTTGCCAACGATTATTTGGCACTTCAGTACCAATTTTGGACTGATAATGTTGAAATTAGTAGTTCCCAATACTAATCAAACTGTGAAGGTATTATAGAAATAAGAGCAGTTATATTTTGAAAGAAAGTTCGATAAATACATTTTGTTGTTGACGTTCCAAATAAAATTTCAAGTTATTAAGGATGCGAGTATAGCAGTATAGCGCCTGGCTGTTGGTGTTAGTAGGTATATTGCTTTGAATATGAATTATTAGTAATTTGAGGAGTGGTGAAAACCATGACAGCTATAAGAATATACAGGGTGTAAGCCTAACTGGTCTGCCATACGGCACCAGCCGATTCTACAACTAATTTGCAACAAAAAATGTCCCCTAGCAATTTTTTTAAAACCCTTTGTTTTTGAGTTATTTTAACTTTAAACTTTTTTTTCCGTGATTTTGACCTTATGTCATTAAATCGATCATAACTCCTTTAATTTGCTGTGTAAATTACAATTTGAGGATACCGTTGGAAAGATCATTAAATTTCCTATCGGATAGATGCCTTAACTTTTATTTGAGTCAAGGTTTGAGACATGAAAACGTCCTCTAAAAAGAGAATTCTACGTAATTTTGGAAACCTCGCATTTTTTCAATCTCAAATTGAACTACGAGAACCCATACTTTTTCAAGATGCAAGAACAGTGAAAACTGCGCCAGAATCACAGCTTTCCAATGGTATAATCAAAACAAATTCTACAACCGAATTTAGGGATGAAATTTGTGTTTGAACGCGGAAAAACGTGCATTTGTTCAACGAAATCGGCGCTCCGCCTAGTCGATCTGAGGGGTCGGACGATAGCAGTGGGTGGGCGGGCGCCGCAGTAGACCGCGAGGCCTCCGGAAACAGGAGGCCAGAGCGCTGATTTCGTTGAAAAAATGCTCGTTTTTCAAACACAAATTTCACCCCTAAATTCGGTTGTAGAATATGTTTTGATTATACCATTGGAAAGCTGAGATTCTGGCGCAGTTTTCACCGTTCTTGCATCTTGAAAAAGTATGGGTTCTCGGAGTTCAATTTGAGATTGAAAAAATGCGAGGTTTCCAAAATTACGTAAAATTCTCTTTTTAGAGGACGTTTTCATGTCTCAAACCTTGACTCAAAAAAAAGTTAAGGCATCTATCCAATAGGAAATTTAATGCTCTTTCCAACGGTATCCTCAAATTGTAATTTACACAGCAAATTAAAGGAGTTATGACTAATTTAATGACATAAGGTCAAAATCACGGAAAAAAAGTTTAAAGTTACAATAACTCGAAAACGAAGGGTTTAAAAAAAAATTGCCAAGGCACATTTTTTGTTGCAAATTAGTTGTAGAATCGACTGGTACCGTATGGCAGACCAGTTAGGCTTACACCCTGTATATTGACAAAATTCATTTAAGATAACACGCTTTGTTAATTTTATTTTTAATAATTATATTTCATTTTTATACTGATAAAATTTGATAAAATTTCGAAAACTTCGGATAATGAGTCCTCTCGTTTTTATCATGACGATTTCCTCCGAGACTTACTTGTTGGAAATGTTCTGGAATGTACATCGCATTTCGACCCTAAAATAATGAAGAAAAATCAGTTTTAAGTCGTAGTTCTGCACATGATTTATTTAAACAATTTGAATTGTATAACCAAGTTATTTAAAATAAGGAATACTGAATGAACTCGATGATTGTTACGATTGTTAAAATCCATCAATAGGTATCTAATTTTACATTTCCCGAGCAAGTAAATATATACTTACCTATCTCAAAATCGTACCAACGTAATAGTTACTGATTCGATACATAAAATAAATTTGAACTAATTGGCACACTTACATATTCATCTTGTTGTTCATATTGTTGTTGTTCATATTCATCTTGTTGTTCATATTGTGCCTACAGATGAAAATTATTTGTTATTTGTAAACAGATTACACAACAAGGATCATTTCAATTAAGGAATACTAAATGAACTCGATGATTGTTACGATCGTAAAATCCATCCATAGGTATCTAATTTTACATTTCCCGAGCAAGTAAGTATAATATACTTACTAAAAGTATATTATACTATAAGTATATACTTTAAGTTTTAACACTTCCCTATCTCAAAATCGTACCAACATATTAAAAACTGATTCTGTACAAAAAATAAATTTGAACCGATTGGCACACTTACATATTCATCTTGTTCTTCAAGCGTCGGAGAGCAATCTTGTGCCTACAGATGAAAATTATTTGTTATTTGTAAGTAGTTTACACAACAAGGATCATTTCAATTAAGGAATACAAATTGAACTCTGTAATGACTCATACTATTAGCTATGTTAGTTCTCCAATGAAGGACACAAGGGAAACCCTGAGTGACTCATCATGCCGGGTAGGTTAGGTGAGGTATGGGGGACAAACACGTCACTTGACGTCACCTTCCTCCACTCTCCCCTTACCTTGTATAACCAATATAAAAGGAGGACTCAGGGCTTTCCCCTTCATGCATTCGTCTTAGAAAACTCGACTTGATTATTTCTTGCTCTACTTCGCCTTCTCTCAGAAGCCCACAGTTCCTCGGAGGTCTCGGTAGGTGATACGCTCATCGCCCCGGCCTCTGCTCCCATTTCACCTAGTCGTTGTCTGCCCCCAACTAGTCCTAGGTAAATGTGCTGCCTCCCACCGGTAGGCGAGCAATCGCGCCAAGGTCCGTAGCTGAGCTGAAGTCTTTAAGCACTCCTGCACGCGGTCGGCGGTAACCCGCGCCGGGCAGAAAGTGCTGTCCCGTCCTTTGCCTTTGTTGAGTAGGGACCAATACAAACCGACAAGCCGACGTGAAGCCATTCGCCTTCACACGCCAACACGCCGTCATAACAAACTCGATGATTGTTAAGATCATAAAATCCATCAATAGGTATCTAATTTTACATTTCCCGAGGAAGTAAGTATAATATACTTACTATAACTATATTATACTTACCTATCTCAAAATCGTACCAACATAATAGTTACTGATTCGATACAAAAAATAAATTTGAACCGATTGGCACACTTACATATTCATCTTGTTCTTCAACCGTCGGAGAGGAATCTTCTGCCTACAAATGAGAATTATTTGTTATTTGTAATCAGTTTACACAATAAGGATCACTTCAATTAAGGAATACTAAATGAACTCGATGAACACGATGAACTAAATGAACACGATCGTAATATCCATCAATAGGTATCTAATTTTACATTTCCCGAGCAAGTAAGTATAATATACTTACTATAAGTATATTATACTAATATAATATACTTATAATATACTTATACATACATGTATTTACATATACTTATAATATACTTACTATAAGTATATTATACTATAAGTATATTCTATAAGTATATTATACTTACCTATCTCAAAATCGTACCAACATAATTGATTCGATACAAAAAATAAATTTGAACCGATTGGCACACTTACATATTCATCTTCTTCATCTTCATCTTCATCTTCTTCTTCAAGCGTCGGAGAGCAATCTTGTGCCTACAGATGAGAATTATTTGTCATTTGTAAGCAGTTAACACAACAAGGATCAGATAATCTACTCTGAGGTAATAAGTAAAAGATAGATGTAATTTTTACTACGTCCACAAAAATGGCTATTTTGGAATTTCGTACCTCAGTGCAAGATACTCCTGTGCGTTCCTGACGATCGAGACAGGGTGACCGATCTTCCCCGACTTGACGAGGAAGGCCCTGATATATGGTAAATAAATACAACGTGAATAAAACGTTATTTTTTCATAATTCTAAAGAAGCTTTTACAAGTATCCACCACCATTATTTACAGAATTTTCCGAATTCAATTACGCTTTCTTAATAGAATTCAACGTTATTCATATATTTATAAGTAGGTACTGCCTACCAAATGAAACAATTTATTAATCATTAGAGTTCAGAATTTAAATCAATCTGCAATTGAAACAATGCATTTTCCCAAATAAATATATTCAAAGTTGGGGTGGAAACGAGGTCATCCGGCTAGTATCTTTCAACTACGAAAAATGAATAGAAAACATAATATGTTGTTGTTTTCTGTTTTATTAATTATTGTTTATTGAATATTATTATTTAGTGTTTAGTGTTTAGTGAATATTGTTGTTTAGTGTTGCATGCATTCCACGGGACGTCCCATTGGATAAGGATCAGTTCAAATTAAACCAGTAGGTAGTGATAATTCATATATTTTTATTCACCTTCTTCATAAAACTGTTTCACTGAATGAAATTTAGTGAGTTTAGTTCAAATTTAAAAGGTATTTTAGAATCGAAGTTCACATCAGTATTCAAGGTGAAACGCGCAAAAACCCACGGAATATACCGTTTCTGATGTCCTGGCACCATGATGGGACCACCAATTTGTTCCATGGCGGCACAGAAGAATATCGATAATGAGGGATTTCACCATGTCGGAATTTCCTATTTTTTACCCCAAAATCGGATTCAGCACCTCGAAACCCCCCTACAGTAAACTTTCAGCCCGAACTTCCTAATTTACGAATAAACAAAACAGTGTAGAAAATACGAATGTTTAAAAAAACCGGGAAAATGACATCATCCTGGAATAGTTCATTTATGGCCGCTTGAAGCGCTGAGATCGAGAAATCAATAGTCCCCAGATGCAAAATTTCATGAAACAGTGAAGTTCGAAATCGAAAAACTGAAGAAAAAAATTGAAGAAGCAAGATGGGGAAAATTAGGTTTCCCCTGTTTTTGTTTGATAATTTCTTCTTAGAAAACACGATTTCGTCGTTCCAATGGGCAACACTGGGAGGAGACGGCGATCCGAACAGCCCAATCAGCGAGCGTTCCCGCTTCACGTCCGTTTTCCTGGTTAGATTTGAAATCAAAAATTTTGATTGTCTCCCAAAAATAACAGGAGACCTTTTTTCCGAAAATTCGGATTCAGCACCTCGAAAACCCTCCTACAGCAAACTTTCAGCCAGAACTTCCTAATTTACGAATAAACAAAACAGTGTAGAAAATACGAATGTTTAAAAAAACCGGGAAAATGACGTCATCCTGGAATAGTTTATTTACAGCCCCGTGAAGCGCTGAGATCGAGAAATCTATAGTCCCCAGATGCAACATTTCACAAAACCAGTAAAGTTCAAAATCGAAAAACTGAAGAAAAAAAAACAGAAAAGGCAAGATGGGGGAAATTAGGTTTCCCCTGTTTTTGTTTGATAACTTTCCTCTTAGATAACACAATTTCGTCATACCATTGGGCAACACTGGGAGGAGACGGCGATCCCGCCCAATCAGGAAGCGTTCCCGCTTCACGTTGAAGAGGTTCGATTTCCCGGTTATTTTTTGAAATGATAAATTTTGATTGTCTCCCAAAAATAACAGGAGTTATGTTTTCCGAAATCAACCCGATTTTCATTAATGATTGACCATTAACTATTCAGGAAAAATGCAAACAGAATTTGGCGAAACTCCTCATTTTCTCTTAATTTCAAAGATTGGGTACGGTTAGTAAGCTACCTATACAGAAATCAAAATATTGAAAAATCGTGTATTTTGTTAATATTATCACCCCACTCACCAGCTCCCCATGCTAATATAGTTACTCTGATGAAATAATGTGCAACTTGGAAGTTATCCTACTCAAAAAAAAAAAAAAAAAAAAACCATTTAAATCGGTTGGAAATCAAGGCCTGGGCAGAGTTTACAAGAAACGCCGAAAAATGCCCAAAAACGCATGTTTTCGAAGCATGAACCACCCTTTACCTCCTTAAAAGGCAAAATTCAGCTTTTCGGTGATGTAGTGCACAACTAGACAGATTTCCCCGTCGAAAAAAACATAATCTCAAAAATCCGTTGAAAACTAAGGCCTGGGCAGAGTACACAAGATTTTATCACATACACACACAGACATTCACCTATGTTTTTTTTTTCGTGGATTTTGATTCAGAATGGTCTAAAACGGATTAGTAAGTGGTTATTTTCTTTCTGTTGAGTGTTGTCGTCCTTCACCCCAGATTAATCGCATAAGGACGCCCACGTCTTACTGTGGGACGTCCTAAAAACGAAAATAATAGGTGATATAAATGGTAGGAAAGTTAGACTCCCAACCTGTGGAAAGCCTGTCTTGTGTTGCACATTGCAACACGCCTGATTTCGTGACACATATAGCCAGAAGACCTCGCCACCACCTAGAATTTCGTAGATTCCATAAATAGTCGAAAATCCTTCAAATTAAATAGTATTATTAATATCATCAAACCAACGTACTCGTGGGGAGCTTTGGCTTCCTCGTGCCCATCTCGGAAGTATACGATCTAGTTCCTGATATGAGAAAATGGGTAAGTACTTAATAAAGTTCGGGTTTGAGAAAAACAAAACTTAGGTACTTTACAAGACATGCATACATCACCTCTGGATCATAGTTCCAAGCGGTCTGTAACATTGCATTCAAGTTTAACCAATCAAATTGTCAACAAATATATTATTACTAATGAAATTTTATTAAATAAAATTATGTTCGAGTCCTATTATTTGTTTATGCTGCCTTTCAAAGTAAAAATATAGAAGTGTATCGAGAAGATTTTTTCACCTTTCGAGATAAACGCAGGCATGGTAGCGCAAAATGGGTTTTTTCACAGGAAAGTTTTGGTGGGTTGATAATTTCTTCAACTCCTTAAGTTTTTGGGGTGCTGAATTCGAATCTGAGGTTTGCCACCAAAATTTCGTGACGGAACGTGAAAAAAATGCAAAAAAGTGATTTTTTGGTGTTTTTTTGCCTATAACTCAAAAACGACCAACTTTTGGCACAAACTATCATTTGTGTAAAATGGAACGCCTGAAATCGCTGATAAGGCTGTGGTGGACAGCCACTTAGGGCCGGGGGTACAAGTCATCGTTTAAACGGGGACATAGCTAAGCTTCGCTTAATTTTGAAACACCGTTTAAACTACAGATCCCGTTTGGCGGGTGTACAAGTCCTTATCAGCTCGGTTTAAGAAACTGGAGTTTAGGAATCCAGAGACGACGAAGACGAAGAGGAAGAGAACAAAACGGCATGGAACTATAAAGATTCCATGCTGTTCCATGTTCGTAAATGCAAATTTTTGATGAATTTCAAGGCAGAAGTTGGAATAAACATCAACTTCACGTTAATCAGGTTAACCTAAAACCTCAATGTGAGTTTGCTAGAATAAAAGTGCGGACGACTTTTACTTCAATCGGCTCAAAAACCTTCATTTTAGCGTTTCTATTTATTGTATTACACTAGTGGTGAAAGAAAGAAGTGTCGAAAAATAAATAAAAACAAACCAACAATGAAAACGACGTATTAACTTTCATGATCGACCCAAAAATCGGTTATTCAAGAAAGAGTCTTCCCGTCCAAGAACCGGTTTTTCGAAGATGTGGTGAGTACTTTCGACATATTAATTTTATCCTATTTCTTATCATTGAAAGAAATTTTGCATGCCGAATACTTCCGACGATAATGTGAAAGTGAGTAGTGATAACTACTATTTCTTTCACTAGCAAGCAACTTTGTTCCAAATATTGGTTGATGTACGTAAATCATAACGATCGGTAGAATACCTGATAGAATATATTACCAAAAAGCACTCCTACAAAACCAGCAAGTAGGTACCTACAGCAACTCATGTAGCTCAAATTGCTCGTAATACTGTAGATGCATTCTTTTAAGTACTTTCTCACGTCTTCTTCATAGTTACTTACCTACTTCACAACTCTTATCATCACACCCCATTCCTTTTTTTCAGGTGATTACTATGTTCAACTGAAGATACGTTTCCTACGAAGGGTGCTGCCCTATTCCTAATGGTCGTTTCCTCCTACTTTCCCATTTTATTTTATCAATACAATATTATTCTGTAGGTATCATTTATTGTGTAACTGAGTAAAGGACCTGACTGATATCTATTTATTAAATGACTGTACCTATCACAAATCAATAATGTTTTGAGATATTCTGTATATTTTTTCCAAAAAATACACAAATGTACCTTTTTTATAATTTTTGTGACTTTACCTATCTTGATTCCGTTCTTGAAATAAATATCTTTAGTTCAATGAAACTTGAATGAAACGCTGGAATATTTTCCTATTTTAATGTTCAGATTGTTGAATGCTTTTTCCGAGTAGGTATTCCTTAAATTAAATGAATATTTGTACAGACTAACTTCTACACTAAAATCGTCAGTGAATAATGTAACATAGTTGAGCAGCTACTACAATATATTTAATAAAATTCAACCTCAACCAAAATACTTCACCACATTGGTAACAATATTTCTCGTTATTACCCACTAAGCTCAGCTTAAACGGCCATCAGCGACCGTTTAACTTTAGTCTTAGTTTAGCTCTTATCAGGAACTAAAAGCGTAGTTTAGGAACTTGTACCCCAGCCCTAAACTGCATTCTCCGTTTAAACAGTAGTTTAATCGATGAGTGACGTTTAAACGGGTATTGTACCCCCGGCCCTTAGTGCGATTCTCCAAAATCAGATGGGGTTGGTGGCGGGGCCAAACGTAATCGAAATTAAGCTTCGAAAGTAACAAACTTTTATTCAATTTGTAAACGCGAATGCGCTCAGAATTTATAAATGAACCTAGCTGTTATAGTAGTTTTTTGATATTCCACTTCAATTTCGATTAAATTCATGTATCTCTTAATTATTAAGTGTTATGAGGTAAATCATGTCCAGCCCGTAATTCTATACCATTACCATGAGCATTCAAACCATCCCCAATTTAATCAAACCATTTTTGGCGACGGCTGACGAAATATAAAATTATCTTGATAAGGTGAATGGGAAATCAATTTATTGAGGGCATAATGAGTGACTTCCCTCCTTGAAGGGACTGGTACCCCCCATTTTGGTTTATTATTTTCAATAATGAACCTTTGGAATCGACCAAGAAAAACAAATTTTCAACACCCCCTCAAAATTTGATGGTTTACGTTTCAAGGTACGTAGAATTCAAAAATCGAATAAAAATTTGGCCGTCCGTCCGCCGTACGCGGCACTTTTGCCACTTAGCATTGACTGATTTTGATGAAATTTGGTATGTAGGCTCCTTTTGGGGTCTAGTTGTGCCCCGAAGATTTTGGTTGATGTAGGTCACTTCTAAGGGTTCCAAAATAAATTTTGAAATTTTGAAAACGCCCTAACTCAAAAAATTTTGATATAAAGCTATTGTTTTTCCTTCAATTTAAGATTCTATAGAATTTTTAGAATTCTTTGAGACCATGCGGAGCTCTGTAGGACAAACCGTTCGCTCGCTACGAGAATTTAAGGGTTTTACGTACGATAAATCAGAAACTAATGGATTGTTGGTGAAAACGGCCCTTATGACCCAACTTTTTTCCCAGTCCTTTCTCGGCTGTGTCACCCCTTGCTACTTGCCTAATTCAGTGATTTTTCAATTAAAACCATCAGCCGCTTTGGCTAATCAATATTTTGATGTGCTCATGATAGCAAACGCTTAGGTTGATAAGTATACATACGGGCTGGACACGTTTTTGACAAATATCTGATTAATTCCTATCAATTAATTTTTTTTCGCAAAATCGGCAACAACAGCATTCTTTATTTGGTTGACATGATCTCAGATCACTTTGAAATTTTGAAATCAGTCAACCGACAGCTGAGATAAGTGTCGATAACTATTGGCATCTTCCCTCTCACTTGTCGTCCCTCACGGCCTTGAAACAATACAAGCATGATAATAAAACGGAGTTGAGTAGAACGTTGTGACGTGATCATCAAATGCCAATCAAGGCAGACAAAGTGAAAGAGAGCTCAAACATTGGTGAGGGTAACATTGTGAAGGGGAGACCAAGTTATTGTAGGAAGGAACCTATCAACGGTGAAACATGTTGAGGGACCACCTCATTCAGATATTTACCAGACCTATCACTCTTAGGAATATCGAACTTTTCAAGCACATCCAACATACCTCCCTTCGGGCAAAAACGAGGAAATTCTATGTATCGTCCGTTTGTTAGATCAAAACTAAAGTGATGATTGGATTCTCTTAGGTGATTCGCAAAAGCAGAATCTCCTTTGCTATCCCTGAAATCCTTCTCATGCTCTTTTATTCTTTCCCTAAATTTCCTACCAGTTTGACCGCAATACTCAAACCCACAAGAACATGTCAGCTTATAAACCCCACTTTTATCTTGAACGCTAATTTTATCTTTAACAGAAACCAATGAAGCTTTAAGATTATTTTTATTTTTAAACCCTACTTTGAAACCTCTAGATGATAACATTTTTCCAATTTTGTCAGAAATCTTTCCATAATAAGGTATACTTATCCACTTTTTCTCTTCTAATACAACCTTTCTAACCAAATTAGAAACCCCGTCTCTACACTTTTTCCTAAGAACCTTATTCCATATGGAATTAATGAGACATCCCCCATATCCATTGCTTGCGGCTATACTCTTGATAATAGTTTTTTCTTTAGATACATTTTGATCACTCATTGGTATTGACAAAGCTCTATTGATCATACTATGGAAAGCAGCATGTTTATGAACTAACGGATGATTTGATGTACTATGAATATTGATATCACTGTAGGTATCTTTTCTATAGATGGAGAAATCGTATTTTCTGTTAATGAGATGGACAGATCAAGAAAATTAAGCTTATTTCCACCTAGTTCAAGAGTGAATTTAACAAAAGGATCTAGTGTATTGATTTTTTCATGAAAAGAATTTAGTTGCCTTTCAGTTCCTGTCCATAGAATTATTATATCATCAACGTACCTATACCAATATAAAAGGTTGTTTGATTTACATTTTTCAAAGATTCGTTTTTCAAGATGATCCATATAAATATCCGCAAGCAAAGGAGATCTCCAATCAGGTCCAACGGCTATCAGAAATTAATCCGTAGAGAGTAAACAGCTCAGAAAATATTCTTAAACGTATGTACAAACCAAGCCTTGTAGAAATGAATCCTCATGCTCCTCATGAATCCTCTTGATTGGCATTTGATGATCCTCCCAGGTCCCTTCACTGCTCTGAGCCAATAGGATTCTTCTTTCACTTATCTGATTGGATATGACTTTCACTTTCTCGACCAATGGGATTCAAGCTCCCTTTCACTTTTGACTATATAAGCTTTGCTCTTTGTGATGTACCTTCAGTTATTGTTTGTTACTGATGATGACCTAACCGTCGAAATCGATTTAACTTGTAACTCATTATTTTCGTGGAAATAGACAACGTTCTACTCAACTCCGTTTTATTAAAATGGTTTTCCACAATCTCATCGCATGTGATTTTATTCGTACAAGCATGATAGATATCGTGTGTTGCAAATTGCACTTATAGTGACGCATATTAAAGCCAGAAGACCTCGCCACTACCTGGGATTTCATTGAATCCAAAAATAATCGAAAATCCTTCTAAGTAAATGAATTATATAATTCATGTGATCAAACCAACGTACGCGTGGGGAGGAGCATTGGCTAACTCGCGCCCAATTCGGATATATACTTTCTATGACCTGAAATGTGAAAATGGGTAAGTACTTGATGAATTTTGGGTTTGAGAAAAACTAAACATGTACTTTGAAAGATATTATGCATTGCATACATCACCTCTATTCCATCGGACACTACTGTGCCCCAAGATGGTAAACACCCAGCAGTCTGTAACATTGCATTAAACACTGATCCAATTAAATGTTTAGTAAATATATTATTACTAATAGAGTTCTATATGTTCAAGTTCTATTACTGGTTTATTCTGCCTTTTAAAGTAAAAATGTAGAAGTGCACGTTTCAAGTAATGTGTATAAATCAGAGATAGGCGAATTCTTATTCATAAATACGATTATGAATACAAATCATATCTGCGATTTTATGATTATGCAGGTATGAATATGAATATGAATACGAATACAATCGTATGAAAATCATAAAAGAAATTATGATTTTTACCGGAATTTTGGTCGTATTTATTCCTCAAAATAATCAATTCAAATTCGAAACGCTCACCACGACCAACCGTATTGAAACTACGACGAAATTTCCGCTGAAAATCGTAATTTTTATTCACAATTTGCACTGAAAATCATAAAAAATTATGGTTTTTACCGGAATTTTGGTCGTATTTATTCCC
Organism: Apolygus lucorum; assembly: GCA_009739505.2. Lineage (NCBI taxonomy): Eukaryota > Metazoa > Arthropoda > Insecta > Hemiptera > Miridae > Apolygus > Apolygus lucorum. The sequence goes on from CM019172.2 coordinate 4,652,967, forward strand.
TAAAATTGTCAAAATAATTAATCAAATTTCGAAACGCTCACCAATTTTTATAGGATTTTTCACGCAGAATCGAATGAGACCAACACCAGGTCGGTACGACCAACTGAATAGAAAGTACGACGACATTTCCGGTAAAAATCAAAATTTTTTGATGATTTTTAGTGCAAATTGGTAAAAAACATGATTTTCAGCAGACATGTCATCGTAGTTTCAATACGGTTGGTCGTAGCGACCTGGTGTTGAGCTCATTCGATTCTGCGTGAAAAATCCAATAGGAATTGGTGAGCATTCCGAATTTTGATTGATTATTTTGACAATGTTAGGATATAAATATGTCGAAAATCATAAACAAAGTATGATTTTCAGGAAAAATCGTAAAAAAATTCGATTTTTAGGGAAATCATAGAAAAAATCATAAAATTATATTCAAAATACGAATACGGGGGAAAATTGTATTCAAAGTGTGAATAAAATAAACGACCAACCGTATTGAAACTACGACGAAATTTCCGCTAAAAATCTTAATTTTTTTGATGATTTTCAGTGCAAAAAACACGATTTTTAGCAGACATTTCGTCGTAGTTTAATACGGTTGGTCGTAGCGACCTGGTGTTGGTCTCATTCGATTCTGCGCGATAAATCCTATAAGAATTTGAGAGCATTTCGAATGTTGATTGATTATTTTGGCAATGTTAGGTCACAAATATGTCGAGAGTTCGGGAGAAAATCATAAACAAAGTATGATTTTCAGGGAAAATCGTTTTAAAAAATCGATTTTTAGTTAAATCATAGAAAAAATCATAAAATCGTATTCAAAATACGAATACGGGGGAAAATCGTATTCAAAGTGTGAATACGATTGTATTTGTATTCATATTCATATTCATACTTGTATTCGTATTCATAATCATAAATTCGCAGATATGATTTGTATTCATAATCGTATTTGTGAATAAGAATTCGCCCATCTCTGGTAAAAATGTAATGTATTGTTTAGTAATTTACTTATTACTGTTATGTATAGTAGGTATCAATTTATTTGTCGAGATGGAGCGATCCTACCCTACGGGCCAAGCCTAACGTCGGGTAGGAAATCAGAACGAATTGCATCCCTTCATGCATTTATCTTATTTAAAAAGAGTACAAAATGGCGCTAAATAAACAAATATCAATTATCTATCAAAGGCAGTACCCACCCTCGATCTGTTAATTGCGATTAATAATATTGTTCCAGCGAATGAACACCTTAGGGCAAGGAATGCTTTTTTTCCGATGGAAGAATTTCTACTGTTTTTTTATCATTGGATAAAACCGACTTCTTTATTTTGGGCGGCAGAACGGAACATCAAAATGGACACATTTCAAGCCTAAACTTGAATTCACACTTACTGTACGAGCATATTCTTTCGGTATAGTAAACTGCAAAATAAAAGTTAAAATTAAAATTGTACATTTGTAGGGTGTTTTGTAAATAGGCATAAAGGTACAGTTTGGCTCACCGTGTCCCGTCTGCTGGGCCCTTCTGCATCTGAAATTGCGAAAATGTTCGTGAAACATAATATAGAATTATTAAGAATAAAAAAGGGAGTCAAATTGTCTCATAGATGCCTAATTGAATAGGAGAAATATTTGTATTACAATTAAAAAACTCAATATTTGCCTAACAAATGAGAACGTTTTTGCGTATGGTTCTGCAGAGTTCATTATTTCCATTAATATAATTCAGGATTGAGTCTGAAGATGACAGTGTTTTTCGCGACAAGGTTTTTCGAGTGGATTAGTGCACGAAAATGTCAAATTCGGATGCTTAGCTTCGAACATGGGTCATAACTTACTTGAAGGAAAGTATTTCGATTACAAAACTTATTACGTAGGTACTCATTTATCGACTGATTTTCCCGAAGAGTTATCTGTAAATTTGCCTCTTTGAAATGTTGTATCGATTGGGTGGACGATCGGGTCATTGGTTGCCACTGCGCGTGCGCTAATGAAATCCTCATATTAATATAACTAAAGAAGTATCCGATTTCAATGACATTTTTGCTTCCGAGTCAACCAAGGTAGAGGAAGCATTGTTCAAGGCTCTCTCTAATCTCTTCAACATCAACGTAGTTCTTAACCACCTAAAATCCGAATGCAAAGGCAACTTCAAGCACATTACCGTAGACGGCAAACTAAAACTAAATTTTGAAGAAATTGATGATTACAGAAAATGTGTGGACTACCTTCAGAAAAATGGAGCACAGTACCATACGTTTCAAATGAAATCTGAACGCAACTTTCGAGTAGTACTACGTGGATTACACCCTACATGCGATGTACCAACCATGATAAATGAACTGAAGGAACTTGGCCATGAACCAGTCCAGATGCTCCCAGTACATCATCCAATAACCAAAGTTCCGCTTCCACTGTTCTTCCTTGACTTGAAACAGGGACCTAATAACCAGGAAATATATTCTTTAACCAGCCTGTACTACTGCAGAATCAGAGTCGAACCACCAAAACCGAGAAGAACTGTAATACAGTGCCTGAAATGCCAAGAATTCGGGCATTCAAAGAATTACTGCCACAAAAAACCACGCTGTGTGAAATGTGATGGTGAACACGCATCTGTAGACTGCAACAAAACACGCGATTCTCCCCCGATATGTGTAAATTGCAAGGGTAGCCACACGGCTAGTTATAAAGGTTGCCCAGCTCACAAAGCCATGCAAAATGTCTCTCATCTCTCTAAAAATTCTATAACTGGCAAGAACAGCTCGAGGAACACAGGAACATACCAAAACCAAACCCCACCCGCACTTAATCCAGTCAATGTCTCAGAAAAGCGCAGCAGTCAAACCACACCAACCACTTACGCCTCAGCACTTCAAACGCATCAACAAACAGATTCAATTACACAGAAGTTAGACAAACTAATTGCGATCATAACACCAATGATGGAAATGTTGGCACAGATCCTCCCAGTACTCATCAACAAACGATGATGAGTTCCCCTACATGCAGTCTAAGAATCAGCACATGGAATGCCAGAGGGGTGAATAATAAGCATCACGAACTCAAACTGTTTCTTAATACACATAATATTGATATAATGTTAATCACTGAGACTAAACTTGCTTCAAACATCAATTTTTTCGCAGCAGGGTACAAGTGTTACCGAGCAGACCATCCATCAGGGAATAGGAAAGGCGGATCAGCTATCCTAATAAGAAGTACATTGAGCCACAACGAACTCCCTCAGATCATAGAATCCAACTTTCAGATAGCCCAGGTGGAGCTCAATCATTCTTTGCTCCCAAGTCTACGAATCGGGTCTTTTTACTCGGCTCCACAAAATCGTGTGTTGATGTCGGATTTCTGGGCTATTGTGCACGAACTGAAAAACAACTTTGTATTAGGAGGCGATTTCAACGCGAAGCACCCAAGGTTCTCTTCCAATGTGACAAACCCAAGAGGGCGAATCCTTCGTGATGCTGTTGTTCAACATGCTCTTGAGGTCTTCTCACCAAGGGAGCCAACTCACTATCCGGCTGACGGTAATACACCAGATGTGCTGGATTTTTTCATTGGTAAGAACCTGGGATCATTCCACTCAAACACCTCTGTACTCTATGAAATGAGTTCGGACCACTATCCAGTGCTACTTGAAATTGGGATTCAACCAGAACTTGTTAGCTCTCCTCCACGCCTGGTAAGTCGTCCGTTCGACTGGGCCAAATATGGAGCCTCTGTAGCAGCATTGGTGGATCTCGCCATTCCCCTGAAAACCGGAAAAGATATAGAAGCAGCCGTGACATCCTTCACCAACGCAATTCACATAGCTGCTGGCATTGCATCATCTCCACCTCCAACCAACAAACAGCGATATTCTGGAACCATATCACCTACCGTAGCGAACCTACTATTAGAAAAAAAAATCGCCAGAAGAAGATGGGAAACAACGAAATATCCTCGAGACAAGGCTGAATATAACAAAGCCAACAGATTGCTAGATGAAGCCCTCAGGAGGGAACAACAGTTGGCAGCCCATGGCGAAATTGCATCACTGAATACAGCTGATGGGTCACTTTGGCGAAAAACCAAGATGCTCACGAAGGAATGTGCGAGTATTCCTCCTTTAAGACAAGGTGGACACTGGTTCTCCACACCACAAGAGAAAGCAGACCTATTTTGTGAAATTCTGCATGATCAATTCTCGCCCAATCCAGAGATTCGACCAGAACATACAGCATCCATCGCTGACAGATTAGTAGAGCCACTTCAACTACACCCGTTCTCAATTTTCTTCACTCCTGGAAAAGTTATGAACGCCATAAAAAGATCTCCCACTAAGAAAGCCCCAGGATCAGACCTTGTGACGCAGAACCTCTTAAAGGCACTGCCTAGGAAAGGCATTGTGATGTTGACGCAAATCTACAACGCAATAATACGGACTACGCACTACCCCAGAAAATGGAAACACGCACACATTATTATGATTAAAAAACCAAAAAAGCACCAAGCCAATCCGCATTCGTACCGCCCGATCAGCCTCATTACCATCCTATCAAAAATATTTGAGAGACTGTTCCTACCACATCTTCTGGAATTTCTTGCCCCTCTTCTTCCAGGTACCCAGTTTGGATTTCGTCCTGGACACTCCTGCCAGCAACAACTGCATAGAGTAGTCGATGCTATACTAGACACGTATGAGAAAAAGCAGGTCTGCGTGGGTGTCTACCTCGATTCGGAAAAGGCGTTCGACAAAGTTCTTCATGACGGACTACTTGCCAAGGTCAAAGGATACCTACCAGATACCCATTACCGTATACTCCAGTCGTACCTCCTGAACCGTACATACAGTGTGAAATGCGATTCCGCTCTGTCAACATCCAAGAGCATACGTGCGGGAGTCCCCCAAGGAAGCGTATGGGGACCGTTCCTATATCTAGTCTACGTACATGACTCCCCATCCACGAATGGAATCCTTACGGCAGACTTCGCTGATGACAAGGCAATCCTAAATCACGGAGAATCCAGCAGAATCGTGAGTAGCGAACTACAAACCTATCTTGATAGGATCTCGGATTGGTGCGATGACTGGCGTGTCAGCATAAATCCACAAAAGTCAGCAGCCATTTTCTTCACTCTTCGTCACGAACAACTCACAGACAGGCTCACTTTCAACGGAGCGCAAATCCCACTTGAATCGTCTACTAGGTATCTGGGAGTATACTTAGATCCAAAACTTACATGGGAAGTCCACATAAAACACCTAGTTGGAAAAATAAGAGGCAGAATAAAGCAATTGAAACATTTGTTGGATAACTCAAACTCAGCACTCCCACTAATCTCAAAAAGGCTACTCTATCTGACATTGATACGTCCGATTTGGCTTTATGCATGTGAAGTGTGGGGCTCTGCCGCAAAAACGCACATCAATAAATACAGGTAACGCAAAATCGAGTTCTCCGTCTTATAACGGGTGCTGAATGGTTCGTACGCAACACTACACTGCACCAAGACCTGGATATCCCAATGGTAGAAACGATAATTAAAGAAAGATACGGGAAAATCCACACAAGCATGGTAGATCACAATAATCCTCTGGTAGCCGCTATTCCAGCGAATCCACCCCCTCATCCGAGCCGCCGCCGCCTGAAAAGGAAGCTCCCGCAAGACTTGTTGCTATAGATCCAAGTGTATTATACACATAATATACACTACCTATAATAGGTAGTTGGAGTGAAAAATGAACAATTTTAATACCTATTCGTTGAAATAAATTCTGGTTGAGGGCAGCCACTGGGTTGTACCTCTGTTCAAGTAGCATGCAAATTAGATTAAGTCTACTATATCCGTTATAAACAAAACTGTAATATTCTATAGAATAATAAAGTTATATTTATTTATTAAAAAAAAAAAAAAAAAAAAAAAAAGGTTAAAGAAAAATGTTCTCCAAACCCAAATTTCCACTCGTTTTTTACGTTTCAGAACAATTTTTGGTTTCGTGCGTGTGTGCCTGTCTGACATGAAATCCTTTTTAACGGAAAAACCATACAAAGTCATTGTCCGATTTCGATGAAATTTGCAGGGATTGGCGTGTAGATGGTCCCCTTTGAAAATCATCGCCCCGGATTGATAGTAGCTGATGCGCAAACGTAAAAACCCTGTAACAGCCATAATATTTCTACATTTTCCATCCAATTTCGATGAAATTTTCAAAGATTGCGCATGTTGCATGGTATCTGAGAATCTATACAATAGGGTTATGGATACGAGGAAGCTATGTGCCACACCCACTTGAAAGACGTTTTAGGGGTTGCGTCGTTGGGACTGTTGTTTTCTCCTATCAAATCGTAACCTCCATAATTTTCTCTATATTACTCGTTTCTTATCTATTTCATGTCATGTGATGTAACTATGCTACCAGGCAGTTGTCTTACAGTAAGTGTCGTAATTTAAAGTTGCCTTATACCTAGTAGATGTTTTATACTACTAGTTTTATTGAAATACCAACTGACGACCCCACCTTGAAAATCGTCATCCTCGAAATCCGAAAAATCACCAGCCGTAACGAAGCTGTCAAATGTAGTGTCGAGGCAGTCAGGCTGATCTTCAGCAATGTCTTCCTATAAATCAATGGACATCCAGTTATTTCATTTTATTCTTTCAGCTCACAAATACTAGGCTAGGAACTAAAATCTTATAAACCCAAAATCGACAAAGTTTCGTGTGCACTGTTTGCAGGTGCAACACTTGAAGAAACAATGGATAATATTATAGGTCTAACCTACTTAATAATTTGTTCCCCTTTTGCTATTTCCCAATCGAAAGTGAGAAACCTTAATTTTGTAATCGTGCAGCAGCAAAAACCATTGGTGTGAAATTTGAATAAAAAAAAAATCAAAATTATCAAAACAATCGGAAGCAACTTTTAGATCGATGCTTTTCCATAGTTTCTAGGACTTGTTACCATTACTTTTGTCAAAACGAAGATTCACGATATTCCGAGTTAAAACACAAATATCTCCCCTACATTCAATTGTTAACTATATTTTATTTTATTATACCGTTGGAAAGCTGACGTTCTGAGGAAGTGCATCTGTCACCGAAGAGAGATTGGAAGGCTGTAATCCGGATCAAAGAAAACATTCAGTTAAAACACAAATTTCTCCCCTAAATTTGATTAAGTATATTATAACATTGGAAAGCTGGCATTTTGGCCCACTTTTTGGGGAAGTTTCACAATTCTGCGTCAAGAATTGATAAGGTTACCAGGCGACTTAAAAAATAATCGATTCCAAGATTTTGACGACATCTCAACTCCACTTTAAAAAATGTTATTGGGCATCAAATAGCGACAGTGAACTTGCAAAACCATGTAAGTCCGATTTTTTTCAAGAATAAGGTTATTAGCTATTTGGATAGAATGAGACCCCCTTGATCCATCAAACGGAGCCAAACTGGCAAAAACTCGACTATCTCTTCTCTATGCGTCAAAAGCAACAAACATGAACCAACGTGTTAAGTCCACTTTGAAGCAAGTTTTTCTCGTTTCCTGTAAAATTTCTGGAAAACGACTTACATGGTTTTGCAAGTTCACTGTCTAATCTAATAAAGCATCAGATGCTTTATAAAGCCAACAGATTCTGTTGGAATGAGCGTTAAATTTTCAATCTCTCCAATCATTCCAACAGATGCTTTATTAGATTTGAGCTAACTTTTTAAGGGAGTTACAGTAGATTTATTCAGCAAAGATCAAAAACACGACAAAAAAATTTCAAAGTGAAAAAAAGGCATTTTGAGTGGGGATGCCAAAAAAAGGCCAAGAGGCGTGGGAGAAAGCCCTGTACAAGCCTAGTGTTACTGTCTCAGAACGATTCATGGCAAGTTACCGTTGTACAAGAAGCAGGCGTCAATGTTTTTGTCTGGGAAGAAGTAGTCGACTGGGGAGAAGGAGTACAAGGCATTTGAGGAGAAGGAGTCAAATGAAGTGGAGTCATCTGGGGAGAAGGTGTTCTCTGTGGTGGAGTCATCCTGGGAGAAGGTGTTCTCTGTGGAGGTGGCATGCTGGGAGAAGGAGAACAAGGCATCTGCGGAGATGGAGTCATCCTGGGAGAAGGTGTTCTCTGTGGAGGAGTCATCCTGGGAGAAGGTGTTCTCTGTGGAGGTGGCATGCTGGGAGAAGGAGAGCAAGGCATCTGCGGAGATGGAGTCATATGAAGTGGAGTCATCCTGGGAGAAGGTGTTCTCTGTGGTGGAGTCATCCTGGGAGAAGGTGTTCTCTGTGGAGGTGGCGTGCTGGGAGAAGGAGAACAAGGCATCTGCGGAGATGGAGTCATCCTGGGAGAAGGTGTTCTCTGTGGAGGTAGCATCCTGGAAGAAGGTGTTCTCCGTAGAGGTGGCATCCTGGGAGATGGTGTTCTCCGTGGAGGTGGCATCCTGGGAGAAGTTGTTCTCCGTGGAGGTGGCATCCTGGGAGAAGTTGTTCTCTGTGGAGGTGGCATCCTGGGAGAAAGAGAACAACGCATCTGCGGAGTCATCCTGGGAGAAGGATTCCTTTGCTGGGGGGAAGGTTTTCTCTGTGGAGAAGGAGTTTGTGCTGCAGGCCTCGTATCCATAATGGCAGATCTTTCGATACCAGGAGGGTGCTCCGGAATGACAGGCCTCAGTGTGGCTGACCGTCGAATGGGGATCGACGAACCCGCGGCTAGCGGGCTGTAGGGAGACAAGGACCTGCTAGGACCTGAATCAAAAGTGCTCCCTGCTGCAGATGGCCGAGGAAGCCGGGAAGCTCTTTCACGACACGCCTGTTGGAACAGAATAGCCGTTCTACAGTCATTTTATGTTTCCAGAAAGGCGGCGTTCACACAGAAAACGCCAATCTTTAGCAGCCTTGGACCAATCTGTTGTATACAGGGCATCAAGCCACTGAATGGTACGTTGGATATAGGAAAACGTAGGTCAGTGAAATCCCACAGAGAGGACAACTCTCTTGCGGACAGTTTGTCTTAGGTCTCAACACACCACACAGGAAATGCTCCACACTACTGGACTCCCTTGAATGGGGAATTTGCCTCACATTTTAAATTTTTTTCTCAAAAACCACAGTGTGCTGCTCGAGAAAGCATCCAAAAAAGTCTGCCAAGTGGTTGTAATACATAGCTCCTCGTATTACTGCATGGATAATCCAATGCATAGTAGCTAATCACAAATCATCAATCTCTAAGTACCTTGCATACCCTCATAGGGGAATCTACACATCAACCGGCACAATCTCTGAATATTGTTGGAAAATGTAGAACTTATGGCTGTTACAAGGATTTCACGTTTGCGCATGCGCAGCGGCTGCATCATCTACTCGCCAACCCGCACCATCCCTGAAATTTGCATCGAACTCAGTCGAGAATGGGGTATTTCAGTTAATTTTTTTAAATTTTTTTTTCTAAAGAGGATGGGTCAGGAATAACATTAATCGGGTCTGTTCATCGAGAAAATGTTTACAAGAAATTAGGGAAGCTAATAAAAGATGAAGATTTGAATGACGTGACGTAGTAAGTTGTTGTGAGGTATTAATTACCTTGGATCGAGACATTCCACTAGTCCCATGCAGTCTCGAACGCCTCGTGGCCTTGGATACTACAAAATACTACGCACACACGCCTGTGGCGTAGTGGGAGTGCGTTCGTGGAGGCCCGCTTTTTTCAAACGTGTGATCTCTTTATTTAATTTGTCTACATGTTATCGTATCAATGGGCAAAAAGTTGGAGTATAGCGGTTTTCAATGGTGCTGTATCCAAATTTGAGGTCAAAAACCTGTATTTCTGACCTACTGAAATACCCCATTGTAGAAGTTATGGCTGTGGCAAGGATTTCATGACAGACATTGTTGTATCTGTATCGTATTGCTGTATCCATAATTATTCAGGAAGGTCTAAAATGTAAAATGCGAGTGAAAATTTTGATTTTGGAGAACTTAGTTTTTTCAACCTTGAATAGTGAAAACAAAGCTTTCAACAAAAACTCGGACTCTGAAAAAAAGCTCGGAAACAAAATTTGGAGAATTTACAGAAGACGGACATTTTTAATGTAGCACCAATCTGTGTATGGGGGCAACCATGTTACAACCTATGCAACCTTCTAACCAATCTCACTTCATAGGGGGATCTTTGCCGCTTACTACAGTAGTGCTATCTCTGGAAGTGAAATGAAAGTATTAGCTTAGGTATGTGATCGAACACAGGAGTGCGCAAACTGGGTTAGAAAAGAAAATAGTCGCAAAAGTGATTAAAAGAAGCAAATTTACTCTCTTTTTTACAATAATATTCTACCTATCAGTTTATCAAGCATTATTAATTAGTATTCATCTTCCCTTATCTAGTTTCAATTTAAGTGATAGTTTCGTTACTTGAATCAAATTATTTGATTTTCGTGTGGTCACAAGGGCGCCTACAACTCTACCTGTTGGCGTTCTCAGATACTATTTGCTGAGACAGGTAAGTACTTCTTTTACGCTACGCCAGACCACAGCAGTGAGAAGTCGGTCAGTTTTAGCGTCGTTTTGCGGAAGGAAACCCCTAGGTGACGTCCACAGCCTCTCGATTTTCGCTGTTTTTTGAGTGCTTCACTTGTTTAGGCATTTTTTGTAGGGTAATTTCTTTCACTTTGGGTATTCCTGGTGTTAATCGTTATTCTAGAGCCCTATTATAGGATTTGACTTGGAATTCCAGAATCCAAAATTGAGGCAAATTCCCTATTGTCACCCACCTATATTTAACGGACAAGTTCTTCAACAAGAAAATTTTCATCGAAAGACAACTCCAAATTTTACAATTCCAATTTCCGTTAGAAAGGGATTTCACTGTACCACCACCACATTTTTTCATTCGGTTGACCTGATGAAGATGATGAGCGGATTCTAACGCAAAAATTAGGTAGGTATATTCCTTATTACCTACAAAGTAGTGGCGCTAAACGGACTCCAAATTAGTAATGAGCTTGAAGAACTCAGAAATAAAATTTGCTGGAATCCAACCAAATAACGAAAGAATGGAAGGTCAATAACAACAAATGGCGAGTTGTTTACGAAAAATGCTTCGTTAACATCCACTCAAAATTCCAAATTGGGCTGCACTTCAACTTTTTTGTTTTTTTAGTCATCTATGAGGTTTGGTCGAAAAACTTCGTTTTTTGTAGACTTATTTTGATAATAACAATTCGCACTATACTATAATTCGTAGGAACCAATACATTGATAATTCGGTTTTAAACATTTCACTTAATCATTAAGGCCAATCATCCCCGATTTTAATAAGATTTTTTTTCACCAGATGGCAGCACCGGCGATTGTAGCAAAAGGGGCAGTCGTAGTTCCAGTTTCTCTCCCCACCAGTTCAAGCGATTTTCATTTTGAAAACGGGAATGTACTCATTATTAGTTTCCAAATGGCGCTCTGCCAAAATTTTCAAAATAAAATTGTAATTTCAATTTTATTCAGAATTTTAAAGTTCAAATTTTGAAAATCATTTCACATTTTTCAAAATTTGCGGTTATAGCGCCAAACCTCTAGCTCACCTGAGTACGAAAATATTTTTTTATTTGAAATTTATTGAATATATTGGTCGTAAAGCGTCGGCGGTGAAGAACAAAGGAATTTCTAAGAAGGGGGAGGTGATTAGCAGCTGAGAATCTAGACGCCTCTGGACTCTAGACTTGTTGTCACCTTCCCCTCCGCAACCCTCACAACCCGGACCCCGATTTTTGTTAGTTCTTTCTGATTACGATTTTGTGACTTCAAGTCTGCTCGTTTCTTCGCTCTGAATTTCCTCTCACATTGATTGAATTTTGGAACTTCCTGAATAATTTTGGTGTAGGTACGTCAGTTCGTCTGACGGTAATCAGAAGCCTACCTACCTTTTCATGTTATAACTAGGTATTTATCTGCGTACTTATTTCCTTCCTACTTGCGAAACTACGAGAATAAATAAAATTGAGATAATAATAATGAAAATATTTTTTTAAATAATAATAATAAATAATAATAGAAATAATAAAATAAACTACGAGAATAATAAAAATTGTTTATATTACCAAAAGAGAACATATTTTGATTGGAGATTGATGTTAGGTAAGTAAGATACTTCCTTTAGGTACCTTCCTCCTAAAATCAAGGTGACTAACACTGGCATTTCCCTTGGCAATATTCTATGAAACTTTCACTCGTTATCTTAGCCGTACCAACACAGAATATAAAATAAGATGTTTCCGGACCAAATTTGTGGTCATAATATTTTTCATTTAGAACATCAGAAACAAACATTTTCCCTTTCTTTTCGTTTTAGAGCTCATTGAACAACTTTGGTTCTGGGTCTATCAATGGTAAACGTCTGTCTGTGTCCTCGTTCCGGGCTGAACTATGAGGAAACAAGATCCGATATAGATTAAATTAGCACGATTGTTGCGCATCAGCCTCGAGACAATCTTCTTTGAATTCCATCTAGGTAGGAACGGGTGCGCTGTCAACTGTTGGCTCGATTTTACTCAAATTTAGCTGGTAGTTTGTGAATGGGCCACGGAAGATCACGCTTTTTACAATCTAATCGGTATGTTTCCAAATGTTTGCCAAGTGGAAGTGGTACATAGCTTCTACGTATTCATTTCATGTATGGCTAGGTAGTGAGAAACTTTTGTTTAGATGTAGCCGAGATTTGAATGCGCTACCATCCTTGTAACAGCCATAACGTCTACATTTCTCATTCGATTTCGATGAAATTTTCGGGGGTTTTGTGAGTTAGCGTGTATATGGCCCCCAATGAAAATCATCACCCCCGGATTGATACTAGACGCTGCGCAAGCGCAAACGTGAATTCCTTGTAACAGCCATAACTTCCACATTTGCCATCGGATTTCGATGAAACTTTCAGGGATTATGCGGATTAGGGTGTAGATGGTCTCCTATGAAAATCATCTCCCCCGGACTGATAGTAGCCGGTGCGCCTGCGCGAATGTGAATTTCTCGTAACGGCCATGACTTCCACATTTTCCATCCGATTTCGATGAAATTTTCGGGGAATATGCGGATTAGGTTGTAGATGGTCCCCAATGAAAATCAAGGCTTTAAAATCGACAGTAGCCTCTGCGCATGCGCAATCCTTGTAACAGCCGTAACACTTACATTTTTCATCCGACTTTGATGAAATTTTCTAGGATTGTTCAGATTGGCGTGTAGATGGTCCCCTATGAGGGTATTGCAAGGTACTTTGAGATTGATGTTTTCAGAACTATGCGTCGAATCATCTATAAAATCGGGTAATGGATACGAGGAAGCCCCATGTGCCACACCCACTAGGCAGACGTTTTTTCCTCGAATTCGGTGAAATCTTCAGAGAATGTGCGGTTCGACGTGTAGACGGTCCCATATTAGGGTAGTACTTAGAGATTGATGTTTTGAGATAAGCTACATAAATTGTTATCATCGGATCAATACAATCGGGAAGCATACGAGAAAGCTATGCGCCACACCCACTTGGCAGATGATTGTTATTTGAATTTGTTACGACAACGAAATGTTCATCATTTGGCAACAAGTGATAATTTTTGACCTGTTGCGAACTAAAATAAAATTTACTTTCTTGCTCAAAACTGAAAAAAGTGTAAAGAATTTTCTAAAAGATAGAAAATTCTAGAAAGAGAAAATAGAACACCGACGCTGCAATCCCGATTTTCAAATCATAAAATTCTGTAGATTTTTTAAATACTTCGAGTGAGTGCTATAAGCTCACTTTTCCAAATTAACACTTGTATCATCACGAAAAAAAATGTAGTTGAAAATTTTTTTGATTTGGACGAAGAGGTCTAGATGCATTTCCCATTATTATGGATCATAAACTTCGACGCTTATAGCTAATACAAGAAAACATAATAAATTACAGGAAAGGAAGTAGTCAAAAATAGCACTATCAACTGTAAGAACTATCACTGGGTTATTCAGAGATACCTTGAGCGAAAAAAGTAGATTATGAAAAAAAGGCAATTCATCAAGAAACATTTCGAGACTGGTGATTCTTCCAAGCACCGCCCGACCACCCCATGTTGTTGTCAAAGCACCTGATTGACTTCTGACCCCGAACTCTTCCGTGTTGGGTCTCTGAAAGCCCTCGCATTCCTCGCCTGCCTTCGATTTTTTTGAAGTCTAAGCATTCGCCGCCTCGACGCTTTACGATCGCGCTGCACACACTATCTTCAAAATTGCAATTTTTATATATTCTCACTTAATTGCCATTGTGCGCTATTATCCCAGTTTTTCGAAAAAATTATCCTAAAAGCCCAAAATAAATCTTTCAAAATTTTAAAATGTCAAAAAATGTACAATTTCAAAAAATTAACAAACATTAAGGGTTGAGCGCCATTCTCATGTGTATTCTGAGTACAATAAAACTTTCAGATTGAAAATTGGATGAATAGGCGAGGAGAAAAACGTGAACTACGTTTGAGTTCATTTTGAAGCGCAACGTGGTGGCTGTTTCTGGAACTACTCCCAGGATGATTGGCCTTAACCAACATCTGCCATTTTAGAACTTTTCAATAGTTTCTATGAAATAAACGGTCCCAGAAAATCAAATTATCGAGGTTTGACTTTTGGGAGGATCAACGCTCACCATTATGACTACTCTTCTAGTTCTGCAAGTTCATCCACTAGGAGGTCCAGTTGGCAGTAAGCACTCGCACAGACAAGCAACAATGCTTATGTTCAGCGTTAAAACTACGGAAAATTTCGGCTTCATAGATTCAAAATTAAGTATAAATAAATTTATGTACATGAATCGTAAAATGGTATTTGAATCTGACGATTCAACGCTGTTTTGTATCCTAAGTGATTTAAATTCTAAAACATTTTTTTAATTTTTACAGTAGTTGCCTCACATCCATTGTGCAATAACAAAAAAAAGTGTGCCAAGCAGAATGGGCAATATAGCTTCAACAAAATGGAACTAGGTATAAAATTAGTGATCCAACTTTAGTTGTAAAAATAATTGAATAATTTAATACAGCAATACTACGTTTGATAAATCCACCTTACAATTGTGGAGTAGCCTCACTTCTTTTTGTAATGTTTCGCGAGGAGAATACGTATCAAAGTTTGGTGCTCGGGATGTTCACCCAGCTGAAGTTCAACTTTACTCTCTCACAATCACTACCAGTGGTTTTCGAGAGGCTGTTTACAGAATTTCAGCGCTCTAAGATGAGCAGGAGATATGACTGATTTCCAACCGTTTTCAGGGAGAATAGTTATAGATATAATATAATAGATACATCTTCATTGTCCTGGAAATGTTGCTAATAAGTGGGATAAAATATATTATCAATGGAGAAAAAGATTCTGATCTGCATGCTGATTCATTCCTAGCAATGCTTCTTAGATGAAATGCATGCCTTCATCGCTCTTTTCGCTCACACAGTTCATCTAACTGCTCTGAGTTATTTCCAATCATTTTCAGGAGTTCCATAAATCGGTGAACTGAAATTCTGCACTAGTTGTATGCCATTGTAAGAGCTTCATCGCTCATCCTGATGAGCATTCCAGATGATTTCCATTCCTCAAATGCTTCAAGACCATTCCAATACTCCCCAAGAGGCTGTGTATTGAATTTCAGAGGTCTTGGATGAAATCCTGAGCGCTTTATCGCTCACGCAGCACATCTGACTGATTTCAGGGAGTTCCCAAAGTCGGTGAACTGAATTTCTGAACTAGTTGAACGCCTTGTTATGAGCTTCATCGCTCATCCTGATAAGCACTCCAGATGATCTGCATTCCTCAAATGATTCCAGACCATTCCAATGTTCCCCAAGAGGCGGTGTATTGAATTTCAGAGGTCGTGGATGAAATCCTGAGCGCTTTATTGCTCACGCAGCACATCTGACTGATTTCAGGGAGTTTCCCAAGTCGGTGAACTGAATTTCTGCACTAGTTGAACCCCATGTTATGAGCTTCATCGCTTATCCTGATGAACATTCCAGATGATCGCATTCCTCAAATGCTTCCAGACCATTCCAATGTTCCCCAAGAGGTGGTGTATTAAATTTCAGAGATCGTGGATGAAATTCTGAGCGCTTTATCGCTCACGCAGCACATCTGACTGATCAGGGAGTTCCCGAAGTCGGTGAACTGAATTTCTGCACTAGTTGAACGCCTTGTTATGAGCTTCATCGCTCATCCTGGTGAGCATTTCTGCTTATCTGGAGTTTTCAAATGCTTCCAATCAATTCCAATGCTTTCCAAGAGGCTGTGTGTCAAATTTCAGAGCTCTTGGATGAACTGGACAGAACTCACACAGCTCATCATATTTCCATCAAACTGATTTCCAATAGTTTTCAGGGAGTTCCATGAGTTTGTGAACCTACTCAATTTCAGCGGTAGTTGAACACCATGGTAAAAGCTTCACGCTGATCGAATGCCCTGAACGCGCTTTAGCTCAAAAACGTGGTTAGAATTCGATGAGAAAAGAATCCCATGAGTGATTAAGTCGTCAAGAGACTTGGAAATTAATCAATACATTTGAAATTAAAGTCGGCTCGCCAAGACTCAAGTGGTGGGCCCTAATCCTTTCAATATGGCGCTGCTCCGAATAACAGGATATCAAGGAGAGACGTTGGACCTCTTTCACATTTTTAATACTGTTTATGCACGAATTTCTACTTCTTTCAGTGATAAAATAATTTTTACAAGTTATCTCATTATTTAGTCAAAGATTTTGTGTTCTCATTAAGTTTACTAGTGCGTGATGTTGAACGTAAATACAGCCGTCCGACCTGAAAGTCACAACAGTACCCGGCGCTCGGGGAATCTGGCCGACTCTAGTTCACATCTTCAAACACGATCTGAAGAATTAGAGGGTTAACTCTTCAAACAAGAAGTGACGCTGATCTGTTTGAAGAGTTATCTTTCTTTTGTTTGAAGAGTTAATCCACAAATTCTCCTCTCCGAATGACACTGTCTGATTGGCCCAGTTGGTACCTTAATTGCCTGCGTTTTACAAGAACTGTCGTCATCGCGGGGTCGTGAAACGACGTAAGGTCACTGAAGGAGGAATAACAAGTAATAAAACTTCGAAGTATCACGCGATGTTTCCCTAAACATACATCTCGGAACCGAAGTTCAGAATCGGGTTATCCTTCGATGGGTTACATTTCTGATAAACAGATATTGAATTTTTCAAGGAGCGAACAGAGTACGACGGAGGAAACTGGAATAGGAAAAGTCTGCCAAGTTGGGTGGGCAGTATTACTTCCTAGAACGTAGGGATAACATGGATTGACGTATAGAATTTGTCTGTGTAAAAGTAAATTATTGATGAGCAATTGTACCACAGATGAGACCCCAACTGGGCTTTAACGATCAGGGACCTTTTTGGTTTAATATTTCAATAATAAACCTTTGGAATCGACCAAGAACAAAAAATTTAAGAAAAAAACTTTTTTAAAAACAAGCTTTTATTTATTGTTGATAAAATGAACTAAAAAGATAAAAAATAAATCACCTCCAATAAGAAATACAACATTTTTTGGTTCATTATTTTTTTTCAATAATGATCCATTGGAATCGAGCAAGAAAAAAACATTTTTTTTTTATACAAGACACTTTTTTTAGCAACCCTGGACCGATTTGGTTCGAATTTGGTATTTGGGCTCCAATTGGGGTCTAGTTGTGCAGCGAAGCTTTTGGTTGATGTCGGTCACTTCTAAGGGGCGAAAAATAAGGGTTGAAATTTCACACAGTTGACACTGCAACCCGCACAATCCCTGAACATTTAATCTAAATCGGGTGAGAAATGTAGAAGTCATGGCTGTGGTAAGTATTTCACGTTTGCGCATGCGCAGCGGCTATTATCAGTCCGAGGGTAATGATTTTTTTAGGGACCATCTACACGCCATCCCCCACAATTTCTGAAAATTTCATCTAAATCGGATGAGAAATGTAGAAGTTATGGCTGTGGCAAGGATTTCACGATAGTTTCAGACGAGAGAGTCTGGCCCTTGGTCTGTCGGACGCCCAACTGCAGCGCCCCTACCGAGAATACCAGGACACTCCTATCAACTAGGTACCTTACCGTCGAAATTCGTGTCTGCTGTCAATGATAAAATTTGCATTTTTTTAACTACTTATATATTATGGTCGTTCGAAAATTTATCCTCAGCCAACTTCGCCAGAAGAAGCTGGGAAAAACAATAATTTATTGATGTCAATTTGACTCAGATCTCTCGATGATAGAAGACTAGATGGAGGGTTGAGGAATAACATTTTTGCTGTTATGAACTCGTCTTCATTCTTTTCTTTATTAAAAAAATACGAGAACACCCTTTTTTCTCTCCTTCGAAAAATTATTGCATTAAATCTCAACTCACAATCACATGTACCTATGTACCTAGTGGCACGGAACTTATGCCCACTAGAAATTCATATTCACTTTCAATAAAGTGAGAACGGTTACTTAGCCAAAAAGTCAGAATTAGAATGTACCTACCGTACTTTGGTAGTTGAACTATATCAATAATTTGAAATCGTTGAAATCGAGCAAGAAAAAAACAATTTTTTTTTTACACAAGACACTTTTTTTGGAAATCCTGGACCGATTTGGTTCGAATTTGGTCTATGGGCTCCATTTCGGGTCTAGTTGTGCCTCAAAGCTTTTGGTTCTTGTCAGTCACTGATAAGGTGTGAAAATGAAGGGTTGAAATTTTCAATAGTGTCCTAGCTCGAAAATTCTCGAAATAATGACGTATTGTTTTTCCATCAATTTAAGATAGTATAGAATTTTTATAATTTTTTGAGACCACCCAGAGCTCTGTAGGACAAACCGTTCGCTCCCTACGAGAACTTATGGGTCGTACTTACGATAAATCAGAAACGCGAGTGTAAGTAAAGTAAAGTAAACAACCATTTCAGGTTGGATGCTGCCATGGGAGTTTTGCATTTTTGAGGTGGTAGGACGTCATGTAATAGCAATACGAGAAGAAGTACTATATGTGTTAATTTAAATATTCTATTCATTTTTTTTAATTTACAATATCTCTCTTGGTTCAATAGCCTTTCAAAAGCTGTCTCAAGCCTTCTCACCGCGGCAAGGTGGAGATATATCGAGAAGGGAAAGATAATTTTTGAACTTAACAACAATGTTATGACTGAAATAGCTGTAATTGATTGAGTGTAGGTATTGGGGTAACAGAACTGTTTGGAAGTTATTATGTCCACAGAGATTAGATTATTTATGAATTACGGGTGGAGTCTCTTTTTCAAGGGTTTATTACCTCAAAGGTACAAGTTTCCACGAAACATCGTCGCCTTCATCAGCCTAAAATTTGAGAGAGAAAAAATACAATATATAAGTTACATATAGTTAATGAATGATTACAATTTTAGTTATCTCAAACCATTAGACTGATGATCCAGTAATTCACATTTTTCAATATTTTGTAACTTTTATTCACCGATTATTCTACAAGTAAGTAACAATTTCACCTAATTCATTTCCAAGTATGAAAACCAAGTAAATTCCTTAAACGAAAATTATTTCATCCATCTCTAAATTTGCACTATGTTTTCAGCTGTTGTGGTACAACACAATTAGCGTGGCTGGTGGAGTGAAGGGAGTGGGCATGAGATGAATTTTCAAAAAACAAGAAGGTAGATCTATAGTAAAAATGCAGATACTGATTTTTAATAATAACCAGATTTGATATATAAATTTAAAAATTGGTAGAATAAAATAAAAACATGACTTTAGGGTTGAAGAGCAGGTGAGGGCGCCCTCCATGAGTAACAATGGGCGAGAAATCATAAATGCAACAAGTTACATCCCCAGAATGATGTTCAAAGGTCAGTTAAAATAAATAAATAATGAAACATTGAAAGAAACTGCTATGCAGTTTAGAATTAGATTATATATGTGTTATTATTGTTATGTATTATGTATATAATTTTATTTATATTTATATTATATTAGTTTATTTTATTTCATCTTAACTATATGTAACTCATATAATGTATTTTAGGCTGATGAAGGCGACGATGTTTCGCCGAAACATGTACCTTTGAGGTAATAAACCCTTGAAAAAGAGACTCCACCCGTAATTCATCAATATGGTCACTCCATATACCCACCAATGATTATTTATGTTGCTTTACATCCGGTAAATAGGTGGGTATGTGTATAAAGGCCTCTCCTCACCTAGATTGATGACAAATATTGGAGGGTGAGGGGTGGCCGTGTTTCCGGTTGATTAAGAGAAAACCAACCATTTTGGTCGATAATTGTAGCTTTTTGGTATACTTACCTTTAAATCAGGCTGTTACATATATTTTTAGAGGTCTATTAGTGCGAGGTAATTGAATTTTTAGAATCGATTGACACCATTATGGTGGCCTCAGCCTCCATTTATCCCCAGTCTGTGGCAGTTGAATAAATACCCCGCTGAGAGGCCTTTTCATACCATTCTTGCCACAAAATCTGACTTCATCATTTCGCTCTGACCTTCCACCTCCACGATCAAAGTCTCCCTCACCATACGATTGCTAACGGTTCTACGTGCCGGCTAATCTCGATGTTAACGGCTCTCCATCTCGATCACCTCTCATACCTTGAAATTGATATTAGTTATATGTTCCAGCTAATCTCTCCTAGCCACCTCACCCACATAAATTCTGCCGTGTGAAGGAAGAACGACTCAACTCGAAAATGGGGTTTTTACGTATCCCCTCTAATTCCCCCCCCCCACCTTTCCGATGAACGAGTCAAAATTTCGAAATTCACCCCGGAAGGGGTTGAAATCGTTAGGGGTGTAATTTGAAAATTGCCTAATTTTAAGCAAAAATATCTCAACTCCATGCTTTTTAGGAAAAACATCTGAACACCCAAACTAGCTAGATTTGCTATTTATTTGTGGAGAAAAAAAGACTCAACTCGCTGAAAACGCCGTTGAGTTGTTTTTGTTGGCTTCAAGATCGGGTTGAGGCGTCTCGTATGGTTGTCGATATTTGACTCAAATGACACGAATCGATTGAAGGTACGTGTGTAAAGAGGAATAGGTAATTGTACCAGTCGATTGACTTGAACAACATATCGTCGCCACTATGGCAAACTACCGAATTTGTTTACACTCCAGAAAACTATCGAATCGGCAAATTTCACAAATTTTTATTTTAGCGCCCCTGATAATGGTTCTGGCAAACCCTACCTCATTATCTTGTTTTCCAATTACAGCCTGGTAATAACTTACAACCTGCATAAGGGCCATTTCCAACAATATTACAGTAGCGAATCTCATTATTGTATTTTTTCTATTGTTTTATTATAATTTCACCTGAATAATCCTAATCTGAATAATCTAATCCTGATTAAACTCAATTGAGTGCTCCTGCAATCAATCAAATATCATCGCCTGGTTATCGAAACAAAACAACGCTCGCTGCTTCCATGTTTTGAAGCTAAAAATTATTCAAATATGGAAAACTTCCAATAGATCGTCATCTGTACGTGTGGAGTTTCCATTTAAAACGAACAGCATTGAAATACATTTTGAAACGGATATTAAAGGTCGAATTAAACTTTAATCATGTTCTCTTGAAAACTCTTAAGAACACTGATTCGTTAGTTCTCGATTTAAAAAAAATTAGATAGTCTGCCATATTGGTGACGATATGAGGTCTGAAAAAAAGGGGTCATGGGAGTGATCTGGAGTGAATTTATGGCGAGTTTTCCAAAAAAAACTTCGAAGCTGATTTCTGGGATTTCTAAAATTCTGAGTTGAGTCGTTCTTCCTTCACACGGCAGAATTAACGGTTCTGTGTGTCGGATTACCCTATTCCTAAATTTTTAATAGTTAAGCGTGCCAGCTTGATAACTCCTCTGTCAACTCTTCTTTCTTTATTCTCACCTAAGCAGGTTCCCAAAGAAAAGCCAGTTTTGAGAGTTCAAATTCAGTCTCTATTTCTTCTGAACATAGCTAGAAATAGAGTCGTTGCACTTTTTGATGTAAGAAATATTCATTTTCATAAAATTGACCTGAGACTATAAAGATTATGAATTAACGATGAGCATTAGGAATTAAGATTCGCGATTAGGTTACGAAAACGGAAGTAACAAGGTTTCACATTGTTAATGAAGATGTCTCATCGGAATTCACAGAAGTTTCTGGTAGTTTCATTGTGTTCTTTCTGATTCACTCCAGTTGACACTTAACTCACCTTCATAACACGTTTAGCTAGGCTACCGAGATTAGGGATTAAGAGTATTAAAACTCACAAAACTGATTGTATAATATGTGAAACTGAAGCCAGCGTTAGTTACATTATAGCTTCTTGTAGATCAGGTACACTCAAAATCAAAAAAATCATATTCAAAAGTCAAAACTAATCGAGTTTCAGTTTAACTAATCACGATATTCATCGTTTATTAGGAAACTTTGCAAACAAACGTGTCTCGGCTCATTTCCATTCAAACAAATTCAGATCACTGTAAACGTCTTATCTTCACTACGCCGTTTGTTTTGGTTTCAAATCCACTCGGGGGTATATAAATTCGTCCAAACCTGCGGAGTGACATTACCTTTCCGACAGTTTGCGCTGATACAAAGCAGATTTTTTAATTTGATATTTATACAAATATAACATTAGTCCCTGTTTATACATTTTCTATACGTAAATCATGCTGACGGAAATAATTATTTTCTTGGTAGTTTTGGGGGCATTTTTCGTCAGATGGCTCTGCCGACATTTTCGATTTTGGACAGAACAGGGAGTACCCAGTTTGAGCCCGAAATTCCCTTTCGGAAACATTGGTGACGTCATCATGATGAGGAAAACAACCGGAGAGTGCTACAGAGATATTTACAGGTAACACAAACCTTTAATGTTTACTAGGGATTTAGGTTTAGGCTAAAAGACAATAACTTATCAATTTAACAATTTTCGGGAACAAGGAGAAAAAACATCGATTTTCTTGTCATGGGCAAAACTTTAAGAAATAATGGTTCTATTTTGATCAAATTTTCATGTATTAATCCCTAGATAGCCCCCTATAAATTACACATTTTTTTCCTTACTATGCAAAGTATAGTTATCTTTAGCATCCTTTTGATGTATTATTTGAATAAATGTACAGTTCAATTCAAAAAGCGTTTATTTTTAGACAATTCAAAGGCGAAGCTGCCTGTGGGTTTTTCAAGTTTGCCCAGCCAGCTTTGATACTGAGAGACCCGGACTTAGTGAGGACAATTATGGTGAAAGAGTTCCTCAAGTTTCACAAGAATGAGTTTGAGATTAGTGAAAGCGTCGACCCTTTGATGGCTATCAACCCCTTCACGATTGGAGAGCTGAATGAGTAAGTATAGTTTTAACAATGCCAGACTCCTTTACCAAATCATTAGATACTCTTTGTTGTTTGGAATCACCTTTGCAATTTATAAAAATTGCGACTAATAAATAAATAATCAAAAAACTAGGCTCAATTGAATGATTTCTTAGTGATTCTCTTTGTTGTTTGTAATCACCATTGCTTATGACTAATAGATAAATCATTAACCCTAGGACCTCACACATAAGTTTTTGTGACATGGAGCTCACACAGGGGTACAAATGTACCCCAACTTACAAAAAATTAAAATCTTGTGTCTGTTGCCATTTTTAAATGAAATTATTGTTGCTTAGAATTCTATAAGCATCTAAACAATGATAAAAATTATTGGGAGTTCAAAAAGGTAATAGTTATATTTTTTATTGGACATTCCTATTGAAAACCAATTTTCAAAACTGTTAAATATCGCTTCTCATTCAAAATTCGAAATAAAATTTGTTCGATATGGAATGACCTTTGTTACTTTTGATTATGCAAGTTTGCAATATTCTGAGTTGGAGGAAAAAATTGGCTTCCAAATCCAATGAGTAGTTTCCTTATTCTACCACCCCAAAGATCACCCTTCTGTGATGCACTTGAACCCCTATTCTGCTACTTCTGAGCGTTCCCTTCTTCCCAATAAAGGTCATGTGCAATATTCTTACGTAGAAATTGTAGTAGGGTAAAATGAGCGGTTCTGGCACAGTTACTAGGCATCCCGGCATCAGTGATCTGTGGTGTCGTGTAACCTCCATGTCAACTTGACCCCCTTCCCCAACCACCCTCCAATTCCGTATCAGTGCTCTGTGGTGTCATGTAACCTCCGTGGCAACTCCACCCCCTTTGTCCACCATCTCCCAAATCATAAGGGATCATCTCCCAATTCATAGGGGACCATCCTCTAATTAGGATGTAACCTCCGTGGCAACTCCACCCCCTTCCCCCACCACCTACCAATTCATAGGGGGTCAACCTACCATTCAAAAGATACCGTCCCCAATTCATAGGGGGTCATCCTACCATTCAAATGAGACCGTCCCCAATTCATAGGGGACCACCCTCCAATTCCTCATCAGCTGTTGTTTCATGTAACCTCCGTGGCAATTCCACCCCCTTCCCCCGACTCCTACCAATTCATAGGGGATCATCCTATCAATTCAAAAGGGACCGTCCTCAAATCATAGGGGACCACCCTCCAATTCTGGATCACCTGTGATGTCATGTAACCTCTGTGGCACTTTCACCCCCTCACCAACAAATTGTTGTGGCATGGTGGCTCGGAACAGTGAGGATACAAAAAAGAATTGGCTTACCTATAATGTTTCCAGGGCTTTCCTATAATGTACCTCAAAGAGTTTGAAAATCCACACTGGGGTAAATTTGTACCTCAAAGAGTTTGAAAATACACACTGGGGTACATTTGTACCCCAAAGAGTTTGAAAATACACACTGGGGTAGTTTTGTACCCCACCACGAAAAAAGACGCGAACCACACGAATTCTCAGAGCCAAGTGGACTCGGGACAGTGCGTTTCCCGCTCACAGGGGTACCAAGATAATTTACGTGGAACCCATTCAGGCGGGAAAATTTTTTTTGCGAATGTGCACCCAAAAATAGGAACAGTGGGGTACAGCTGTACCCCAGTGTGAGGTCCTAGGGTTAAAATACTAGGCTCAATTGACAGTAATTTCTTACCCACCTTTGATTTGGAGTTGTGCTTTTTCTGGAGTGCATTGGACCCATTTCAGTTCGGCTGAAAACAAATAGAGAAACTTAAGTAGGCGAAATATCGAACACCAATAGGTACCTACGTATTATCATAACGACCAAACACGATTATGGAAGGAATCAAGCAACCACCTGTCCCGTAAGGTCCTTATATTGGGAACGTGAAATATTTCTCGTACTTTGGTAATGCAAGAGGTAGTGCTATTGCTAGACCATTATTTCGGTATTACCTACATTTCTTAAGAGGAAATGTAGGTAATACCGACCTCTACTTGTAACACAACTTCACAAAACATCAATGAAATTGCATTGTAACATACAACAATAAACGAATCTGCTTACTTGATCCGCATTTTAGCAACTTGGTTCACAGCCACCCACTAAACATTTATTGGAACTATGAAATCAGATTCGGTGTTTTGTTTGGATTTCATTTCATTTTTAGAAGAGGTCAAAAAGAAGCTTGACTAACCGTGCCTTAACCTTCCGGTGGGCGCGTGGCAGCACTCAGTGCTGCCACGCTAAAGTTCATGTGATAAGTGGTACTAGTTTTTTTTTAAACGGCTGGGGACTTTCAGTACCTGCAGTTGGCTACACCGGGAACACAACGCACGTGCCACACGTAATTTTCCATTCTCGTAGCAGTCACTAGTCAAGGTCCAAACGTAAGGACTCCACTTTGGCAGCACTCAGTGCTGCACGCGCTCACTCATGTAAGTAATTTTACTTTCCGAATGTTGATGTGGATTATTGTTTTACGAGATTTTTTGGCTCTATATAAGGTGTTTTATTGTTGTACAACGATTTTATCATAATTATTTAGTAGAAGTAAGTAGGTAGATCAACTGTTTTTCATGCAATCAACAAAATTTCATCAGTATGATGGGTTACCTGTTTCATCTATTCATATCAGCAGTGTAATGAAAATATTATCATTGCCTACCTACACTGCAACTACTATTTATATTTACCTATCTTTTACTATTGGTCCTATGCCAAAAATTTATATAAAAAAAATATATATATAAAATTTATATAAAAAACAAATAAATAAAAAATTTATATTGGTACAATGCCAAAGAGCCAAATATATAGTTCAGATCGTTTATGAGAGTTGTTTCAAATGATTTTACCTTCTTTACCTCGAAAACATGAGCAGAAAAGCCAATTTTCTGGAGGCAGCACTCAATGCTGCACGCGCCTCCTCGTGTGAGTTTCGAAGGCGCGCCCACCGGAAGGCTAAACATAGGATCCTCAAGAAAAGAGGATCACTACTTGATGACGACATGAATAAGGAATAGTTGTATCTCTAGAAGCTGCAAAACACGTCTTAGGAATAGTAAAGCAGTAATCTCTCCTGAGATCATGAATGTATTAGATTGGCCCTAAAATGATAATATATATTAATAAGTGATCGTTTGAAAGCAGTTTTTAAAAATTATAAATATCACTTCTTGATGACTCGATACAACGGCTTCATTCCTACACCGTGGAACAACAAAAATTGAAGGAAATAAGTGCGAAAATCAATATCTTATCTGTGCTATAATTCTTATCTCTTCTCCAACTCGATCTTTTCACCTGTTTTCTGTAGATTTCGGTCAACTTCCACTCGTCCACGATATCAATTGTATATTTGTATACCACAACTTAATACAATGGATTGGTGTTCATGTAACATTATTCGTTACACATATATGGGGTCTTGTGGATTGAGGATGCTCGAGGAGGAGATAGGATGCTACTTGAAAAGAATGAAAAGTTAGTAGATTTCTTCGCTAAAAGTTTCAGTTGAATATAGGTAGATAGTTGAACTCGTAGTTCAATCCATTCAGTGCAATTTAATTATTATGAGAGACATCTTTTGCCCAGTTTCTTTTTTAGTTTATTTGTATAGCACAAAACACTTGGAGAGAGGTTTGTAGTTAACCTGTACTGCTCGCTGTTTTCTCAATAAACTAATGGATGAGATTTCATAATCACTCATGTTTTTCGTTCTTCAGATGGAAAAGAGCCAGGACGATTCAGCTGCCTGCCCAAACGCTGAGCAAGGTACGAACTATGGCTCCCGACATGGTACGGTGCAGCCGCAGGCTTACA
This sequence comes from Apolygus lucorum, assembly GCA_009739505.2. NCBI lineage: Eukaryota > Metazoa > Arthropoda > Insecta > Hemiptera > Miridae > Apolygus > Apolygus lucorum. Next base: position 4,680,170 of record CM019172.2, read on the forward strand.
AATTTCATCAGGGAACACACAGGAAAAGAAATGGAGGTGAGCTCATTCTCTTGCAAAAAACTGAGTACAACTCGAAGAAACGAATAGCGATCGCATTTTGGTTAGCTAAAATTTCAACGGAGATTAAACACTCGCGATTCAGATTTATCGTGAGTCCGACCCTTGAGTACTCGTAGGAAGCGAACGGTTTGTCCTTCTGAGCTCCGGGTGTCTCTAAAAATTCAATAAGTACTATTTCTCATTGGTGAAAAAACAATACATTTATTTCGAGAGTTTCCGAGCTAGGGCACTCTTGACAATTTCAACCCTTATTTTTCACCTCCTAGAAGTGACTGACATCAACCGATAGCTTCGCGGCACAACCGGACCCCTAATGGAGCTCATATACCAAACTTCAACTAAATCTGTCCATAATTGCTAAAAAAAAAAAAAAGTGCCGCAAACGGCGGACGGAAGGATTTTTTTTCGATTTTTGGATTCTACGTACCTTGAAACGTAAACCAACAAATTTTGAGGTGTTAGAATTTTTTTCTCTGTCGAATCCAAAGGCTCATTATTGAAATAATAAACCAAAGGCAAAACCTCATCGGCATTAATAAGAAGAAATTCTCAATCGTGTTACTGATGATAAATTTTAAACGTCTGCCAAGTGGGTGTGGCACATAGCTTCCTCGTATCCATAACCCGATTGTATAGATGATCAGATGCATAGTAGTTAATCTCAAAACACCAATCTCTAACTACCTTTCACTAACCTCATAGGGGACCATCTACACGCTAATCTGGACAATCCTAGAAAATTTCATCAAATTCGGATGAAAAATGTTAATGTTATGGCTGTTCCAAGGATTTTACGTATGCGCATGCGCAGTGGCTACTATCAGTCCGAAGTTGGTGATTTTCATAGGGGACCATCTAAATACTAATCTGTAACATCCCTGAAAATTTCATTGAAATCGGACGGAAATTGTAGAAGTTATGGCCGTTACAAGGAATTCACGTTTGCGCATGCGCAGTAACTACTATCAGTCCGGGGGTGATGATTTTTATAGGGGACCATCTACAACCCAATCTACATAATCCCTCAAAATTTCATCGAAATCAAGTAGGAAATGTGGAAGTTATGGCCGTTACAAGGAAATTCACGTTGGCGCATGCGCAGTAGCTACTATCAGTCGGAAGGTGATGATTTTCATAGGGGACCATCTAAACACTACTCTGTAACATTCCTGAAAATTTCATTGAATTCGGATGGAAAATGTAGAAGTTATGGCCGTTACAAGGAATTCACGTTTGCGCATGCGCAGTCGCTTCTGTCAGTCCGAGGATGATGATTTTCATAGGGGACCGTCTACACACCAACCCGCACAATCCCTGAAAATTTCATAGAAATCGGACAATAACTTCGTATAGTTATGCGCGTTACAAGGAATTCATGACAGACAGACAGACAGACAGACAGACAGACAGACAGACACACAGACACGGAACCAAAATTGTTCAGAAAGCTCTAAAACGCAAAACGCGAGTGAAAATTTTGATTTTGGAGAACTTTTTTTTTCGTCCTTGAAAAGTGAAAACAAAGCTTCCGCTACCTTGGTAGACTCGGAAGCAATAACACTTTCAATATGATGGTGGACATCATTATAATAACTATTCCGCCATCTGTTGAAGAATATTCACATGACAAGAAGTTGGGGAACTAATACTGGTCAATCTAATTTAAGTGTTGGACTCGCCTATTATTGGAATATCAACTAAACCATAACAAGCCCTTCCTCCTGTTAAGGATATCTCCCCAGAACCGCTTCATCAACATTACTTTTGGGAGATATCCGCACATGGCGCATTTTTTAGGACGTCCCACAGTAAGACTTGGGCGTCCTTATAAGATCGATCTGGGGTGAAGTTGGACAACACTCAACAGAAAAAAAAAATAATAACCACACAGTAATCCGTTTTAGACCATTCTGAATCCAAATCCGTGAAAAAAAACCATAGGTGTATGTCTGTGTGTGTGTGCGTGTATGTGTGTGTGTATGTGTGTGTGTATGTGTGTGTGTGTGTAACAAAATCTTGTGTACTCTGCCCAGGCCTTAGTTCTCAACCGATTTTCGTGGTTCTTTTTTTGTTCGTCGTGGAAAACTATCTAGTTGTGCACTACGTCGCCGGAATTTCGAATTTTGCCTTTTAAGGGGGGGAAAGGGGGGTTAATGCTCGAAAAACGTGCGTTTTTGGGCATAATCTTGTGTTGTCTGCACAGGCCTTAGTTCTCAACCGATTTTCGTGGTTCTTTTTTTGTTCGTCGCGGAAAACTATCTAGTTGTGCACTACGGCGCCGGAATTTTGAATTTTGCTTTTTAAGGGGGGGAAAGGGGGGGTTAGTGCTTAAAAAACGTGCGTTTGCGGGTATAATCTTGTAAACACTGCCCAGGCCTCAATTTCCAACCGATTTGCGTGTTTCTTTTTTTTGTTTGACTCGAATAACTTCCGAGTTATACTTGATTTTACCAGAATACCAAAATTCGCAAGGGGAGGGGGTGAGTTGGGGGAGAATATTTACAAAATATCCGATTTTTCAATATTTCGGGTCCTTTACTGCTTACTAATTGTACCCAAGCTTTGAAATTGAGGAAAAATTCTCATTATACCTCCGGATTTTCATGAATTATTCTCTGTACCGCCATGGAACTAATAGTGGTGCCAACGTGGTGCCAGGACATGGTGCCAAGACACCATAAACCGCATATTTCGTGTTTTTTTTTTGTTTTTTTTTGTGTTTCACCTTGAATACGGATGTGAACTTCGATGGACTGCCTACTAAAACTAACAGATGAAGGATCAATGTTACGACGTATTTCCGCTTTGGTGCCAGACTGGCACCATTGGTGGTGGAAGGGGGGGGGGGGGGTGAACTCCAATTCGCATGTTGGGTGTCGTAGATCATGGATTTTAAAATGCTCTTCAGATTCTAGGCTCGCATGCCGCTAGAAATGATATGGTGGATAAGGGTGATGGGGGGGGGGGGGTCAGTATTTCTTGCCTAAAGTAATAGATAAATTACATCGAGTGAAACAGTTTTATCGCTTACCAGCTGGTTAAACTGATCCAATACTTATCCAATGGGACGTCCCCTGGAATGCATGCATTACTAAACAATATGTTTCTGCCTTTACATTATGATTTTAATTCTCAAGGGAGAGAGAGCTTTATGTAACCCCCATGACCTCATTTTTTCCCACTTCTTTTTGAGGGTGGTAGCTGAAAATGTAGTGACTGCTCTCCAGAACTCCTCCCAGTCCAGCATTCTTTTGACTAGAGTACTGGGTGCTATATTTCTTATGATGCGCTGCAGCTGTCCTTTTTCATGTTTCCATCTCGGGCACACAAAGAAAGTACGCGCAACGTCATCCTCTTCGTGATGACAATAACCGCATGTTGGCTTTTGGACCTTACCGGTTCTGCCTGGAAAAGCCTGAAAGTAACTGAATCCTGAGAGCAGCACGGTAGAAGTCCTTCTCACTATGCTTCCTATCAAAAGCGCTGTCCAGATTCATTACCTTAGGACCTTGAGGCGTCCTAACTGCCACCTTTCCTGCCAAATCTGCAGGGTCCGTTATTTCTCTTTCTACTTCACAAAGAATCTTCCTTCCTCATTCTGCCTCTCATAATATGAGAACATATTAACATATTATGTTCTTTCCATCGCCAGTAAGTCGATGGGAATCACAAGCACATCCAGTTCGTATACTGTTCGGTAGGCACTTGCTACTTCATGGACCTCATCGACTCTGCCCATATCTCAGCCCCATAAATCATAATGGAATCGGTGACCTCCATTGGATGCCTTGGATACCTCGATGGATCATTACATGTTATGCCGTGCTTTTAATGGTTACTCGTATATTTTCCATATTGTCACCTCCCATGAAGTAAGTTGTTTGGTCATGAAAAATAGGCCACGCCCAAAAGGAGCGTAGTTAGTTCTATGACCGGCCGCTAGGAGGCCACGCCTACTCGGGATTGGGATCTAGTGCAACTTAACTGCTGTACTTACCTTTTTCGTGATGAACATAGAATAAATAGCTCATAATTTAGAACCAGCATAGGAACTAAATTGGTGTTTTGATAGTTCATTATACTAAAATGATTGTTAGTGCATTCCTGCGAGGTGGATCTAGGTGGCCGAGTGCCTTCATGTTCTGGGCCCTTCTTATCCATCTTATCGTCTCCGCCATCTTTAGCTCACTTCGTTCTACGTTTTTCAACTAAAACAACCTGTGCTGTCTTTTATCTTAAATCATCCGTTTTAGTTCTGTTAATAAAGTATTGAAAGTTGATTAGTTCGTTTCCGCGTAATTCATTCTTCCCGTGGAAAAACATAAGTAATCTATTTTCTCAAGCATAATTATTATTATGATCCCATGCATGTGTGTACCACATTATTACAGGTTATAACTTGTGTTGTTTTCATAAGTCTTCATGAAGAAAAAAAATGAGTTTAGATTTTGATTTTACGTGTAGTTGTTTACCTACGTCTTACGTTTTTACGGTTACCAAATTGTATAAGGTTATTATAATTTATCATAATTAGCACTATACTGCTGAATAATTGTAAGTATAGTGGTCTGATTGATTGTTTCTGTCTTCCAGTATTTCCCTACATGAACTTATAGAACTATTTGAAAATGATTATTCTTTGGACGATGTGGAATTTTGCCTGCTTCCTCCAGAAGAGAGGGGAAATTTCACTGACGAGGAGAGTAGAAATGAAGATGAGTTCGATCTCAATCATCTTCCTGGGAAGATTTTGAGACAAGGTGTGGAATTGGTTGCTTCGAATGAAGCCGGAAATGGAGATCCGAACAGTTTCAACAATCTGATCGTTGAGGATGAAAACATTGTCATTCCAGCTGATTATGCCTCCAATGATGTTGACATAAATGTGATGATGGATCAAGATATATCGATGGCTGAAAATGATAACACCTCGACTCCAGCAATCATCGGAGAAGATAGCATGACTACTCCTGCAAATCGAGATGACCAATCGTCTGAATACTCTCCTGGAGCAAAGCGCATAGGTCGCCCAAAAAGAGCGAATGTACCATCTCAGAAGAACAGTAAAAGAAAAAATCCTCGTCTATATACGAGTATAATGTGCCAAGAGATCCTTGTGGAACAAATAATAATATAATGTGTAATAAACAAACCAGTGAAATGTGCTAAAAATAAGTGTAAATTTTGGAAGAAACACACTACACTTTATGTGAAGCTTGCCGGGTGGGTATCCACCAGCATTGTTTTTATAATTTTCATAAAATGAATAATCTTTGATTTTTTGTATTTTGATGTTTGATTTCTTTTTCTTTGATTCTTTATTATCATGTCTACACCTAGTCTCAAGCTATTTACCACAAGAGTAATGAGGAAATAAAATATTGTGTTTCGTGACAACCTTACAGATGCGATTTCATTAAATCCCAAAGTCCCCTGTAGGGGACCATAATATGATATTATCATATTTTTTAACCAAGACTAGAAAAATTCAAATTCCATCCGTTTTTTGCCTTTTTGAGTCCTTTGCCTTTTGAGTCCTTTTTGCCTTTTTGAGTTTTTTGCCTTTTTGAGTAGAAATTAGTGAAATTTTTTAATACAAAATTTCCATGGGAGCTATGGGACTATTCTCCCACCCAACTTGGACTATTCTCTATTGAGTTTACTGACTGCACAATTTTGGTCGAATTTAACAATTTCAGCAAACACAATCCTTATCGTAAACCCAAAATTTGCAGTATAATTGAGCGGCGGTTGATTTTAGACGATACACTGTTAAAAAATACACGTGACATTGCTTTCAGATTGAATTAATCATGAAACCAAAATTGAATTTGATTAATAACAATGCACCAACAAAAATCATATTTTTTTAAAAGTTTGAGGAGTTTTCATAATAAGTCTGAAATTTCAGAACCTATCGATCGGTGATTGGTTTTATTCGATTTTGCAAGTACAAGGTGGATCAACCCCACTTCTGTTTGACTGTCTATCACTGTAATTCGACGATCAATAAGCCCTTAATTTTATTGCAGGCCAAGACGTTGACATCCGGATATACCAGCGACACAGTTGCCGCCTGCGCATTCGGACTCAACTCAAATTCGTTCGTGGAGGGCGGAAGCGCCTTCAACGACGTCAGCGCTGGAGAAATATTCCGTTCAACTTGGAGGGACAATTTGGCGGTTGTTTGCGCCATGTTTGCACCATTTGTTGGCAGATTGATGAGATTTAGGTGAGTCGTGAGAAGGTAGTTTTCAGCAGTTTTATCGTTACTCGTAGACACTCTTTTCAGGAGGTACTTGCTTGGTATTCCCTGCATAGTGTTCTTCCACAGGAAAAAAAAACGTCTGCCAAGTGGGTGTGGCACATAGCTTCCTCGTATCCATAACCCGATTATATAGATGATCCGATGCATAGTAGTTAATCTCAAAACACCAATCTCTAATTACCTTTCACTACCCTCATAGGGTACCATCTACACGCTAATCTGGACAATCCTGGAAAATTTCATCAAATTCGGATGAAAAATGTAAATGTTATGGCTGTTACAAGGATTTTACGTATTAGCATGCGCAGAGGCTTCTGTAAATTTTAAGGCATTGATTTTCATTGGGGACCATCTACAACCTAATCCTAAAGATGTCATCAAAATCGGGTGGAAAATGTGGAAGTTATGCCCGTTACAAGGAATTCATGACAGACACACAGACAGACACGGAGCCAAAATTGTTCAGAAAAGTCTAAAACGCAAAACGCGAGTGAAAATTTTGTTTTTAGAGAACTTTTTTTTTCGTCCTTGAAAAGTGAAAACAAAACTTCCGCTACCTTGGTAGACTAGGAAGCAAAAAGAAAACTTATGAGCGAGATTAATCTACAAATGCTCAACTTAAGGAATTTTTCCGTTATCGTTCCCAGCCGATCAAATCAACAGATTTACACATTTTTGTAGTTCGCTATGTTTTGTTGAAATAGGTATGGTATTTCTGCGTCAATAGCGAGGCAAAGGTAAGAAGTCAAAAATGAAAGTAGGTAGTATGGAAAGTTTAGGGTAAAGAAGTACTCTGAGGCCAGAAAATAGCGACTTCTCTGAGAATGTCTTCGAAAAGGTAACTTGTCTCCGATACTCTGTGGTCCTCATTCCTAGAAGCACAGGAATGACGTCACATAAACTCACAAAGATGTGAGTCGAGGAGAGTTCGGCGAGTACCCCATAACACTTTGTAGCGGTTCTTTGCTTTTCCCCATAAACTTTCAATGGACAGTGTCCTTTTTTTCGGCAGGCAGGTGAGAAAATCTTTAAGATCCATAGATGGAGTTGGATCTCGTAAGATACCTGGAAGTGTCCGCGTCCTCCAGGTTATGTGGGATTCAAACCCTCTAAAAAAACACCTCCTTTTTCCCCCATGTTGGAGCTCAGCCTGGAACCGTTTAGCACATTACTTCGGGCTGAGTCCTGGGGCGTTTAATCAGTTCTGGTTGAGGGGGCGGACCAGATGCTCCCTCCTCTCTCTTTCTCGTTCTAAGAGCATCTTCCTTGTCAGGATGCTCTCCGTGTATTCTGGAGCACTACTGCCACAGCAGTCCAGCTCCTTTCACCTTCCAGCATCCTGCTGACAACAGCCTCTGGTGTTGAGCTCTGGGAAGCTATCTCCAGGTCTGCCATCAGCTGATTTCTTTCAGGTGCCCATTTGGTGCATTTGAAGAAGGTGTGGAGCACAATGTGCTCATCATCATCATGATCATGATGTCATCATCATCTTCTTTGTCCTAGCAATGTAAACATGTTGGGGCATATACCTTTCCCATTTTATGCAAGTAGGCATAAAACAGCCCGTGTCTCGTAAAGAACTGCGTAAGGAAGAAGTTCACTTCTCCATGTTTTCTTTCCATCCACGTCTGAATGTTTGGCACCAACCGTACAGTTGTGCTTCCTTCATGTTCTCCCGTCCATATATCTTGCCAATTTGCCATTGTGCGCTCCCTTTCTTCCTTGGCTATGTGGGCCCTGTCTCCTTCATTCCTTCTGTCAAAGATTCTTTCCTCTCTGAAGCCATCAGCTGAATGGGTACCTATGACCCTGAATGGGTATGGGACTGACAGTGTCCTTGGATCGACGAAATTCAGTGAGTGATTGACCGTTAAGTGGCTGAAATTGGGGTCGTTCGCTAGAGCTCCTTATGCCCTCCACTGGTCCCAGGAGCGAACCTGTGAGGAAGGTTTTAAACCTCAGTGCTCTTTCTTCTTTGCAGCCCCGTTTGATGCACCGCCATTTATCTCTTGATGACGTTAAAAATAGTTTCGTTTTATGCCCTCCAGAACACATGAGACTTAGCGAAAGAATCCCTTTTTCTCGTAAAAATCCCACGGCACCTTCCTTGTTTTTCACACATTCGTAAAGAGACAAGAAGTTCGTGGTGACTGACGACTAACTAAACTACTCGAGACTGACGAATAACGATAAACTACTCTCGAAATGAATCTAAACAAGATAAGAGGTGACCTTCTATGGAATCGAAATGATTCTAATATGAGGTGACCTTTGATGAATGATCGGGCGGGGGAACGATAACGGAAAAGGTCCCAACATTTTTTGTACAGATAATAATTTTTTTAAAAAATAATTGTACAGATAAATAATAAAACGGTTTTTTACTAGAGCACTTAATTACTTTTTACAATGGTAATAGAACACATCAGATAATGCCGCAGGAAGCAAACTGAAGGCGCCCCAAGCTTGCAAGTTGGCTCCCCGGCCGACTGTATCCACCCTTCATGACATGACATGGAATGACTCAGCACATTTACCGGTTCTAATGATCAAGATAATAAATTAGTTCGTCTAGTTCTAATGTTAGTTCATAAAATATAAGTAGTACGGATTGCAATAACATAAATGTGCGAAAGAGCGTTATCTAGCGGTCGGAAGTTGAAATATTAGAACCCTTTCGGGTCATGATCAAACACATAGCCTCACCGGAATGATTTTTGAAAGGGAACGAAGAAACGCTGCAAATTATTACACAACGGTTTATTATTTTTATATAGATCACTCGTCTACAAAATCACCAACCATCCAATATGAAGAAAAGAATAAAAAAATAAAATTAAATTTAAAAAAATCAAAAAAAAATCAAAAAAAAATTTTTAATACCAAAAAAAAATTAAAATCACCAACCATCGATCGCATTTTGGTCAGCTAAAATTTGAACGGAGATTAGGTCTCTTTTGCGATTCACACACGTGTTTTGATTTATATATATATATATTTCAATATAAACCCTTAAATTTTCGTAGGGAGCGAACGGTTTGTCCTACAGAGCTCCGCGTGGTCTCAAAAAATTCTAAAAATTCTATAGATTCTAAAATTGAAGGAAAAACAATACCTTTATATCGAAATTTTTTGAGTTAGGGCGTTTTCAAAATTTCAAAATTGATTTTGGAACCCTTAGGAGTGACCTACATCAACCAAAAGCTTCGGGGCACAACTAGACCCCAAATGGAGCCTACATACCAAATTTCATCAAAATCGGTCAATGCTAAGTGGCAAAAGTGCCGCGTACGGCGGACGGACGGCCAAATTTTTATTCGATTTTTGGATTCTACGTACCTTGAAACGTAAACCATCAAATTTTGAGGGGGTGTTAAAATTTTTTTTTCTTGGTCGATTCCAAAGGTTCATTATTGAAAATAATAAACCAAAACAGCGGCATTATAATTACATAACTGATCATAAATTCATTGATGCAGATTCAATAAGAAGATTGCCATAAATTTCCAAATTATTCTACTAAGTTGTGGGACAAACGCGAGTTTTTTCTGACCACAGCAGATAAGTTTTACGGTGAAGGTAACAAATGTCTCGATCTTTCACTCTTTCTTATGTATTTATTCCTACTGATCATGATTATTTCCGGTTCAAGGGTTGACCTCAAACAGGCAGATAGATACAGAACTAAAGTTAATCAAATAGGATTCAAAATTGTGATATTGGGTAACCTACATCTTTGCTTCCGAATCCAAGATGGTCTGGATTGCTGCCTATGTGCATGCGCTCACGTGAAATCCTTACTAGGCATTTCTGTGTCCTACCACCTTTGAATTTTTACGGGCAACTTCTGCAGAATCTTTCCGATTTCGAATTTGGAATTTTCAGGGATTCACTACACATTTCAAAGTCAACTGAACTTCAAATTTGAAGCTCAATGGAAAGCACTACCAACGAATCAGCTATGCGAGGGAGCTATGTACCACACCCACTTGGCATACGCTTTGTACCTGTGCACGAATTCAAAGCTTCCCTTTTTTCGAAAGCGAGCTATACATACTAGTACCTAACCTCATACATAGCTATGCATATCTTATAGCTAATTTCCGTCGGTTACAGAATCATATCGAAAGATATTGAAGAGCTGTTCATCAAAGCTATCGGAGACGTTGTGAAGTTCAGGAAATCCAGGGACGTCAGGAAAAACGATTTCATCCAACAAATGATTGACGCAAATTCTTCTGGAAAGCCAGGTGTGTGCGAGTTTATGAGAATAAACTACGTCATTTTAGTGCCAATCTTTTGCATTCAATGTTATCAAAAAGATTTCAACGATTTTAAGTTTCTCGCACAGTTTTTTTGAAATTTAAAGATTGATTTCCAACCGGTTCTCAAATTTATATAAACAACGTCTTCCTGCTGTTTCGGAAGACTGAATAGCGATTATCGCATGAATTAATTGGATGAAACAGCGATTGACAACGATTTTATTATACTCAAATTACAGCATTTGACGAAGTCGAGATGGCGGCTCATAGCATGACTTTCTACATGGACGGCTACGAAACTACTTCCATCCTTCTCAGCTTCACACTCTACGAGCTGGCTAGGAACCAAGATATTCAACAGCAACTCAGAGACGAAATATTCACGATTTCTTCGGACATCGGAGATTTCAACGCAACCAACATTCACACTCTCGTGTATTTGGATAACGTACTATCAGGTAAGACACGCAATGCGTACCGAAGACTCCCAAACGACTCAAATAATAACTATTATAATATATTATTGTCTTCTAGCACCTGCTCATCCAAGCAGTGGCGTCTCCTCCAGGCAAACATAGCAAACACTGTTTGCCTTACTAAACATATTGTTTAGTAATGCATGCATTCCAGGGGACGTCCCATTGGATAAGCATTAGGTCAGTTTAACCAGTTGTTAAGCGATAAAACAGTTTCACTCGATGTAATTTATTTATTACTTTAGGCAACAAATAGCGACACCCCCCCCCCCCACCTCACCCTTGTCTACCATAAAATTTCTAGCGGCATGGGAGCCTCGAATCTGAAGAGCATTTTAAAATCCATGATCTACGATACCCAACATGCGAATTCGAGTTCACGGGTAGGCGGGGGTCAGCGTATGGTCTAGTATCGCTAACCCCCACTACCACAGCAACAGCCAAAGCAAACAATCGAGGAGCTGTTTCGTGGGCTTGAAACCAGAGAAAATTGGTAGATGAGCCATGGGTTACGCTTCCTTAGCAACCAGTAATCAAATTTCTTAATGAAGGAATTCTTTATTTTTCTTCGAATGTGAAGCGTTTATTTCATCTAAATAAAGTGGATTATTAAGCGAAAACGCTGCAAATCATTGCTCAAAGGTTTATTATTTTCTGTATAGATCACCCTTCTGTATAGATCACTGGTTCTCCATCAATAGCACCTACCACCATCTGTATTCTCCCCTTCCCACTCAAATTTCAGCTTCCTGCGTTCAATAGGATTGGAAATGGCTTCGGAGCTCACTCAGCTGATCAGTGATCTGAAGAGTGAAGAAGATCTTCTCGAATGCTGGAGACGCCTGGAAGAGCACTGATCAGCTGAGTGAGCTCCGAAGCCATTTTCAATCCTATTGAACGCAGGAAGCTGAAATTTGAGAGGGAAGGTCAAGGGAGAATACGGATGGTGGTAGGTGCTATTGATGGAGAACCAGTGATCTATACAGAAGGGTGATCTATACAGAAAATAATAAACCTGTGAGCAATGATTTGCAGCGTTTTTTATTCGATTTTCGTATTCTACGTACCTTCAAACGTAAAACATCAAATTTTGAGGGGGGGTTAAACTTTTTTTTTCTTGCTCGGTTCCAAAGGCTTATTATTGAAAATAATAAACCAAAATACCGTTTTCAACCACTGTGGATTGTGCGATAATTTGTAGTATCTTGATAGTTTGATTTGCTTCTCGTCAACGACCTGTTTGATTTGTTTGCAGAATGTTTGAGGCTCCACCCTCCGATTCAGCAGGTCGTCCGGACGTGCACGTCCGACACGACGGTGACGTGCGGCGGCAAAGAGTACAAATTTCGAGCCGGAATGACGGCCGTCGTACCGATCTTGGCGCTCCACACGGACCCGGAACACTTCCCGGACCCCGAGCTGTTCCGTCCGGAACGGTTCGCAAAGGAGAACAAACACCTCATACGAAAGTTCACTTACATCCCTTACGGCGAAGGACCGCGAATTTGCGTCGGTGAGTTTCAGGACAATAATTTCGTATAGCTATGCCGGTTACGAGGATTTCATGACAGACACACAGACAGACAGACACGGAACCAAAATAGTTCACAAAGGCCTGAAACGAAAAACGCATGTAAAGATTTCGATTTTGGAGAACTTTTTTTTCCAACCTTGAAAAGTGAAAAGTAAGCATCCGCTACCATGGTAGACTCGGAAGCAAAAGGGGGAAGGGGTTGTTTCAACGTTAAATTTCGACTTTTTCGAACAATCGAAGGTGAAAATGAGCCTTTGAAGAGGTAAATTCGATCGAGTAGACCAACAAGTTTCGATGATTTCAACGTTAAATTTCGACTTTTTCGAACAATCGAAGGTGAAAATGAGCCTTTGAAGAGGTCATTTCTCTCGAGAAAACCAACAAGTTTCGATGATTTCAACGTTAAATTTCGACTTTTTCGAACAATCGAAGGTGAAATTGAGCCTTTGAAGAGGTCATTTCTCTCAAGTAAACCAACAAGTTTCGATGATTTCAACGTTAAATTTCGACTTTTTCGAACAATCGAAGGTGAAAATGAGCCTTTGAAGAGGTCATTTCTCTCAAGAAAACCAACAAGTTTCGATGATTTCAATGTTAAATTTCGACTTTTTCGAACAATCGAAGGTGAAAATGAGCCTTTGAAGAGGTCATTTCTCTCAAGTAAACCAACAAGTTTCGATGATTTCAACGATAAATTTTGACTTTTTCGAACAATCGAAGGTGAAAATGAGCCTTTGAAGAGGTCATTTCTCTCAAGTAAACCAACAAGTTTCGATGATTTCAACGTTAAATTTCGACTTTTTCGAACAATCGAAGGTGAAAATGAGCCTTTGAAGAGGTCATTTCTCTCAAGTAAACCAACAAGTTTCGATGATTTCAACGTTAAATTTCGACTTTTTCGAACAATCGAAGGTGAAAATGAGCCTTTGAAGAGGTCATTTCTCCCAAGTAAACCAACAAGTTTCGAAGATTTCAACGTTAAATTTCGACTTTTTTGAACAATCGAAGGTGAAAATGAGCCTTTGAAGAGGTCATTTCTCTCGAGTAAACCAACAAGTTTCGATGATTTCAACGTTAAATTTCGACTTTTTCGAACAATCGAAGGTGAAAATGAGCCTTTGAAGAGGTCATTTCTCTCGAGTAAACCAACAAGTTTCGAAGATTTCAACGTTAAATTTCGACTTTTTTGAACAATCGAAGGTGAAAATGAGCCTTTGAAGAGGTCATTTCTCTCGAGAAAACCAACAAGTTTCGATGATTTCAACGTTAAATTTCGACTTTTTCGAACAATCGAAGGTGAAATTGAGCCTTTGAAGAGGTCATTTCTCTCAAGTAAACCAACAAGTTTCGATGATTTCAACGTTAAATTTCGACTTTTTCGAACAATCGAAGGTGAAAATGAGCCTTTGAAGAGGTCATTTCTCTCAAGAAAACCAACAAGTTTCGATGATTTCAATGTTAAATTTCGACTTTTTCGAACAATCGAAGGTGAAAATGAGCCTTTGAAGAGGTCATTTCTCTCAAGTAAACCAACAAGTTTCGATGATTTCAACGATAAATTTTGACTTTTTCGAACAATCGAAGGTGAAAATGAGCCTTTGAAGAGGTCATTTCTCTCAAGTAAACCAACAAGTTTCGATGATTTCAACGTTAAATTTCGACTTTTTCGAACAATCGAAGGTGAAAATGAGCCTTTGAAGAGGTCATTTCTCTCGAGTAAACCAACAAGTTTCGATGATTTCAACGTTAAATTTCGACTTTTTCGAACAATCGAAGGTGAAAATGAGCTTTTGAAGAGGTCATTTCTCTCGAGAAAACCAACAAGTTTCGAAGATTTCAACGTTAAATTTCGACTTTTTTGAACAATCGAAGGTGAAAATGAGCCTTTGAAGAGGTCATTTCTCTCGAGTAAACCAACAAGTTTCGATGATTTCAACGTTAAATTTCGACTTTTTCGAACAATCGAAGGTGAAAATGAGCCTTTGAAGAGGTCATTTCTCTCGAGTAAACCAACAAGTTTCGATGATTTCAACGTTAAATTTCGACTTTTTTGAACAATCGAAGGTGAAAATGAGCCTTTGAAGAGGTCATTTCTCTCGAGTAAACCAACAAGTTTCGAAGATTTCAACGTTAAATTTCGACTTTTTTGAACAATCGAAGGTGAAAATGAGCCTTTGAAGAGGTCATTTCTCTCGAGTAAACCAACAAGTTTCGATGATTTCAACGTTAAATTTCGACTTTTTCGAACAATCGAAGGTGAAAATGAGCCTTTGAAGAGGTCATTTCTCTCAAGTAAACCAACAAGTTTCGAAGATTTCAACGTTAAATTTCGACTTTTTTGAACAATCGAAGGTGAAAATGAGCCTTTGAAGAGGTCATTTCTCTCGAGTAAACCAACAAGTTTCGATGATTTCAACGTTAAATTTCGACTTTTTCGAACAATCGAAGGTGAAAATGAGCCTTTGAAGAGGTCATTTCTCTCAAGTAAACCAACAAGTTTCGAAGATTTCAACGTTAAATTTCGACTTTTTTGAACAATCGAAGGTGAAAATGAGCCTTTGAAGAGGTCATTTCTCTCGAGAAAACCAACAAGTTTCGATGATTTCAACGTTAAATTTCGACTTTTTTGAACAATCGAAGGTGAAAATGAGCCTTTGAAGAGGTCATTTCTCTCAAGTAAACCAACAAGTTTCGAAGATTTCAACGTTAAATTTCGACTTTTTTGAACAATCGAAGGTGAAAATGAGCCTTTGAAGAGGTCATTTCTCTCGAGTAAACCAACAAGTTTCGATGATTTCAACGTTAAATTTCGACTTTTTCGAACAATCGAAGGTGAAAATGAGCTTTTGAAGAGGTCATTTCTCTCGAGAAAACCAACAAGTTTCGATGATTTCAACGTTAAATTTCGACTTTTTCGAACAATCGAAGGTGAAAATGAGCCTTTGGAGAGGTCATTTCTCTCAAGTAAACCAACAAGTTTCGATGATTTCAACGTTAAATTTCGACTTTTTCGAACAATCGAAGGTGAAAATGAGCCTTTGAAGAGGTCATTTCTCTCGAGTAAACCAACAAGTTTCGATGATTTCAACGTTAAATTTAGACTTTTTCGAACAATCGAAGGCCTTTGAAGAGGTCATTTCTCTCGAGTAAACCAACAAGTTTCGATGATTTCAACGTCTACTCTCGACTTTTTCGAACAATCGAAGGTGAAAACGAGCCTTTGAAGAGGTCATTTCTCTCGAGAAAACCAACAAGTTTCGATGATTTCAACGTTAAATTTCGACTTTTTCGAACAATCGAAGGTGAAATTGAGCCTTTGAAGAGGTCATTTCTCTCAAGTAAACCAACAAGTTTCGATGATTTCAACGTTAAATTTCGACTTTTTCGAACAATCGAAGGTGAAAATGAGCCTTTGAAGAGGTCATTTCTCTCAAGTAGACCAACAAGTTTCGATGATTTCAATGTTAAATTTCGACTTTTTCGAACAATCGAAGGTGAAAATGAGCCTTTGAAGAGGTCATTTCTCTCAAGTAAACCAACAAGTTTCGATGATTTCAACGATAAATTTTGACTTTTTCGAACAATCGAAGGTGAAAATGAGCCTTTGAAGAGGTCATTTCTCTCAAGTAAACCAACAAGTTTCGATGATTTCAACGTTAAATTTCGACTTTTTCGAACAATCGAAGGTGAAAATGAGCCTTTGAAGAGGTCATTTCTCTCAAGTAAACCAACAAGTTTCGATGATTTCAACGTTAAATTTCGACTTTTTCGAACAATCGAAGGTGAAAATGAGCCTTTGAAGAGGTCATTTCTCCCAAGTAAACCAACAAGTTTCGAAGATTTCAACGTTAAATTTCGACTTTTTTGAACAATCGAAGGTGAAAATGAGCCTTTGAAGAGGTCATTTCTCTCGAGTAAACCAACAAGTTTCGATGATTTCAACGTTAAATTTCGACTTTTTCGAACAATCGAAGGTGAAAATGAGCCTTTGAAGAGGTCATTTCTCTCGAGTAAACCAACAAGTTTCGATGATTTCAACGTTAAATTTCGACTTTTTTGAACAATCGAAGGTGAAAATGAGCCTTTGAAGAGGTCATTTCTCTCGAGTAAACCAACAAGTTTCGAAGATTTCAACGTTAAATTTCGACTTTTTTGAACAATCGAAGGTGAAAATGAGCCTTTGAAGAGGTCATTTCTCTCGAGTAAACCAACAAGTTTCGATGATTTCAACGTTAAATTTCGACTTTTTCGAACAATCGAAGGTGAAAATGAGCCTTTGAAGAGGTCATTTCTCTCAAGTAAACCAACAAGTTTCGAAGATTTCAACGTTAAATTTCGACTTTTTTGAACAATCGAAGGTGAAAATGAGCCTTTGAAGAGGTCATTTCTCTCGAGTAAACCAACAAGTTTCGATGATTTCAACGTTAAATTTCGACTTTTTCGAACAATCGAAGGTGAAAATGAGCTTTTGAAGAGGTCATTTCTCTCGAGAAAACCAACAAGTTTCGATGATTTCAACGTTAAATTTCGACTTTTTTGAACAATCGAAGGTGAAAATGAGCCTTTGAAGAGGTCATTTCTCTCAAGTAAACCAACAAGTTTCGAAGATTTCAACGTTAAATTTCGACTTTTTTGAACAATCGAAGGTGAAAATGAGCCTTTGAAGAGGTCATTTCTCTCGAGTAAACCAACAAGTTTCGATGATTTCAACGTTAAATTTCGACTTTTTCGAACAATCGAAGGTGAAAATGAGCTTTTGAAGAGGTCATTTCTCTCGAGAAAACCAACAAGTTTCGATGATTTCAACGTTAAATTTCGACTTTTTCGAACAATCGAAGGTGAAAATGAGCCTTTGAAGAGGTCATTTCTCTCGAGTAAACCAACAAGTTTCGATGATTTCAACGTTAAATTTAGACTTTTTCGAACAATCGAAGGCCTTTGAAGAGGTCATTTCTCTCGAGTAAACCAACAAGTTTCGATGATTTCAACGTCTACTCTCGACTTTTTCGAACAATCGAAGGTGAAAACGAGCCTTTGAAGAGGTCATTTCTCTCGAGTAAACCAACAAGTTTCGAAGATTTCAACGTTAAATTTCGACTATTTTGAACAATCGAATGTGAAAATGAGCCTTTGAAGAGGTCATTTCTCTCGAGTAAACCAACAAGTTTCGAAGATTTCAACGTTAAATTTCGACTATTTTGAACAATTGAAGGTGAAAATGAGCCTTTGAAGAGGTCATTTCTCACGAGTAAACCAACAAGTTTCGAAGATTTCAACGTTAAATTTCGACTCTTCTTTCTTCTCATTCTCAGTGTTTATTTTTTATCTCTATCATCTGATACCTAAGTTCTTTTATGATGTACCTACCTTTTATTTGCCTGGAATTCATTGAAATAAATTAGCACATTTTGCCATGAACCCTACATATATATTAAATATACATACATATAAATATACACATCCATTCAATTTGGGGAAAACGGAAAATAATCTTTTTCAAATCGCTTTAAACTGAACCGGTAGATCGAGAAATCTGTGTCCAAAAATTAGAACATGATAAATGCGTATGATCCAGTCGTTGGACACCTGTCCAATCATTGGGACAGCAACCGTATCAGGTACCAGTGGTTGGACAGCAAGCTAGGACACTTAATATTCACCTAAAACCAAAAATTTTTAGACTTAAATGGGCTAAAAGAACTGTACTCTCCAACTTTCATCTTGAAAATGAATTGTAGTAGTTTACAACACGTTTATAACAGGTTATACCACCTGCACAGGAGGGTTCACTAGTTCACTTGCATGGATGAAGAAAGTGGAAAACAAGGCTCATATCTTTTAAAAAAAGGGTGTCCAACGACTGGAACGTGTCCAATGACTGGTGCATTTACCCTATTTTTAGCAAAGAAAATATTAGTATTCCCCTAATTATTCATCACTTCATTAATCACAATATCGGAACTGGGGTCATCCAAAAAGAAACGCTGTTGTCGCCAAGGGTCATCATGAAGGGAATATATTTTTCTTTTTGGATGACCCCAGTCCAGATATTTGACAAGTTCTCCATACCGTCGATAAACGCAACATCTTATTAATTTCAATATGAAGAGAAACTCATTATCGTAATGTTATATTATTTTACAGGTATGAGATTTGCTATGACGCAAATAAAACTTGCAGTGGCGGCGATTTTGCTGGAATTCCACGTGACTCTCGCAAAAGAGCGATCAGACGACCTCAAACTCGACCCGATGAGCACGTTTCTGCATACGGCCAAAGATGGACTGTGGCTCAAATTTGAGGAACTGTGACATCACATCTGGGCCCCATAACCTGTCAGGGGTGCCTATCTAGTGACCTTGCTGTAGCGCTCACTTGTAAATATGATGTCAGATTGTCCAAATGAGGAGTTGAAGTGTCAAATATTGGAGAGTTTAAGATATCAAATATCCAGTTTTGACGCGATATAAGTGGCGTAAGTCACAACTGAAGATTGCCAGAAATAAAAGGGTGGGGAGAAGTACCCTAATATGGCAGTCTTCGTTATTTGACGAGGGGATTCTATGATATACAAGCTTCACCCCTGTCTAACCTGTTCACCGCCATATGGCCGCCTGAAGTCTTTTATTCCTAATTTTAAAGCAGTGTTTCTGAAACATTGTAAACGATGATCGATCTTTTGAGCTTATCAATATTAGAACTTCTATCCTAGGACACAATACTAGAGTTGGTTCGACTCTCAACCTATTATTTTCCTCGTCAGCTCAGACTCACGTAATAAGCTGTATAAAAATATAATTGAAGGGGTTTCTTCATGAACGAGTCATCTACCTTTTAACCGCCCATCCGGTTTTCAAAACCATTCCTCAAGAACTCTGTCGAATGCTGCCACCTCTTGCCGAATCTCAGCGCTCGGTGAAAAGAGCTAAAATTCGACTTCAGGCCATCATTCGATTACCGTTTTTGGGACTGAAAACACTTGTGGAACGTGTTCAAAAGTTTTTGGAGGACCCCCATATAAATTCAAGATAATGAGGAATTTCACCATGTCGGAATTTCCTATTTTTGACCCCAAAATCGGATTCAGCACCTCGAAAAACCCCCTAAGGCAAACTTTCAGCCCGAACTTCCTAATTTACGAATAAACAAAACAGTGTAGAAAATACGAATGTTCAAGAAAACCGGGAAAATGACGTCATGCTGGAATAGTTCATTTATGGCCGCTTGAAGCGCTGAGATCGAGAAATCTATAGTCCCCAAATGCAAAATTTCACGAAACAGTAAAGTTCGAAATCGAAAACTGAAGAAAAAAATAGAAAAAGCAAGATGGGGAAAATTAGGTTTCCCCTGTTTTTGTTTGATAACTTTTCTCTTAGAAAACACGATTTCGTCGTCCCAATGGGCAACACTGGGAGGAGACGGCGATCCGAAGAGCCCAATCAGCGAGCGTTCCCGCTTCACGTCCGTTTTCCCGGTTAGTTTTGAAATCAAAAATTTTGATTGTCTCCCAAAAATAACAGGAGACTTATTTTCTGAAATCAGCCCGATTTTCATCTATCCCACACCATTAACTATTCAGGAAAAATGCAAACAGAATTCGGTGAAATTCCTCATTATTATTTTTGACGATGTGACATCTAAACTTTGGGGTTATTTTGGGTTGAATCTCTGGGTAAATTATATTTTATTTTGTAAATATATATCCTACCTCTTTTAGAATAAATTTGTTAAAATTTAGGAATCGTAATATTGAAGTATTTCTTATTTGTTTCGTTCCTTGATTGATAGATACCTAATGCAGTTACAATTACCTTCGTGTAATTATCCGAAAAAGCACCGCTGGTACTTTAGAAGTTACTTCTTAACTTATATAAACTTACCTTTTAAGAACCTTATGTTTTGTCGAGGCTGTGATAGGTTAGAATATGTACTTTAGAAGCACGGCTGGGATACTTTAGAAGTTACTTCTTACCTTATATAAACTTACTTTCTAAGAACCTCATATTTTGTCGAGGCTGTGATAGGTTAGAATTTGTACATTATTTCAACTATGTACTATATCAGCTGAAAAACTAGCTTTTAGGGCAAAGGGTCCCCCAATTTATACAACATCTTCATACAACAAAACAGCCTTTGGTTATGTTAAACTGTTCTAAATACTTTTCATTTTTGTCTAATTACTCTCCATTTGCCTATATATGGATTTCTGAATGTAATTGCACCATTCATCGTTCTTTCTTAGACCTAAGATGATTAAGTGGACGAAGGTTTGCGCTGGAAGCTTGTTTTTCATTTGACCGACCGTCAAGATATCCATCGCTTCGTTTATATGCCTGAGAACTCATCCATATTGATAGAAACCAGTTATTTTATAAAGAAACTTCTACGCATATTTTCGCATTCTATTGATATTATCTTTATTATATTGTGATGAATAAAATTAAACATATTTTTAGTAAATGACAGGCTTTGACTTCTTGAGAGTGCCCTCCTCTATCAAAGAATAAAACGTCTGTCAACTTCACGGTCAACTTGCTGGATCCTATTGTACATTCAATAATGAAGAATAAAAACACATTTTTCGGAATATTTTACAATTCTCTCAAAATTATGAAATTCATCACAAAATATTTGAAGCCAACCTCTAAGTTTAAGGAAAATCAAGTTAGTTACGTTTCAGCAAATAGGTTAAACATCACCATAACAGGATAGTTATGTTTCAGAGGGTTAACTATCTAGTGTGGACACCCTGTATAAATTACTCAGCAGCAGTATATAGGGTATAACAACTATGTTCCTGCCGAAGCCTAGGGATAGTTTCTACAACTAATTTGTGACTTTTTTGTCTCGTGACTTTTTTTTAACCCCCTTAAAATCCGACTTTTTTTTACTTTAAAGATTTTTTTCGTGTTTTCGACCTTGTATCATTAAAATTTTATTAACTCTTTCAATTTAATAGATAAACTCAAATTTAACGATACCTTCGGAAAGAGCGTAAAATTTCGTATCTCCCTGATGAAAAACCAAAGTTTTTTAAATAGGCAAAATGGGTGAAAAATTAACTTGAAGAGGAAAAATAGTCAAATCTTGAAAATCTCAACTTTTTCAACCGCTCATAAGTCCCTGTTTTCCAGTATGGAAATGCAGCGAGAATTCGGGGGTTTCCGCCACCGCCGCTCCTCTCACTCTCCATCCAGCCCCGATTCCTCCCGTAAAACCGTTGATTTCGTTGAGAAAAAAAATTACGTTTTTTCTCGTTCAAGCGTGGTTTTTTCCACTAATAAGAATATTGGAAACAATTCTGAACATACCATTGGAAAGCTGAGCTTTTGGGTCAACTTTTAGGCTTACAGGCAAGCATTTACACGCTCAAAAACAGGGATTTATGAGCGGTTGAAAAAAGTTGAGATTTTCAGGATTTGACCATTTTTTCCAAATTAAAAAACTTTGGTTCTCCATCAGGGAGATAGAAAATTTAACGCTCTTCCCAATGGTATCGTCAAATTTGAGTTTATCCAGTAAATTGAAGGAGTTATTAACATTTTAATGATACAAGGTCGAAAACACGAAAAAATCTTAAAAGTGAAAAAAAAATCGGATTTTAAGGGGGCAAAAAAAAAGCCAAGAGACAAAGAAAGTCACAAATTAGTTGTAGAATCAATCCCTAGGCTACAGCAGGAACATAGGAGTTATACCCTGTATACTGCTGCTGAGTAATTTATACTGGGTGTCTACACAAGATTTAACCTCTAGGGGTCGATTCTACAACTAATTTCTAACAAAAAATTCTTCTTCTCAATTTCTTTTAAAACTCTTCTTTATTTAATTTTTCTCACTTTCAAGTTTTCCGACCTCTTTTTTTCTGGAACCCGTACGCGTTGCAGAGAAAACTTGCCCAAAATCTCAGCTTTCCAACGAAGCCCAGTAAATAGAGGGAGCCGAGCTTGCAAAAATGGTACAAGAGATATTTTTTTAGCTAAATATCTAACATGTGCATAATGAATGATCATTAAAATATGCATCGAATGTTTTGGTCCAACCTCAAATTGGGACCTGTACAACAGTCACAATATACAGTCAAAAACATAGTTTTTCCCAAAATCTGTACAAACTGTGAATGTATTGTACTTATCATCAGCATCAATATTAAACGAACACCTTCTTTCTAAAAGTTGAAGGGCATCTATCAAAGCAATTTGAAGTTTGTACAATTTTGCGATTTTTTTAAACTCAAAAACCAAATTTTGAAAAACGCAAATTTCAGAAAAATCTCATTTTTGCAGTTTTTTGTGGTGTATAACCCCAAATTGCTTGTCATGCAAGTCCGAGTAAATAAAATGTATTTTCAATACAATAGAATAGTTTCCAAAATAATTTTTACTGGAAATTCTGTATTTAAGAAGAATCACAAATTCGTCTATTTTCCTACCATTTCTTTATGACTAATCCATCCCTGGGGTCAGCAAATAAAAATATAATGAATATCTGAGGCTCAAAGAAATAGAAGTAACAAAGCTTGAAAAAAAACGGTATACTCAAATACTAATTTTTTACAATCGAATTTAAGGGAGACATTTTTGTTTGGATGCGGAAAATCGTGAATTTATAAACGAAATCGAAGTTTATACTGCGACGATGAGTTAGCCTGCATCGATATTGGAATTTCCGAACACCCTTTCAATTACTGTTCGTGTCCCAAATTTAGTCAAATTTTCCAAATTTCCCCGACTGTTTTGTGACCTTGACGAATGGCTGGATCCTATGATGAAGTTAATTTTTTTCGTAACTGTTCTGAAATTATTACAATTTCACTCTTGAAAATGAAGTAGGACTCGGCTCTCGCTTTTACTAGTTTTTCAATGGACAATTTTCATGGGTTCTTATCGGCGGAATTCTTTCATATTTTGATCAAATTGTGCTACTTACCTTATATGCACGCTGCAAAAATTTCAACTACCTCACTTCATGGGCTTAGGTAGAACATTATTATTATTAGAACGCGACGAGTACACCATTTATTTAAAATAACCAAAATTTATGATCACAGGTGCAACGAGTTTTCCATTTGAGAATTTATTGACATTTTCATGTCTTTCATATGGCACATAAAAAAAAAATCGTCACGAAATTTGATGCAACGATATTTGTTGCAACGATATTTGTCCCAAGTCGCCACAATGATGATTATGACCATCAGAAGTGAAGTTGTTAGGTAGGTAGGTACTTTACAGTTTGATATTACCAGGGGGGCATGAAAATGTTTCAATGTGTTGCAGACTCGTATGCAAGCGTTTTTTCATTCAGAGAGGCAGTATTTTCTGAGATTTTTAAATTTATTCATTTAAAGGGAGCGGAAAAAATTTTGCCGCCCGAATACTGAAGTATTTTGTTGCCTAGGTATCTCAGATGGAAGAATAGAACCTAGAAATTATTTAGAAGTTCATTGGAATGAGTATTCGAGAATGAAAGCGGCTGCATGTCTCACAAGCCAGAAGTCTAAATCGAGCTGACAACAAGTGCATGTCACACATGCCATACGACCGCAAAAGGTGAATAGGGAATTGAAAAACTGAAATATTGCCGCCGGAATCATCAAAATCGAACAATAATTGTCAAAGTGAATTGGGAAAAACTACCGAATAAACGGTTTTCAAGTTTTTCCCCTATTTCTCTGGCAATTATTGTTCGATTTTGATGATTCCAGCGGCAATATTTCAGTTTTTCAATTCCCTAGGGCCGTGCACTAATAATTTTTTTAAATCCTTTAAAATTTCCAATTTAAGTACAACTTTTTATGTTTTTGCCCCTTCGATTTGGCCAAATACTAACCCGGAACGAGAAATGAACGGCGACCGACTGAGACCCGCTTAATAAATGTTGCAGGAGGATTACTATTTTTTCTTGCTTGATTCCAAAGGTTTATTATTGAAAATACAAACCAAATGCGAAAAAATCGTCACTACAATCGCGAATGACTCCTCAATTGTGATGATTTTGTTATATCGGAAAAATAGGGACATATTGTCAATAAATTATTCTTTCGCCAACAAGTTCTATATAGCATTTACAAGTCAAATTCACCCTTTTACAAATCAAATCCACCCTTTTACAAATCAAATCCACCCTTTTACAAATCAAATCCACCCTTTTACAAATCAATTTCACCCTCTTCGAGTAATGCGAGAAATGCAAATAAATAGGATTTGTGGCATTCCTTTTTCGTGAATATACCTACCCTAGTATTCCTTCTCTCTGTGTAGTATTCCTTCTGTGTGTTGACGATAACCTTTGTGTAGTATTCCTTCTGTGTGTTGACGATAACCTTTGTGTAGTATTCCTTCTGTGTGTTGACGATAACCTTTGTGTAGTATTCCTTCTGTGTGTTGACGATAACCTTTGTGTAGTATTCCTTCTGTGTGTTGACGATAACCTTTGTCGACGTTTCTCAGTTGTGGAAGTGAATATTATTTTGGTTCAGTATCATAATAATTAGATATGAGTCAGTCAGAATCGTTCAGTAGCAGATGTAGCAAGGTTTGGTTTAACAAATTTTCGACTGTTTTGTTTTTCTGGACCTTTTTTTGTTGTTTTTTTCCTACCTGCTTTTTGTTGTTGGAAATGTTTGATATTATATATCATAATATTAATATATTATAATAATATATGTCAAATTAAAGAGGGAGACACCCTAGATGAATGTTCTGTGAGCGTGGTAGAACCGTGGATAAAGAACAAAACCGAAGACAGATGGGACCACTTTATAATGACACTTCTTGACAGCTACACAACGACATATGACATTGACGGTATTAACCAAACTAATGTTAATTCGACAAATTGACGCGAGGAAAGCTACTACTTGAGTCCATGCCATACAACCAGAAAGGTAACGTCCGATCCAGACAAAACATCCGAGTAGAGTGAGGAGTGCGCGGGAAGCCTTCGTCTTCTTCGCCCTCAAGTGCTGACAGCCCAGACGGGTATTCTGTGCTGTCATTGGAGTTGTTCCTTGCATGCGACTCTAGCTGTCAACGCGGCAACATGTTCCACATCAATGTCAATTTCCCGCTTCAGTTTGAATAACGTACGAGGCTCAATTGGCTAGCCGACACGGCCAATTCTGACTGGCTAGCGTCTCGCAGCCTGAAACATAACAGTCGAAGCGATAGACACTGGAACAACAAGTTCGTAAAGCTCACCAACAACAAGGTGTGAGCGTAATATCGATTTCACCAATTTACTATAACGCATGTCATGATGAGTTTCTACTTTCAATGCCTAATTCTTCTTCATATCGTAATTCTTGTTCGAGTTAACCAGAAGCAAAATGTAAAGCTAATCCGTTATAGCGTTAATTAGCAAAATTCAAAGCTATTCTTGTTAACATTAAATAGCAAAATCCAAAGCATGATCCAACAGCATTAACTGGACGTGAAATTTGAATTTCCTTTGATTTCAAGTTCTTTGATTGATGAAAGCCACAGCTGATCCTTTAGCCGACACTGGCCCTGACCACTCGGCCATACTGAACAAATTCCCTCGGGAGAGATAGATGTTCGTTCACAAGTTCAGCTAAAAAAATTTTAACTGAAGTCAAGATAGCGATGAATCTCAACTTTACTTCAGCGACATACCAGGAGTCAAACTGAATCTCAAGGTATCTTGTGCATCAACAGCACTAACAAGCAGCCAAAAATTAATAAACAATTTATATTGAATGTTTAGCCCCATTGAAAATGACCATCCAATCGTATGCACTACGATACCGTAAACAATCACCACAAGGAAGGAATGAAGGTGCATTCCAAGGATAGGTAAGGTGGGATTGGTCAATAACAGCACACACACACCCAGTCTTTGAACACAGTACATACAACAGTACTGAGATAGTACATACAACAGTACTATCAAATTCAGTAAATACAACATTACTGATCTAGTACATACAACAGTACTAGCTAACGCCCAAGGCAGCGTTCCAATTTGAACCTACCGAGGGCCAGCACAGAAAGATGGTAGTCTTGGGCAAATCGGCATCATGGACTAACCTCGAAAGGTTTCACCTTCAGAACAGAACAACGGATCTCTCGAGATCATGTTCTAACACCGGCAGTCTACTAACCAGGTATGCTGGGAGGTTTCGGTATCGAAGCTGCCCAATACCGAATCCTGAGTCATACCGTCATACAACCTAACACTGCCCATATCACCAGCAAATCCTGTGGGTAACACGCAACCCATTTTGGCTCAGCCGGTGCCAGCTGTCCAATCCGTCCGAAACGGAAATTTCTCCTGAGGCAATTGGATTAAGACCTTAGCGAGAAATAAAAACATGTGCGCAAAACGACCGACCAACAACTTTCGAGGGTCGTACATTCAGAGAGACTGGAACTCTGAAAACCATATCAACCTAGGATTTTAGGTGTTGATTGCTTGCTGGTACAATCCAACACCCCCGGGTGGCCACCACGGAAACAGCACCTTAAACAGTCCAACCGATAGCCCTCAATCCAACACAATCTTGCTGACACGTGTGGTGCAAAACAGTAGCAGTGCGGGTCTTGCTTACGAGCCCGTAGTGCAATACATTATAGCGTGTTATATGGGGTAGACCTTGGCTTTAACTTCGTTTTGAAAACAATTATTCAACTTCTATTGTCAAATTCATTTGATTCAGGGATAAACTGTCCCAACAACAACTGGATTCCAACATTTCCAATCCAATAAAATCAGTGAAATTCATTTACTTCAGGGATACACTGTCCCAAACAACTGGATTCCAAAATTTCCAATCCAATAAAATCATTATCTAATCATCCAATCCAATCAAATCTTGATACAACGTCGTGAATAACAACCTCATCACCAAAGATAGGTTGATCAAATTAATGTGCATTAGTCATCAAATTTCATATGTAACCAATCCTCGAGATCGGCATTCAATTCAACACAATGCTAATCAATACCAACTTAATGGATTGAATGGCAAGCAAAGTACAGTTACACCAAATTAACAACTTTTTGATAACACGATTGTCGTTAACAAAACGTTATTTCAAAACAGACTCAAGAAAGCTCATCATCACTGCCAACTTTGCAGAACTACAGTAATTGCAACAATCACATAAACGTCATCATAACTAACCAGTTATTATAATTTAAACCAGTATTCAATTCCTTGCGTGTAACTTCCGATATTGTAAAGAAAATAACGAAAGCAGAAACAAACTGTACATGCAGTTGTAACAAAACTAAGTCACGCAGGCCAAAATTAAACTTTGGAGGCATATCGTAAATATGACAGTGTTAACATATTTACCGAAGGTAAGAACCATTACAAGCAACGAATCAGCATGAAACAGTGAGGAAGTAAATAGCCATCACAAAATACAAGCCAATATCAGGGTTCATTGCCAGGTGCATCAGATTCTGAATCCTTAGGGAACCCAATTCACTCTGATCCAGAATACTTCGCATATTTCCAGGTGAGAATTTTCAAGTTCTATCAACTTCAAATTTTTCAGCAAACAGTGATCTTAATTCAAAACATCAACTATTTTGAAAGGGCCTTTGAATTTAGGTTCGAGTTTACACTGGTGATGCGGTTCAATCCTAACCAACACCATGTCACCTCTAGAATATAGTTTCACGGTACTTTAGATTCATCAAATCTAACTTTATCGTACCCAGAACGTTTGATAATATTTTGTGACTCTTGTTCAGGAACAAAATCTAAATCAATTTCAACAGGATGTAAAACATCAGGAAAAGGGATTATCATGCCAACAGTAACATCCTATTCTACCAATTAACATTTCCAGTGGTGAAAGTCGGATAACATGTCAAAACTGACATAGGATAGGATGTCAAAACGGATAGGATGTCAAAACTGACATCATCCTTTCACACTGACTATTGCCACGTGAAGCCGAAACTGCAATAAAATGAAAATCAATTTGATGCTTATCACAATAAAATTTAAAATCTTCTGAGGCAAAACATCTACCTTGATCCGCCCCAATAGTAGCAGGGGCTCCTAACAAGGTAATGAGCCTAAATAGCACTTGAAGCGTCTAGATTGAAAATTTGATTTAAATGAACGAATTTGTGAACCCATCAATGAGAACTAATCACTCTAAACAATATTCTTCGCTATCCTCTTTTCCCTGACGAGCCATAAACGTCAACATGATTATTTCATAACATTTCTTTACATATTTAGCTATACCTTCAAACCAATAAAATTCAGCGGTCGTTTCCAAAGTTTTAAATAACCCAGATGCATTACTGAGTAACGAAAATTCTGAACAATTGCGTAACGGTGAAATCTAGGAATAACAGGTGAAGTTATAGAGTTATGGAGTCTTATAACCTTTTCGAATAATCCCACAAAAAGAAGAAGCACTACATTTTACAGCCAATTCTGATATTTCACTTTCTGATTGCTGAGCAAGCAGCAACCAATTATTAGCAGTACCAAAATTTACAGTTTTTATTCATTATTTACACGAATCTAATGCAGATGCACAGTTGTCAGAACTTCCTTAGAATAAAACTTTTCAGTTAGTGGAAAATAATCAGCGTGCCCCACGCGACCTGCAAGACAGTATTGCATTTTAGAATCAATGGTTTGCATGAATGACCACCAACGGTGAACTCGGGTATTCAAATTTTGATTCAACAATGAATTTTTGAACAACTTACAATAGGTAACTACTGAAAAGGAAATATCTTGCAACGTTGTTTTGTAATGCGAAAGACTTCTGACCATAGCCGTTGTCTCAAGGTTCTAACTATGGCATTTTTGTTCTGCACCACTGCATAACTATGGCATTTTTGTTCTAGCTAAAATAAGCGACAACCCTAGGCATACTATCTTAGAGATTGATAAGAATCCCTGATACTCCTATGCTACATGCAACTCAATAAAACTCAACTGGTAAGTAAAGATCAAAAATAGTCAGAATGGGTCAAATATTTTACCCAAGTTTGACGTGCCTTTTCATGAGCGTCATTCCAAATCAATTTGCCTTTTGATGAAAGCAGTCGGTACGAAAGTGCAGCAGTTTTCGGAAAATTTAGGGATGAAGGATCGAAAATACGAAGCCAGTCCCAGAAGTCGCCTTATGTCACTGTGAATGTTGGTGACAATGCCACGAGAGCCTATATTTGCAAACTATTGGGGCATAATTCCCCATTTTGCACATTCTAGCCTAAAACTCAACCTCCGTTACAACAAAACGGTATTTGGTGTGATTCAGGGACACTTTTGCCTGAATTGACACAACCAAAACATGATTAAGCCTGGCCAATGCTTTCATTACAGTAGTGGTGGCTATCATGAGATAATCGAGAAAATAATTACGACTCAATGATGAGAAAGATCATCCAAACTATCTAAAATAGCCTGCTGTAAAGCAGAAGATGCGTTTTTAACCCCAAATGGACTTACTAAAATTCCCATTGAGCTTCAGGGGTGATGAACGCCATTTTATCAATAGAATCACACTGCATCTCTATCTGATGCGACCCACTAGCAGTGTTTAACACAGAGTGCAACTTAGATCCTACCAGCCTGTCAATCTGGTCCTGAATAAGAGGAAGAGATTGGTAAACTAAAATTGAATTATCATTCAAAATCGATATTCGATGGCTAATCCCATCGAATGGTTCTTTTTTTGGAACCAAAATAATAAGACTCACACACGGAGATTGACTACTCCCAATCGACCCACCCAGCGGCTTCTGATTCAGCCAGATGTTCCCATAAATATTGTTTTGGAATATTAGACATCGGCTTTCGATTCACAATATTCCCAGGATCTTTTAATTCAATTATAAATTTAATATCCCTCAAACGAGTTTTAGGGAACCCCAAAGTGGAAAACTCAGAATATTTACCGAAAATACTGAATTTACGGCGTTTAATATTGTCTGATACTTCGGAATGAGCTGAAAGAAGATCAAAATCGTTTGCACTCAGCTCCAGGTTGCCTTATCGTCTTATTGTTACTGATTTTAACTTCACTATCCACAAATGAGCAGCATTAGTCAATGTTCTCGTCAACAACAAATTGCTTGGGATTAATTTCAAAAATGTTGTCTTTAGATTCCAAAGAAGATTTTGCAGGTTCATACTTATTGTTCGATTTTCTTTTTCAATTACATGACAATTGCAAATCTAATAGTAGGTACCTACCAATGTACAACTATTATTCGAAAGTTTTACACTGACATTCTGTCCCAACAAATCTGATCCCAAAATTCTAGAATGGGGTATTTTTACATCTTCAACGTCATGTAAATTCATTTCAAGATCTAGGGCATCAACAGTCACATTGCTCAAGATCTGGTAGAGACGCCACCATTCTATTGAATGGCCGTCCCTTCAGCGAAACGTTTTCAATTACTATTTTGCCATGAAACTTGTGGAATGAAGTGCGAGTAATCAGACTACTATCAGCACCCAAATCAAAACGAAATGGATAGATACTACCTGAGTAATTCAGTTGTCCTCTTGGAGTTCGTGAGCAGAGGTTAACTCGTCGATCCTTGGGCTTCTGCGAAGCCTGATGCTGAGGTCGGTAGCTCTGTGCAGCAAAATTCTGAATGGTCTGCGAAGGACCAGGATGAAGACTACCAAATCGAGCTGGCGGGCAATCTACCACATTCGTGACAAGCGGTACTGCGATGTCAGGGCAGATGATGTTGATACCTTTATGATGTTGATACCTGTAAGTGGAATTTTGTGCAGAATTAGGTCTTCGAAATAACTGCTGGTTCACATGAGAAGTTTGGGGGTTATCATGTGGATCATAAGGTTGTCTAGGATGAGAATTATTCAAATTATGGCTGATTTGTCAATCAGTAGAATAATCATGACCTTAACCTTCAATTTTTCTCTAGTGAATCTAAATTTTATCAATAATACGCAGTTTAATCAATTTAGTTTCGCTTCTAGCGAGAAGCACTAATTACATATTAGGTAGGTAGGTATTGGACCTAACGAGACTCTACATTTAAAATTCTGATTTCTAAATCCTAAAATTCCAATTTTCTAATGGCAATTTAGAAGCAACATCAAATAGAACAATACCTAGCAGAAATCTCTTTGAGACAATGTTGCACAATAAATTGTTCCTCAAATCAGACAAAGTCGTGACAGCTTTCGAAATTGGAGAAAGCCAAGTAAGGAACAAACAATGAATAAAGTTCAAATCCAGAACAGGGATTTTCATGCATTATTACGTCAATTTTATTTATCCCTCGAACGAACGTCAAAGTTGGAATGATCGGGAGAAAATTATGGAGGTGTCAACAAATAATTTAACTAAAATGGATTAATTTTCGTGATCAAATCACCAATAACAGATTGATGTGAAAATGTTATTTTGCGCTTGCAAAGCCCCTTGAATGGGACCAGCAATACTTTCATCAATTTGTAGGTAAATGCGAACTAGAGGAGGAGGTTTTTCCTGATACCAATCGAATTTACCTATTTGAACTAAAGAAGGGTTTTTCCTGATGCTAATCAATTTTAAATTATCATCCTCATTCGACCTAATGATATTCTGAGTAAAATCAGTATGTGTTGTGGAAGTGAATGGTGAACTCTACACGGAACAACAAATGCAACCCCCATTGCACCGTTATACCTAACTGTAAACAGCAACCCCGTTATAAAACATGGCGGAAGTAACGCGTATAAAACGTAACTGACACCACGTGTCTATGTTTACCCCAAACTTGGCAACATAAATTACGAAACTAGGTAGGTAATCAATTACAACACCAGTAAGAAAGACTGGCAAAAATATCGAAATTTTCGCTAATCTATCCTACAAGAAATGGACTCACCCGGGTTTTGTAGTAGGCTGTTCCTTGCTCTGATGTCGAATTTCCCAAATGACGAGAAAATCGCCTGTTTCTTGCCACAATGCTGCGATCTGAAGGATGTTCATCTTCGACTCCGGGATGTCTTTATCGGATTCCTCGACTTCCATTTCCGATGTCAAATTAAAGAGGGAGACACCCTAGATGAATGTTCTGTGAGCGTGGTAGAACCGTGGATAAAGAACAAAACCGAAGACAGATGGGACCACTTTATAATGACACTTCTTGACAGCTACACAACGACATATGACATTGACGGTATTAACCAAACTAATGTTAATTCGACAAATTGACGCGAGGAAAGCTACTACTTGAGTCCATGCCATACAACCAGAAAGGTAACGTCCGATCCAGACAAAACATCCGAGTAGAGTGAGGAGTGCGCGGGAAGCCTTCGTCTTCTTCGCCCTCAAGTGCTGACAGCCCAGACGGGTATTCTGTGCTGTCATTGGAGTTGTTCCTTGCATGCGACTCTAGCTGTCAACGCGGCAACATGTTCCACATCAATGTCAATTTCCCGCTTCAGTTTGAATAACGTACGAGGCTCAATTGGCTAGCCGACATATATATTATGTATAATAAACCCTTATTTTGTTGTATTCAGTTCCATTTCTTTGCCCCTCAACGCATTTCTCGCATTACTCAAAGAGGGTGAAATTGATTTGTAAAAGGGTGGATTTGGTTTGTAAAAGGGTGGATTTGGTTTGTAAAAGGGTGGATTTGATTTGTAAAAAGGTGGATTCGATTTGTAAAAGGGTGAATTTGACTTGTAAATGCTATATAAGAAAGCTTCACTGCATATTCAACTTGGCAGACGTTTTCCTGCTAGATAGTGCATTCTTCCCTCAGTGCTGCGCCTCGAGTAGGAGCAATCTAGATCTGCAGACGCAGATTATGCAATTATTTTCGAACACAGGGAAACATCGTGGGATTCCCAGCTGAGCATCGCCTCCCGCTGAGGGCGATTCCTTTTCAAGGAATCCAAATAGACCAAAATGAAAAATGAGTGCCACGTGACTTCCCGTTCCAGAAGACCAACTGAGGGCGAAAGAGGGGAGATGAAAGACAAAGATCTGGCGAGGAAGAGCAGTAGCCAGTACGCAGCCATGGAGTGGTCATACGTGGTTTTCGCGATTGCAATGTCGTCCTGGGCGTCCGCTCAGCTCGAGGACGACGACTTTTGCGTCTGCGTCGACGTTTATAAGTGCGAAAACGGATACATCACGGATCCCTCGATAGCTGTAAATCGACCATCGAGGGAAACTCCCAACGGTGGAGCTGGACTCATTGACCCCAGGTAGGTCGATCAAAGAAATTCGTAAATCGACAAATAACGATCGATAGTTTACCAATCGATACCACAAATCTCATCATAACGATTGTGTGACATGTGGACAGGAAATTGGCTTATGAAACCCTTAGTTAAGTTACAAAAAATTCCACCTCTGAGGAACTCGACCTTCCTGTCTCAAAGTATTCTGCACCATGTTGGTTCTGTGACAGTCAATCTTTTGAAACAAATTCAGTTTTGGGATAAAACCAATCAAAACACAAACGGTGGATACAGCTTTCGTACAAGTACGCAACCACGAGAGACATTTTATGTCTTATGTTTAATAAATTGAGAGCTTTCCAATGAGTGGTGAACGATTTTTGTGGGGTGGAAAATGAGGAAGTTAGTTTTCCCTAGGAACGATTGGATTTTGATTTTTTTTTATTTTTTAAAAAATTTTTTTGATTTTATTTTTTTTTCTTTCCTCCATATTGGATGGTTGGTGATTTTGTAGACGAGTGATCTATATAAAAATAATAAACCGTTGTGTAATAATTTGCAGCGTTTTTCATTTATGTGGCATAGTAAAGACATAAAATGTCAAAACACAACGATTTTGATGGCATTTTTGGAA
Organism: Apolygus lucorum; assembly: GCA_009739505.2. NCBI lineage: Eukaryota > Metazoa > Arthropoda > Insecta > Hemiptera > Miridae > Apolygus > Apolygus lucorum. The sequence continues at coordinate 4,714,573 of CM019172.2, forward strand.
AATTTGTAAACCTCTCTTTTCCAAGATAGCATTTTTCTTGTTTTTACATTTTGACTCAAACATGGCAACAACGAGGATTGATTTTGGTTCGTGTTGGACAGAAGAGAACAAAATTGTGTTGAATGGGCAGGGCAGTCAAGCTTCCTCACAAAGAACTTGTTGGTGAAAAAATAATTTATTGACAATACGTCCATAGTTTTACGATATAACAAAATCATCACAATTGAGAAGTCATTCGGGATTATGGTGATTATTATGTAGCTTTTGGTTTGTATTTTCAATAATAAACCTTTGGAATCAAGCAAGAAAAAATAGTAATCCTCCTGCAACATTTATTAAGCGGGTCTCAGTCGGTCGCCGTTCATTCCTCGTTCCGGGTTTGTATTTGGCCAAATCGAAGGGGCAAAAACATAAAACTTGTACTTAAATTGGAAATTTTAAAGGATTTTAAAAATTCATTAGTGCACGGCTCTAGAGAATTGAATAACTGAAATATTGCCGTTGTAATCATCAAAATCGAAAAATAATTGCCAGAGAAAAATGGGAAAAACCGTAAATTTAGTTATTTTTTTCCCCATAAAATGTAGATATTAATATAAACCCACACCTGAGTAGATATTAATCACGTACCGTAAAACCGTCAAACTTTACCCCACGATTTACTCCAAAGCAGTTCCAAATACAATTTTTCCCCCTCGAAATGGGTTAAATTGATTTTTTTTAATGAGTGAATTGATCTTCAGGGCTTCCTGAACATTTTGAGTGGTCGAGCTCATTGATCAGATAATTGTAACCCCCCTATTTAATTGTTTAAATGTTAGAGTAAAGTTACCTACGAGTGCGTCTATCTTTACTCCACTCTGAAAATCTCACGGTTATCGCTACAGAAACGGGCAGTGGTGCAATGTTACTAGTCGGGATTGAATTCATTACCCCAGAAATACTTGATAATATCAAGTATTTATAATATTATTATAAAATATATTCTGAAAATTGAACCTTTTAGCTGGAAAAATACAAGTTATACCTAAGAGAAATATAAATTCCAATTATCATTTATTTCAACGAATTTGCTTGAAATGCAATGTTTCTGGTTAAGAGATCACAATTTCAGTCTTCCAGTATAGACAGACTTATGTAGGTAATCGAGCAAAACTTTCTACAAGTAAAGAAATTGTTATGTCTGCGTGTCGGCGAGTGAAGGAGCTGACCTTCTCGCTGCGGCGTTTGATTCTTCTTTAACTCCTACTCAACTAAGAGAGTGTTCCCTAGCCTATCATGAAGTGCTGTCGCATCGGCGGTTCATAACCACACCGAGGTGCTAAGCACTGTGAAGGTGGCTAGCCCGTCAGTCTCGGCGGTTCATAACCACACCGACGGAAAGACGGGATATTTACCTAGTGAGCCTAGTACTTCGAGGAGATTCCTGTTTGGGGAGAAGGTTTGAGAGCGAAATGATAAAGGCGATAGACTTGACTAGATTGGCATAAGGGTGCATCCCTGAGTGAGCTTATATACTCATTTCTTTAGCTCGGGAGAGAGAGAGGTGGAAGGGTGACGTCATGTCGGTGTCTCCCCCGTACCTCGTCTCCCCCGGCGGGTGATGACTCACTCAGGGATCCTCCCGTCGGCTTCTTTATTTAAGAACTACGTATTGCTGATATGTGGGTCATAACATAGGTCCCCCTAGTTCTTAACATATAGAAGGTACATGTAGTGTTTGTAAGTTGAAAAAGATTTACAATTTAGTTTTTGAAAAGGTTGTAAATTGTCCGAACGTTGTTAGAAGTAAATGCTGATGTTGATCTTCAGGGTTTTGAGAACGGAGAACGTTGATTTGTATTCTGCGCTGACGTCGACTTCATTGATCTTTCCATCACTAAGTTTAATGGTGATGTTTATAGCTGCTGCATTTCCGGACGGTGGCCTTCTCTGGCGCGCGTATCGTGAGGCGCAGTGACGCCTTGTGGCCAGGCCAAAACGCATTCTCTTTTTAGAGAATGTTAGTGAAATGTATAAAAATTGCCCGGACCGAACTTTAGGATAAGAGGAATTAGGCACCGCGCGACGGCGGTTGTTCGGCCCGGGTCTTTGGAAGGAAATAGGGGATGAGGAGAGGAAGGAATGCAGTGCGTCGTCTAACATCTTGTTGTGTCTGGCGATGTTAATTTCCCCTATTTCCTTCAATTTTGTTTGGGTAGCACACCACGGAATATTGTCATCGTGGTGGCTCCCTTTTTTATTAATTTCATTTTGCTTGGCGTCGTGCGACTGCAGCGTAGGTGCGGCGTGTTGCAGTTTCGGTGTCGACGTTGGTGGGCGCTTCGGCCTTGTAGGCTTTCGGATGAACGGTGAAAGGCATTCGGGCGGTGCTTTGTCCTCTGCCTTTTTCGGAGGTATTTCCATGCTTGTTATTTTTCCTCAGTGACTTGAGTGGTTGCTGGTTGTTCCAGTGGGGATGTGTCTCGGTCAGCGTCTGAGGGTTGAGTGATACCGAGTCGTTGGAAGCTCGAGGTACCTCGGTCGTTTCTGAAGTGGGGGTAAACCCGTAGGCCGGTCGGCATCGGTTTAAGGAGACGGTTACTGTTGACCCATTTATGTCTATTGTGGCAGTTTTCTCGTCGGTAGTGATGACGTCGTATGGGCCCGCGTACAAAGGCTTTAATCCTTTTTTGAGTGTTTCCTCGCGCAGGTATATTTTCTTTGCCGAGTAGAAGGCGTTCGGGAATGAACGTCTCGGTATGGGCTGTTTGTCGGCTTTAGTGTCGGATGATATTTCGGTGGGCTGTGGTTGAAATATATCGGCGGGAAGTCGTAGCGGAGCTCTGAAAGCGCGTTCTGCTGCACTATATCCGTCGGAATATCTTACTGTGGTGCGTAGTCCCAGGAGAATTGTTGGGAGATCTTTAGACCATGATGGTGAGGTGGCTGCCGTACGTAATGCGTTTTTTAAATCACGATGCCATCGTTCTATCTTCCCGTTCGATTCCGGATGATAAGCTGTTGTTCTATTTCGTTGAATTCCGAATTTCCGGAGAAACTCCGAAAATTCGGCGCTTTCGAACTGTCTCCCCTGGTCTGTGGTAATTAGGAGAGGGCATCCGTATCGGGAGATCCAGTGTTTGATGATGTTATCAATTATAGCTTTTGATGTGATCGTTCGCATTGGTACGCATTCCGGCCAACTTGTGTTTCTATCTATCATGGTTAATAGATATTTGTAACCCTCAGAGGATTCCAATGGTCCGACTAAATCTAAATGAACGTGTTCGAACGCCAAATTTTCCTCAAATTGTTGTGGAGTCGTTTTGGGGTGTCGGAATTCTTTGTATTTGGCGCACCGGTCGCAAGCTTGGACCCAGTTACGCAGATCCGTATTCATTTTTGGCCAAAACGCTCGTGCTCGAATTATATCCCTGGTTGCTCGTATTCCCGGGTGACTTAGGGAGTGATAGTGCTGGAAAATTGTTCGGCGTAATTTGATGGGGATATACGGGCGAGGTTGATTCCCGGAGATATCGCACCATATTTTGCTTGTTGAATTCGGGATGTTTTGTTGCTCTAATCTTTTGTTGTTGATTAGGTTTTGCAATTCACTAGAGCTGTCTTGTTGCTGCTCTTGTGAAATTGTTTGTCCCGTAGGGAATGCAGTGAGTTCATTAAGTTCTGACGGCGAGGGTCGAGATAGCGCGTCTGCGACTATATTCGAAGTTCCAGGAGTGAAGCGGATGTCCGTTGTGAACTGACTAATGAACTCCATTTGGCGTAGGCGTCTTGGTGAGGCTGTTTTCCGATCTTGATGTAAGGAAGTCGTGAGGGGTTTATGGTCGGTTATGACGAAAAATTCGCGGCCTTCTATGAAGTCGCGAAAATGCTTTATGCCTTCGAAGATGGCTAAAAGCTCTCTGTCGAAGGTAGAGTACTTCTGTTGTGCGGGCGTTAAGGTTTTCGAGAAAAAACCTAGCGGAGATGTATTCCCGTTGATAGTTTGCTGAAGTACCGCCCCTATTCCGACCTCCGATGCATCGGTAGTGAGCGACAGCCTGCCCTTAGGTGAAGGGTGTGCCAAGAGTGCCGCTTTTTGTAGGTCCGATTTGCATTGGTTAAATGCTATTCGGCGTTGTTCTGTCCATTCAATCGGTCTTTTATCCTTTTTCTTTGATGGTTGCGGTATTGCTTCGACCAGTGGTTGTTGATGAATGGCAGCGTGAGGTATATGGCGGCGGTAGAAATTTACCATTCCTAGAAATCGCCGTAGGTCCGTTACTGATGTAGGTAACGGGAAAGTTGTTAAGTTATCCACTTTTTTGGGAAGTGGTTTTATACCGCCTTTGTTGACGAGATGGCCAAGACACACAACTTCTGGTTGTGCCAGTACGCATTTCTCTTTGTTGACTGTGAGTCCTTCCGCCGCAAAGATGTTTAAGACCTGTTGTACGTGAGTCTTGTGTTCTTCGATGGATGTTGAAGCGATTAGTATATCGTCGAGGAAGCAGAAAACGAAGTTGAGACCGCGGAGTATCTGGTCCATATACCTTTGCCATGATTGAGCGGCGTTTTTCAGTCCGAAATTCATTTTACGATATTCGTAAAGGCCGAATGGTGTTATAATGGCAGTTTTAGGTATATCTGCTGGATTTACGTCGATATGGTGAAAAGCTCTCGATATATCTAGTGTAGTGAACACAGTACATCCGTGAAGGTGTGAAGAAAAATCTCGTAGGTGTGGGACAGCGTATCGGTCACCGATAGTTCGCTCATTTAATCTGCGATAGTCACCACAGAAACGCCATGTCCCATTTGGTTTAGGGACGGCGTGTAATGGGCTTGCCCACGGAGATTTTGATGGTTGTATGATGCCATCTTTGAGTAGCTGCTCGAAGCTTTCCTTCGTTTGTCGGAGTTGTTCCGGATGGAGGCGGCGGCTTTTTGCAGTGACTGGAGGTCCTCTAGTCTCGATATGATGTTTTATCGATGAGAGAAGCGAAGACGGTCGTTGTGCTGGTTCGTATTTTGCCAGCATTGTTGTAAAGGCCGGAGGAGTTGCTTTGGTTGATACTCCGGTGTTGATCGTGTTCACGTATCCCGGTATCGGGCGTCGTGAATGAGGATTGTAGAGTTGTCTATTTTTGAGATCGACATGTAAGCCGAAGTAACTCAAAAAGTCTGCGCCGATGATCGGACGTTTGACGTCGGCGACGATGAATAACCATTCATAAGCCTCATTTTCGAGGATTACTTTTGTACGGAATTGTCCGTATGTCGCGATGGAGGTACCATTTGCTGCGAAGAGAAGCTGGTCGTGTGTTCTTCGTTTCCAATGTAGAAGGTTGTTAGGGATGATTGAAATGCTGGCTCCTGTGTCTACGAGGAATGGGATGTTATTTTTCCGGCATTTGACAAAAAGTCGGTTGGAAATGTCGGTGTAGGAGGTGCCCGCCTTGTTAACAGGCGGGCCTCCTAGTTTTCCTGCCAGGACACAGATTTGAATGAGCACGGTTTCGTACATTTCAATGCCTTCTTTTTAAAGGTGAAATGGTACCAGCAGAGTCCTCCTTTCCGTGCCGGTGATGGTGTGCGGCTACACGGACGTCGTTTCGCCGGCTGTTGTGCCCGAGAGGTCGGCTTCCTATCGACCGTTTCGGTGTGAGGGTCGATTTGGTGGACGGAAGTTGTCATGCACATCTCGTGGGCTGCGTCGGCGATAGGTGCGAGGTACTCTGCGTCTTTCGTCATCCACGGAGCGATGGTTGTTTGTACTTCAACCGGGAGGGCTTTTATCCAGAAGGCCTTTGTCAGGTCTTGTGGCATTAGGTCCCCCAGTTGATGCTTCATCTTCCTTAGTAGTTGGGAAGGTTTCTGGTCCCCCAGGTGTTGTTGTTGGGTGAGGGCCGTGATCCGTTGATGACGGGATGGCTCGAAGATGTCGATGAGCCGAGCCTTGAGGTCGTCGTAAGGCCTGACGAGTTGAGCTGCAGTGAGGTCCGCCGTTTGCACTGCTACGTCGTATGGGAGCAGAGGGAGCGTCCTGGTAAACCTGGCCCTTTGAGTGTTGATGTGCGCGCCGGTGTAAGCTGCATCGAGTTGAAGGAACCATAGTCGAGGGTCGTCCCTGTAGAACGGTGGTAGTGTCAAGGGGATTGACACTTTGGCGGCCTCTGCGAAGTCAGGCTGCGGCGGTGGATCGGGAACTCCGTTGTCGTCCATCTCTTGTGCTGAATAGGAAGTTAAAAACGTGCGGGGTCACCACTGTTATGTCTGCGTGTCGGCGAGTGAAGGAGCTGACCTTCTCGCTGCGGCGTTTGATTCTTCTTTAACTCCTACTCAACTAAGAGAGTGTTCCCTAGCCTATCATGAAGTGCTGTCGCATCGGCGGTTCATAACCACACCGAGGTGCTAAGCACTGTGAAGGTGGCTAGCCCGTCAGTCTCGGCGGTTCATAACCACACCGACGGAAAGACGGGATATTTACCTAGTGAGCCTAGTACTTCGAGGAGATTCCTGTTTGGGGAGAAGGTTTGAGAGCGAAATGATAAAGGCGATAGACTTGACTAGATTGGCATAAGGGTGCATCCCTGAGTGAGCTTATATACTCATTTCTTTAGCTCGGGAGAGAGAGAGGTGGAAGGGTGACGTCATGTCGGTGTCTCCCCCGTACCTCGTCTCCCCCGGCGGGTGATGACTCACTCAGGGATCCTCCCGTCGGCTTCTTTATTTAAGAACTACGTATTGCTGATATGTGGGTCATAACAGAAATATTAAAGGACAATAAACGATAAACGAATGACTTAAGAAAATCACAGAAAAAGTCTGTTTCACATTCCATAACTTTCAAATGAATTGCAATGGTAAATTTCAAAGTTAACCCACGAGTAAATAATATTGTAAATCACAACTTATGAGACCAAAGCACGTTTATGTTCATATCATTGTTGTAAAGTTTCGGTAGGGGCGCGTACCAAGCGTTTTCTCATTTCTTCTCCCCATCTCTTACTTCTGCAACATGAGATACACTAGAAACCTTACATTCAACACTGCGAAAATTATAAAACTCAAATATTTTTCGAGATTAAACAAGAAAAATATGAGTGAGGCTACATTTATCTCAACCTTTATAGTGGAGTAAAGATACCCGGTTTTTGGAGTAAAGTTACCATCAAATTTTTGGTAAACAAAGGCATAACTAAGAAAACACTTTTTTGAGAATTTGATTAGTGTATTTTGTTCAAAATAAGATATTGAAAGTGATATGATGAGGGCTTGCCTGGTAAATACACTCCAAACACCTGATATGGTAGAAATTTTGGAGCACGAGAAACAGGACAAAAACAGCTGAACAGGAAACTATGACTGATAACAGCTGATAACATGGATAAAGGCGCCATCGCAAGCCACATCGATTCTCTGGGATGTGGAGAATAACGAAAACACAATAGCTAACTTTTATCTAAGTTCTACCACGCTTACGTCACAATTGAAGATTCTCACTTTTTGGGGTAAAGTTACCTCTGGTGGGGTAAAGTTTGACGGTTTTACGGTACGAATAGATGATCGAATAATGATCAATTGTGCAGTAATGAGCTCAACGAAACCTACGACATCAACATCAAAGGTAATTTTCGTTTGGTTCAACGCTGATTTATCAATTCTATGAGGCACGCTGCCACTGCTTTCACGTCTACTCACATCCGCGAACAAGAGTGTTGTACTTTTCAATATTTCTTCAACATAAAAACATGAGCCTCATAGAGGATTAAAATTTTGTACTTTGCGTGGTAATGGATAGTAGAGAACGAAAATGACGAGGATGATGACTCAGTATTGTATACTACCTAAGTAGGTAACCATCAAGTAGGAATATATTGTCAAATAATGAACCATTGTGTAGTAATGAGCACAACGAAACCTGCGATATCAACATCAAGTAGGTAATTTTCGTTTGGTTCAACGCTGATTTATCAACTCTATGAGGCAGGCTGCCACTGTTATCACGTCTACTCACATCCGCGAACAGGAGTTTTGTTCTTTTAAATATTTGTTCAACATAAAAACATGATGCTCATAGACGATTAAAATTTTGTACTTTGCTTGGTAATGGATAGTAGAGAACGAAAATGACGAGGATGATGACTCAGTATTGTAAACTACCTAAGTAGGTAACCATCAAGTAGGAATATATTGTTAAATAATGAACCATTGTGTAGTAATGAGCCCATCAAAATGGTAATTTTCGTCGGCTCCAACGCTGATTTACCGATTTTATTTTCTCTCGCTGCCACAGTTTTCACATCTACCTTTATCCGCTTCTTTTCAATATTTTTTCTACATTAAAAGCAGTACAGATATTTTTTTTTAATTTCGCTTGGTGTTGGATAGAAGAGAACGGAATTTAAAAGGTACTCATCAAGTAGGTATAGATGGTAAACAATGAACCATTGTGTAATAATGAGCTCTTGAAAACCTGCGATATCAATCGTTTCACAATTCCAAACTTAAAATACTTAATGATGCTGATAAATCTACTTTTAAAAACGCTGCAAATGATTACACAACGGTTTATTATTGGTGAAACTAGTTATCATTAATCGATTATTTAAAGATTACGTAATCGTCATTAGGTTTTGTGAACCTGATCCTAAATGAATGTGTGGTTTTTCTGATTACCCCAATGTTTTCCTGTTCAATGGGTGATACTGAAACCAGTGGAGAACGTCTCGGTATTATGATGGATCTTTTGATAAAAATCTCCAGTAGGAACCTTAACCCTTTACTTTCATTGTAGCAGAACTTCGATATGAAGTAATTTAGACTTGAAAGTTATCCTTTTGATATTTCGGAAATTAAATTACCTACTTCAAGCAATGGCGGATCACGATATTCCCTTAAGAACAGTGGTTCCGTTAATATTCAACTCTAAATCCATTATTCGAATAAAAATCATGAACAATTATGCAAAAATTTATTCTCTTGGCTTTGCGAATGAATGCAGTCTTGCAGTGCATAGGTACAATCTAGAGCGGAAATCCAAAAGTCGTAATAGTAATTTTGTCAGATTTTTATTTGAACGATTCGAGAATTCAGAAGTGAATGGAACCATCCTGATGAGTTATAATTTCGTCCCAATAATCGGCATACCTTTTTCCAGTAAAATTCATAATTTTTCCGACCGATTTAATAATTTGTTCAACCGATTTCATAATTTTTTCAACCAATATTTATAATTTTGTTGAGGTATTGTTTTCAAGAATTCATAGATGGAAAGGAAAGAAGGAACAATTATGTTGTGATTTGTAGCCACATTTTTTTCAGGGCCAGAAAAAGGGGGAGGCAATTTTTTGAAAACAGTTTGGGATTAAGCAATGTCACTTCCACGAAAATTGTCTGGGGACAGTTGAAGGAAAACGTCTGACTGCAAATCACAACCACTGAGTAGGTATAGAAGTACCTACATTCTTCTTCTACTCTCGTCTTATATTCTTATACACCCTTTCGGGCGCACCACCGGGCAGGGTTCGATTCCACTACTAATTTGCAACAAAAAATGTGTCTTAGCAAATTTTGTTTTAGAGGCTTCGTTATGAGTTATTTCACTTTTAAGATTTTTTTTCGTGTTTTCGACCTTACATCACTAAAACGGCTATAACGCCCTTAATTGATTGAGTAAATTGAAATTTGATTATATCATTGGAAAGAGCGTCGAATTTCCTATCTCTCTGATGGGGTTGTAGAAAATTTCAAATGAAACGAACGGGTGTAAAATAAGCTAAAAGTAAAAAATTGGTAAAGTTTCGAAAATTTTCACTTTTTTCAAAGTTTGATTCTCGAAACGTCGTGAACGGAAATATCCATGCTGTAAGCCTAAAAGTTGCATGTGAATCCCAGCTTTCTAACGGTGTAGTAATTTTTTTTTAAACACCACTTATTCAGTTAGAAAATGACGTTTTTAGGGCAGAAAACGTTCATTTTCGGGTGTAAATCGGCCTTTTTTCACCAGGAATGCTTTCCAACTTATTGAATCATTTGACATGAAATTTTACGTAGTTTTTGACGCTGAATCGAATGGTAACACTTTCCGATCTCCTCGACAAACAAATAGTACTTTTCAAGTCTTTTCCATTGGGCAAAGGGCTCAATCTCGTTGTTCGTTTTATCCAAAATTGTTATTAATGACCCGCACTCCTTCCACTTTGTTGACTTACCTAATTTTTGCCCTCTTTCTTGAAAATAATATTTTTCGTAAAAAATTATATTTTTTCCTCGATATTATCGTCCCGATCATTTGAGGAAAGCTTTACCTTTTCGATAGATAACAAGTTGGGAGTCGAAGACTCAGTTGTTGTACCCTGTTTGCTTGAAGGGCTTGAAAAGTACTATTTGTTTGACGAGGAGATCGGAAAGTGTTACCACTCGATTCAGCGTCAAAAACTACGTAAAATGGGGTAGTTGCATGATATTTTTTTGTATTTTTTCTGTGTAGAGAATCTCTATTGAAGTACGAATCAACAAATAAAACTCCCGGAAACGCTTCCAAAAAATTTAGAGATTTTTTCGAAAAACGGGATTTCGGATTCAGGCGGGAAAACCTACACACGGCTATGACACTGCGGGGTGGGGGCCACGTCACGGGTGTGAAGGGGGCCAAGAGACCCCTTCCTTTGCCCGGGTGGTCCTTTGATAGCAACCCTCTGTTGGGTTTGTTTACGTTCGTTTGTGGCAATAAAATTGGAGAATCACTCACACTTTGTGGTGCTTTCATACTGAATTTTGCTAGCTGTGTAATCGAAACATGTTGCATCAAAGATTTTGTTTCCTACTGGCATTCCCTCCACTGTAACTTAAACCTCATATGGTTGTGAAGAAATGCGGTGTTCTGGTGTTACTCGAGCCACAACCTCGCAAATTTGCTAGATTCTTCTAAGTTGGACATAACCAACATCGTTTTATTTAACAATTTACAAACACTCATTGGTACTACGTTGTACAGGATAATGACACTACAATGAAACTTCCAATAAATGAGCAACCATTTGGATGAAGAAGTACTACACACAAGAAATCTCAGTTGCAACTGACCTTTTACTATAAAAGTGTCAACTTACCTCACATTATTGGCTCCTTTTAGGTATTTCGGCGCTGACGAACTTGTTGTTATTGACGTTAAAATCGTACAACATGCCAATATTTATGTACGGAATATTTTCCAGGGAAGCTACCTCGAAACTCTAGTCGATGGCACATAAACGAAAAAAAAGTTACGGTTGTTTTTCTGATGATTTCTACTTACAGCCAAGTAGTTCCTACCGAACTTTATCTTCGTAATTCGCGTTCGTAGAAAAATCGTTCACCATTCGTTGGAAAGCCCTACATTTACGCATAAATGATATACTGCCAAAACCGTTGTACTTACGGAAGAAACAGATATACCCCTGAGTTAAAAGAACTATCAACAACATTCGAAACCAGATTGGGTAGGTAGCGGTGAAGTGAAAAAAGTGAAGACATGTGTTTCAGACGTGTATGCAAGCGTTTATTAAAAGCTTCTTGAAACTTTACAGTGAACATTATCTTTTCCAAACCAATCAACTAATAAATTATGGTAAATACTGGTGTAAACTATAACAACTAACAACTGTAACAACTCGGACCGCACTACGAGAAAGGGCCACCCGAAAAACTGATAACGTGATAACTATGACGGTTAAAGCAACGGGGTTAATCGAAGTACCCCGCGCCGATGTGCCCCCCCCCCCCCCCCCGGGCATCGGCAAAACAGCCAAAATTATGCTTCAAAATTTTCAATTTAAACGATTAATTCAAACATAAAAAACCTGAAAAATATATTTCAAAGTTTTTTTAATCATCACCATCATTTTGCAAGTACATTTCAATGTTTCTGACTCGAATTGTCCTCAATTGCAGTGATCTCAAAGCACTCTATCGTGAGATTCTCGTTTAGGGATGACGTAAGAGGAGTGGCCCGCCAACACTAAAAAGGATGGTACTTCTTTATTGAAATACGGCTAAACTAAATGGAATTTCGAACTGAAAACTGGTCCATTTACGTTTTTAAGTGCGCTAAATTCGAATCTGAAGTCAAAAACACGAAATTCCGACCCATGCAACTACCCCATTTCATGTTCAAATGATTTAATAAGTTGGAAAGCATTTCTGGTAAAAAACGCCGATTTACACCCGAAAATGAACGTTTTCTGCCCTAAAAACGTCATTTTCTAACTGAATAAGTGATATTTAAAAAAAAATTACTACACCGTTGGAAAGCTGGGATTCACATGCAACTTTTAGGCTTACAGCATGGATATTTCCGTTCACGACGTTTCGAGAATCAAACTTTGAAAAAAGTGAAAATGTTCGAAACTTTACCAATTTTTTTACTTTTAGCTTATTTTACACCCGTTCGTTTTATTTGAAATTTTCTACAACCCCATCAGAGAGATAGGAAATTTGACGCTCTTTCCAATGATATAATCAAATTTCAATTTACTCCATCAATTCAGGGCGTTATAGCCGTCTTAGTGATGTAAGGTCGAAAACACGAAAAAAATCTTAAAAGTGAAATTACTCGAAAACGAAGCCTCTAAAACAAAATTGCTAAGACACATTTTTTGTTGCAAATTAGTAGTAGAATCGAACCCTGCCCGGTGGTGCGCCCGAAAGGATGACACCCTGTATTGTTCTACTATTCTCACTGATCACAACTTACATCATTACTTACCTCATTAAATAAAGTTTTTGAAATTGGTTGAAAAAATTATTAACATCTCTGGAAAAAGGTATACTAATTGTTCAATTCATTATTATTTATTAATTTTGATATTCAGCATTCCCTGCAGTGCCCTTGACTTTAAAATAGCCAGGAAAGAGATAACTGTCATTCAGCGGAGATTTGTTAGTAATCTGTTAATAATCGCTCCGAGCGAAATAGCGATCTCGCTAGTTTTTAAAATAATAATCACCAATTTGCTGGTGCAATAAACAAAATCGATAAAGACGCAAAGCTTCCTTGTTATAATAGCAACAACAAGGACGTAGGGGGATAATGTAGGGGTAAATTAATAAATCTGATGTTAAAGATTAGAAGGTATTTTTAAGAATCTCTGAAAATTTGCGAGTCATTAATGTGAAAAGTGAAACGTTGGTACTCCCGGCTTTTGGATAACACTGGTTTACGATAAAGTTGATGTTGAAGGATCAATAATGTTTTAAAAACGCTGCAAATTATTAGAATTTGCATAAAATTAGATCACGTGCCTGCAAAAAACACAGCTTTGCCATTGTGACTATTTTTTTTCCAACCTTAGGCACCTACTACCTGCCTACGACATGATTACCTTTTACCTTCACAATCAAGTTTATTTTTTGGAAGAAAAAAATTAACCCTTCACACTCATTTCGAAGAAACAGGGATTGTTGGGAATTATTATGCCCTAATTACACAAGATTACAAAATTTAGGGGTGGTCTGGCTGCCTCGTTCTTTCACCACTTTTCTTATGGTATTTGGTGCGCTGAATCCGAATCTGACGTCAGTTTTTTTGTACATGTCGGATTTTCATAATATAGCTAGTTTTAAGATTTTTCTAGTTCTCACTTTTCTTCATTTTTTAGTGAAAACTCATCTTGCTCAAATCTCCTCAAAAAGTACTCAGACTTATCGGAAATTTCATGTAGAATCCGAATATGTACTTAGTTTTTAAGTAAAGTTGTGTTAAACCCCCTATTTTCCACAAAACGTATCAAAAAACACCGGTTCTCAACGTTTTTTCTTCGGGTTTTCCCTTACATTTTGCCACTTGAAAAAAAATTAAGGCTAAAAAAAATTTTCTAGGGCTTTTACTTTGTAGGGGGGACACCCCAGAGGATAATGATACCAATCGCAGCCTCCTAAACCCATTAATATCGAAGAAATGAGCTTTTTCATGGCACTGAGATGAAAATTCACAAAAACCGTTAATTAATTTTTCGAGATAAGTATGTGCGTTCCTAAATCTGTTTTCCTTTTCGGATTTTACGAATGGATTTTACATATTCGGATTCTGCATGAAATTTCCTATAAGTCTGAGTACTTTTTGAGGAGATTTGAGCAAGATTAGTGCTCACTAAAAAATGAAGAAAATTGAGAACTATAAAAATCTTAAAACTAGCTATATCTTGAAAATCCGACATAAACAAAAAAAAACTAACGTCAGATTCGGATTCATCGCACCAAATACCATAAGAAAAGTGTTGAAAGAACGAGGCAGCCAGACCACCCCTAAATTTTGTAATCTTGGGTTACTAGGAAATATGATTACTGGTTGGTAAGGACGCAGAACTGAGTATAACTCGAAGAAACGAAGAAGAAAAGAAGAGGTCATCTTGACAAGACTGCGAATTGGTCACACACGACTGACACATGGTTACCTCATGTCCAGGATACGGATTCCTCCTCCTGTTTGCGACATCTGTGGATGTCAACTGACTGTTTGCCACCTGCTAACGGAATGTCCAGTTTTTCGTAGCATTCCTCCAGTACTTCCGCAGGACCTTGGACAGTTGTTAGGAAACAATTCAACCTTCTTGAGACCAATTTTTGAAAAACTAAAAAAAATTCGCTTGTATTATGAAATTTAAATAATAATTGTTAACTTTTGTATTTGGCGTCCATGACCAGAACAGGTTGCATGCGCCTAAATAAAATAAAGTAAAAAGAAGAAACGAGCTACGATCGAACTTTGTTCAGATAAAATTTGAACGGAGATTCGGCCTTTTTTGCGATTCACATTCGTGATTCTGATTTATCGTAAGTCCAACCCTTATAGTCCCCGTAGGGAGCAAACGGTTTGCCCTACAGACTACAGAGCTCCGGGTGGACTTGAAAAATTCTTAAAATTCTATACTATTTAAAATTGGTGAAAACGATACCTTCCTTTCCGAGCTAGGGTACTTTGAAAATGTCAACCCTTAATTCCGATTCAAATGGTGCATTATTGAAAATAATAAACCAAAATTTAGGCGGGTTCATAATTTCTTAAAATTTCTGGCAAATTCATCACAAACGTGAAACATTTTCTTCTGGTTGTGCCCAAAATAAGAGGGTTATAGAATATTTTCAATTAGACTAGACAAAGAACCGAAAGCTGCGAAACGTAAAATGCAAGTTTTGGATAGGGATGGGACATCGAACCGAAAACATCGATGTCGATAATATCGTTAGGTGAAAACGCTGCAAATTATTACACAATGGTTCATTATTTTTCTATATTGATCACTCGTCTGCAAAGCCACCAACCATCCAACATGAAGAAAAACATCGATCGCATTTCGGTCAGCTAAAATTTGAACGGAGATTAGGCCTCTTTTGCGATTCACACTCGTGTTTCTGATTTATCGTACGTCCAACCCTTAAATTCTCGTAGGGAGCGAACGGTTTGTCCTACAGAGCTCCGCGTGGTCTCAAAAAAATTCTAAAAATTCTATAGAATCTTGAATTGAAGGAAAAACAATACCTTTAGATCAAAATATTTTGAGTTAGAGCGTTTTCAAAATTTCAAAATTCATTTTTGAACCCTTAGAAGTTACCTACATCAACCAAAATCTTCGGGGCACAACTAGACCCCAAATCGAGCCTACATACCAAATTTAATCAAAATCGGTCAATGCTAAGTGGCAAAAGTGCCGCGTAAGACGGACAGACAAATTTTTATTCGATTTTTGGATTCTACATACCTTGAAACGTAAACCATCAAATTTTGAGGGGGTGTTAAAATTTTTTTTGCTTCCTCACTACCGAAGGTAGGGAAGCTTTGTATTCGTGAAAGAAGTGAAAAAAAAAATGTCCTCCAAAATCAAAATTTCCACTTGCTTTTTGCGTTTTAGAGCTTCCCGAACAATTTTGGTTCCGTGTCTGTCTGTCTGTCGGTCTGTCTGTGGTCAATCCTTGTCCCGGGCAAAAATATACTAACCTGTGGTCCGATTTTGATGAAATTTTCAGGGATTGTGCGGGTTAGGTC
This sequence comes from Apolygus lucorum, assembly GCA_009739505.2. Taxonomy (NCBI): domain Eukaryota; kingdom Metazoa; phylum Arthropoda; class Insecta; order Hemiptera; family Miridae; genus Apolygus; species Apolygus lucorum. Next base: position 4,730,582 of record CM019172.2, read on the forward strand.
CTAGACGGTGTCGCGGAAGCGAGATTTATTTATTGATTAGGATTTCATTTGGCATCAAAATTTATTATTTCAGAGTTTAATTTCGTCATGTGATATTTTGACCCTAAATTAGTGTTCATGTGATGTTTTGAGATTGTTGTATGGTTGCAATTGTAAAAGTTTATGAGCTGAAGAAAAAAAGGCAAAAAGTTAAAGAAAGAAGATTAGAGTTTTCTATTGTACTTATACGATAGAAAATTGGTAGCAGAGCGTGGTTATTGAGATCCACGGATGGAACGGTTGAGGATGGAGGGGCTGCAAAGAGCCAATGAATTACTGACAACTTTGATCGACGACTGTAGTGTAAGGTTTGAAACCAATGAAAATATACGAAATGACATTCAAGGAGCGAGAACCGCGTTAAGTCTTTTGAGGAAAGCAATCGATCGACAAGAGACAGCAAAAGAAGAATTCATTACGGTTGTAGCAGGAAGACGATCAAGAGAACATGTACAAGATGGAATTCCAGAAGCCGAACGATTATCGTGGCAGGCAGAAAATTGGATCGCAAAAATGGAAAGTGCGATAAGTATAATGGTATCAACAGTAAGTAGCACAAACTTAACACCTGTAACATCAGCTCAAATTAAATTACCGAAATTCGAAATCGAAAAATTTAGTGGCGACTATTTCAAATTCATGGAATTTTGGCAGCTCTTCTCGAATCATATCCACGAAAATTCATCTTTCTCGAAGATCGATAAATTTAAATTACTTGTATCTCATTTGACAGGAAAAGCAAAATCACTTATCTCGGGATATGTAATGTCGGAACAAAATTATGATTCAGTAATTGAGCTGCTAAAAGAACGTTTTGGAGATGAACAAGTCCTAATAAATGAACACAACAAAAGCCTAAATCACATTCCTAAGTCTACTTCCAAGAATATAAAAAGCCAAAGGGACACCTTGGACGAGATAGAACGACATGTCAGAAGTTTAAAAAATTTAGGTGAAAACGTTGAACAAAAACTTTTTATCACGATAATCATGTCGAAATTCCCAGACGAAATAATTCTAGATATCGAAAAACACAGATTAGATACTCCTCTGACAACGGAAACATTATTGGCCCAGTTGAAACGCCAAGTGACTGCCCATGAAAGACTTGCCATGTTGCATTCCTACTCATTGACACGTTTGGTTGCTCAAGAAACTGTCAAAGAGCATTGTTATAAGAAAGATGAACAACGTCAGTTTACGTCACAAGCTCTACTAGGTAGAGAATCTTCCAACAAAAAATGTTTCTACTGTGGTAGGAATCATTGGAGTGATGAATGTCGGAGGTACAGTACTTTGGAAAAACGCTATGAAATAATAGGAAATAATTGTCACATTTGCTTCAGCACACAGCATAGGACGATTAATTGTCCACGGGACCGGAGTTGTTTCCACTGTAGAAGAAGGAAATCACACCATAGAAGCCTATGCCCTGATTTGTTTCCGAGGGCAAAAGAGAGGGCTCTGATTGCTGAGGAAAACGACGAGTATGAAGAAATCTACGAAGAGGAAATCGGTGAAGTTACTAGCAATAATCTTGCTATATCGGAGCAGGTGACGCTCCAGACATTTTCCACATTCATTTCCAATCCTCAAGATCCTGGTACAGACAAAGTTCCAGTTCGAGGGATGCTGGATTGTGGAAGTCATCGAACATATGTTACAGAAGGATTAAGTAAGCGTTTGAAATTACAAGAGAAAGGTAAGCAATTCCTAACTGTATATACATTTGGAAAGACAGAGCCCACACAAATTGCTACATCTATTGTTGAATTTTTCCTATATTTGAGTGATGGTTCAAAAATGAAAATTTCAGCTAATGTTGTTCCAGAAATAACAGGGAATAAAATGAAGAATGAGCATAATTTAAAACTAGATATTGGACAATTGCGGAGAAAATTTAAAGATCAGAAAATTACAATAGCAAATCAAGACAGAAACATGCCATTAGAGTTACTTATAGGCAATGATTATTATTTAGATATTATTCTGAATAAAAAGTACGAAATATACACTGGGCTATACCTTGTTGAGACGAAATTTGGGTACATCGTGAGTGGCCGTCATAATAACAAAGACACCTCCGAATGTGTCAGTTTTCTCACTTATTCATTCGAAAACGAAGATGTAAATTTTAATGAGCTAGAGTGGACACACTCTGCGAAATTGCCGGTACAAAACGAGAAAGAATTCATGAATGGTGTGAAACAACTTTGGAACCTTGATACTTTGGGTATAAGAGAATCTCCTACAGAAATCGAAGACGACTTTGCAATTTCAAATTTCAATTCGAACATTCAATTTGTGAATGGGAGATATTTTGTGTCTTGGCCATGGAAATATTATCCCCCAGAATTGCCATCTGGATTTGCTTTGGCTTTAGGGAGACTCAAATCTCTTCTACGTAGAATACAAACTCCGAACTCAGAAATTTTAGAAAAGTATAACAACATAATCATGGAGCAATTGTCAACGGGGATAATTGAAAAGGTTGTCCAGAATCAATCCGAAGTTCATCCTATTTATTATTTGCCTCTTCATGCGGTCGTCACACCTCAAAAAACTACAACAAAAGGAAGAATTGTGTTTGATGGGTCCGCCAAAGCGAAGAGGGGAGAAAAAAGCTTGAATGAGTGTTTATACAGAGGGAGAGTAATACTGGAAGACCTTTGTGGAATGCTTTTCAGAGCTCGTACCCATAAATTTGTAGTAACAGCCGACGTAGAGAAAGCCTTTCTTCAAATAGGACTTCATGAATATGATCGGGATGTTACAAGATTTATTTGGATTAATGACATCAACAAATCTCCTGTTGAGGATAACATAGTAACATTTCGATTCCGGAGAGTAGCGTTCGGTGTCGTTTCCAGTCCATTTTTAAAGTCAGCAGTCATTAAACACCACTTGAACAACTCGGAAGGAATTGTGGCTCAACGGATGAACAAGAACTTCAACATGGATAACTTAATCGTGGGTTGCGACGATCCCGAGAAGGTTTGCCAAATACACAAAGAAGGTATCCATATTTTCAAGCAAGCTAATATGAATTTAAGAGAATGGTGTACCAATGAGCAGCAACTTCGTTCACAATTGAAGTGTGAAGGAGTGATCAAGCTTTTGGGAGTAAATTGGTCAATTCAAGAAGATACCTTGCATCTTAGCTCAAAATTATCCTCACATTGTGAAGGGATATCGAAAAGAGAAATCGTGAGTGAAGTTGCCTCCATTTTTCATTCTCTAGGATATGTTTTTCTTGTAACGATTGGAGCTAAGATTTTCATACGCGAGTTATTGAAATCATCTTATTCTTGGGACACATCATTGAGTAAAGAGGATTTTTTCTGGTGGGAGGGTCCAGTATGGTTGTCTTCAACGAAAGAAGATTGGCCAGATTATAAGATAGATGTTTCCAATATTCTAGAAGATCTCGAATTTTACGAGGGTAAAATTTGCAATAATGTTCTGATAGGGGTTGTGGAAAAGCAATTACATACCCCTTCCAACATCAATGAGCATAGATTTTCATCATCCAGAAAAATGTATCATCTGACTGGTTATTGCTTACGATTCATAGGGAAATGTCGTAAATTGAAACAGACTAGAGGAAAATTACTTTTATGTAATGGAATAAAACAGGCCAGAACCCTTTGGGGAATATGGCAGAATGAATATCTATCGAGTTTACGAGAAAGAAATCAAAGATCAATCAAACAAGGACAAGAAATCGTGAAACGAGAGCCAAAAGTCGTGGACATTTTTCAAATCAGTACTAGATTGCCAAGAGGAAGGTGGAAGATAGAACGTATCACTACAATACGAAGAAGTAAGGATGGGAAAATACGGAATGCCGAAGTACAGCTCCCGCAAGGACAACTCCTTCATCGCACCCTCCGTCAATTATACCCTCTTAAAGTGGAAGACGAAGCGACGTGAGAAGACTTCCTTGGGCTGGAGTGTCGCGGAAGCGAGATTTATTTATTGATTAGGATTTCATTTGGCATCAAAATTTATTATTTCAGAGTTTAATTTCGTCATGTGATATTTTGACCCTAAATTAGTGTTCATGTGATGTTTTGAGATTGTTGTATGGTTGCAATTGTAAAAGTTTATGAGCTGAAGAAAAAAAGGCAAAAAGTTAAAGAAAGAAGATTAGAGTTTTCTATTGTACTTATACGATAGACGGTCCCCTATCAATTTCAGCACCTTCGGACCAATAGGAGCGAGTGCGCATGCGCAAACGTGAATTTCCTGGAACCTCGGTTTCTCGGTTTCTAATGAACCGATTCTGCTCAAATTTGGAAGTTAGTTAGGGACTAACTTCTAAGAGACACCCTATAAGTTTCAATCAAATTGGTCAAGCAATAGCCGCTGCGCATGAGCGAACTTTAAATTTATTGTTACAACCAAAACTCCGCAACTATTCAACCAATTTCGATGAAATTTTCAGGGATTGTGTGGGTTAGGTCCTAGACGGTGGACCGCTAATATTTTGGTATTCAATAACTCTTTGAATCATAATTTTTTCGCCAACTGATTCTATACGTCCATGTTACAATGAGTGAGGAAGCTATACTGCCCACCCAACTTGGCAGACGTTTTTTCATTCGTGATAAATTATCCGATTTGTATGCACTTCATTTCGATATCCCATACCTTCCCCATTTCCATTATTGGTTCAAGCATAAAGAGACTTTTTTTTCCAATTGTTTTCCAGTAATTATAGTGTTATATAAAGTGATGATTGAGTTGAATCATCAAAAATTAACGTCCTTCGACCGGGGATCGACCTCCTATCGTTCCGACTAAACTATATTAAATATAGTTTTTATAGTGTAAATTTTACACTTCTGAGTCGGAGCTCGTTACCACTGAGCTAAGGAAGTGAATGGACAGAAATGCGAAGAGGTACCTCATCACAACTATTGAAAGGTAGGAGATGTTCTTCAAATTCCAAGTAAATTCAATGAAGTTATCTGGTCTGAAATTGGATTTTGTTCCCTTGCAGTACCTAGTAGGTCAAATTTATCAAACGATGATCAGACCATCTCGTCGACATATCGATATCATCGGACCGAAACATCGATGTTTGAAAAACATGTTAAAAACATCGATATTACGAGCAAAACATCGATGTTTCGATACTATCGATATCGATGTCCCATCCCTAGTTTTGGATCGAAGCTATGCAATCTCCGATAGTGAAGGAGCTGTCTGAAAATTAGTTGAATTAATCTAAATCGCTCGTTAACATCATAATTCTGTTGTGGAATTTTCCCTATATTCGAAATTCAGACGTTCCTCTTTCACGAAAATCCTCCTTAACGCTTTTTCCAGCCTCAAAATCCCGAAAAGATTAAAATTGGTGGCAATCACCCGCCGTCCCGTTTCTCTCTCTCTTCTCAAACTCAATTTCGCGCTACGTTTTTACTGTCAATTTTGGTTTATTATTTTCAATAATGAACCTTTGGAATCGACCAAGAAAAAAAAATGTTTAACACCCCCTCAAAATTTGTTGGTTTACGTTTCAAGGTACGTAGAATCCAAAAATCGAATAAAAATTTGGCCGTCCGTCCGCCGTACGCCACTTAGCATTGACCGATTTTGATGAAATTTGGTATGTAGGCTCCATTTGGGGTCTAGTTGTGCCCCAAAGATTTTGGTAGGTGTAGGTCACTTCTAAGGGTTGAAATATAAGGTTTGAAATTTTGAAAACGCCCTAACTCAAAAAATTTCATCATAATGGTATTGTTTTTCCTTCAATTTAAGATTCTATTGAATTTTTAGAATTTTTTGAGACCAAGCGGAGCTCTGTAGGACAAACCGTTCGCTCTCTAGGATAATTTAAGGGTTGGACGTTCGATAAATCAGAAACACGAGTGTGAATCGCAAAAGAGGCCTAACCTCCGTTCAAATTAAAGCTGACCGAAATGCGATCGATGTTTTAGCGAATTTTCAAGGAAAATGAAGCTATTGCAATGGCCTCAAAATTTTTAGAATCGACTTTTTCGAAAAATTTTCACACTGAAATCCGTTTTGGAACATTCTGAAACGATCCCTGAAGTTTTTCCAAGAATCATATGTATATATATATGTGTCATTCCGGACGATAACTTGAGTAATTGTTTAAAAATTTTTTTTTAGTTTTTGCCAAAATGTTTGTAACAACAAACCATAGGTCAAGTTCGTTAACCAGCAATTTTGGACAATCCAAAGTGGTCCAAAATTTAAAAAAACTCCAAAAAAATGGGTTTTTCCCGTTTTTTGTGGTTTTTACATTGAAAATCATGGTAATTTATGGTATATTCGGATTCAGCACAAAATTTCTGATATGAATGCTTTTTTCAAAAATGAAAATTGTCCAAAATTAAGAAAAGTTTGTAGCTATATATATATATAATGAATACGTGCGTATATTTGTTGTACCCAGAAATGCAGTAGCCGTGTGGGTACTCTATGAGTTCGTAGAGACGAGTAGAACATGAATATGGACTCCTAAGATCTTCAAAGCATACCCAGCAATAATTTGCAGCGTGTTATTAGCGAATTTTCAAGGAAAATGAAGCTATTGCAATGGCCTCAAAATTTTTAGAATCGACTTTTTCGAAACATTTTCACACTGAAATCCGTTTTGGAACATTCTGAAACGATCCCTGAAGTTTTTCCAAAAATCATATGTATATATATATGTGTCATTCCGGACTTTAACTTGAGTAATTGTTTAAAAATTTTTTTTTAGTTTTTGCCAAAATGTTTGTAACAACAAACCATAGGTCAAGTTCGTTAACCAGCAATTTTGGACAATCCAAAGTGGTCCAAAATTTAAAAAAACTCCAAAAAAATGGGTTTTTCCCGTTTTTTGTGGTTTTTACATTGAAAATCATGGTAATTTATGGTATATTCGGATTCAGCACAAAATTTCTGATATGAATGCTTTTTTCAAAAATGAAAATTGTCCAAAATTAAGAAAAGTTTGTAGCTATATATATATATAATGAATACGTGCGTATATTTGTTGTACCCAGAAATGCAGTAGCCGTGTGGGTACTCTATGAGTTCGTAGAGACGAGTAGAACATGAATATGGACTCCTAAGATCTTCAAAGCATACCCAGCAATAATTTGCAGCGTGTTATTAGCGAATTTTCAAGGAAAATGAAGCTATTGCAATGGCCTCAAAATTTTTAGAATCGACTTTTTCGAAACATTTTCACACTGAAATCCGTTTTGGAACATTCTGAAACGATCCCTGAAGTTTTTCCAAAAATCATATGTATATATATATGTGTCATTCCGGACTTTAACTTGAGTAATTGTTTAAAAATTTTTTTTTAGTTTTTGCCAAAATGTTTGTAACAACAAACCATAGGTCAAGTTCGTTAACCAGCAATTTTGGACAATCCAAAGTGGTCCAAAATTTAAAAAAACTCCAAAAAAATGGGTTTTTCCCGTTTTTTGTGGTTTTTACATTGAAAATCATGGTAATTTATGGTATATTCGGATTCAGCACAAAATTTCTGATATGAATGCTTTTTTCAAAAATGAAAATTGTCCAAAATTAAGAAAAGTTTGTAGCTATATATATATATAATGAATACGTGCGTATATTTGTTGTACCCAGAAATGCAGTAGCCGTGTGGGTACTCTATGAGTTCGTAGAGACGAGTAGAACATGAATATGGACTCCTAAGATCTTCAAAGCATACCCAGCAATAATTTGCAGCGTGTTATTAGCGAATTTTCAAGGAAAATGAAGCTATTGCAATGGCCTCAAAATTTTTAGAATCGACTTTTTCGAAACATTTTCACACTGAAATCCGTTTTGGAACATTCTGAAACGATCCCTGAAGTTTTTCCAAAAATCATATGTATATAATATATACATATATATATGTTATATTACATATATACATATATCATATGTATATAATATATACACATATATATATTATATATGTGTCATTCCGGACGATAACTTGAGTAATTGTTTAAAATTTTTTTTTTAGTTTTTGCCAAAATGTTTGTAACAACAAACCATAGGTCAAGTTCGTTAACCAGCAATTTTGGACAATCCAAAGTGGTCCAAAATTTAAAAAAACTCCAAAAAAATGGGTTTTTCCCGTTTTTTGTGGTTTTTACATTGAAAATCATGGTAATTTATGGTATATTCGGATTCAGCACAAAATTTCTGATATGAATGCTTTTTTCAAAAATGAAAATTGTCCAAAATTAAGAAAAGTTTGTAGCTATATATATATATAATGAATACGTGCGTATATTTGTTGTACCCAGAAATGCAGTAGCCGTGTGGGTACTCTATGAGTTCGTAGAGACGAGTAGAACATGAATATGGACTCCTAAGATCTTCAAAGCATACCCAGCAATAATTTGCAGCGTGTTATTAGCGAATTTTCAAGGAAAATGAAGCTATTGCAATGGCCTCAAAATTTTTAGAATCGACTTTTTCGAAAAATTTTCACACTGAAATCCGTTTTGGAACATTCTGAAACGATCCCTGAAGTTTTTCCAAAAATCATATGTATATATATATGTGTCATTCCGGACGATAACTTGAGTAATTGTTTAAAAATTTTTTTTTAGTTTTTGCCAAAATGTTTGTAACAACAAACCATAGGTCAAGTTCGTTAACCAGCAATTTTGGACAATCCAAAGTGGTCCAAAATTTAAAAAAACTCCAAAAAAATGGGTTTTTCCCGTTTTTTGTGGTTTTTACATTGAAAATCATGGTAATTTATGGTATATTCGGATTCAGCACAAAATTTCTGATATGAATGCTTTTTTCAAAAATGAAAATTGTCCAAAATTAAGAAAAGTTTGTAGCTATATATATATATAATGAATACGTGCGTATATTTGTTGTACCCAGAAATGCAGTAGCCGTGTGGGTACTCTATAAGTTCATGTGAAAAAAAAAAAAAAAAAAAAAAAAAAAAGAGTCCTCGTTCAAATATTTAATTGACAACTGCCACCGATAGAAACGTTTAAAACCGAGTGTATTATTGAAAATCACACGATTTTTTCGTACATATCGCGAATATATTTAAATGTTAATAAATTAATTACTTAGATGCAGCAGGTAACGCACCAAGGAGAAAAATATGTGATAAACAAGGTGAGTTGTTGTGATGAGGTTGGGAACAAGTGATCATGAACGCGATCTGTCGCACTCATCTTTAACTACGTCCAGGAGCTTCCCCAATCAGAACGCTTCTCGGGCTCCCAGATTCAGCTTTCAGCCCAGTGATTTCACGTCTTCCGGGACGTCGATTATTGGTGTAAAAGCATGTAAAAAAATATATATATATACATATATATAAACCAAGAATCGAAAAAAAAACTTTCTACAACAAATTGCAACGCCATTGGTCCTTTTCTTAACCACACCTTAAACTGAATGATTTCTTCGAAAATTCGCTCATTAATTCATGCTGCATGAATGGACTTTTTCTTCATGTTGGATGGTTGGTGGCTTTGCAGACGAGTGATCTATATAGAAAAATAATAAACCATTGTGTAATAATTTGCAGTGTTTTTCTGTTACGGGCGGATTATAACCATATTAATTTATAAGGGATATTATGAGGGAGAGCTACTAGACACCTTTGTGAACGGGGGATGCAAGCGTTTTTGCGGGAAAAATCGATGAAAACGTATGTATAAAGACAAAATAATAATGCTAAGAAGGTCCACTTCAGCCCTAATTCCCGAGCAGTAAAACTAGAGGTGATTATTTGTATTCATTCGATTTCACGAGTTGATGACCCACCTGAGGTGAAATTCCAGTCGGGCTGCTATGAAGACCAGATGGGGCTTCTTGATGTTGAAGTTCGGATCATAAACACTCCACAGACACACCGACCGGTTCGAAATCGCGGAAAATGTAACCTCCGGTCTAATATTGAGATACCTAATATTATTTGAATGAGAAATCACTTTTCATCACAAGACGTGCACACCGACGAACACGAAAACTAGACTGGAACCTGGAAGACTGAAGATGGGATTGTTTTGTGTCCTGACCTCTGATTGGTCGATTGAAGGGATGGCATGATGGCATTGCGCATGCGCAGTACAGGTTTGCAAAGTGAAAGCAATGCTTCGACGAACTATTTCCAGGAAAGTGGTCAACGGACTGTTCCTGGAAGTGAATCCTCGCCTAACGAATGGCCTACCAGGAACGATAGGTAATCTCCTAAACTCCTTCCCATACCTGAAGGCAAACCTCAGCTTTGACCCATTTTCTATTTCCTACATGCCTCATCCACAAGGTAGAGCAAGGTTGAAAAAACCATTGGTTGAAAAAATAAGTTCTCCAAAATCAAAATTCAAACTGTTGGCAACTCAATTTGAATTTTCGGCATACAAACTTGATCTTTTGGCTGATCTCTAACGTTTCGACAACTACTTGAGTCCTACATTTCACTCTTAGAATAGCCAGTGAATGTTTTTCTCTCTAATAAAAAATAATTTCCACTAGCGTTTCGAGTTTTAGACCTTCCTGAACAATTTTGGGTCTGTTCGGAGAGGCAGTCCGGAACAGTTCGGAACCAAACCAGAACTGAAAAGGGGAGGGGATAGAGGCGAATGGGCTCCTCCAAACTCCTTCGGGCTCCTCCAAGCCCCTCCGAACCGTTCAGGACTGCCTCTCCGAACAAACCATTTGGTTCCATGTATGTCTGTCTGCCTGTCTGACAATCATGAAATCCCTATATGTTGCAAAACGATACGAAGTTATTGTCCAATTTCAATGAAATTTTCAAGGATTGTGCAGGTTGGGGTGTAGATGGTCCCCTACGAAAATCGTCGCTCTCGGATTGATGGTACCCGCATGTAAGAACTTCATAACCGCCATTACTCTTACATTTTCCATCCAAATCACCGGACTGAAGTAAGCAATATTCTGAAAAAATTCTTTTAAAATCTTTAATTCATCAAATTGGACCAAATTTGAAGAAATTCTAAATTCAACATCTTAACGTAAAAAAATCGTAAAACCATTAAATGTTGAAATGTTTAATTTAGGAAATCCCCCCCCCCCTCCAATCCTCTCTTCAACCTCTCCTTCCACCTCTACCAGGTGCTTTTAACTCAGAGTAATGTAACCCCCAAATATGGTTCAATTGGGAGGCGTAAAAACTACTTTACCAAGGGGGTTTCAGACAGTCGCTGTTGTGAAAACCTACATCACATCGTGAAGTAGGTAGTTAGCCTGGATGTGCCTTCATTAAGTTTTGGTTTATTATTTTCAATAATGAACCTTTAGAATCGACCAAGAAGAAAAATTTTTTAACACCCCCTCAAAATTTGGTAGTTTACGTTTCAAGGTATGTAGAATCCAAAAATCGAATAAAAATTTGGCCGTCCGTCCGCCGTACGCGGCACTTTCCCCACTTAGCATTGACCGATTTTGATGAAATTTGGTATGTAGGCTCCATTTGGGGTCTAGTTGTGCCCCGAAGATTTTGGTTGATGTAGGTCACTTCTAAGGGTTCCAAAATCAATTTTGAAATTTTGAAAACGCCCTGACTCAAAACATTTTGATATAAAGGTATTGTTTTCCTTCAATTTAAGATTCTATAGAATTTTTAGAATTTTTTGAGACCACCTGGAGCTCTGTAGGACAAACCGTTCGCTCACTACGAGAATTTAAAGGTTTTACGTACGATAAATCAGAAACACGAGTGTGAATCGCAAAAGAGGCCTAATCTCCGTTCAAATTTTAGCTGACCGAAATGCGATCAATGTTTTTCTTCATGTTGGATGGTTGGTAGCTTTGCAGACGAGTGATCAATATAGAAAAATAATAAACCATTGTGTAATAATTTGCAGCGTTTTTTATTATATTACCCTAGTCCTTTCGATCTTAAATTTCCCCTAAACATTTCAAAGACATCAAAACTGCAGTTCTTCACTTAGTAAAACCATATTTTCTCCTAAAAAGGAAGATAGTGAAAAAATGCTCACTTCGAATTCAAATTCTGACTTCCTATTCTTCTTTCACAGCTCAAAAAACACGAGGACTGGACAGAGGTACTTAGATTGGAATTGTCAATTATAATTGAAGTTGAGTCCACACATAAACAACTAGAAGTGTTCTAGGATTGTACGTCTTGACACGAAAAAATCTAATTTATTTGTCTTGTACCATTCATTATTGAATTATTATTGCTTCATTATTGAAAAAAAATTGACCAGCATACGGATTGAAGTCAGTATCTAGATCAAAAGAGGTCATTTTCGAATTAAGTAGTACCCCAAAAACATACTGAAAGTTGGTTATTTTTGAAAGATCCTGAGCATGGACTTACGAGTATTGTTGTAAACCGGTGTAATTTATGATTTCTGAATCTACTAGGCCTTCATGCAATTCATGTTTGTCAGACATTCTAAGGTCTGACCTCTGAAATAACAACTGTTGGCGTGTAGGGAGGGAGGATAGGAATAAACTCGCCATTTTTCAAGGGTTCAAAACTCGATTTCCGAACAAACCGGTCCTGTAAGTAGGAGTAAGATTGGAATAATTTGTACTCATTCAGATGGCATTCGTCTCGGACCTGCTTGGAAACCTTGTAAATGAACGCGGGTTTCAGACATGAACTTGATGTCCTTTCGGTCGGCAAATTTTCCCTGTTCAAGCGTCAGATTGAAAAAAAAACAAGTTTTTGAGTTGCTGAATACGAAAAGTTTTGGTGTTTTTGGGTGTGGCAACAACTTCCATTATCATTGACCTCTAAACCACTCATTCCATGTCTCTGTACTGAAAAGCCAGAATTCAAATTACTCTACTTCCTTGTTCTTAAATTCTCCTTAAACACAACAAAACTGTGAATCTTCACATTCTAAAAGCAATTTTTCACCTAATAAGGAAGTCCTGAAAATTCTACCTTTGCATTTGAATTCTTGTTTACAGCGAAACACACGGGGGTCAGTAGTTTACAGGTTGATTGGAATTATCAGTGATATTTTTGACGTAATGGATCCAAAAAACTAAGAAAGGTGCGGCGGACCGACGGAATGTTTTGATTTGATTTTCACATTCCAAGTCCTTTAAACTTAAAACAGCAAATTTTACAGGAGGGGGGGGGGGGGGTCAGTCAACATTTTATTTTCAGAAAAAAAATACTTATCAAAAACTCAAAAAATAACAATAGTATGAACAATTTGTCTAGACCGGAAAAATGTCGTCATTATGGGCTTAAGAACACAAAAAAACATACTGATACGTGTTATAGAAAAAATATATTGATACTAATCAACGACTGTTTCTGTAAACTCGTGAAGTTTCTTTATACAAGTTTGTGGCGAGTAGGGAGCGAGGATAGGAATAAACTTGGCATTTTTCAAGAGTTCAAAACTTGATCTCCGAAGAAACTGGTCCAGTGAGTAGGAGTGAGAATAATTTGTACTTATTCAGATGGCTTTCGTCCCGGTAAATGAACGCGGGTTTCGAACGTGAGACTTATTTTATCAGTATCCTCACTGTATCAGCATATTTACACCGGATATTTCTACATTTCTATATTATTCTACTGGGGAAGCTATTGTAGCCCCCAGCTTGGCAAAGTTCTTCATCCTTTCATAATTTGCATTTTTTTAATCCTGATTTTCAATCTTAGGTACATCCTCCTGGACTGTCTAGTCCACGCTTTGTTTACACTATGTTGGAAAAACGCTGCAAATTATTACACAAATGTCTATTATTTTTCTGTATTGATCACTCGTCTGCAAAGAACACGGCTTTGCCATAGTTACCACCAACCAACTTGAAGAAAAACATCGATCGCATTTCGGTCAGCTAAAATTTGAACGGAGATTCGCCCTCATTTGCGATTCACACTCGTGTTTCTGATTTATCGTAAGTCCAACCCTTTAATTCTCGTAGGGAGCGAACGGTTTATCCTGCAGGGCTCCGCGTAGTCTCGAAAAATTCTATAGAATCTTAAATTGAAGGAAAAACAATACCTTTATAGAACAATTTTTTGAGTTAGGGCGTTTTCAAAATTCCAAACCTTATTTTTCAACCCTTAGAAGTGACCTACATCAACCAAAATCTTCGGGGCACAACTAGACCCCAAATGGAGCCTACATACCAAATTTCATCAAAATCGGTAAATGCTAAGTGGGGAAAGTACGACGTACGGTGGACGGACGGCCAAATTATTATTCGATTTTTGGATTCTTGAAACGTAAACCAACAAATTTTGAGGGGGTGTTAAACTTTTTTTTTCTTGGTCGATTCCAAAGTTTTATTATAGTAAATAATAAACCAAAATTATACACAATCATTTTTCGTTGTTCAGGATTAAAACGTGTGAGGGCATCCAGATATGCTGTCCAGTCCGAGGATCGAACCCAAGCAATCCTGGCACCAGAACGACGCCACCTCCAGTCCCGGTTCCACCGCCGGGGGGTATCCTCCTGCCTCAGAAGGCTCAACTCCGTGGCTGCGGTGTCAGGAGGTTTCCAGGAGGCTCCAGCCAGCATCTGGATTTGGATTCCAGGATCTCTGGAAGCGAAGGAGTAGCAAGTAAGGCAGTCTATTGTCATTCATTTTTTCCAGCAACAAGCTGGTGAGAAAAATCAAATCCACAGCTCTCCAACGGTATGATCCAAAAATGTTTTACAATCGAATGGAGAATCTTATGTTAATCGATAAACTTATGTTTGAACACGGAAAAACGTGCCTTTCTTTTCAACGAAATTGACGGTTTAACGCCCCCCCCCCCCCCCAGAGTCTCCTTTTTACTTCGATTATATGTGAATGTTGAAAAAACAAAAAACGTCTGCCAAGTGGGTGTGGCACATAGCTTCCTCGTATCCATAACCCGATTATATAATAGATGATCCGATGCATAGTAGATAATCTCAAAACACCAATCTCTAAGTACCTTTCACTACCCTCATAGGGGACCATCTACACGCTAATCTGGACAATCCAAGAAAATTCCATCAAATTCGGATGAAAAATGTAAGTGTTATGGCTGTTACAGGGATTTTAAGTTTGCGCATGCTCAGAGGCTACTGTAAATTTTAAGGCCTTGATTTTCATTGGGGACCATCTACAACCTAATCCGCATAATCCCTGAAAATGTCATCAAAATCGGGTTGAAAATGTGGAAGTTATGGCCGTTACAAGGAATTCACGTTTGCGCATGCGCAGCGGCTACTATCAGTCCGGGGGTGATGATCTTCATTGGGGACCATCTACAATCTAATCCGCATCATCCCTGAAAATTTCATTGAAATCGGATGGAAACTGTAGAAGTTATGGCCGTTACAAGGAAATTCACGTTTGCGCATGCGCAGTGGCTACTATCAGTCCGAAGGTAGTGATTCTCATAGGGGACCATCTACAACCTAATTCGCATAATCCCTGAAAATTTCATTGAAATCGAATGGAAAATGTCGAAGTTATGGCCGTTACAAGGAATTCACGTTTGCGCATGCGCAGTCGCTTCTATCAGTCCGGGGATAATGATTTTCATAGGGGACCGTCTACACACCGACCCGCACAATCCCTGAAAATTTCATTGAAATCGGACAATAACTTCGTATAGTTATGCGCGTTACAAGGAATTCATGACAGACACACAGACAGACAGACACACAGACAGACAGACACACAGACACGGAACCAAAATTGTTCAGAAAGGTCTAAAATGCAAAACGCGAGTGAAAATTTTGATTTTGGAGAACTTTCTTTTTTCATCCTTGAAAAGTGAAAACAAAGCTTCCGCTACCTTGGTAGACTCGGAAGCAAAATAAACACTTCCATTTTATTAGGGAGATAGGGAATTTAACGCTCTTTTCAACGGTATCATCAAGGGGTCACGGGGAAATAGGATCAAACTCCATTTTTTGGCCGAATTGAGATAAGCACGCCATCGTGAAGCTTGGGAGGAGGAGAACCGAAGGGTTGTTTCACTTTGTGGAAGAAAGATCGCATTCATTCTTTTAAAAGCTAAAACAAATACGGGGCTCCGGGGAAAAAGGATCAGATTCTCGCAGGGAAGAAAGATCAGTGTCCGATTTAACCCTAGGAGGTCACGCGTATATTTTTATGACAGAGGTCACAGTGGGGTCAAAATGACCCAATACCAAACAGTTATATACATTCCTGGAGTACCAATTATAAAATGCTTTTTGAACGTGAAAAAATCGTACTACAACTTGGTCAGCCATAAAACCTCCTAACTCGGCCTATTTCGAAACCTTTTTTTTCTGTGATGTTTCACTCCAAAATTTGAAACTTATAAAGCCTCAAAGAGCCACTTAGGTCATAGTGGGGTCCTAAAAGCCCCCTCAACTCTACTTCACAGCTTTATCACACGAGACACAGAGCGCTACTCAGCGAAGTAGGGAGGTCGGGGCCTCAGGTGGACTACCAACATAATTTACAAAAAACCGTTCAGTGGGTAAAATTTTTTTCCGAAAGATATGCTACAAAAATGGAAAGGTGGGGTCCCTGGGGACCCCAGTGTGACCTCCTAGGGTTAAAGACCCCTTCCCTCGCCTTTGCATGAGTTGTGCTGCATCACACCAAAGATTCATCAAACACAAAAGCTCCAACTTCTGAAGATACCAGACAGTTCTCACAACCCCTTCTACCTCGAAGAAGAAGACTTCAGTACCAAAAGCAGCTCGTCGCTTAAGTTGTAACATTGTGCATCTCAATTTTTATCGAAAATGACTTATGTACATAATCGGAAACGAATTTTCGCGCCCGATACCATGGAAACATTAGTTTTGGTGTTTGGACAATAGGATCGCCGCAAAAAATTATTTTGTCAACATTGGCTAACTCTAAACGTCAGGACAACATTGTTCTTCTCAGCTGTTCCCATATGCAACATAGAGTCTCCACCCAGAGTGGCCTACAGCAAAGCAATAATGTAAGATTCATTACCTACTAGAAAAATTTCAATATCCCAGTAAGTATTCCTAATGTGACACTAGGTGATCTTGGTTCTTGACTTGAGGTTATGCCTTGGGAAAACTAATAACGTGATTTATTTGTAGTTCACAATCTCACAAAAAATGAAACTTTGGAATTTCCTTACTCTCTTGTGAATATAAAGTTGCATTAAAATTGTGACTTCTCCATAATACCTATTTCATTTTGCTAACATTCTACCAAGGTAGCAGAAGCATTGTTTTCACTTTTAAATTTAAAAAAAAGTTCTCCAAAATCAGAATTTCCACTCGCGTTTTACGTTTTAGACCTTCCTGGACAATTTTGTCTCCGTGTCTGTCTGTCAAAAAAATTAACGAAGTTATTGTCCGATTTCGATGAAATTTTCAGGGATTGTGCGGATTGGGGTGCAGATCGTCCCCTAGAAAATCATCGCGTTGATAGTAGCTACGATATTCCTTGTCACAGCCATAACTTCTACATTTTCTACCCTATTTTGATAACATTTTCAGGAATTGTGCGGGTTGGCGTGTAGATGGTCCCCTATGAGGGTAGTGCAAGGTGATTGATGATTTGAGTGATTGATGTTTTGAGATTGGCTACAATGTATCATCCATACAAGCGGGTTATGGATACAATTAATCTTTGTGCCATACCTCTTGGGAGAATTTTTTTAATATCACAACTTCAGAATATTGCAATGATTTCTCACTTTTTTAATTCCCGTATATTCGTACTTTTACTTGGAGAAGGATACATTTCATAGTGTTTCAGTAACCTATATCACAGCCAGGCATCTAAAAAGCATTGCCATTTCACCACGAAACAACAGAGAAAATGTGGAACATCATAGCACAAGTGAAAGGAAAAATTTCAACAGCATGACATCTACGAGATTTGTTGACTTAATATTTACAGTACTATTGAATGCAATTCAAGTTAGTACATTGTAAACAAAGATAGACCGATGAATAGAAAATGATAAAAACTAAATGTTTCCGATCAAATCGGGTTTTTTGCTCTCCTGAAAAGTAGGCATAAGTTTAATGCATTAGTGCCATGATGTATCTTAAGCGACGATGTTATGTTTAAAAAAAGTCTGAAAGTTCCTGAAAAGGAGAAGGAAAGACTGAAAGTTCCTAAGATGTCAAAACCTATTTTTTGTTTCCTCTCAAGCTGACATTTTTTCTTTTTTTTACCAACAATTTTACTTTTTTAAACTTTTGTGTAACAAGTGATAATACTTCAAATTTTTGATAAAGAGAAAAGGAAATAATTTTTATTGAGATTGCCCATCCAATAAGAATAAGTGCTGTGAGTCTTCTTCATATTGAAAGATTTTAATTTCCTAAAGTTTGAATTTTGTTTTGCAATGAAACAGTGCATTGTAGCAATTATTTTCAATTAACAAAAATTTCATTTTATATTGCAAAATTTCTATCAAACGGCCCTTTTTAGTGACATTCTGACACTTTACTTCAGCATTTTAAATACCTTGCGAGAATTTTAATCCTAGAATTAAACAAAAATTAAATCCAATACCTAGTCAACATTGTGCATCTCAGGAAAAAAATTACAGCAACCTTGTGCATATCAACGAAATTTTGTTAATTCCATTGTTCGGGATTTTCAACTAATTAAGACGAACATAGCTCCGGAGATTTAGGTTGAACAGCTTCCAGAAGTATTACAATGGTTAAGGATTAAGAGGAAATCAATTTTTTGCTCGTCCTGTAAAATGATAAAAGTTGAGATGCACAATGTTAGAACTTAGACGACGAGCTGTAACATTGGGGAACCTTCACAACGGCCCCATATCCATCAAACCAGCAAAATCAAAGGATTTAAAACACTTGTCAGTTTCTCGTCAACCCCGATGCTGACATTTTCTGAGTCACTGTCCAACAGGTTGGGGAATGTAGGAGATGATGACGCCATTTCATATTGCGACGATCCTTTAGATGAATGATTTAATAATTGATTTTTTTGCCTTTTTGCAATTAATGTTTTGAACAAAACTATACCTACTTAATAAGCCACTTTTTGCCAAAATTTTTTCTGGAGGTGACAGTAAGGTACCTACAAACCCTAGTAAATTTACTGAAGTGAATTACGAGATTTGAAAAAACAATAGGTAACATGGTGATATAATTTTAGGTATTATGGTGACCGAAACGCGGATATTTGTGGGGAAAAAAGATCAAAGTCCATACCTTGTTTGAAATTTCTAATTATTTCTGGAAATTATCTTCGACCTACTCAATTTTCTTTCTTGTCACTTGAACAAATTAAATTCCCGGTCAGGTGGCCCTTATGGTTCACTTTTTTTATGCATTGCGTATGTCTGGGACGACTTCAAACTTTGTTTTTCGATTTTCTCGGAATTACGAAAAGAGGAGTTTGATCCTTTTTCCTCGTGACCCTTCAAATTGTAATGAGGAATTTCACCATGTCGAAATTTCCTATTTATGACCCCAAAATCGGATTCAGCACCTCTAAAAACCCCCTAAGGCAAACTGTCTCCCAAAAATAACAGGAGACTTATTTTCCGAAATCAGCCCGATTTTCATCTATCCCACACCATTAACTATTCAGGAAAAATGCAAACAGAACTCGGTCAAATTCCTCATTATCACAGCAAATTAAAGTAAATAAAACAAACTTTAAAATAAAAATAAATCGGAAAAGAAGCCTCTAAAGAAATTGCTGATAGACATTTTTTGTTGCAAATTTGTTGTAGAATCGACCCCTTGAAGGAATGAGACCTGTTTTGTAGACACCCTGTATAATAATAACTGGAACTTTCTTTCTCTAAGGAATCCAAAGTAGTTTCACGATTTGATAAATTTACTTTCTCTAAGGAATCCAAAGTAGTTTCACGATTTGATAAATTTACTTTCTCTAAGGAATCCAAAGTAGTTTCACGATTTGATAAATTTACTTTCTCTAAGGAATCCAAGGTAGTTTCACGATTTGATAAATTTTTCACAAAAATAACGATTTTTGGTTTAAAATTTTCCAAAATTCGTGTTCGATCGTTTTCCTTTTCTGGTTGCTCTTTTGTTGTCATTCGGTGAAATTAGTAAACGAAATAATCACACCCCGCGCGATCCAGGTCGGGGAATTCGACGGAAATAGAGGTCATAGCGATTAAAAGGAATGACGAGGATGTACCGGGTTTTCCCTTAGTTTCGCTTATTTTCAAAAGCTGTTTCTGACGTTGACAATAACAAACCAACTAAGCACCTACTTCCGTGAATCTCGATTTCATCTTTGGAATAAGGTCAGGTGAATTGAGAGGGAAATTCCAAGGAAAAAGAATTTGAAATTTCTCTTTGGATAATTGAAGATTTTCCTCGGGAAAATCCGATTTCATCATTCTGAAAAGATTCATGGAGTTTAAAAAAACTATATTTTATTCTTGAATCGCTCCAAATGATGATAAAAATGCTAGCCTTGGAAGCTATTTTAAAGAATAAAAAATGTCAAATGCTAAATTTTGTTAATTCCAAGTAAAACTAATGAACTCAGTGACCACTCAGGCGCCTTCAGTATTCTCCATTGACTTTTGATTATGGAAATTTGATTACTGGTTACGCAGAAGGCAAACTGTATACAAATCGAAGAAATGAACAGCGATCGCATTTTAGTCAGAAAAAATTTCAACGGAGATTAGACCTCTTTTGCGATTCACACTCATGATTCTGTTTTATCGAAGGAAAACCTTCAAGTACTCGTAGGGACCGAACGGTTTGTCCTACAGAGCTCCGGGTGGTCTCAAAAATTTTTTAAAATTCAGTACCTACTATTTAAAATTAGTGAAAAAACGATACCTTTATTTCGAGAGTTTTCGAGCTAGGGCACTCTTGATAATTTCAACCCTTAATTTTCACCCCTTAGAAGTGACCTACATCAACCAAAAGCTTCGCGGCACAACTAGACCCCGAATGGAGCCCATATAACAAATTTCATCGAAATCGGTCCATGGTAACTAAGAAAAGTGCGTACGGCGGACGGACGGAAATTTTTTTATTCGATTTTCGGATTCTACGTACCTTGAAACGTAAAACATCAAATTTTGAGGGGGAGTTAAAATTTTTTTTTCTTGCTCGATTCCAAAGGCTTATTATTGAAAATAATAAACCAAAATTGCTTTCAAAAGTGTCGTGATCTCCTACCGTTCACATATTTAACAAATAAACTTGTAATAAATATTGTTTAGTACCTAATGCATGCAATCCATGGGACGTCCCATTGGATAAGTATTGGATCAGTTTAACCAGTTGTTAAGCGATAAGACTGTTTCTCTCGATGTAATTTATTTATTACTTTAGGGAAGAAATAGTGACCCCCCCCCCCCCCACCATTATAAACCATAGCACTTCTAGCGGCATGATAGCCTCGAATCTGAAGAGCATTTTAAAATCCATGATCTACGACACCCAACATGCGAATTCGAGTTCCCCCCCCCCCCCCCCATCGTCAGTACCAATGGTGCCAGTCTGGCACCAAAGCGGAAATACGTCGTAACATTAGTAGGCAGTCCGTCGAATGTCACATCCGTATTCAAGGTGAAACACCAAAAAACCCAAGAAATATGAGGTTTATGGTGCCCTGGCACCATGGTGGCACCACTTTTATTTCCATGGTGGTACAGAAAGTAATTCATGCGAATCCTAAGGTATAATGAGAATTTTTCCTCAATTTCAAAGCTTGGGTACAATTAGTAAGCAGTAAAGGAACCGAAATATTGAAAAATTGGATATTTTGTGAATATTATCCCCCACCCATCCCCTCCCCTTGCAAATTTTGGTACTCTGGTAAAATCATGTACAACTCGGAAGTTATTTTAGTCAAACAAAAAAAGAAACACACAAATCGGTTGGAAATTGAGGCCTGGGCAGAGTTTAGAAGATTGTTCCCGCAAACGTACGTTTTTTAAGCATTAACCCCCCCTTTCCCCCCTTAAAAGGCGAAATTCTAAATTCCGGCGCCGTAGTGCACAACTAGATAGTTTTCCGCGTCGAAGAAAAAAAGAACCACGAAAATCGGTTGAGAACTAAGGCCTGGGCAGACGACACAAGATTTTGTTACACACACACACACACACAGACATACACTTATGGTTTTTTTCGCGGATTTGGATTCAGAATGGTCTAAAACGGATTACTGTGTGGTTATTGCTTCCGAGTCTACCAAGGTAGCGGAAGCTTTGTTTTCACTTTTCAAGGACGAAAAAAAAAAGTTCTCCAAAATCAAAATTTCCACTCGCGTTTTGCGTTTTAGACCTTTCTGAACAATTTTGGTTCCGTGTCTGTGTGTCTGTCTGTCTGTCATGAATTCCTTGTAACGCGCATAACTATACGAAGTTATTGTCCGATTTCTATGAAATTTTCAGGGATTGTGCGGGTTGGTGTGTAGACGGTCCCCTATGAAAATCATCATCCCCGGACTGATAGAAGCGACTGCGCATGCACAAACGTGAATTTCTTGTAACGGCCATTACTTCTACATTTTCCATCCGATTTCAATGAAATTCTCAGGGATTATGCGAATTAGGTTGTAGATGGTCCCCTATGAAAATCGTCAACTTCGGACTGATAGTAGCCACTGCGCATACGCAAACGTGAATTTCCTTTTAATGGCTATAACTTTCAAATTTTTTACCCGATTTCAATGAAATTTTCAGGGTTTATGTGGATTAGGTTGTAGATGATCCCCTATGAAAATCATCATCCCCGGACCGATAGAAGCGACTGCGCATGCGCAAACGTAAATTCCTTGTAACAGCCGTAACTTCAACTGTCCCCCAGGGGTCGCGGGTTCGAATCCCAGCCGAGGCTAAGTATTTTTTGATCCAAAAACATATCCACTCACCTAATTTTTCATCCGAATTTGATGAAATTTTCTAGGATTGTCCAGATTAGCGTGTAGATGGTTCCCTATGAGGGTAGTGGAAGGTACTTAGAGATTGATATTTCGAGAGTAACTACTATGCATCTGGTCATCTATATAATCGGGTTATGGATACGAGAAAGCTATGTGCCACACCCACTTGGCATTTTTTTTCTTTCTGTTGAGTGTTGTCCTCCTTCACCCCAGATCAATCGCATAAGGACGCCCAAGTCTTACTGTGGGACGTCCTAAAAACAATCAATCAATCGTCTATCTAGTCCAACTTGTTCATTTCTGCTCCATCAAGCTTAAACGACCATTTATTTAACGGTTCTGGGCCGTGTTATCCATCCTATCCACCAAACCCACATCTACCTAATAGCGGTTTCGAGCCAGTTGACGAGCTCCATCTCAATGCCCTACCTCTTTCTTTCCTTCAGTAAATTCTTGGACAGCAGCGATAACAAGCTGATTGGCCGATAGCTTGTTGGATCTTAGGAAGGCTTTCCTTTCTTTTTTAATCATCGTAATTTGTGCAAATTTCTCTCACATTTGTTGGCCTTCCTGGAACCGCTGATCTCACCCGAACAATTTGGCTTCCGTTCATTTCACTCGTGCCCCCAACAGCTTCATCAGGTTGTGGATGAAATTCTGAGCTGTTTCGAAGCCAAGCGTGTTTGCTTGGGCCTTTTTCTGGACGTTGAGAAGGCGTTTGATCGGGTCTGGCATCAGGGTCTCTTGGTCAAGCTTAGACGGGCATTATCGGATCATCCCAAGTTACTTATCTACAAGATTCTATGCTGTCCAATACCAAGGTGTGCAATCAAACACGTATGCTGTTCACTCAGGTGTCCCGCAGGGAAGCGTCCTCGGACCTGTCCTATACACATTATTTGCCAGCGACATACCACGCGCTGATGACGTAGTAATAGCACACTTTGCCGATGATCAGGCTATTCTGTCCCAAGCTGCTACTGGGGAGTAAGCTCATTCGAAGCTGCAGAACTACGCTAACCAAGTCTGCACATGGTTCAACCAATGGAGAATAAAACTAAACCCTGAAAAATCTGTCCTGATCTGCTTCACTCTAAAACGGAACGTCAACATCCCAACCTTCCATCTCCAAGGCCAGATCTTAAAGATCTTAAAGATAGTTGATCTTAAAGACTATGTGAGATACCTTGGTCTCACCTTAGACCCAAAGCTCACTTGGATGCCCTACATTAGTGAAACGGTCACGAGAATACGCTGTAGACTGAGCCAGCTACGGCATCTTTTTAGCTCACCACATCTGCCGCTGGACCTGAAGAAATTAGTCTATACTTCCCTTGTCAGACCTCTGTGGCAATACGGCTGTGCAATATGGAGCTCGGCATCTGCGACGACAATCCGACTGATCCAAACTACTCAGAACCGAGCTATTCGGCTTATGACAGACTGCCCTTGGTTTGTTAGGAACGATTGCCTACACGACGACCTCAATCTCCCGTGGGTTAATGATGTCCTTCAGACTGCATACACTCAACTCGCTTCTCGAATTATCACCCATCCCAGCTCCTTGGTGAGAGGAATTCTCGAGGACTCACGCCCAGCACGAGCATCTCGAAGACAAGAGAAAATGGCACTCGGACCTGCTATGATCGCTTGGTGAACCTCTGCAATAACCTCTGCAAATTGCAACTTACCTTTTGTTCAATTTTTGATGTTTAATTGTTTCAGCTACCAAAGGGTAGACTGATTTCTTCTTGTTTCAAGTTATGTTACATTATTAGGTATTGTTATATTATGCACACTTGATAGTGGTAATCCACAAAAAATAAATAAATGAAAAAAAAAGTAAATTCTGAAAGTCAAATTCAATTTAGTAATAATCGGCTGAAATTCCCTTGACACTGACAGAGTGACTCTTTGGAGGGGGTAATTAATAAGGACCATTGTTGGAAGCAAAATGGGGTTCAGATTCGAGGAAAAATGGAGTCATACCCAAGCTGTGAATTATTGAATTAATTAATATATTTTTCGTCATATTAACATTTTATTAGTTAAATCAAAGTAATTAGACTTACTCCCAAGTAGTCAAGTAGCCTAATTTGGACAGAATTTCAAAAACTATGATCTTCGATACCTCCCCAACATTCGAGCCCCCCCCCCCCCCCCTCTGCTCCTACAACGGTGCCAGTCTTGGTAGGTAATCCGCAGAAGTTCGTATCCGTGTTCCCTGTTCAAGGTGAAATACCAAAAACTAGCGAAATATGCGGTTTGTGGTGTCCTGGCACCACTAATTTGTTCCATGGTGGCACAAAGAATTCTTAATTCATGAAAATACAGAGCTATGTTGATAATGTCTCCTCAATTTCATAGTTTGGGCACAATTAGTAAGCTATAAAGGAATCAAAATATTGAAAAATCGGATATATTGTGAATATTATCCCCCCCCCCCCCCACTTATCCCATCACCATGCTGATTTCAATATTATGGTCATTCGAAGTCATCTGAACAAAAAAGAATTTTGCAAATCGGGTGGAAATTGAGGCAAAATTATGCCCAAAGACGTACGTTTTTTGGTTACCTGTGTATAAAGTGTCTGAGGGACACGAGGGAAATTTCAATGAAGTATTTTGAGAGCAGTGAGCCTCTTGAATATCCCAGGCGCTCAGTACCTGTCCCCCCTTTATAGAGGGTTCCATTTCAAATCAGTGATCTAACCGCCACGAAAAGTACTTTGTTCCCCAGTTTCTGAAAACCACCGTGTCCCTCAGACACTTTATACACAAGCAACCAAAAAACGTACGTTTTTGGGCATAATTTTGCCTCAATTTCCACCCGATTTGCGAAATTCTTTTTTTGTTAAGATGACTTCGAATGGATAAGTGAGGGGGTGGAGGGGGATAATATTCACAATACATCCGATTTTTCAATATTTTGATTCCTTTATAGCTTGCTAATTGTACCCAAACTATGAAGTTGAGGAGACATTATCAACAAAGCTCTGTATTTTCATGAGTTAAGAATTCTTTGTGCCACCATGGAACAAATTAGTGGTGCCACTGGTGCCAGGACACCAGAAAACACATATTTCGCTAGTTTTTGTGTTTCACCTTGAACAGGGAACACGGATATGAACTTCTGCGGATTACCCACCAAAACTGGCACCGTTGAAGGAGCAGAGGGGGGGGGGGGGGGCTCGCATGTTGGGGAGGTATCGAAGATCTTAGTTTTTGAAATTCTGTCCATTTAAACTACTTGACTACTTGGGAGTATGTCTAATTACTTTGATTTAACTAATAAAATGTTAATATGACGAAAAATACCTACATTAATTAACCTACCATGTGTCTCAAAAACAACTTTAAAGTTGCTGCGTGTCTGTCAGACCCTTTCTACACTGGGAGTCCATCAGAGGGTTTATGCACACCGAGGATTAAGAAGTATTAATTGTTATTAATTTATCATTCACTTCCGGATTTCAGAAAACACTTTTTACGGCGAAGTTCCATGGATGGCGCGAATTATTCACAACAGGGAGCTCATCTGCGGAGGTTCACTCATCAGCGATCAAGTTGTGCTGACTGGAGCTCATTGTGTTCAGTAAGAATCCTACAATACCTTTACCTTGAATAATTACTGCTGTAGAAAATAATAAAGCGGAGATCTTCTTACCATGGACGAAACTACAAAACTTACTATTATGCTAACAATAAAGTCTGCCGAGTAAGAATTAAAAGTACCTACTTGGTCTCAAAATGAGAGTCAATACGGGAAGGGAAGGTTGGTTCTAGGCAGCTGAGGGCAGGTAGAAAAAGGGTTTGACCTGTGCATCTGACGTCACAGTCTAGTCCTCATTGTCTTCAGACGTTTCCTAGAAAACGAAGATGGCTGTAAGGGATCACTCTAATTTTTGATTGCCAAGAGCTTCCCAAGGGAGCACGTGCGTACCTGCAGGTGTGTTCCTAGGCCCATTTTCTGGGAAAAGTCTCAGGCTCCAGCTACCTAGAATCCTTCTCTACTTAGCATTGTCAGGTTTTAGACTCTAAAATTTAGAGGAACAAGTTTAGAGGAACAACTTGCCTGTGAATACAACAATTATGAGCAAACAGACACAAAAACAAAATTGTTCAAAAAAGTCTAAAACGTAAAACGCAAGTGAACATTTTTATTTTGGGGGACATTCTTTTTTAACCTTCAAAAGTAAAAACAATGCTTCGGCTACCTCAGTAGACTCGGGAGCTTAATTGTGAAACTACCTTCAACAGTGATAGAATAAGAACAATGTATTGAACTATATTATCAAATTCCTTCCTTGCAGAGATATGGGAACATAAATCTATTGTAGAACTAGGCAGATACCAAACTGAATACTAGGATTCGCAGGAAATCCGACATTGTAGACTCTAAAGCGAATATCCAGCTCCAGCAAAGACCATTTGTAGTTGATCACAGGTGAGAAAGCAGAGATTCGGGCGTTTGAGTTATTGTCAAGCAGGCAAAACATTACCTACAGGTGCCCAGTAGTTTCTGTAGAATTTCATAGTAATTCGGCAGACAAGTTGAAAATCCAGAGCGGAAGGCAAAATTTACGTAGGAAACGAGAAACTTGATCGTCAAGTTCTTATTTCACATCAAAGAATTTCGGTATCTTATTAGTAATCAACGAAAACATTTTCTCACCAACAGATTATATGTTAGTGTCCATGTTATTCTTTGCGAAGAAGTTTTTTTTTTCTTTTAGAAGTTTATATTCTTTGATAGACGTTTATTCTACACACCAAAGTTAATCAGCTGCATAACGATCTAACTCGGAAGAAAAAGTAAGCCTCCCGGATCCGCCCCTGAACCTTCCCAATGACTGTTGACAAACAAATACACTGAGAAGACATCCACGACAGTAAGCTCCAACGTTTAGGTTTGATCGTTTCAAAATAATCTTCCAAACCGTCAATTACACCTTCCCATGTTAGTTGAAAAAAAAACGCTGCAAATCATTGCTCAAAGGTTTATTATTTTCTGTATAGATCATCCTTCTGTATAGATCACTGGTTCTCCATCAATAGCACCTACCACCATCTGTATTCTCCCTTGACCTTCCCTCTCAAATTTCAGCTCCTGCGTTCAATAGGATTGAAAATGGCTTCGGAGCTCACTCAGCTGATCGGTGATCAGAAGAGTGAAGAAGATCTCCTCGAATGCTGGAGACGCCTGGAAGAGCACTTCCATTCAATAGGATTGAAATTGGCTTTCGAGCTCACTCAGCTGATCAGTGATGTGAGGAGTGAAGAAGATCTCCTCGAATGCTGGAGACGCCTGGAAGAGCACCTCCATTCAATAGGATTGAAAATGGCTTTGGAGCTCACTCAGCTGATCAGTGATGTG
Source organism: Apolygus lucorum (assembly GCA_009739505.2). Classification (NCBI taxonomy): domain Eukaryota; kingdom Metazoa; phylum Arthropoda; class Insecta; order Hemiptera; family Miridae; genus Apolygus; species Apolygus lucorum. Next base: position 4,758,816 of record CM019172.2, read on the forward strand.
AGGAGTGAAGAAGATATCCTCGAATGCTGGAGACGCCTGGAAGAGCACTTCCATTCAATAGCATTGAAAATGGCTTTGGAGCTCACTCAGCTGATCGGTGATCTGATCAGTGAGCAATGATTTGCAGCGTTTTTTACCTACAAACATTGTTTTTACCTACCAATTTTTTTTTACCTACCAACTATTGGTAGGTACTACCTACCACACTATAATGGCTTCACACCTTCACAATCAAGTTTATTAGAAAGAACTAAACGCTTCACACTCGATTCGAAAAATAGAAAGCTTGATATGGAAATTTGATTACTGGTTACGCAGAAGGCAAAACTGTATACAAATCGAAGAAATGAACAGCGATCGCATTTTAGTCAGATAAAATTTGAACGGCGATTAGACCTCTTTTGCGATTCACACTCATGATTCTGTTTTATCGAAGAAGGAAAACCTTCAAATACTCGTAGGGACCGAACGGTTTGTCCTACAGAGCTCCGGGTGGTCTCAAAAATTTTTAAAAATTCTGTACTATTTAAAATTGGTGAAAAAATGATACCTTTATTTCGAGAGTTTTCGAGCTAGGGCACTCTTGAAAATTTCAACCCTTAATTTTCACCCCTTAGAAGTGACCTACATCAACCAAAAGCTTCGCGGCACAACTAGACCCCAAATGGGGCCCATATACCAAATTTGAACCAAATCGGTCCAGTGTTGCTAAGAAAAGTGCCGCGTACGGCGGACGGACGGAAATTTTTTTATTCGATTTTCGGATTCTACGTACCTTGAAACGTAAAACATCAAATTTTGAGGGGGGGTTAAAATTTTTGACGTGACAACGTCTTATAAATTGGTTTGCCGGGTGACACTTCAAGAAACCGGGTGACCTTCAAGAGACCTTCGCTCACGTTATGCGCTCACAATGAGAGCGAGTGAGAGGCACGCGTCCCTTTCACTTCTCTCGCTCTTTCTCTCTTCCGCCTAAAGGCTCGATTACACAGGGCGAGTTTACTAGCTACTAGCCAGCGAATTCACTAGCCACTAGTGAACTCTCCCCGTGTCATCGGCTCACTAGCTGACTAGCAGACTAGCTGCGAGCTGCTGGAAAAGTTGACGACCCGGCTACTTTACAAGCTACTCGCTAGCTAGTGAGATTGTGGGCCAGTAAACTCGCCCTGTGTAATCGAGCCTTAAGAGCGAGAGAGACAGAGCGAGAGAGATAGGCATACACACCGGTTCATGTCTTGCGCTTCTATTTAGGCGCCTGCATACAATTTTTATTATAATAAAAAAATTTATTATAATAATAATATTATCCTTCTTCCTACTATACGAATGAATATTAACATTAAAATTATTTTACCACTCAAAGTCGTTGTCACGTAATAAAACTTTCGCCCGTATACCGACTTTACAGGCAACCAATTAATTTTTTTTGACGTGATAACGTCTTATAAATTGGTTTACCGGGAGACACTTCAAGAAACTGCGTTACGCTCCGCTCACGGAGGGGGTGCAGCTCGGCGCTCCCTAAAGGCGGGCGGCCCCTCCCCTTCCCCGGTGCTCACAAAAGCGGGAGCGCCCCGCCCCCCTTCCTTGGCACTCACTCCCCCCCCCCCACCCATGGGAAATACCTACTACCTACGGGAATTACCTACTCTGTGCAACTTGACAAAGAATTTTATTTTATCCTTCTTCCTACTATACGAATGAATATTAACATTAAAATTATTTTACCACTCAAAGTCGTTGTCACGTAAAACTTTCGCTCGTATACCGACTTTACAGGCAACAACACAGGGTTTTTTCTTGCTCGATTCCAAAGGCTTATTATTGAAAATAATAAACCAAAACGTACACTGAGAAGACATCCACCCACGACAGTAAGCTCCTACGTGTAGATGTTGTAATTTCAAAGTAATCTTCCAAACAGTCAATTAAACCTTCCCAATGTTAGTAGTTGAAAAATTAAAAAACATACACCGAGAAGACATCGACCCACGACAAGCTTCTACGTTTAGGTTTGGTCATTTCAAAGCAAACTTCCAAACCGTCAATTTATTATTATAATTTCTGGATTCGCCTCTGTACCATCCCTATGTTTGATGACAAAAAAAAATACATTGAGAAGACATCCGCGACAGCATGCTTAGGTTAGATCGTTTCAAAGAAATCTTCCTAACAGTCAACTATTATTATTGATTATAGTCAGTAAGCACTGTCGATTTTTCAATAATTGATTTTTCCGGTGCAACAACAACTTAGTTCAACTTAGTTTCAAAGTGTGGGTAAGGTACCTAGCTTATGCATAACCTCCCTTTTACAATAATCAGTTGATAATTTCTTGTAGGAACGTTTGTTCATTTGTTATTGCTTTTTCTTGGCTAGCGTGAGGGCTTTTTTTAAGCAATTTTTCATTCATCCGGGACTTCTGTACTGTATAGCGGAAAAGTGGCAGAGGAGCTGTGGATTGACTTCGGAGAATGGGATACGACCACCGACAAAGAACCGTTGGCGCCGCAGCGGCAGCAGGGCGCCACCATCGTCACGCACCCCGACTTCAACGACAAAAACCTCCAGCACGACGTCGCCCTGGTCTTCCTGAGAGGTTCCGTCAAGCCGTCGGAAGTCGTCGACACCGTTTGCACGCCAGACGGACTCAATGCCGTCGACGTCACTTCTTGCGTCGCCACTGGATGGGGGAAGTCTGACATCGGTGAGTGAGAATAGAATGAGAAAGGTCCTGATGTTTACACGTTTACTGGTGTTTCGAGAGAAAGATGATACCTGGTGGGCAATCTTCAGGTAATATTCAGTCTGTGAATAAACGGGTTTTCTTCTCATGCCCTGGCAATCATTGTTCGATTTTGATGATTCCAGCAGCAATCTTTTAGTTTTTTTAATTCCCTAAGTGGATGCACTAATGAATTTCGAAGATTCTTGAAAATTTCAAAGTTAGGTACAACTTTGAAACTTCTAACGCCAGTTATTAAAGAGATTAAACCAACCCGGAACGAGGTATGGATGGCAAAAAAGTAACGATTCTTCAAAAAATCGATTCTTTTGAAAAACTATAATAAATTTATTTCCATTAATAAGTCAATGAAAAGAATATATTATATTCTTTTCATTGACTTATTAATGGAAATAAATTATAGAAACAACCAACACAACCTCAATGGAGAAGGAAAATTGATGGAGATCATTGATTATCACATCATTATCACAAAATGAGAAGCAGAAGCACCACCTCAACCTATGCTGATAATTCATGACGTCATCCCCAGTTCATGAACAAAAATAAGTTGGTTGGTTATCATTATTAGTTGGTTATCAGGAGGTATACATCTTTTTGGTTTATTATTTTCAATAATGAACCTTTGGAATCGACCAAGAAAAAAAAAATTTTAACACCCCCTCAAAATTTGATGTTTTACGTTTCAAGGTACGTAGAATCCAAAAATCGAATAAAAATTTGGCCGTCCGTCCGCCGTCCGCGGCACTTTTGCCACTTAGCATTGACCGACTTTGATGAAATTTGGTATGTAGGCTCCATTTGGGGGTCTAGTTGTGCCCCGAAGATTTTGGTTGATGTAGGTCACTTCTAAGGGTTCCAAAATCAATTTTGAAATTTTGAAAACGCCCCAACTCAAAAAATTTCGATATAAAGGTATTGTTTTTTCTTCAATTTAAGATTCTATAGAATTTTTTGAGACCACCCGGAGCTCTGTAGGACAAATCGTTCGCTCACTACGAGAATTTTAAGTTTGGACGTACGATAAATCAGAAACACGAGTGTGAATCGCAAAAGAGGCCTAATCTCCGTTCAAATTAAAGCTGACCGAAATGCGATCGATATTTTTCTTCATGTTGGATGGTTGGTGGCTTTGCAGACGAGTGATCTATATAGAAAAATAATAAACCATTGTGTAATAATTTGCAGCGTTTCCGTAACATAAATTGTCAAAACAGACCCAATTCCGAAGAAATTTTGCAGAATTGGTATCAACTTTAGATAATATTTTTCTTTGTGGCATTAGGAAACCCTGAGGCAAGGCATACAATTGAGGTAGATCTGGCAACAAAGCGCTCGTTCAGGTATATTCTATCGGTTCTCTTCCTCTTCTTCCTGGACTTTTCTAAGAACTCGAGAAAGCTGGTCGGAGAGCCTTCCTGAGAACCCTGGTTCTTGGAGTCGATGGAAGATAAAGAACAAAACAGGGTTCAAAGTTCCCGACGGATTAGAGTGTAAAGTAAATGTGCTCAATGCCAATATTGTTTCTTCTGGGAAGACTGGCAGGCGGTTGGCACTTGTCAATCTTGCTTTGGTTTTCTAGGAAATTACCAGTAAAACTGCGAGTTGGTGTTGAGAAAAGTGCTGCAGTGCCAAGTCTCTAAGTCATACGAGACAATGTTGCCATTCGTTCAAGATTATTTTTACCTAAACTCCAGTAGCTCAACCTACGTTTTACTCGAATTATGGTTTCCATACAAAAGCGAGGTTATTTAACCCATTTCCGGCCACTGATGCATTTTTGCATCGTCATAATAATGATTTTTTTGAATATTGAAATAATGGAAAATCATTGTTGACGAATTTTTTCTCGTTCATGCAGTTCCAAAACTTTTTTTGTTCAAAATTCGGGAGCTCAATGAGGTTTGGGAAATTTTTTTGAAATAGGCCTTATGGCCGAAAGCGTGATTATGATGGCTCAAATTCGATCCTGGGGGAGTAAGCGTTCTAGGCCATGAGTCGGAACAGATTTTGGTCCATAAATAGATGTTCACATTTTACCTAGATTTTTTAGATTTTTAACAATGAAATGGTTAAATTATATCGATTTGTAAATCTGAGACCTCTCAAATCCTATAAAATGTTAAATTCACAAAATTTAGAGCATATTTGCTCTCGATTGGTGACCAAATGATGCCTTATTTCGGCCGGCATTCTGTAAAATAGTTCATCCTCCTCCTCCCATTACTCTGTTATTTCTACCCTCGGCTTGAAATGGGTTAACTAGTAGGTTAGTTAATTATAATAATCAATTATTAATTATTGTTTCTTGACTGTAACAAATTCTTACCACGAATTTTGTTTACAGTTTTTTTTTCAGGGGTATATCTCTGTTTCTTCCATAATTACAGCGGTTTTGGCAGTAGGTATAAAATTTATGCATAAATTTGAGGCTCTCCAACGAATGGTGAACGATTTTTCTACGAACACGAATGTCGAAGATAAAGTTCCCAAGCAACTCGGTTGTAAGCGGAAATCATCAGAAAACCAACCTTAACGCTTTCAATATTGAACCGTTGGAATCGACCAAATTTTTTTTTTAACCCCCCCTCAAAAATTTGTTGGTTTACGTTTCAAGGTACGTAGAATCCAAAAATCGAATAAATAATTCGTGGCACTTCCCTCACGCATTGACCGATTTTGATGAAATTTGGTATGTAGGCTCTATTTGGGGTCTGTTGAGCCCCGAAGATTATGGTTGATGTAGGTCACATCTAAGGGCTGAAATTTTGAAAACGCCCTAACTCAAAAAATGTTGATTTAAAGGTTTTGTTTTTTCATCAATTTAAGATAGCATGAAATTTTTAGAATTTTTTGAGACCACGTGGAGCTCTGTAGGACAAACCTTTCGCTCGCTACGAGAATTTAAAGGTTTTACGTACGATAAATCAAAAACACGAGTGTGAATCGCAAAAAAGGCCTAATCTCCGTTCAAATTTTAGCTGACCGAAATGCGATCGATGTTTTTCTTCAAGTTGGTTGGTGATAGCAATGGCAAAGCTGTGTTCTTTGCAGACGAGTGATCTACATAGAAAAAATAAACCTTTGTGTAATAATTTGCAGCGTTTCTTAACGCTTTTTTAGTGTCAAAGTAAAAACATAAAATGTCAAAAAACATGAAGTTTCAAAAAATTCAAACACCTGCATCTTTCCTATTAATAGAATTTAAGTAAACTTTTTATAAATAGAGATCAAAACCCCCCCAAGGGGGTCTCAGTCGGTCGCCGTTCGCTCCTCGTTCCGGTACAGTATTTCACGAAATCGAAGGCGCAAAAACATGAAAAGTTGTACCTGAGTTTGAAATTTTAAAGGAATTTAGAAATTCATTAGTGCACGGCCCTAGGGAGTTGAAAAACTGAAATATTGCAGCTGGAATCATCAAAATCGAACGATAATTGCCGGAGAAAATGCTGCAAATTATTACACAATGGTTTATTATTTTTCTGTATAGATCACTCGTCTGCGAAGCCACCAGCCATCCAACATGGAGAAAAACATCGATCGCATTTCAGTCAGCTAAAATTTGAACGGAGATTAGGCCTCTTTTGCGATACACACTCGTGTTGCTGATTTATCGTACTTCCAGCCCTTAAATTCTCGTAGGGAGCGAACGGTTTGTCCTACAGAGCTCCGCGTGGTCTCAAAAATTCTAAAAATTCTATAGAATCTTAAATTGAAGGAAAAACAATACCTTTATATCAACATTTTTTGAGTTAGGGCGTATTCAAAATTTCAAAATTCATTTTGGAACCCTTAGAACTGACCTACAACAACCAAAATCTTCGGGGCACAACTAGACCCCAAATGGAGCCTACATACCAAATTTCATCAAAATCGGTCAATGCTAAGTGGCAAAAGTGCCGCGTACGGCAGACGGACGGCCAAATTTTTATTCGATTTTTGGATTCTACGTAGCTTGAAACGTAAACCATCTAATTCTGAGGGGCTGTTAAAAATTTTTTTTCTTGGTCGATTCCAAAGGTTCATTATTGAAAATAATAAACCAAAATGGGACAAACCGTTAATTCAGTTAAGTTTTTCCCATAAAATGTGGCTAAACTTGAAAATTTTAAGGATTTTAGAAATTTATTAGTGCACGGCTATAGGGAATTGAGAAACTGAAATATTGCCGCTGGAATCGTCAAAATCGAACAATAATTGCCAATGAAATATGGGAAAAACTTGAAAAACTTGAATTCAGAAGTTTTCCCATTTTGGTTTATTATTTTCAATAATGAACCTTTGGAATCGACCAAGAAAAAAAAAATTTAACACCCCCTCAAAATTTCATGGTTTACGTTTCAAGGTACGTAGAATCCAAAAATCGAATAAAAATTTGGCCGTCCGTCCGCCGTCCGCGGCACTTTTGCCACTTAGCATTGACCGATTTTGATGAAATTTGGTATGTAGGCTCCATTTGGGGTCTAGTTGTGCCCCGAAGATTTTGGTTGATGTAGGTCACTTCTAAGGGTTCCAAAGTCCATTTTGAAATTTTGAAAACGCCCTAACTCAAAAAATTTTGATTTAAAGGTATTGTTTTTCCTTCAATTTAGGATTCTATAGAATTTTTAGAATTTTTTGAGACCACGCGGAGCTCTGTAGGACAAACCGTTCGCTCGCTACGAGAATTTGAGTGTTTTACACACGATAAATCAGAAACACGAGTGTGAATCGCAATAGAGGCCTAATCTCCGTTCAAATTTTAGCTGACCGAAATACGATCGATGTTTTTCTTCAAGTTGGATGGTTGGTGGCTTTGCAGACGAGTGATCTATAGAAAATTAATAAACCATTGTGTAATAATTTGCAGCGTTTTCTTTGGCAATTGTTGTTCGATTCTGATGATTCCAGCGGCAATATTTCAGTTTCTCAATGAGGAATTTCACCATGTCGGAATTCCCTATTTTTGACCCCAAAATCGGATTCAGCACCTCGAAAAACCTCCTAAGGCAAACTTTCAGCCTGAACTTCGTAATTTACGAATAAACAAAACAGTGTAGAAAATACGAATGAAAAAAAAAACCGGGAAAATGACGTCATCCTGGAATAAGTTCATTTATGGCCGCTTGAAGCGCTGAAATCGAGAAATCTATAGTCCCCAGATGCAAAATTTCACGAAACAGTAAAGTTCGAAATCGAAAAACTGAAGAAAAAACGCTGCAAATCATTGCTCAAAGGTTTATTACTTTCTGTATAGATCACCCTTCTGTATAGATCACTGGTTCTCCATCAATAGCACCTACCACCATCTGTATTCTCCATTGACCCGCCCTCTCAAATTTCAGCTTCCTGCGTTCAACAGAAGAGAAAATGGCCTTGGAGCTCACTCAGCTGATCGGTGACCACTCATGCGCCTTCAGCATTCTCCATTGACCCGCCCTCTCAAATTTCAGGTTCCTGCGTTCAACAGGAGAGAAAATGGCCTTGGAGCTCACTCAGCTGATCAGTTACCACTCAGGCGCCTTCAGCATTCTCCTTTGACCCTGCCTCTAAAATTTCAGCTTCCTGCGTTCAACAGGAGAGGAAATGGCCTTGGAGCTCACTCAACTGATCAGTGACCACTCAGGCGCCTTCAGCATTCTCCATTGACCCTGCCTCTCAAATTTCAGGTTCCTGCGTTCAACAGGAGAGAAAATGGCCTTGGAGCTCACTCAGCTGATCAGTGACCACTCAGGCGCCTTCTGTATTCTCCATTGACTTTTGATTATGGAAATTTGATTACTGGTTACGCAGAAGGCAAAACTGTATACAAATCAAAGAAATGAACAGCGATCGCATTTTAGTCAGAAAAAATTTCAACGGAGATTAGACCTCTTTTGCGATTCACACTCATGATTCTGTTTTATCGAAGGAAAACCTTCAAGTACTCGTAGGGACTGAACGGTTTGCCCTACAGAGCTCCGGGTGGTCTCAAAAATTTTTTAAAATTCAGTACTATTTAAAATTAGTGAAAAAACGATACCTTTATTTCGAGAGTTTTCGAGCTAGGGCACTCTTGAAAATTTCAACCCTTAATTTTCACCCCTTAGAAGTGACCTACATCAACCAAAAGCTTCGCGGCACAACTAGACCCCAAATGGAGCCCACATACCAAATTTCATCGAAATCGGTCCATGGTAACTAAGAACAGTGCCGCGTACGGCGTACGGCGGACGGACGGAAATTTTTTTATTCGATTTTCGGATTCTATGTACCTTGAAACGTAAAACATCAAATTTTGAGGGGGGGTTAAAAATTTTTTTTTCTTGCTCGATTCCAAAGGCTTATTATTGAAAATAATAAACCAAAAATGGAAAAAGCAAGATGGGGAAAATTAGGTTTCCTCTGTTTTTGTTTGATAACTTTTCTCTTAGAAAACACGATTTCGTCGTCCCAATGGGCAACACTGGGAGGAGACGGCGATCCGAACAGCCCAATCAGCGAGTGTTCCCGCTTCACGTCCGTTTTTCCGGTTAGTTTTGAAATCAAACATTTTGATTGTCTCCCAAAAATAACAGGAGACTTATTTTCCGGAATCAGCCCGATTTTCATCTATCCCACACCATTAACTATTCTGGAAAAATGCAAACAGAAATCGGTGAAATTCCTCATTCCCTAGAGCCGTGCACTAATGAATCTCTAAAATCCTTGAAAATTTCATATTTAGGTACACCTTTTTATGTTTTTGCGCCTTCGATTTCGGGAAGTACTAAAAACGAACAGCGACCGACTGAGACCCCTCTAAAAGTCCAAACTTGGCTAAACTGCTGCGGATGATGCGCATCTCGAGAGGGATGAATGAAGAAGTTATTTCAAACCCACAGGAAGAAACAATTGTGCATCGTTTTCAGCGTTAAATTTCATATGAAGATTGTTCGATTTAATTATTTTACTTTAACCCTGTACTTCGCAATATACCATACGCGTGTTCTGTTCAAATTTTAACATTATAGAAGCTCTTTCAGTCTCAACATGTTTTTGGAGGGCCAAGGGTACACTTAAGGGTAAAAGTTGAAACAAATTCCCATCAAAAAACTACGTACCAAAATTTGAGATAATTAGCTCGTTCCGTCTTTGATTAAGACTGCGTAATTGTATTGGTTTATATTCACGTTTACTCCTATATCTAATTAGTGCAGCAAGTGAGAAGGTGTAGTAATAGTAGTAATTATTCGTAGGTAATTTAGTAATTATAGTAGCGATTCGTACATTATTTCATTTTATGAATCCTTTTTTCTGGTTGAAATAGAAAGAAATACATTTTATTTAATAACAACTCTCATTTATCGCTGACTTGGCAGTGTAGGATATGTAGGCACATACTATACCATACGTACTGAAAATCTGTTCAAATTTCAACATTTTAGAAGCTTTTTCAATTTAACATGTTTTTGGAGGGCCTAAAGTATACTTTAGGGGGGAAAATTTGAAAGAATCCCCTTGGGGATACTTTTGCCAAGTACAGGGTTAAAACGGGAAATCATAGAAAAACTGCTAAGAATGAAAACTCATCGTTTGGTTAATCAGGAAATATTTGTGTTAATCTAATCTTACTAATTACAGGAAAACGATTCCAGCTACAACCCATTCTCCGCAAAGTGCCGATGCCTCTCATCGATAGAGACTCGTGCCAGGCAAAACTGAGGGAGACCAGGCTGAGTCAATACTTCAAACTCCTGCCGGGATTCATTTGCGCTGGAGGCGTCGCAGATGGAGACACCTGCAAGGTGAGTTTCAAATCCAACGGCACCTGCTCTAAGACGTCAAGTATTCCAGGCAATAGGAGTAGAGTAAGAAATCGATGAAATGTCCGACAAAACCTTTTTTTTGTGCAGAACCATTCGCCAAATTGTTGAACGATTGTGATAAAAATTTCGGAAAATGTGTTGGCCGGGGTGAAAAAAATTCATTTTTTCTATTAAATACAAAACAACCCGGGGTTTCGCTCCCGAGTCTACTGAGGTAGCGGAAGCTTTATTTTCACTTTTCAAGGTTGAAAAAAAGTTGTCCAAAATCGAAATTTCCTCTCGCGTTTTACGTTTCAGACTTTCTGAACAATTTTGGTTCTGTGTCTGTCTGTCATGAAATCCTTGCCACGGCCATAACTTCTACATTTCTCATCCGATTTCAATGAAATATTCAGGGATTATGTGGATTAGGTTTTGACGGTTCCCTATAAAAATCATCACCCCAGGAAGCTATGTGCCACACCCACTTGGCTTCGAACCTTCCCAAAGACCACCTCAAGCCGTCAGTCCTGTGAGTGTATTTTCGTAGATAGAAAGAATGCGGCTGGCTAATTTTTCAAAGGGTATACCTGCAAACATAGACGACTACCTGTTCCAAAATCTTAGGTAGCCTGGTGAGTCAGGCTGGGGAAAGGGCCGAGCCTCCATATCTCAGACCTCTGTAATTTGGGCATTGAGCAGCTCGAGTCATAATGAGTTAGAGAGCCCCTCCACCACAGAGTACTGGAGACAAGTTAATAAGTTGCCCTCCACTCTGCCAATTGTTAGGAGAGAATTCCATCTCGATGGTGAGTTCACTTGCCTTTCAGGTTTACTCTTTTGAAAGAAGCACCATCCTTTACTGGAAATAATGTTATGCAGGAAAATGGGAAATTTGGCGCCCTTTCTAACGGTGCCCTTATTTTTACATGTTTACGGTAAATTAAGATAGTTCTGGTAATTTTAGTGACATGTTCAAGAACCTGGTCTGTGAAAATCCATCCTTCTACTTCACCATTGGTCGGTAGTCAACTACCCTCGTCTCATTTTCCCTGGCTTGAGTGACAGGTAGAAGAAGGAGGATGTTTTTGGGACTGTAATACACAAGGTCACCTCACCAAACCATCCGCATTCTTTCCATCTGCAAACAGTATTAGTTACAGACCCCAAGAGCCATTGAGGATTGATCAGACTATAACTCAACAGTTTTGCTCCAACTACTCTATTTTCATCAGCAAGAACACAATTTTCTCTGACAATCATCATGAAAAAATTATGGTTTCAGGGAGACGGTGGCGGTCCTCTGTTCTGCCCTATGAAGAACGAGCCGAACCGCATGGCCGTCGTGGGAATCACAGCTTGGGGAATCGAGTGCGGCAAAGGAAATCCCACCGTCTTCGCTTCAGTCCCGGAGTACATGGGCTGGATCAGCCAACAGCTCAACAACGAGAAATTATACCAGGGGTAGTGCAATAATTACTATGAGAAATTTATGGCGACGAGAAGTTTCAGCAGTAGGCGGGAGACTCCACTGAAGGTACTCAGAGCCACCGTAATTGTAATGGAATAACTTATTCTCGTGGCTCAAGCAAGACAGTAGGACACTATTTGTTGATAAATTGTATAATTGATGAAAACTGTTCCATAATTGTGCCAACTCAGATTGAACAAGATTCAAAATTTCAGGAAAAGTGGTCTGAAATGGGCTTGGGAAGTCGTCTAAACCAACGTTTAGAACCAGTTCATCCTTTTAGGGCTTTTCTAAACATCGAGAGAACTTGTCCAAATCCGTATCCATTCAGATTGAACCAGTTCACTCACTTGAGTGAAATTTGTCTCTTAATTAACCTGTGTGTCCTCTGTGAGTAGTTAGGTCAAATATTGAGCAAAATGTGATACAAAATAGTACCTATAATACCTTTCCAGGTTGGACGAGTTTCCTCACTAGTGGGAAACCAGACGAAAAAAAGGATCATTTTTTGGATCAGGGTATTATAAATTGGTTTATATATAATCGGTTTGAGGAAGCAACACGTATAAGACCCATCTTTGTAAATAACTGCTAATTTATCTTGAAAAAAAATAATAATAATAATTACCTAATTTTACATCGTAATTTTCTGATGACTATGTGATCAGTTATTTCCCACGGAACCTACTTAAAATAGTTCATTATAAGATCTTATAATTGATAGAAGACGTATTTATAATCGTAGCTCTCTACCCAATCTGCTAATATTTTTCAGATGGACAAATTCTTGTACAGTACTTACAACAAATACAATTGTTTCTTCAATGAAAAGAATATTTTATTTGGAGGTGTCCTGTTTTTCCTGTGTCCTGTTTCCACAAGTTAAACTAGGTAACTATTTTAGCATTTCAAAACAAGGAGGGTGAGGTAGGCCTGGAGGTCAACCAACCCTCCCACACACAGCAGATGGCACGCCTACCCCCACTCGGCAAGGAGCACTTCTCCCACCCTCCGGCTGGAGGGGAGCAAACCAAGGGAGGCCAGCGGCGTCACCCCCTTCCTCAACCCTGTTAAGGGCCCCATTCACGTGTATGTCTGGAGTCGCCGCCGCGTCCCTCCAGGTACTCCCCGAAGCCACCACAGTAGTCCATTCACCTGGCTACCATAACTACCTGACTCCGCCAAATGGCAGACCTGCTAACAACCACCGCTTGCTCAGTTCCTTCTCTGAGTTCGCCTTCACTTTCTTCAGCTCTTTATTGAAAGAGCCTTTGGTGGATCGAACTTTTTTTTCACCCATCCCTGTCAACGCTGGGAAATTTGTTGTTGCAAAAATTCTGTAGCACGTCCCACAATCTGCTTCTTTCAATATTATTGGAATACTCAGCAGATCTCACCTTCCACACTGCAGGATGTGACCTATACACTTCAATACTCTGCAAGAAAGTCAGGGGCGAAAAATCCCTTATCTGCATCCATATTTTTGTATAGATTTGAATAAAATGAAAAATGACTCAAGTTCACGGACTGGGTTCAAAAGTTGACTAGAACTGAGGAAAACGGTAAGGCTGAATTCACACTGCCCGCGATGCGATGCGATGCGAAGCGAAGCGAATGGAGGCGCGAACTTCCAAGCGATGCGATGCGATGATGTGTTCACACTGCTAGCGATTACAGGCGAGCGAGTAGACCAGTCGAGTATTTGGTGTCCCGGAAAGATGTTCCCATTTAACTCTGTTAATTCCTTTTTATTAGAGTCTAGTACGTTGAAAATTGAAAGAAAGCGTAAAAGAAAGTGGGTTCATGAAGTGAATCAGCCAAGATGTGCGTTAGGTGAATATCACCATTTGTACCCTCAACTGCGAGAGGATGAAGAGCGGTTTTGGAGGTATTTCAGGATGAGCTCAAACACTTTTGACTATATTTTATCCCAGATTTCAAATGCACTGCAGAAGCAGGACACTAATTTCAGGATGGCCATACCGGCAGAAGAAAAGCTTATGGTCACAATTAGGTGAGTAAGAAATTTTTAATTATGAAGTTTAGTCAATGTATTTTTAAGAGCGGAAATGCAACAAGTTCAACAAAAAAAAACTCGGCGCATTGCGCCCTCAACCCTTTCTACACCCCCTAGTTGACTTATTTGCTACAGTGTGCTGCTGTTGTCACTAAAGTTGTCACTATTAATCTTGTTCATACTTGCTAAATAAATAAAAATTGAAATTAAATACTGAATTTTTTACCTTCAGCTACTTCATTCCAGGAGCGGCGGACGACGTCCCTGTTGTGGTAAAATCTGTTTTTCTGGTCCCACAGTGCTGGACGTTGTTGAACACCGTTTATCAACTTCTCGATGTCCATCGTGAATTTAATGTGAAATAAGTAATTCAAAAACAAGATAATTTACAATGCACAACAAACTGGAGAGCGCGAAATCTATTACTCGCACGAATCGCTCGCTTCAAATCGCAACGTTCCTTGCGATTGCGAGAGGCCACTCGCACGAAATCGCTCGCAACCGCCCTCTACCGCTCGCAGTGTGAACACCCGTCGCCTCCTCCCATTTAAAAACCTTACTCGCGCGGCTTTTTGTCTTTTTCGCGCGTAATCGCATCGCTTCGCTTCGCTCAAATCGCGGGCAGTGTGAAAGCAGCCTAAGGCTACATACTGTACTGGTGGAGGTGCGACCGGGCGTCGGCCTCACTTCAACCATTCACAGGGCTGCTGAGGATGAACCTGGGCGCAATTTTCGAGCATTTTTGATCACCTGCCGAGTGGCGGATGACCGCCAGACCTCAAGATTTTGTTAACCATTCAAAGGTAGTTATCCCCTTTGACGGTGGCTAGGGACGCGGCGGCGACTCTGGGCAAACTCGTGAATGGGGCCTTTTACAACCTTCATCCGCGTAAGTCCTGTATTATTTGGCAGCCCATCCCCCCCTCATTACGCTCATTGCTCTGTTTCACGCAACGCCTTGCTCCGCTATTTCTCAAAACTTTCAAAGTCTTTGAAAGTCAGAAAAGTAGAGTCTGAAGTGCCCACCCTACTCCCTTGCTCTCGACCCTCGCTTGAAATTGGCTAACCCCTGGAAGAGGAAACAACACGACGCAACCCCGGACCACGCCCTGGCACCATTTGGAGCAATGTAAGTGTTGTGCACAACCTTCTTATTATTGGCCAATAATATAAATGAACTGTAGGGGTTTCAAACAGTACAACTTAGCTTCATCTGTTGTAAAACCTTTAGACTTACTTTGCCTCGTTGCTTTGAAAGATCGCTGTTCACTTGTCTGCATAAATTCTGAAAACACATAACATTTGGTTAAAATTGAATGATACATTAATTTATCTGCGAAACATACTTACCTTGATAATTTCGAGTCAGGCAACAATTGGTTTTCTAGTACTAAAGTTACTGATGTGAGCCCCAACTAACTGACATACTCACACAGTGACGAGGCTAAGTGGGGCCGGCAGGAGTGGACTAGGACCATTCCCACTCCAGGACGGCCAGAATACCATCTCAAGCGTCCGCCACCAGAAGTGCTCCTTTCAACTACATCGTCATGCGCACAAACGACGCCCTGCCTGGATGCCTCGAGCAGGAGGGTGGAGGCTAACCTAAAGAAAGTACGTTGCAACGGTGTGGGGCGGCCATTACTGTCCTTGTCTTTGTCGCTCTCTTCACCTTCCTTGTACTCAAGCTAGAAACGCTTTTCAACCCCCTTTTGTGCAAGTAGTGCGAAAATCCCCCTTCAATTTTGATCAAACACCCAAGTCTATCACGCTGATAAGACCCCCCTGGGCATCCAGCCTGGACAACCCCCTTCAACTTCGCAGCACCATCACTGGATTTCCTACAGGCCCAGGTTCAAACTGTGTAGAAGTAAACTAGTCAACGATAAACTTAACGAACATTTCAGTCAGAGTCATTAAAGTAAAGTCAAAATTGTATAAAGTAATAGAAAAGTTGTGGAAGGTTGGATGGAGGAGAGGAAGTAGAGTAAAAACGCATTTTCTTTTGGTAAACCATTTATTGCAAAATTGCACCATTTCATCTCATGTTCTTGTCGAGTCATTTTACTACATAATTTTAATTAAAAGGTTCCTACTAGTTGTAACTCTGCATTTCATCTTTCATCTACCTGGTTTTCGTAACAGACAGGTTAAACGTGCGCAGCTATACTTTTCATGCGCCGATAGGTTTTTCATGCGCTTGCTATACAAACCGTGCGCAGCTACGTTTTTCGTGTGCTCAATAGTTCCCTTCAGGAAAAGTACATCAGTCCCTCAGACGTAGACACACTTGGTGATGTAAGAATAATTAGGCCCTTCAGGTTTTATTTGAACTTCAGAAAACTTCACTTACCTTCGAGCCGCTACAGTCACCAACCAGGTAATTATCTACACCTACCTAAATTTCAGTATCATTTCAAAATAGGTGTGGTCATTTCATTTACCTTAACTTATGTCAATATAAACTCTCAATTTATATTTGGTTGGTTTTAAAAGGGGCAAATAGGTAAAATCGTTCATACAGGCTCACAAATTGATACCAGTGGTAGGAATCAACCCATATCCCTGTTATCAACGAGTGAAGCCCACAGCTTACACTTACCTGTACTTATCTTGATCTTGTTGAAAGTCCAATCAACGTTGTTGCCCATTGCTCGTCTCACCAACATACTTACCTTTGAATTTGTATTTTGTTAATACCGTTGTCTTTTCAAGTTGAAGTTGTATTATATTTTCTGAAATTGAATTCCTTGTAGTTTTCACTTGGCTTCATCTGGTTCCCTCAATAAGTGTTAAAATATTCGCGATTAATTCAAATAACGCCACTCCACCATTAGGACTTTTAGTTACCTGCGCAACGCGCCTGCATTTTCTTTTATTTCTTTTGTTGCTAAGCAACGCGGTGGACCCCCTGGAATGGAATTTGGCACATCTGCCCACACGATCCAACACAACCATAATTTATGTTCTTGTTCTCGATTGTTTCTTCATAAATAAATGGCGTTACGACATACCTGCTTCACAATCAAGTTTATTTGGAAGAAATAAACGCTTCACACTCATTTCGAAGAAACAGGGATTGTTATGAATTATTATCACCCTAATTATTAGGAAATTTGATTACTGGTTGCTAAGGACATTGAACTGAGTACAACTCGAAGAAACAAACAACGATCACAATGTG
Source organism: Apolygus lucorum (assembly GCA_009739505.2). NCBI lineage: Eukaryota > Metazoa > Arthropoda > Insecta > Hemiptera > Miridae > Apolygus > Apolygus lucorum. Next base: position 4,775,979 of record CM019172.2, read on the forward strand.
ATGAGTTGTATCTAAATGTCATTTAGGTCAGCTAAAATTTGAACGGAGATTAGGCCCCATTGCAATTCACGCTCGTGTTTCAGATACATTGTAAGTCAGCTGTGACCGAACGAGCTACGGCATGTGTCTCTGGGGACGAGACTCGGACCGGTTGCAGGGGCCGTGAGTTCGGGACTTGCCTCGGGAGCGTATTTTCGGGCAAGTCGGTCGCAGTTCCCCCTCGTCCCAACCCAAGGCGGTGAGGCCAATGGGAAATCATCAGAACAAATTCTGATCTTCCCTTAGGAAGACAGCTGATGACGTCCGCAACGCCAGGAATGGCAGTCGGACGAAAATCCAACCTGAAATGGTTGTTTACTTTACTTTTGCTTCCGAGTCTACCAAGGTAGCGGAAGCTTTGTTTTCACTTTTCAAGCACGAAAAAAAAAGTTCTCCAAAATCAAAATTTTCACTCGCGTTTTGCGTTTTAGACCTTTCTGAACAATTTTGGTTCCGTGTCTGTCTGTCCGTGTGTCATCAATTCCTTGTAACGCGCATAACTATACAAAGTTATTGTCCAATTTCGATGAAATTTGCAGGGATTGTGCGGGTTGGTGTGTAGGCGGTCCCCTATGAAAATCATCATCCTCGGACTGATACAAGCGACTGCGCATGCGCAAACGTGAAATCTTTGTAACGGCCATAACTTCCACATTTTCCACTCGATTTCGATGAAATTTTCAGGGATGTTACAGATTAGTATCTAGATAATTCCCTATGAAAATCACCTCCTTCGGATTGATAGTAGCTACTGCGCATGCGCAAACGTGAATTTCCTTCTAACGGCCATAACTTCCACATTTTCCACTCGATTTCTATGAAATTTTCAGGGATTATGTGGATTAGGTTGCAGATGGTCCCTTATGAAAATCATCATCCTCGGACTGATAGAAGCGACTGCACATGCGCAAACGTGAATTCCTTGTAACGGCCATAACTTCTACATTTTCCATCCGATTTCAATGAAATGTTCAGGGATGTTACAGAGTAGTGTTTAGATGGTATCCTATGAAAATCGTAGAGAATTGTTTTTCATGGAGGGATTCATTCATAGAGGGATGGTCTCCTGTGAGAATCTCAAATCTTATTCATGACAAGGCTTCAATAGCTCAGAGGACAGAGTCTTGATTTGTGCTCCAGGGATCGCGGGTTCGAATCCCAGCCGAGGCTAAGAATTTTTTTGATCCAATCACATACATCTACTCACTTATTTTTTCATCCGAATTTGATGAAATTTTCTAGGATTGTCCAGATTAGCGTGTAGATGGTCCCCTATGAGGGTAGTAAAAGGTACTTAGAGATTGGTGTTTTGAGATTAACTACTATTCATCGGATCATCTATACAATCGGGTTATGGACACGAGGAAGCTATGTGCTACACCCACTTGGCAGACGTTTTTAGGACGTCCCACAGTAAGACTTGGGCGTCCTTATGCGATCGATCTGGGGTGAAGGAAGACAACACTCAACAGAAAAAAAAATAACCACACAGTAATCCGTTTTAGACCATTCTGAATCCAAATCCGCGAAAAAAACCATAGGTGTATGTCTGTGTGTGTGTGTGTGTGTATGTGTGTATGTGTGTGTGTAACAAAATCTTGTGTACTCTGCACAGGCCTTAGTTCTCAACCGATTTTCCTGGTTCTTTTTTTGTTCGTCGCGGAAAACTATCTAGTTGTGCACTACGTCGCCGGAATTTCGAATTTTGCCTTTTAAGGGGGGGAAAGGGGGGGTTAATGCTCGAAAAACGTGTGTTTTTGGGCATAATCTTGTGTACTCTGCCCAGGCCTTAGTTCTCAAACGATTTTCGTGGTTCTTTTTTCGTTTGACGCGTAATACTATCTAGTTGTGCACTACGGCGCCGGAATTTTGGATTTTGCTTTTTAAGAGGGGGAAAGGGGGGGTTAATGCTTTAAAAACGTGCGTTTGCGTGCATAATCTTGTAAACTCTGCCCAGGCCTCAATTTCCAACCGATTTGCGTGTTTCTTTTTTTGTTAGACTCAAATAACTTTCGAGTTGTACATGATTTTACCAGAGTACCAAAATTCGCAAGGGGAGGGGGTGAGTGGGGGGATAAAATTCACAAAATATCCGATTTTTCAATATTTTGGTTCCTTTACTACTTACTAATTGTACCCAAGCTTTGAAATTGAGGAAAAATTCTCATTATACCTCCGAATTTTCATGAATTATTTTCTGTACCACCATGGAACTAATAGTGGTGCCACCATGGTGCCATGATGCCATTAACCGCTTATTTCGTGGTTTTTTTTTTTGTGTTTCACCTTGAATACGGATGTGAACTTCGACGGACTGCCTACCAAAACTAACAGATGAAAGTTCAATGTTACGACGTATTTCCGCTTGCCAGACTGGCACCATTGTTGGCGTTGGGGAGGTGGTGGTGGTGGGGGGGGGGGGGTGTGAACTCGAATTCGCATGTTGGGTATCGTAGATCATGGATTTAAAAATGCTCTTCACATTCGAGGCTCCCATGCCGCTAGAAATGTTAAGGTGGATAATTGTGGGGGGGGGGGTCAGTATTTCTTGCCTAAAGTAATAAATAAATTACATCGAGTGAAACAGTTTCATTTCATCTAGAATACGGATGTGAACCTCGACGGACTACTTACTAGAACTAATAGATGAAAGATCAATGTTACGACGTATTTCCGCTTTGGTGCCAGACTGGCACCATTGTTGGCGTTGGGGAGGTGGGGGGGGAACTCGAATTCGCATGCTGGGTATCGTAGATCATGGATTTAAAAATGCTCTGCAGATTCGAGGCTCCCATGCCGCTAAAAATGTTATGGTGGATAAAGGTGAGGGGGGGGGTCACTATTTCTTGCCTAACGTAATGAATAAATTACATCGAGTGAAACAGTTTTATCGCTTACCAACTGGTTTAACTGATCTAATGCTTATCCAATGGGACGTCCCCTGGAATGCATGCATTACTAAACAATATGTTTTACTTTACTTACTTTCGATTACTGGTTGCTAAGGACGTTGATCTAAGTACAACTCGAAGAAACCAACAACGATCGCATTTTGGTCAGGAAAATTTGAACGAAGATTAGGCCTCTTACGATTCACACTCGTGTTTCTGATTTAGTGGAACCCTTAAGTTCTTATAGGGAAGTAATGATTTGTACTACAGAGTTCGGGGTGGTCTCAAAAAATTCTAAAAATTCAATACTATTTAAAATTGATGAAAAAACAATACCTTTATTTCGAGAGTTTTCGAGTTAGGGCACTCTTGAAAACTTCAACCCTTAGAAGTGACTGACACCAACCAAAAGCTTCGCGGCACAACTAGACCCCAAATGGAGCCCATATACCAAATTTCATCAAAATTGGTCCATGGGAACTAAGGAAAGTGCGGTGATTATCGAATTTTAATTACCTTGAAACGTAAACCAAAAAATTTCGAGGGGGGAGAGGGTATTTTTTTCTTGGTCGATTCCAAAAGTTAATTATTGCAAATAATGAACCTAAAACGGGTTTGAAAGCACGAAGAAAGTTCATGAATTGCTGGGAAAGAGTTCGACGCCCTTTCAAGCCTCGGATTTAAACCGATTCTTCCTCGCTAGACAGCTGCACTTTCAAGGGTAAAATTAATTTCCGTTTCTCTTCGAGATGGATGGCTCGACCGAATTCGAAATGCCGAGTACGCGTATGTTGGGTTTTCTGTGAGTAAGAACGCAGTTTAGCGGGAATAAAGAGTTTCTCTCGTTGGGAATCCCCCTCGTGTAGATGATAAAAAGAGATTGCTCGGAATTTCGCATCTCCACGCTAATGATCTGAGGCGTCACTCAAGGTAGGTAATAACTGGTCTTAGACTATTTCTGACGTCAGCTAGAGGGGTGAAATCACGCATTACAGCTCAAAAATCCTCTTCTTTCGGGAAACACACACACACACACACACACACAAAAAAACAGTTTCCGCCTTGAAATATTGTTATTATTTGTTTTCTTTTTTTCCTGTATTTATTGGCGTGGTTATACTCCCATGTCGCCAAAACACAGTTTACAACTAAAAAATTATTAAAAATAACAACAATTTGTTAATTAAAAAATATATATAAATATTATTTTTGTGTTCGAATTCATTCTCTAGTATGAGATAGCCTTCGAAAGTTAAAATTGAAATCTTTTTTGGCGTGCCTCACTGATGAATAATTTTTAATCGTGAGAAAATGCTAATTTTCCGAGTTATAACTGCGTTCATGATTGATCCTGGCGTTGATTTCTGTATTAGTTAGAAATGGGACTGTTTCGCTGAAAATATTTTGAGATACCACTCTACTCCAATCGTCCATAGCGTCTCAACTCTAAATAATACACTTCAAATCTGTCACTTCAGTCGTGAACACCGTAACAATTCGAGTTTTAATTGATTATTCGAAATCTTAGAAAAACGCGAGGTGCCCGTAAGGCACCTGAGTCACAACTGAAGTTATGACCCTAACTAGGGATGTCTCCAAAGTATCGATACTTAAAAGTATCGATACTTCTATTCTCTGATATGTATCGCAGTATCGATACTTTTTTTCCAGTATCGGGGGCGATACTTTTTTTCTCTCTCTCATTTTATCTGTTTCAACACCTACGACATGAAGGTACCTACTTGACAGTACCTCTATCTCTACGTAGATTGTTGGGAGACCAACCACTTTAACAAATTAAACAAAGATGATGTACCACCACCTCCAGCTCTCTATGATAACCTGCTGTCCTCCATCATCTAGGAAGGACCACCAAAATGTTAACCCAACCAAGTGCAATACGAAAACAAGTGCTTAAACAAAAATTGAATAAAAAACCTTTGGGCAATGATTTGCAGCGGTTTTTTACCTACCAATTTTTTTTTTACCTTTTTTTTTTTAACCTACCAACTATTGGTAGGTACTACCTACCACACCATACTGCCTTCGCACCTTCACAATCAAGTTTCTTAGAAAACTAAACGCTTCACACTCGATTCGAAAGTAGTCTTTTGAAGAAACTCTATTTTAAATGCTTGCATACGAGTCTGCAACACATTGGGACATTTTCATGTCAACCACTACACAACAAGGTAGTGAAGTAAGGTTGTTAGTTCATGTACCCAAGCATCAAAATAAGAAAACAGTTGATTGTTCTCTACCTACGCAACACAGTGAGTCTATTTTATTTATTTATTGGTCGCGTGAGCAAGTCTTGCTTAGTTTTCGTGACGATTTTTCAGTTTATGTGCCAAAGCAAATACATGAAAATGTCAAAAAGGAGTGATTTATTGTTTTGATCATTCCAAATTATTTATTATTCTCGCGATGGAGAGATGTCACAACGATAGAGAGAAACATAAACGATAATTTCACCCATTTTTTTAAAAGTATCTGAAAGTATCAGTACTTCAAAATATCGATACTTTTTGATACTTTCTAGATGTATCGATACGATATTATATCGATACTGTTGAAGTATCGGACACCCCTAACCCTAACGAAGAATGGTGGGGAGTTGAGGTGAGGCCTCAACAAGGGTTTTAACTGCTTCGTGTCATTCTCCCATTTCGTTGGAAATTGAGTTCCCATTTCCATGAAATGAAAATCAAGAATCCCCCCCCCCCCCCCCTTTGAATCCCTTTAAAATGGAAAAATAAAAATAAAATATTATAACTTGGTTCATAGAACTGCATTAGTAAGGAGATACATGATCATGGTTGAAATCATTATAGTGCAGGAATTAGGTGATGCGCGAGGGAATTAGTCAACATGTACAATTTAACTCGTAAAACGCCATTACTTCTTCAAACCAAAGAATAATAATTAGGTAGGTACACGTAAAATTTAGTAAATACCTGATAATAACTAGGTATAATAATAAGTTCGGATTATGTCATGAGAATGGTGCCCTCACATTCTTACGAATTCGAATTTGGACACATTCTTACGAATTAGATTTTGGAGGATTTTCAGAGGTGTACAAGTCTTGTAAATAAAAACCAACAATGGACCACTTATCACCCTTTGCAAACACTTCAATTAACGCAAAACTTACATGAATACATCTCTGCCGTGCTAAGCCAGAAAGTCGTATCTTGACCACCCAACTTTCGGGAAAACGACCTAATAGGTTTCGTGGCGAAATAATTCTTTCGCGGGATTCTTTTTCCTCCTTTTACCACAAGTATAGGTTTTTCTTAAAAGAAATTAGTAGCCGAATCGATTTCTGGAGTCAAAATTAAACATTTTTGTGTGTAAATTGTCAAAACATATTGTGACCGGAGAGTTCCACCCCTCCGAATCACGGTTAGGTCTTCATCATCTTCCTCCACTAAACGCGCGCGAGCAAGGTCCGCAGGGTCGCCGCCGATGACCGCACCAGCAGCCGAGGAGTTGCCTCCACCGCCACCAGTCGCGCCACCAGCAGCGCCCCCACTCCGCGCGCATGCGCGCCCTTGCCACTCGACTCCCTCCAGAATCGAGGCACCTCCCTGACGTCGCTCCCCTACCTCATTCCTTGAGTGACTCTCAAGTGTATGAGAGTGAAAGCCTGCCGAGACTGGGGCCCCCCGATACTTGCCTGTTCACCCTTGGGATCACCGACTGTCCACCTCCTGGATCCAACGACTCCGACTGCCTCCGACTTCCTCAACATTCAAGACTGCAAGACGACGACAGCACCTACCCTCCACGGACTATTGCAACTGGTAGGAGTGACTTTTTCTGTATATAAATTAGGGATAGTGATTTTCTTTCCTTCAAAGATTGCGAAGCAGGCGCTTAGAATACCTGAAAATAGATAGAGACTGAGAATGGCCCTTTCCTAAATCCCCCCCGTAATTTTAAGTATAATTTTCATTGTCCAAATTGATATTCTTTTCTTGTATTTTGTGATTGACGAAATTACCTCGTGGTGTCCACCTTCAGTGACCACCTTTGGTGACCACCTTCAGTGACCACCACGATACTTCTCTAGTAAGACTAAGTTCCTAAAAGTCGACTATATAGGTAGGAATCATACCTACAAATATCTATTTTGGTTGTTTGATATTTTTCCGTAAATACATTTCACGTACGGAAGTACTTATACCTTTTCTTTGACTACTCCCACTGACCAGGTACACAACACAAGTAAAGTAAACTCATGCTATTAACTTCATTTTATTCTTGCAAATATAACAGTAACGTAACTTCACTTGCTAGTAAATTCCTTTATCTAAATCATAACTTTCTAACTTAGTCTCCTGACTAAGTCCTACTACTTCAGTAGGTGGTGGCAGTACTACTCCCGAGAAGACACTCAGACAGCTACGGTAAGTAAGATCCGCATTCAGCTAAGTTAAATAATATCACAAGACTTGGTTAGGATTTATCATTAACTTCCTAACGTGCTCCCTTCCGAGGGTTCCCTATCAGAAAAATGGGTTACAAATTGGTTAGCAGCGGTGGAATTAAATTTTTGGATCGAACTTGTGTCGACATACCATCGCCACCAACGCCTCGACTGCTCTAAAATCAGTAGCTACCAGATTTTACCAAAAATTTTGCAAATTTCGAATAATAAATTCATTTGTCTTGTGCGGATCTTAGCTGTCTCTCTCTGTAAATTCAATAAATTCATTTTTGTAACAAAAGTGTTGTTGTGTCAGTGAGTTGTCCAAAGAAGTTCCCCTGGAACAAAAAGTACTTAGAATAAATTATATGTGAATGTGCATGTTATTGACATAAGGGTGCCAAACACACACATTTTACACATTTTACACGATTTTGACTCATTGCATATATTTTCTTTGTGCTGTACGGAACAGTACAGGTACCCTTCGCAAAGATTTGACTCGTAAATTTCAGTTGCGAATTGTGACCACCCCGGTGAAAGTTTGCTCACCGTGGTCGTTATTTTGCTTAATGTGGTCATATTTTGTGCCCACCCTGGTCTGAATTTTGGACCACCATCCGTCTGCTGTGGTCATATTTTTGCCCACCCTTGCAGGATTTTTCAGGTTTTTGAATTCCTAGAAATTTAGAGCGGCAGGAATCCTCCTGTGCATATAGCGAAATTTCCTTGCATACGGTAGATAGTTGGAAAGCCACACCCAGTTCGTAACTTGAAGCAAATATTTTCCAAAAGAAAGGTAGAATCACGTCCATTTTGTTGAGAATTTTTGTGCGAATAATTCCTCAGGTAACGACTCCCGACCTCAGGTCACGAACCTTTTGACCGTATTTGACCTCATCAAGACAAGGGTAGTTGAACCCTTGGGAAATCCCGATTCCGATTCCGACCCTTTTCAGCCCTCAGCTGTTGACCCTTTTTATACCTCTTTTAACCGTGAAGGAATAGAGGAGGTCATTTCCCTTTTTGTCCCATCCCTTTTTGCAAATCCCCTTAGTAACAAACAAGAAGTGGCTCTAGGACCCTTGGATAGCGGTTTTATCGTGTGGTACTTACCTTTTATTGCATATTTATTGATTTCTTGTGTATATAGCTTTAAATTTTGCTATTTGAATCATATTTTGCGATATATTTTGGTGGACCACCATTGACCACCTTGTTTCTTTGTGGTACTACCTAAGACCACCCGTGACCACCGTTATCAGAAAATTGAAGAGATTTTGCCCACCTTGGTTGCCCACCATAGTCCATTTTGCCCACCTTGTTTGCCCACCCCACGTTGTATTGTTTACAAATCCCTTATATCAACATTAACTTTTTGATATTGAAGTCCGTAGTCGTTGACCCCCAATCTTAACTTTTGGAATTGTTTGGTGGTCATAGACCACCTTGCCCACCTCTTGCCCACCTTCGTAACTTTTGCTCACCATATTTGCCCACCTTGTCTGACCACCCTCAAGGGACCGTGTCCTTAAGACCTGTCCAGGCCAATTTTATTTTTGCCTGACCACCATAGACCACCCTTGACCACCTTCCCCTAATTAAATATAGAATTTTGAATACAATTTAATTAAAGCACTACAAATTGGTGAAGGCAAAGAGCTTACCTATCGGTGGTAGTTTTTAAGTTCTTTCAACCATATTCCCAATACAATTTCAAATTGCCCACCCCCACTCTTGTCGGCCTACAATCGATCTCGCGGCGCGACGGAAACGTTCGAGTGTTCGTGTGTGTGAAGTGCAATTTTGAATACGTATTTGGAATCGAAACCTTCAGTTTCATTCCCTTTTTGAATTTTATTCATTCACTTTATGGAAGGACGGAAATCCTTTGATTTCAAAATGATGTCGGATGCTGATCGTGCCCTTGATGCTGTCGCGAAGGCCATGAATCGCCTCGAGCTGGCGCTCAGCGATAAACCAACTGAGCCCTTAGCCGAGCAGATTCCGCGGTCTGTGCTTATGGAAATCGACCCCTGGGATCCTGATGAAATTGAAGCCGTGTCCATCGGAACGCATTTCGATATTTTCGACGGAATCACGAAGGACCTGGCCGATAACCTACGAGTACAGCTACTACGGATCAAGCTCAGAGGAACTGCCAAGACCTTCCTACTCGACAATGGACATTTGCTTGAAGAAGAGAAGCCCTACCAAGGACTACGACGTGCCTTACTCCGTTGGTACGGACGTGACGACCCCGAGAAAGCTGCCGAGCGGCTTTGGACAATCCAAAAATCAGCGGGCGAAACTTTTCGACAATTCGCCGAACGTGTTCGACATACAGCCACGCAAGCTGCGCGTGCGGACGACATGCTCATGGATGCCACCCAGAAGCGGACATGGATAGCAGCACGGTCTGTTAAGGCCTTTTTGAAGGGTCTTCCTGGAACGTATGCGGGATATTTTGTCAACAATCCTCCCGCTTCTCTAGAAGAAGCCATGAAGAAGGCGGAACAATTAGAGGATGCTCTAGAACCTCGCAGTTCCGACCCTTGGAATGTTGCCCGTATCCAAGTGCAAGACAAACGCTGTTACCGGTGCCAAGAACTCGGACACATCGCATCCGGATGTCCCAACATCCCGAGACCTCCTAGTCCTGCGCCGATACGCCGAAAAGCTATGGGATTGCCACACAAACCCTGCCTGTTCTGCGGCGGCATGACACATTTTCCCGCGAGCTGTTTGAAAAACCCGAAGAATTACCCCTGCGAATTTTGCGGACTCTACGGACACAAGGATTCGGAGTGTCGCGTGAAGACCCGCCAATATTCAGACGAGCCAATGTGCGACTACTGCGGATACTATGGTCATCTGGAGGCAGAGTGCCCTCAGAAAACCGAATCCTACATGCAACACGAATCCAGTAAACGACCAGAACCCCGAAAGGTGTTAGCCCTTACGAGTACCTCGCATGAGCCGAACCCTCATCAGGCGGTCGCCCTAAGGACGGAACCGAAGAACGTCGAGACCCCTTCGACCTCTACTCCAATAGTAGAAGAGCCCGACGTCTGCTTACCAGCTGTTGACTCGCCGTTCAAGCAAACGATGCGGATCAAAGTCAACTTAAGTGGACACGACAGAGTGCTGATCGTCGACACTGGTGCCCAGATCTCCGTTCTGACGCATCCTGTTCCTGGTGTACCCATCGTGCCTACTCGGATTCAAGCTTGGGGAGCTGACGGCCAACCGATGCCTTTCCTAGGACAACAACGCCTAGAAGTTACGATTGGTCCTATCAAGTTGACGCATGCCTTTAGGATTTTCGCACGAGACCACTCAGGATTGGACTTACTTGGGTTAGACCTGCTTCGGAGAATTCCCGCGTCTATCCACCTGGATAGCTGCGAAGTTAGGATGATACACCCCAAGACCGGCCAATCCATAGTGATCAGCGATGTTATCACTGGATATCTCTCGCCTGCCAGACCTGTACCCATGCCGGATATCGCACAACCAATGCGCCCTCGCATTGCGCTCGTCGGTGGACCGCACGCCTTCGATTCTGCTCACCTCTTGAGACCTGTGAACGAGGAGGAACCCATCACGGATGATTGTCCCATACTCGACTCGTCAGAAGAGTTCCCGATTGAGGACCTGGATGATCCGGTCCCCGATCTGCTTTCGGTGCTGAACCAACAGCTCCAGCACCTACCAACAGAGGACGCCGATTACGTCACCCGTATTCTCAGTGAATACAAGAACTTGTTTCAGCGGCCTGACGCTCAGGGATGCTCAATGCAAGTGGTGCATCGCATCGAAACAGGTTCTCATCCACCGATTTACAAGAAGCCGTACACCGTGCCTCACGCTCTACAAACCATCGTTGAGGAGCAGCTCAACCAGATGCTGGAAGCAGAGGTGATTGAACATTCCACCAGCCCCTGGGGAGCGCCGGTAGTACTGGTGAAGAAAAAGACGCCACCCGGACAGAGCCAAAAGTACAGGTTCTGTACAGACTTCCGGGCACTCAACCACGCAACAAAGAGCGATGCCTACCCTTTGCCGAACCTGACAGAGACGCTTGAGTCTCTCGGAGGTAGCCGCTTCTTCACGACACTCGATCTCACGGCAGGCTATCACCAGATAGCGATAGCACCAGAGGACCGCGAGAAGACGTCTTTCACGACGCTGGGCCGGACGTTCCAATACCGCAAGATGGCCTTTGGACTCAAAAATGCGCCAGCAACTTTCCAACGACTGATGAACTGCGTCCTGGAGGGACTTGTGGGATCATCTTGTCTCGTATACCTCGATGATATCGTTGTTTTCGGACCGGATGTGGAAACCCACATGGTGCGGTTAAGACAAGTCCTGGAAAGACTGAACCACGCCGCGCTGAAGCTTAACCTTGCGAAGTGCACATTTTTGAGCACGCAGATTAACTATTTGGGACACATTGTGTCTGAAGAAGGTCTGCAGATGGAACCGTCAAAGATCGACTGTGTTCAGAAGTACCCAGTACCCACGGACGCCACGCAGGTACGAGCCTTCCTAGGTCTCGCTGGCTTTTATAGGCGGTTTGTAAGCAGGTTCTCAGAGATCACTGCTCCGCTAACCCAGCTCCTGCGTAAGGACGAGCCCTTTGTATGGACAGACGAACATCAGAAGGCCTTCGACCAGCTGAAGACGATCCTCCATACCAGCCCCGTCCTCGCCTATCCAGATTTTGAACTGCCGTTCATACTCTCAACCGACGCATCAGGCATAGCCTTAGGAGCTGTGCTCAGCCAAGAACATAATGGCGAGATCCACCCCATTGCCTACGCGAGTCGCAAGTTAAATTCCGCAGAGTCGCGATACTCGACGACTGAACGGGAGCTCCTGGCGGTAGTGTGGGCGGTCTCCCATTTTCAGCCATATTTACTAGGTCGACGTTTCCGGTTGGAGACCGACCATCGCGCCTTGACAGCCGCAATGAATCTGCGAGATCCAACGCACCGGATCAGCCGCTGGATCCTCCGTTTGTCGGAATACGATTTCGATCCTGTTTACCGACCCGGAAGCCAGCTGAAGAACGTTGACGCCCTGAGCAGAGTCATCATTGCGAGCATAAACACATTTCAGCTGACGAGAGAAATGCTCATCTCCTCGCAGCAAGTCGACCCCTGGATTCTGGAAGTCCAGAAGAACCCAGCAAGATGGTCTGCCCGTTTGGAGAATGGAGTTTGGATGGCCTCCAAGGTCGTAGATACCGGAGAATTATTGGTCCCCTTGATTCCCGGCTCCCTTCGCCATCAAATTCTGCAGGTCTGCCACGACAGTCCATGGGCAGGACATCCCGGCATAGACACAACAGACGCGACTGTCAGGAAATACGGAGTCTGGCCAAAGTTGACGTCGTACGTCAGAGACTACGTCAGATCCTGCGCCGTCTGCCAACGACGAAAGACACCAAATCGGCTGGACCCGCCGATCCAACAGCCAGAACTTCCATCGCATCCTGGAGAGATAGTGGGGATAGACCACGTTGGACCTCTCGCGACGACCAACGGTGTGAAGTACTTGCTTACGGTCGTCGACCACTTCAGCAAATACGCCGAGGCTTATGTCGTGCCAAACACAACAGCCCAGGTGGTGGTCAACGTCCTAACAAAGCAGTATTTCCCCACGCATGGAGTTCCGGAGAAACTGATTTCGGATCGTGGGACTGCTTTCACAGCCGCAGTAACTCAAGAACTATGCGCCGCTTGGGGGATTAAGAAGGTACAGACAACCGCGTACCACCCCCAAAGCAACGGAATATGTGAGCGCTTTCACAGAACCTTGGCCGACATCATTGCCAAGCTGTCACCCAAGACCAACCTGTGGCAAGAAGTACTGCCGATGGCCTTGGCCGTCTATCGCAGTGCCCCACATGGAAGCACAGGATATTCTCCCAATATGTTGCACTTGGGAAGGGAAATCCGCCTGCCTGTTGCCACCGCCTTGGATCTGGACTCTCCGTCTAGTCACGACAGAACGTTTGTACACGTTAAGAGAGCCCAGAAAGCAGCAGCAAAAGCCATACGGAAAGCCTGGATGAAGCGATCCCGAATCGCAAATGCACGTCGAACCCCTCGTTACTTCAGCGTAAACGACAGAGTATACCTGCGCCAGATGGTACCGCCTCCCGGAGTATCGTCCAAATTCTGGAGCCCTTGGGTTGGACCCATGAGGATTGTGAAACGTCTCTCAGAAGTGACATACGAGGTAGCAGATCCCACGGACCGCTGCCAGGTAGTACACCTGGGACGTCTCAAACCCGCATTCGAAAGAGGAGTTCCCGACGATGCCTGCGTCACCCCACCTGTTGCACCCATGGCCGACCAGCGACCGGAACCCGTACCCTGCAACATGGAGATTGACGATCTCATCCCCGACGATGAAGATGTATATCCTGTAGCCCGGTTTGTTGAAGTCCAACAACCCAGAAAATCCCCAGAACCTGAAGACCCAGTGAAGGAGAGTCCTCCTGCTGAAGTGCTGCCTGAAGAAGAATCCCAGAAGACTGCTGCAGTTGCACATCGCCAGCTGCGCCGGCTTCCCAAAAAGGATTACCAGCAACTGCACTCTGGACGACCCTCGAAGCACCCGAAACCTGAAACAAAAGAAAGGTTAAATAAGAAAGTAAAATTTCAAATGTAAATATTAACAACTTAAAAAAAAAAAGAAAAAAAAAACTTATTCATGATAAAGTAAAAAAAAGTAAGTAAAGTAAAGTAAGCAACCATTTCAGGTTGACTTTTCGTCCGACTGCCATTCTTGGCGTCGCGGACGTCATCAGCTGTCTCCCTAAGGGGAGATCAGAATTTGTTCTGATGATTTCGCTCATGGCTTCCCAAACATCACCGCCCTGGGTTGGAACGAGAGATTGCCGGTCGTCTAATAGACAGAAAACTTTCTGCGACGACCAGACTCGAACGCGCGTCCCCGCTAGACGGTTCTCATCTTATCACCGCAGTCCGGTACACTGTCCACTAGACCACCGACGCCCACCTTATTCATGATAATTTTTATGTGTAATTCATACTTACCAGTTGTTTGTCTCATTCCATGCCGACCCTTGATGTTTCGCGAACGCGCCCGCGAACGATCGTGGGCCGACATTTCCCCTGTTCCATTTTAAAATAGCACCGTGTCTGTCGAAAGAATTGGTCAAGTCGTTGAGGTTCGCTATATTTAGGCCCTTTACCATCTTAGGCCCAGTCCCAGTCGAGTCAGTCAAACCACATAACATGTTACACTTGGCAACCCAGTAGTAAATAACAAGCACACCTGTAGAAAGTAGCTAACAATGTCAGAATGTAGAAATGGAAAGTAGTGTAGAAAGTGTAGAAAGTAATGCCAGTGCTATAATAGGAAGGTGCGTGTGTTTTACAGACGGGGTGCAGTAATGTCGAAAGACTTGCGAGCCATGATAAAGGATGTGGAGAGGAGATTGGACGAGGAGGAGAGTCGTGACAGGAGCCCTGATGCAGAACCACCAGTGGAACCCCAGTTACCACCCCCCAGAGCGTTACCACCTAGAACTAAAACCCGACCGAAAGACCTCGATAAGGAGTGGACCGTCTTGGAAACCGGTGCAGAGATGATGTACGGTGCAGCAAACGAAAACGAGTTGGAGGAAGGCTGGCACAGACATGCTAGCGCTATGCGAGTCCTGCAGGAGAACATAAGAGGAACGCAGCCCCTCGAGAACCCCAGAGTCGATGCGGCGGAGATCGCGAGAGCCGTGGCCCAGCAACTGCAGCAACCCCAAGTCAACATACCCACGTCGGCGGACATTGCTAGAGAAGTGGTGGCCCTCATGAACGAGCAGCTGCCGCCCACCCAAGATCCCCAACAGTGGGCTGACAGGATTGCTGAGTTGATCGTCCAGAAGCAATCACCCGCCTACTCACCGATCCACGACTCAGGAGCCATAGCAAGAGCCATCCTGATCGAGCTGCGACAACATGTCAGTTGGCAACTACATGATGCCGAGCAGGATGCCAGCGCTCCAGCAACGTCTCACGAAAACCTAGCTACCAGCGCCCCAACCACGTCTCATGAACACCTAGCTGCCAGTGCCCCCTCGACGTCGCGTGAAAGTTTACCTGCCAGTGTCTCGTCAATGCCTCGTGAAGAGCTTGTCGCCACTGCGCCCACCACGTCCAGGAGTGAGCTGCCCCAAGCCGAAGGAACCATGTATGAATCCCAGTCTGAGGAGGAGGATAGACCAGTGGCCGAGCGACGCTGCATTGCCTGCGGAAGAAACAGGGACCACAACTCGCGCCTTTGGTGTGAGGCCTGTCGAGCCTTCCTGTGAAGAGCCAAGAAAGCTGCCACTGATGGACGACCCATAACCTGTAAGGACCCTCGCCATCGTCAGAACCCTGACAACGCTGCGTGTAGAGGTTGCCGAGCCAAGCACCTCCAAACCCTGGAAGCCGCAACCACCCAACCCACAGACGGAAGATGCGCCGCTGAGGACATCGGCTTTCAAAGGGGGGGGGGAGTGTGACCGGAGAGTTCCACCCCTCCGAATCATGGTTAGGTCTTCATCATCTTCCTCCACTAAACGCGCGCGAGCAAGGTCCGCAGGGTCGCCGCCGATGACCGCACCAGCAGCCGAGGAGTTGCCTCCACTGCCACCAGTCGCGCCACCAGCAGCGCCCCCACTCCGCGCGCATGCGCGCCCTCGCCACTCGACTCCCTCCAGAATCGAGGCACCTCCCTGACGTCGCTCCCCTACCTCATTCCTTGAGTGACTCTCAAGTGTATGAGAGTGAAAGCCTGCCGAGACTGGGGCCCCCCGATACTTGCCTGTTCACCCTTGGGATCACCGACTGTCCACCTCCTGGATCCAACGACTCCGACTGCCTCCGACTTCCTCAACATTCAAGACTGCAAGACGACGACAGCACCTACCCTCCACGGACTATTGCAACTGGTAGGAGTGACTTTTTCTGTATATAAATTAGGGATAGTGATTTTCTTTCCTTCAAAGATTGCGAAGCAGGCGCTTAGAATACCTGAAAATAGATAGAGACTGAGAATGGCCCTTTCCTAAATCCCCCCCGTAATTTTAAGTATAATTTTCATTGTCCAAATTGATATTCTTTTCTTGTATTTTGTGATTGACGAAATTACCTCGTGGTGTCCACCTTCAGTGACCACCTTTGGTGACCACCTTCAGTGACCACCACGATACTTCTCTAGTAAGACTAAGTTCCTAAAAGTCGACTATATAGGTAGGAATCATACCTACAAATATCTATTTTGGTTGTTTGATATTTTTCCGTAAATACATTTCACGTACGGAAGTACTTATACCTTTTCTTTGACTACTCCCACTGACCAGGTACACAACACAAGTAAAGTAAACTCATGCTATTAACTTCATTTTATTCTTGCAAATATAACAGTAACGTAACTTCACTTGCTAGTAAATTCCTTTATCTAAATCATAACTTTCTAACTTAGTCTCCTGACTAAGTCCTACTACTTCAGTAGGTGGTGGCAGTACTACTCCCGAGAAGACACTCAGACAGCTACGGTAAGTAAGATCCGCATTCAGCTAAGTTAAATAATATCACAAGACTTGGTTAGGATTTATCATTAACTTCCTAACGTGCTCCCTTCCGAGGGTTCCCTATCAGAAAAAGGGGTTACAATATTGTTTAGTAATGCATGCATTCCAGGGGACGTCCCATTGGATATAAGCGGTTTATGGCATCATGGCACCATGTCCTGGCACCATGGTGGCACCAATATTAGTTCCATGGTGGTACAGAGAATAATTCATGAAAATCCGGAGGTATAATGAGAATTTTTCCTCAATTTCAAAGCTTGGGGACAGTTAGTAAGCAGTAAAGGAACCGAAATATTGAAAAACCGGATATTTTGTGAATATTATCCCCCCACTCACCCCCTCCCCTTGCGAATTTTGGTACTCTGGTAAAATCATGTACAACTCGGAAGTTATTTAAGTCAAACAAAAAAAGAAACACGCAAATCGGTTGGCAATTGAGGCCTGGGCAGAGTTTACAAGATTATGCCCGCAAACGCACGTTTTTTAAGCATTAACCCCCCCTTTCCCCCTCTTAAAAAGCAAAATCCAAAATTCCGGCACCGTAGTGCACAACTAGATAGTATTCCGCGTCAAACGAAAAAAGAACCAGGAAAATCGTTTGAGAACTAAGGCCTGGGCAGAGTACACAAGATTATGCCTAAACATATTGCTAAGTAATGCATGCATTCCAGGGGACGTCCCATTGGATAAGCATTAGATCAGTTTAACCAGTTGTTAAGCGATAAAACTGTTTCACTCGATGTAATTTATTTATTACTTTAGGCAAGAAATACTGCCCCCCCCCATTATCCACCTTAACATTTCTAGCGGCGTGGGAGCCTCGAATCCGAAGAGCTATTTAAAATCCATGATCTACGATACCCAACATGCGAATTCGGGTCCCCCCCCCCCTCAACACCACCAACAATGGTGCCAGTCTGGCACCAAAGCGGAAATACGTCGTAACATTGAACTTTCATCTGTTAGTTTTGGTAGGCAGTCCGTCGAAGTTCACATCCGTATTCAAGGTGAAACATACAAAGAAAAACCACGAAATATGCGGTTTATGGCATCATGGCACCATGTCCTGGCACCGTGGTGGCACCACTATTAGTTCCATGGTGGTACAGAGAATAATTTATGGAAATCCGGAGGTACAATGAGAATTTTTCCTCAATTTCAAAGCTTGGGTACAATTAGTAATCAGTAAAGGAGCCAAAATATTGAAAAATCGGATATTTTGTGAATATTATCCCCCACTCACCCCCTCTCCTTGCGAATTTTGGTACTCTGGTAAAATCATGTACAACTCGGAAGTTATTTGAGTCAAACAAAAAAAGAAACACGCAAATCGGTTGGAAATTGAGGCCTGGGCAGAGTTTACAAGATTATGCACGCAAACGCACGTTTTTTAAGCATTAACCCCCCCTTCCCCCCTCTTAAAAAGCAAAATCCGAAATTCCGGCGCCGTAGTGCACAACTAGATAGTATTCCGCGTCAAACGAAAAAAGAACCACGAAAATCGTTTGAGAACTAAGGCCTGGGCAGAGTACACAAGATTATGCCCAAAAACGCACGTTTTTCGAGCATTAACCCCCCCTTTCCTTCCCTTAAAAGGCAAAATTCGAAATTCCGGCGACGTAGTGCACAACTAGATAGTTTTCCGCGACGAACAAAAAAAGAACCAGGTAAATCGGTTGAGAACTAAGGCCTGTGCAGAGTACACAAGATTTTGTTACACACACACACACACACACACACACACACACACATACACACACACACACACACACACAGAGACATACACCTATGGTTTTTTTCGCAGATTTGGATTCAGAATGGTCTAAAACGGATTACTGTGTGGTTATTTTTTTTTTCTGTTGAGTGTTGTCTTCCTTCACCCCAGATCGATCGCATAAGGACGCCCAAGTCTTACTGTGGGACGTCCTAAAAACGCACGTTTTTCGAGCATTAACCCCCCCCTTTCCACCCTTAAAAGGCAAAATTCGAAATTCCGGCGACGTAGTGCACAACTAGATGGTTTTCCGCGACGAACAAAAAAAGAACCAGGAAAATCGGTTGAGAACTAAGGCCTGTGCAGAGTACACAAGATTTTGTTACACACACACACACACACACACACACACACATACATACACCTATGGTTTTTTTCGCGGATTTGGATTCAGAATGGTCTAAAACGGATTACTGTGTGGTTATTTTTTTTTCTGTTGAGTGTTGTCCAACTTTACCCCAGATCGATCGCATAAGGACGCCCAAGTCTTACTGTGGGACGTCCTAAAAACGATGATACGAGATTACGCTCTCGTGAACCCGAAGTTACGACTATTCTGTTCATTTTAATTCTTAAAATATTAATTCATTTGAATTAACATTTTAATTCAAGAAACCATTTCACATTGATTATTTTGACAAAATGACTATGTCATCCTCCTTGGCTCAAAGTCAATCGTATTTCATATCTCTGTTCAGAGTGTAAGAAAAAACTGCTGAATCAATAAAAATAAACGTTTATTCACTTAGAGTATAAACGTAGTCACCACTAAATGTTGAGTTTTCAGAGGCAAAAAGTCGTATCATGCCGATTCAATGTAAGAAGTCGTATCGTCGAAATAGGCAGATTCCCGTATCAGTGTCAAGATACGATACGTTTTCTTCTTCTGAATGAGGAATTTCACCGATTTCTGTTTGCATTTTTCCTGAATAGTTAATGGTGTGGGATAGATGAAAATCGGGCTGATTTCGGAAAATAAATCTCCTGTTATTTTTGGGAGACAATCAAAATTTTTGATTTCAAAACTAACCGGGAAAACCGACGTGGAGCGGGAACGCTCGCTGATGGGCTGTTCGGATCGCCGTCTCCTCCCAGTGTTGCCCATTGGGACGATGAAATCGTGTTTTCTAAGAGAAAAGTTATCAAACAAAAACAGAGGAAACCTAATTTTCCCCATCTCGCTTTTTCTATTTTTTTCTTCAGTTTTTCGATTTCGAACTTTACAGTTTCTTGAAATTTTGCATCTGGGGACTATGGATTTCTCGATCTCAGCGCTTCAAGCGGCCATAAATGAACTATTCCAGGGTGACGTCATTTTCCCGGTTTTTTTAAACATTCGTATTTTCTACACTGTTTTGTTTATTCGTAAATTAGGAAGTTCGGGCTGAAAGTTTGCCTTAGGGGGTTTTTAGAGGTGCTGAATCCGATTTTGGGGTCAAAAATAGGAAATTCCGACATGGTGAAATTCCTCATTGTTCTGATACGACTAGTTTCTTAGCAATATCAAGTTAACACGCCTTAACGCGAAAGTCGGGAGGCTTGTTTGAGGCATTTCTAATAGAGATACGAACCTAAAACTCCGAAAATCGATAGAAATACGACCCCCAAAACCCCCGGGTACCAATAACTCAATTTGGTCAAATTTTCACGTTACGACTTTCTGGCTTCTTCTTTCTAGATTCTCACCTGAGTCAAAATACTCATGAATGAGGTAATAAGGTCTTTGACTTGACGAATGGTGTCTTGCGTGCACCACATTTTCACAAGAACTGAGAGAGGAGGAAGGTAATGTACAACAGGTTACCCTAGGATTGGCGAGATCTTTGTCAATACTGCTACTTCAAAACGTTCAAAAGATACTTTGGGAAGAGCTGGCGCCATGTTCTAAAAAGGTAAGGGAATAAGGCAAACCCCCATGGACACAGGTGTATCATGCTGCACATTATTTTGTAGACATTTTGGGGCGCACCCTATCGTACTCATCATTAGTTGAGAACATAAGAAAGCCACCAAAACAAGAAGAAAGCACCACAAGCAGTAATAGTGGTTTTATTCATCATCAAAATGTGCAACTCTGGTCGACGGACAGGTGAGGGAATAAGGTTTTGACGTTTTGAACCTAATTGTAGGTGTGATTGCAAGGGGCTATCCACTCAAAATTTGACTGAAAACCGAGAGAGTAGTCACTCACTACCAAAAATGCACGCAAAAATTATCACAGTAGCCATTATTGTTCAAAAACATGAAATCCGACGAATGGGGTATTTCGGTGGGTCGGGAATTCAGGTTTTAGACCTCAAATTTGGATTCAGCACCCTTGAAAACCTAAATACTCCAACTTTTAGCCCAATGGTACTATAACATGTGGTAGAAAAATTAATGAGTGAGGTGCAGATTGTCCATTATGAAATCTACATTCAGATCAATGGTAGCCACAGCGCATACGACAACGTTAAATCTTTTATAAGTAAATTCTACAGTCTTAAACTGATTTCATAGATTTCAGAGATATGTGTATTCAAACTGATTTTCAGAGATGTATGGTTGAAAGTCTGGATGTTTCCTAATGAATTTCACGTGATCATCAAATTTGGGAGGCACTGGTTAGTGCGTTTGTGATCTTCGATCGGATTAACCTATTATCCATTCACTCGTGTTATGGATACTAGGAAGCTAAGTGCCACACACCTGGCAGACATTTCTTCTTCCAAAGATCTCACGTGGACCTTGATTGCTCACAAACCTGACGAGGACAGCCTTCAACTCGAGTAGCTGGAAATTGACTGATGGCGAGTGAGAATGATTCACCAACCAAGGAGGCCACGGAGAAGGAACACGGATCTCGACGAAAGAAAACCGTCTTTTGTTCGCACAGGAGAGTGCAAGGTCGTGTTTGGTGCTTCGCAAACCTTAAGTGAGTCGGTAGGTAACTTCGTCAAATTACACAGGTCTAAGTAGTGAACCTTGTACCAGAGCCTTGGTCCACTTTACCAACAAAACACTGCAAATTATTACACCAAGGTTCATCATTTTTCTGTATAGATCATTCACCTGCGAAGAACACAGCTTTGCCATTGCCACTACCTTCCAACCATGCTTCTTCACACTCAATTCGAAGAGTTGTGGGTGCCTTAATTAGGAAATTCGATTACTGGTTGCTGAGTACAACTCAGAGAAACCAACAACGATCGCATCTTGGTCAGGAAAATTTGAACGGAGATTAGGCCTCTTACGGTTCACACTCGTGTTTCTGATTTAGTCAAACCCTTAAGTTCTTATAGGGAAGTAACGATTTGTCCTACAGAGCTCTGGGTGGTTTCATTCGATTCTAAAAATTGATACTATTTTAAATTTATGAAAAAACAATAACTTTCTATCGAAAGTTTTTGATCTAGGACGTTTGAAAAATTCAGCCCTTATTTTTCAAACCTTGGAAGTGACTGACATCAACCGAAAGTTTCGGGGCACAACCAGACCCCAAATGGAGCCCATTTAACAAAGTTCATCAACATCGGTCCATGGGAACTGAGGGGTAAACAAAAAAACTTGTTTTAGGAACTGAAAACCATTAATCATTCTAAATGGGGTTGGGTATCGACCATCAAATAATCGTTAAATGAAGTAAATTCCATCTGGACCAATTTGTTGAATTAAATCAAGAATTATACTCTTGCCTTTATTTAAAGAGCTCTGGGATTTTTGAAGGCCCCGAAGGTTCGGCATCGCTGCAAGAATCCGAGCCCCAGCGGAAGGTCGAGGTATACCTGCGCGACCCCTCCGCCCGTGAAGCCCCCCAACCCCCCAACAGTTTACCCTCTTCTGCAAATGCACACTTGATTCACAAATTATTTCGATCATCCCATCACCAAAATCGTGATCAGCGAGAAAAATTGAACATATCGAGTATAAACTCGAGGCAGGTACGATTAAAACTCAGCAGCCCTCTCCCGGCCAATCCACCCAAACCAATTACGCCCTCTTCGCCGAATTACAGGAAATTTGGACTCATTTTCATCAGAATAATTAGTACGTTACGAATTTAAATTACAAAAAATGTTCACCGAACGATAAATAATTAAATTGTATGTTGATAGAAGAGGAAGAAGGAAGAGGGATGATGGGTTTTGACCGCGAAGGGTTGTGAGTTGAGACCCCAAGATGAGCACCTTGCAACGTTGCCACCTCTTGGCAGGGAAGGGGTTTTGGAAACCGCGGTCCAGAGCTCTTAAAATAAAGGCAAGAGTATAATCCTGACCTTTAAAAACGTTTATTTCAAGAAAAAGTTGGTAAAATTGCACAAATTATCTACTCTACAAGCAGATTACTAGTGAATGGATATGATCACCACGAGCTCACCTTTCAGATAAGGTTATAGTGTGACGTCATCAATCAGCAATCACGTCACCACTCATCTGATGTTGCAAACTAGCGGTCATGTATTTCATTTCGATGGTGTACGATTGGAAGATGAGTTACAAAAAAGAATCTTGTCGGAAGTAGAAAAAAACAGACATTTAAAAATCATCTTTTAAGTACTTTTATTGTACAAAAATAAGTTCAGGTTCTTTCTTTATCTTAAATTGAATTAAGTTTTAAATAACTTACTACCCTCACAACAATACAACAAACAACATATTTAACAATAATTGTGAGGAACAATTATCGTCCCTCACCAATACGAAGTAAATGACAACCAACAAATTTCTCCACCAACAATATAAATATTTAATTTATTAATAAAATTGAATGCCGCCATGAATCGTTCTATCAAATCTATTATAATAAAAACAAACGTACGAATTAATTAATTAACGAAGATTTGTGGCACCAAAGTGGATTCAGAGCACACTCCAAACGAGTGATTAATGTTTAAAAAATTATGAAAAGCAATGTTTCAATTTAATATGTAAATGAATGGGGATTTTCTTGACTTCATTCCTGAGTAGCATTTTGTGCTCTACACTTTCGAGTAGAGTGTGTTGTGAACTACACAGGAATCTTGTCCTCTCACTGTTCGATTGACAACCAGAGGGTTGTCGATAGTTCTCCACAAATAAAAGAGATTGGAAACTACAAAACAACAAAGGACTTTTATTGTCAAGGAAACCCCCAATTTGAACAAATAAAATGTGGATAAAAAAAGTCTATAACCACAACATATTAAGTATGTAATATGTAGAGAAATAGTTTTTATAAGCTTGATAATAGTAATATTATCAATAGGTAATATAATAATAATATATGATAATAGTAATATTAATAGTTTAAAGTTTTTTTATTAACCCATTTCCGGCCATTGATGCATTTTTGCATCGCCATAATAATAATTTTCTTAAATATTGAAAAAGTGGAAAATCTTTGTAGACGAATTGTTTCTCGTTGATGCTGTTCCTAAACTTTTCAAAGAAAAATGTCTTTGACATTCGGGAGCTCAATGCGATTTGGGAAATTTTTTTTTGAAAAGGAGGCCTTCTGGCCGAAAGCGTGATTATGGTGGCTCAAATTTGGTCCTGGGAGAGTGAGCGTTCTAGGCCACGAGTCAAAACAGATTCCGGTTCATAAAAATAGAGTTTTTTTTTATTTTTGACAATGAATTGGATAAATCATATCTATTTGGAAAACTGAGACCTCTAAAATCCTATTAAAATGTAAAATTCATGAAATTTGGAGCATTTTTGCTCTCGATTGGTGAGCAAATAATGATATCTTATTTCGGTCGGCATTCTGTAAAATAGTTCATCCTCCTCCCACCATTACTCTGTTATTTCAATCCTCGGCCTGAAATGGGTTAAAACATTGTGTAATAATTTGTAGCGTTTCATACATTAAGTACCTATCTAACAATGGGGTTTGCGCAGGATTTTTTTTTTTTTTTAGATTTTCAATCGAAAGTAGACCTCATTCTGAGAATTTTGGAACCAGCCGTTCTCTTTTTGGATAGGTAGATCTTTCAAAGTTTCGAATCAAAATGACGTCACGAGTCCTTCCCGACTAGCCCTTCCCGCCCACTGTGACGTCATAATAATTCGAAACTTTGAAAAATCATTAAAAAAAGTCTTCTCACTCTAGAAGGTCGCGGTTGGTGTCAAAATTCTCAGAATGAGATCTAGTTTAGATTAAGAATAACAATAAACAACTTTTCCGACCCCTTCGCACACCCTATTATTGTCAGCTATCAATCAAACGTTAAAAACTAACAATTTTCGAAAAGGAAAAAACCAGGTTTTTACGAGTTACCAACTCCCGCTGAAAAGACCTGCTGCTAGCTTCTTGCCTCATTCATTTCTTTTGTACCTTTAAACTATTATTTTATCGCATTTGCATTGATTTTATAAATAACCAGGACATTTAATTCATTCATCGCCGTTAAAAAATCATCATGAAATCGCAGGACCCTCCACCAATATTTCGAAAAACACATCAACAGGTCAGTTAACTCGAGAACAGGAGGTTAAGAGTTAACATAACAATAAAATGCTGTGTATAAATTACGAGTATTTAAGGCTTTTTATAAAATCAAGTACGTTTTTGTGCAAATAGCAAGTTGAAAATTCATAATTATTGTTTGGAAAATTTATGTTTTCACAAAGTGGTTCTTATGGCGCACTTTGTTGCAATAATTCTAACGGTTTTATCGAGGAACAAAAAGTTAGTTTATTTAATACGATTCTATCGTCAATTGATTTTATCAATAAACAATATGAGGATTTAAAATACCTTTCATAGGATCGAGAATTGATCTCAATATTTTTTGAAAAACATAAAATCGCGGTGTACAAAACCTCCACCAATATTTGTGAATATAATTATATAATCTGCTTCTCGAGGGCATCAGCGACGTCGACGGACGTTCACTTTACACGGGCAGCACGGTTCGGACGAGCTGGACGAATCGGACGAGCTGGACGAATCGAACGAGCTGGACGAATCGGACGAATCATCGCTGCTGCAAGAGAAGTCTGTGGAGCTGCAATCGGAATCGGAAGTCGAGGCATCGGAATCGCAGTTACACTGACGGCCCTTGTGATTTTGAGGCTTTCCGCCTTTCGGTTTTGGTTTGCAAGTGTCTGAAATTGAAGACAGAATTAAAACCTCGTCGTTATGAACCTCGATAAATGGAAAATTCTGTTAAATAATGAGGGGAATTTTTGAAAATTTCAACCCCAACCACCAGCCAAATGGAAATGATGGGTTGAAATTGTCAAAAATGCAAAATGTAGGTTGGTTAGGTTAGTAACCTATGGTTGGAAGGTAAAAAACAAAAACTAAATATATACTGACAATGGCAAAGCTGTTATCTTTGCAGAAGAGTGATCTATACAGGAAAATAACAGACCTTTGTGAAATAATTTGCAACATTTTCGTTTAGGGGCCAAAGTAAAGACAAATATTATTTAACTCATAAATATTATTTAACAAAAACTTCGTATTTGTGCAAGTTAAAACATTTTGTGCCCTCAACATCAAAATGGGGTTTCCAATTTTTATTAGTATTATTGAAATGATTGGGATTGATTAGCTTTCAAATTTTCGTACGATTTGAGTTATAATCGGTTTCTTTTAAAATGGCGTAAGTCCTTGTAACCAAAATCAAATCAAGAAAAACTTCCTGTATGCCGCTATTGATAAAATTGTGAAAAAAAAACTTTTTCCTGTCTCAGCAATCAATTTGACGCGTTTCACGTATTTTTCCAGATTTTTATCCCTCACCTAGGGGCTCCAAATTCGCTAATCTATCCCATGGACTTACGCCCTTTTGAAAATTATCCAAAAGTAAAATGCTTGCATACGAGTCTACAACACATTGGGACATTTTCATGTCAACCACTACACAACAAGGTAGTGAAGTAAGGTTGTTAGTAACTAACTGTTCATGTACCCAAGCATGTTAGTTAGTACCTGTTCATGTACCCAACTGTACTAACTATACTAACAGTACTAACCCAAATGTACTAACTATACTAACTGTTAGTATACTAACTATACTAACTGTACTAACCCAAATGTACTAACTGTTCATGTACCCAAGCACTAACTGTTCATGTAGTTCATGTAACTAAGTAAGTAACATGAACTGTTCATGTACCCAAGCATCAAAATAAGAAAACAGTTGATTGTTCTCTACGCAACACAGTGAGTCTATTTTATTTATTAGTCGCGTGAGCATGACTTGCTTAGTTTTTCAGTTTATGTGCCAAAGCAAAGACATGAAAATGTCAAAACGTCTGCCAAGTGGGTGTGGCACATAGCTTCCTCGTATCCATAACCCGATTATATAGATGATCCGATGCATAGTAGTTAATCTCAAAACACCAATCTCTAAGTACCTTTCACTACCCTCATAGGGGAACCATCTACACGCTAATCTGGACAATCCTAGAAAATTTCATCAAATTCGGATGAAAAATGTAAGTGTTATGGCTGTTACAAGGAATTTACGTTTGCGCATGCACAGTAGCTACTATCAGTCCGAAGGTGATGATTTTCATAGGGGACCGTCTACACACCAACCCGCACAATCCCTGAAAATTTCATAGAAATCGGACATTAACTTCGTATAGTTATGCCCGTTACAAGGACAGACTGACAGACACGGAACCAAAATTGTTCAGAAAGGTCTAAAACGCAAAACGCGAGTGAAAATTTTGATTTTGGAGAACTTTTTTTTTCGTCCTTGAAAAGTGAAAACAAAGCTTCCGCTACCTTGGTAGACTCGGAAGCAAAATGTAACTCAATATTGACATTATCTTGTACTTTTGTCGTATTCTCCCCGCCTGAATTACTTGAATGGTTGACGAACTGTCCCAACACAGCTCAGTGCACGGTTGAACAGAACAGATTACCTTCTCAACGAACGGAGAACGACAAACAAATAACTGAATACAATTATTATCTACGTACCGTATTGCAGAATCCGTCGTAACCAGCAAGCAGAGTTGTTAAAATAAGAATTCCAATTCCCATTGCCAATTCCAATTACTTTAGGAACAAAGTAATTGCCATTACCATTACCCATTCCTGTAATGGGAATGGAATTTTCAATTACTTTTTCCAATTCCTTGTAATGGTAATGGTTTTTCCAATTCCCCATTACTCGTAGTTGGAAAAGAAATGGGTCCTTCCAATTACCCATTACAGGAAGAGTAATGGATAATGGGAACCCATTCCCCATTACCACCATTCAATCAGTAAGTTGACCATCCTCCAATTCATAGGGGACCATTCCCAAATTCCTTGGGGACCACCCTCCCAATTCATAGGGGACCATTACAAAATTCCTTGGGGACCACCCTCCCAATTTATAGGGGACCATCCCACCATCCAAATCGTTGGGGACCATCCTTCAATTTATTGGGGACCACACTCTCGAACCATAGGTATGACAGTCCCCTATGATTCAGGAGGGTGGTCCCCTATGAATTGTAGGATGGTCCCCAACGAATTGGAAGTTGGGACGGTCCCCTATGAATTGGGAGGGTGGTCCCCAAGGAATTTTGTAATGGTCCCCTATGAATTGGGAGGGTGGTCCCCAAGGAATTGGAGGATGGTCAACTGGTAATGGCAACCCCAGTTATAGGTTTTATGTTTACATAATCATAATCACTTCAATCATTTCATTGCTAATAAGAAAAGTAATTTTGAAAAGTAATCATTACTTTACAACTCTGCCAGCGAGAGAGTACCCTCGACGGCCTGAAGATGATGTCCTTACATCGAAAGCGCTCGCCTCCTGTACTCGACTTGCTGGTTACGACGGATTCTCCAATACGGTACGTAGATAATAATTGTATTATTATAACTAGCGGAACTAACCCCATTCATTTCATACCAAGTAACTGAATGTTTGAATTTGACACTGATACCGAATGATAACGATAACGGAAAGATTCTATAACGTAATATGTAGGGCTAGGATCCGAGAATTTTTGCATATTTTTTTCCTGCATAGTACATACTGAAAGAAGCCTTTTGGTGGTATTTTCACCTCTCTAGGACCAACATAATTTAAATTTACCGAGCATATAAATGCACATTCTTGAGGTTTTCGTGTAAATAGCTTGTTTTTGTTCGAATTCCCCTACCGAATTCGTGCCCTGACCATCCATAAAGTTCGAAAACAAGAATGTCTGGTGTGAATAATAGAACCGCAGGTAGTTAACCTTTAGTGGGGTCATTCCCACACCCTAATTGACCTCTTCCGGATTAGAATGCGACTCCGAAGATGTGCGAGGGAAGACACAGACTCGTTTTCCACAAATGGAAAAATTCTTTTCTGCAAAATGTACGAAAAAGAGGTCAGTTCCTTTTGATTTTGACTTTTCCACATGTACCTTCTTAAATATTTACGGGTCAAACTGTTGAAATTTCAATTTAGTCGTATCTGTAGCATACGGTACCTACCTACTAGGTAATTAGAGATAAGTCTAAGAATTCGGAGAGTAGACACTGTAGATCCTCAGATTTTACATTTCCAACCACCTTCCTTTCCACAGTTTTTAACGGTGTTTTCCGAGCATATTCTGCATATTTAACCGCATATAATGGGTTTTTGGAGCATATCTATTGAGCATATAATGGGTTTTTCGAACATATCTATCGAGCATAAAACATATCTGGAGATTTTATCAAGCATATCGATCCCAGCCCTAGTAATATGCAATCACATTGACATAATTGATAGTGATAAAACATGGGTTCTAAACCATCGATGCCGAAAACATCGACTATCGAATGCAAATCATCGATAGTTCGATATTATCACCCATCGATGCTCATCGCTAGTGAGTCATCAACTCTAGGCCCCCTATTTGGTTTTTCGATTATCCATTATAACTTGGTCGAAGAAAACATAATTTACGTCAATTTTGGTTTATTATTTTCAATAATGAACCTTTGGAATCGACGAAGAAATTTTTTTTTTTTAACTCCCCCTCAAAATTTGTAGGTTTACGTTTCAATTTACGTAGAATCCAAAAATCGAATAAAAATTTACGTAGAATCCAAAAATCGAATAAAAATTTGGCCGTCCGTCCGCCGTACGCGGCACTATTCTTAGCAACACTGGACCGATTTGGTTTGATGTAGGTCACTTCTAAGGGTCAAAAAATGAATTTTGAAATTTTCCCTAACAAAAACAATGGCCCTTACTCGAAAAATTTTGATATAAAGGTATTGTTTTTCCATCAATTTAAGATTCTATAGAATTTTTAGAATTTTTTGAGACCACGCAGAGCTCTGTAGGACAAACCGTTCGCTCCCTACGAGAATTGAAGGATTGGACATGAGAAAAATCAGAAACACGAGTGTGAATCGCAAAAGAGGCCTAATCTCCGTTCAAATTAAAGCTGACCGAAATGCGATCGATGTTTTTCTTCATGTTGGATGGTTGGTGGCTTTGCAGACGAGTGATCAATATAGAAAAATAATAAACCATTGTGTAATTATTTGCAGCGTTTTTTACCACACTCTCGTCATTAGAAGCAATTATAATAATTACTAGATTAATACGGAAGAAAGTACCTTTCGGCTTCAATATCTCACTCAATCTCTTCACATTTGGAGGTAGCTTCAAGGGTCCTTTTTTCTGCCCGTTGAAAACCAAATTTTCTTTGTTCGCCTCGAACTTTTTAGAAACCTGTTTCACAATCTTCGGAGGCATTTCTTCAGTTGGGATCTGGTTCCACGCCGGTCGAATGAAAAGCGCTATTTCTGTTTGACAGATTCAAGCCTGAGCGGGAAAAAACATAATATCACCATTTTAGTGAGAGATCGTCAGAGTTGACTAAGTTGAACCAAGTTTAAAAGAAATCTCATAACTAGGAAATGGAGAAATTTTTTTTATATTGAATTCTAGTTTTTGAATAGGTAAACTACAATGATATTTATTGAGGACCATCCTCTAGAAATTAAGTAGGTACCTACTCTATTCTGTATTTGAAAATGAACATGTGCTCTATACAAGCCAAGGTTTTGGATACACTCTATATCTGCTAAAGCCCTTAAAACTGAGGATCTGAACCAAGCAAGGATCGCTAAGGGCGGAATTCATAGACAAGGCTTGAATGTGAGTGAGCACTCAATTATCTGAGTTGAAGGTCGGCCTCGACTCAACAGTCCGAATTCATAGTTGATTGAGACGGCCCACTTAATCAACGAAAATTCTAACTAATAATGTAATAAGTTGGAATTGAAAAAAGTTAGAAAATGAAAATGTACCAAATATAGTCATGTGAGTACTCTTTTTTCATGAGATTCAAGGCGATGTGAGGGCTCACAATCTGGAAATATTAACTTTTTTACCCCCACCCCAAAGGTAAATAAAGAAGGTACCTATGTTAGGTATGCTAGAATCAAATCCTTCACATAAATTTTTTCACCGAGGACATTAATAAATGCCTACCTACCAATCTACAAAGCAAATATAAAACTGAGGATCTGCTTAATTATCGTACATAAAATAACCCAGACGTTCTGACGATGCTATCTTAGCGAAAGTGCCCTTGATTTCTAATAAAATGAATCACGCCGAAATCTAACCCCCCTCAACATAACCACTTCGAACGAAGAAAAGCTTTACAACCGCTATTAGCATAAGCGGTCTCATAAGTACGGTAAATCATATAACAACAGTTTTTTGGTTTATAAAACTCTAATTTAAGATGGATCAAAAAGAATAATAAATCTGTGGCAAGTGAGTTATTAGGATTTTTATCATACTTTACAGCACTTAGCTCGCTATTACGAGTACAATTTTCAACACTTGAAAGCCTTTACTTCAAATTAATACTTACTTTGAATTTGAAGGGTTATTTTGAAGTAGACGAAGACGTGCAGCAGCGGCTGGAACAAGACTACCTGTATAATGCAGAACATTCCGAGAGAAAACCATTGCAGGACTGTTCACGGTTTAGTCAATTCCACACTTCTCTGGGTCAAAGTTGATACTTAGCTACTCATATCCAGTGCACGACAGTACGGGTTCAAGGAACTAAAAGTGAAGTTAAATGAAATCGCCTTTCCTCCCGAATGTTTAGAGAGGCAGATAAATGAAACAGTGATGAGTAGATAGCAGTGATTTCAACAAATCAGACAATTTCAATGTTTAGGGTTACTTTTTCCCCTCGAGTCCTACTAAAATATTGGTTTGACTTTAGGGAGAGACGCTCTTTCCAGCGGTGTAATCAGATTTTGATTTCCTCTAAATTTAAGGTGGTCGTGAATATATTAACCCATTTCCGGCCACTGATGCGTTTTTGCATTCATATTTACGATTTTTTAAATATTGAAAATAATGGTAAATCTTTGCAGGAGAATTTTTTCTCGATCATGCTGTTCCTAAACTTTTTAGAAAAAGTTTTGCTTCCGAGTCTACCAAGGTAGCGGAAGCTTTGTTTTCACTTTTCAAGGACGAAAAAAAAAAGTTCTCCAAAATCAAAATTTTCACTCGCGTTTTGCGTTTTAGACCTTTCTGAACAATTTTGGTTCCGTGTCTGTCTGTCTGTCATGAATTCCTTGTAACGCGCATAACTATACGAAGTTATTGTCCGATTTCTATGAAAATTTCAGGGATTGTGCGGGTTGGTGTGTAGACGGTCCCTTATGAAAATCATCATCCTCGGATTGATAGAAGCGACTGCGCATGCGCAAACGTGAATTCCTTGTAACGGCCATAACTTCTACATTTTCCATCCGATTTCAATGAAATTTTCAGGGATGTTACAAATTAGTATTTAAATGGTCCCCTATGAAAATCACTACCTTCCGAATGATGGTAGCCACTGCGCATGCGCAAACGTGAATTCCTTGTAACAGCCATAACTTCCACATTTTCCGTCCGATTTCAATGAAATTTTCGGGGATGTTACAGATTAGTATTTAGATGGTCCTCTATGAAAATCACTACCTTCGGATTGACAGTACTCACTGCGCATGCGCAAACGTGAATTCCTCGTAACAGCCATAACTTCCACATTTTCTACCCGATTTCGATGACATTTTTAGGGATTACGCGGATTAGATTGTAAATGGTCCCCAATGAAAATCAAGTTCTCAAAATTTACAGCAGCCTCTGCGCATGCGCATACGTAAAATCCTTGTAACAGCCATAACATTTACATTTTTCATCCGAATTTGATGAAATTTTCTAGGATTGACCAGATTAGCGTGTAAGCTAATCAAGTAGCGGATCAACTACTATGCATCTGATCATCTATGTAATCGGGTTATGGATACGAGGAAGCTATGTGCCACACCCACTTGTTTTTTGATGTTCGGGAGCTCAATGCAATTTTGGAAATTTTTTGTCTCTTTTGCGAGGGCATGAGTATGGTGGCTCAGATTCGATTCTGGACGAGTGAGCTTTCTGGGCCATGGGTTGAATCATACTCCGGTCCATAAATAGACTTTTACATTTTACCAAAACAATGAACTGGAAAAACTGAGATCAGATCGGTTTGGAAAATTGAGGCCTCTCAAATCTCATTAAAAAGTAAAATTCATAAAATATCGAGTAAGTAAAAGTAAAGTAAACAACCATTTCAGGTTGGATTTTCGTCCGACTGCCATTCCTGGATAATATCAAGTATTTTTGCTCTCGACTGGGGAGCAAATGATGCTTTATTTCGGCTGGCATTCTGTAAACATCCTCCTCTCCTCATTATTAAGTTATTTCTACCTTTGGCTTGAAATGGGTTAAAGTAGTACCGCAAGATCAAAAACAGGAAAAAACGTCCACCAAGTGGGTGTGGCACATAGCTTCCTCGTATCAATTACCTGATTGTATAGATGATCCGATGCATAGTAGTTAATCTCAAAACATTAATCTCTAAGTACCTTGCAATACCCTCATAGGGGACCATCTACACCCCAATCCGCTCAATCCCTGAATATTTCTTTGGAATCGGATGGAAAATGTAAAAGTTATGGCTGTTACAAGGATTTCACGTTTGCGCATGCGCAGTGGCTACTATCAGTCCGAAGGTGGCGATTTTCATAAGGGACCATCTAAATACTGATCTGTAACATCCCTGAAAATTTCATCAAAATCGGATGGAAAATGTGGAAGTTATGGCTGTTACAAGGAATTTACGTTTGCGCATGCGCAGTAGCTACTATCAGTCCGGGGATGATGATTTTCATAGGGGACCGTCTACACACCAACCCGCACAATCCCTGAAAATTTCATAGAAATCGGACAATAACTTCGTATAGTTATGCCCGTTACAAGGAATTCATTACAGGCAGACAGACACACAGACACGGAACCAAAATTGTTTAGAAAGGTCTAAAACGTAAAACGCGAGTGAAAATCATGCGCAGAGGCTACTCTCAGTTCCTGGGCGATGATTTTCATAGGGGACCATCTACAACCCTATCCTTCCTAGCTTCCTCGTATAATATAACCTGATATAATCTGATTGTATAGATGACACGATGCATTGTAGCTAATCTCAAAACTTTAATCTCTAAATACGTTGCACATCGGATGGAAAATATGGAAGTTATGGATGTTAGAAGGGTTTCACGTTTGCGTTCGTGAAGCTGTTACTATCAATCCGGGGGTGATGATTTTCATAAGGGACCATCTACACGCCAACCCGCACAATCCCTAAACATGTCATCGAAATCTTCGAGAAATGTAGAAGTTATGGCTGTGGCAAGGATTTCATGACAGACACACAGACACGGAACCAAAATTGTTCAGGAAGGCCTGAAACGTAAAACGCGAGTGAAGATTTTGATTTTGGAAAGCTTTTTTTTCAACCTTGAAAAGTAAAAACAATGTTTCCGCTTCCTCGGTAGACTCAGAAGCAAAACGAAGGTTTTAGTTGAGTTAGAAAGAGTTGTTAGAGGACAACAGTTGTTACAAATAATCAGGGTTATATCCCCAAAGTTTGGTTAGTCGATATTTTCCCCCTTTTATTGATTTTATCAGCCATAATGTTAGCGTAATTTATTCATTTATATTATACATGCAATGAAGGTAGAAAATTATAAATATTCTTATAGATTAAATAATTTCTGCTTTCTAGTACAGTACACTAATTGAAAGGTTGCTCTAAAAGTTTCAGTATTTCGCTAAGAAGAACTCCTCACGTTAAGGGTGGTAAAAGGGGCACTCCACAACCAAAAATTTTCCTTGTGAATTTGGATTCAAGTACTAAATTCTTGGTAACATTGCCATGAGTCATCCTAGGTTTACAAAACCAATAGGATGGCATACCTGAGGATTGTAGCAACATTCTGACCTATTGTTGAAGTTGATCCGTTGGAATGGACTGGGTAAAAAAATACCTAACGATAATGACTGGAACTCAGCTCACATGTGATTGGCATAACCATCCCAATATTTACGTTTCCAGGTAAGATTGAAGTATTGAGATCAATTTTCGGACATTTAAAGTGTTGTTTGGACAGATTCGAGTTCAATTACTCTGAACAGAGAGACCTGGGAACCAGCAAGGGTAATCATTGTACAACCAAAAAGTTTCCAGGTTTCCCTATTTTTCTCCGAACCTGCTGCAGCCAGCTGCCTTCTGAACTCCAATTCTATGTACTATGTACTAGTAAGCATCGCAGACTCGATGGTTTGATCTCAGTCTACTCATGGTCTGACCGAATTATTTATTCATTTCTCGCCGATAGAACCATAGAGGTAGAAGGTAGAGAGATTCGAGTTCAATTCTTCTGAACAGAGAGACCTGGGAACTAGCAAGGGTAATCATTTTACATGTTCTAAAAAGTAAGTTTAGTCACGTCAAATGTTTCTAACTCGCCTTTCAGTTTTGAATGTGTTGTTTATAGTAGGTGTTGTTTACAGGGAGGGGTGGTGATAATACCAGACCTTGGGACTTATTATTAGGAAGAATTATTTGAGATATGGAACGTGGGAGAGTACGTTAAATAGATCCGATGTTTGAGTATTTTTTAGCAAACTTTCCTCGTTCAAGATCGCTATAATCAGTTAACATACTATTCAAAACTAAATTATTCAGTATTAACCCAAACAAAATTAATACTAGACTCTCAATTTTCCTATGATAGGTAGGAAAAA
This sequence comes from Apolygus lucorum, assembly GCA_009739505.2. Classification (NCBI taxonomy): domain Eukaryota; kingdom Metazoa; phylum Arthropoda; class Insecta; order Hemiptera; family Miridae; genus Apolygus; species Apolygus lucorum. The sequence goes on from CM019172.2 coordinate 4,811,787, forward strand.
AGCACTTTGACACTGCAAGCTTTCCCAAAATGTAAATTAAATCAATCAATTGAAAATTAAAATTTACTGGTTTAAACGATTTAAAAAATAAAACTTAAATAACAAAACATAACAATCTAGTAGCGAAATTGTTGTAATTGAAGATGGTGGAGAGTGTTTCCGAACACACCCCAGATTCCAATGGAAAAAACGTCTGCCAAGTGGGTGTGGCACATAGCTTCCTCGTATCCATGACCCGATTATATAGATGATCCGATGCATAGTAGTTAATCTGAAAACACCAATCTCTAAGTACCTTTCACTACCCCCATAGGGGACCATCTACACGCTAATCTGGACAATCCTAGAAAATTTCATCAAATTCGGACGAAAAATGTAAGTACGGTGTGATTGGATCAAATAATTTCTTAACTTGACTGGGATTCGAACCTGGGACTTCAGGGTGGGAATCCAGAGCATTGCTCACTGATCCATAAAGGGGATGATTGAACGGGGTTTGAGATCCTCACGTCACACGCGACTGTTAGGCTGTTACAAGGATTTTACGTTTGCGCATGCGCAGAGGCTACTGTAAATTTTAAGGCCTTGATTTTCATTGGGACTATCTACAACCTAATCCGCGTAATCCCTGAAAATGTCATCGAAATCGGGCAGAAATTGTGGAATTTATGGCTGTTAGAAGCAATTCACGTTCGCGCATGCGCATCGGCTACTATCAATCCGGGGGTGATGATTTTCATAGGGGACCATCTTAACTTTAATCTGTAACATCCCTGAAAATTTCATTGAAATCGTATGGAAAATGTGGAAGTTACGGCCGTTACAAGGAAATTCACGTTTGCGCATGCGCAGTCGCTTCTATCAGTCCGAGGATGATGGTTTTCATAGGGGACCGTCTACACACCAACCCGCACAATCCCTGAGAATTTCATCGAAATCGGATGGAAAATGTAGAAGTTATGGCCGTTACAAGGAATTCACGTTTGCGCATGCGCAGTGGCTTCTATCAGTCCGAGGATGATGATTTTCATAGGGGACCGTCTACACACCAACCCGCATAATCCCTAAAAATTTCATCGAAATCGGACAATAACTTCGTATAGTTATGCGCGTTACAAGGAATTCATGACAGACACACAGACACACAGACACACAGACAGACAGACACGGAACCAAAATTGTTCAGAAAGGTCTAAAACGCAAAACGCGAGTGAAAATTTTGATTTTGGAGAACTTTTTTTTTTCGTCCTTGAAAAGTGAAAACAAAGCTTCCGCTACCTTGGTAGACTCGGAAGCAATACAATTTATTAATTTTTGTACAGTTTGTTCTACTCCAAACATGAATAACTTCAAATACCGCGAAGCATACGTTAAAGGAAGTAATTATAAGCTTATACCTATGGATACGAGTGTGATTCACCCTGAACTGAAGTACCTACCCTAACTTAAAAGTACATAGCTCGGAAGTTCTTCTACATCTGAGTTTGGGGCTTTATGACTCACAAGCAGAGATGGGCGAATTCTTATTCATAAATACGATTATGAATACAAATCATATCTGCGATTTTATGATTATGAATACGAATACAGGTATGAATATGAATATGAATACGAATACAATCGTATTCACACTTTGAATACGATTTTCCCCCGTATTCGTATTTTGAATGCGATTTTATGATTTTTTCTATAATTTTCCTAAAAATTGAATTTTTAAAACGATTTTCCCTGAAAATCATACTTTCTTTTATGATTTTCTCCCGAACAAGGGACATATTTATGACCTAACTTTGTCAAAATAATCAATCAAAATTCGAAACGCTCGCCAATTCTTATAGGATTTTTCACGCAAAATCGAATGAGACCAACCCCAGGTCGCCACGACCGATCGTATAGAAACTACGACGTGATTTCTACTGAATTTTTTGTAATCATGATTTTCGCTGAAAGTTTTTGTTTTACTACAAGTTTCACCGAACGTTCTTAACGCTAAAAACATGATTACAAAAAATTCAGTAGAAATTACGTCGTAGTTTCTATACGGTTGGTCGTGGCGACCTGGGGTTGTTCTCATTCGATTTTGCGTGAAAAATCCTATAAGAATTGGCGAGCGTTTCGAATTTTGATTGATTATTTTGACAAAGTTAGGTCATAAATATGTCCCTTGTTCGGGAGAAAATCATAAAAGAAAGTATGATTTTCAGGGAAAATCGTTTAAAAAATTTGATTTTAAGGGAAATCATAGAAAAAATCATAAAATCGTATTCGAAATACGAATACGGGGGAAAATAATATTCAAAGTGTGAATACGATTGTATTCGTATTCATATTCATATTCATACCTGTATTCGTATTCATAATCATAAAATCGTAGATATGATTTGTATTCATAATCGTATTTATGAATAAGAATTCGCCCATCTCTGCTCACAAGAAGAAAACGTCCAAAACCCGATCTGGAGCTTCATGGGTATCTAACCTGTAAAATTTTCGAAAAACCCAGGCTCAGAAACGTACAATGGAAAATTCTGAGTTTTAATCGATATGAAGTACTTTAAAATCTTCAGAATCTAATGAGAAGTCTCAGAACCTACTTATGTGGAGAGAACTAGTCTAAATAGCCCTACAGCTAAATCTACTCCGTGTGGACTGTTCCAAACCCACCACCATTTTTCGATCGGATTCCCCCAATGAATAAAACCAGTGGTGCTTCAGAGACGCAGGAGTGGGCATAATTGCACCAGCCGGGTACTCACGATGTAACGGGTTATTTCCCGCCTAGCCGACCTCGGAGCTGCCAAACGATCTCATTACCATTTTTATATTGTTATTCAACAGATTCCAACATCCCGACGGTAATTGTAAGTTGAATGAATTATCTCCAGCACGAATATCTTGAGATTTTGTTTTTTCGAAAAACACCTCGTTAGCGCTCTCATAACTCCGTGACTTCAATACTATTTTGGATCTGTGAAGATTTTTACTCAGTCGAATAAGAAGATTCAAACACGGTTGATTCAAAGTATTCAGTTTGTATCTCTTAGTGTTTTATTCAGTGTAACAACTACGTCTACCAAGTTACGTAGGAAGTATAACTTCCTCTCTTAGGATATCATAACTCCACGCATATAAAGGTGTTTTTAGTACTTATCGCTCCGAATGTTTAAACAAACGAGTACCTAGTAGAGAGAATATGGACTGGAAATATTTATTGTTTAATAAAAATATCCAAGACAAATTTAGAACAAATAGGCAAAATAAGAAATTTCCTCATATTCCACAAAACATTTCCAAGTAAATAAGGACTGAAATTTTCAAAACGCCCTTGATCAAATAAGTGTCTTTTTTCGTCGATTTAAAATAGTATTAAATTTTTAGAATCGAATGAGACCATCCAGAGCTCTGTAGGACCAATCGTTCGCTCCCTATGAGAACTTAGGAGTTGGACTTACGATAAATCAGAAATACGGGTGTGAATAGCAAGAGAAGCCTAATCTACGTTGAAATTTTAAATGACCGAAATGCGATCGGTGCTCGTTTCTTTGAGTTGTACTTAGTTTTGCATCCTTAGCAACCAGTACTTAATCTAATTTTCTAATGAGGCACCCACAACTTCCTATTTCTTCAAAATGAACTTGATTGTGAAGAGAAAATATGGTTGGAAGGTAGTGGCGATAGCAAAGCTGTGTTCTTCGAGGGCAAGTGATTTATACAGAAAAATAATTAACCTTTGTGTAATAATTTGTAGCGTTTCTATTTTCGACTCATCATACCTCAAACTCAACAAAAATACAATATCTGCCAACTAAATGTACTTATCTAACCAACCATCTCAATAAATAGGTAGGTAGGTAATTGCTGTAGGGACCTACTCCAAACATTTGCCTTGATTGTTAGAAGCTGAAGGGAAACGTGACTGGTGTATTTCGGTGGGTCGGAAATTCAGGTTTTTGACCTCAAATTTGGATTCAGCACCCTTGAAAACATATGTACCCCAACTTTTAGCCCAATGATACTATAACATGTGGTAGAAAAATTAATTAAAGAGATCACACCTTTGAAAAAAAGGTGGGCCGCCATAAAGGTGGGTGCACACACACTACGCCGCGCACGTGTGTGAGTAGTATTTTGTAGTATCCAAGAGATTCTCATTTCGAATAGCGTTACTTTACAGTTCAATCGTTAGCGTTACCTACGCCTGCCGTCTGTAATCGGTTGTTTTCTGTTCGCTTCGTTTGTGGTTTCGACTTATCAAGTTTTCAGCTAGTGTATCGCCCACGATTTCTTTTCTTTCTTTCGTTTTAAATATGACGGAAAATAAGAGGAAGATCAACGTTCTAGAGCCTCAATTTGAACCTTCTACCAGTGAGAACATTCCAATCTCTTCTCTGTGCATGGATACGTTTTTCAAAGACAGTTTTGGCTAGCTACGTCACGATTGGCTAGCTACGTCACACCATTCAAATCTTCAACTTTCCTTAGCTTCTCTGATTTTTTAAAAATATTTTTTCGACGAACAAACCCGATTACCACCGTTATTCCTGAGCCACACTCTTTTGAATTTTTTTTTCTTTAATTGACTGAAATACCTTATTGATACGTTGAATCAATGTGATCAAAGTTCACAGCTTACATGGAAATGAGGGGTCAAGTTGGCAGCCCGTAGAATGCAAGGATGGAAATGGGAGGTCATGTGTATTGGAATCGGGAAGTCAGGATAACGGCATCTACGTTACGTACCTTATTGGAAACGGGAGTCATTTTGATGTGCAAGGTTTGGGTAATTACTTTGTTGCAGTGGCTACAGAGCTGATAGAAGTCCGGTGATTGGGTCCCATTACGATTTTTTCTTCTTTTCACCAACATCCTAGTACCACATTTATGGCAAGCAGCGTTCTCATCCTCACTTACTAACAACCCTTTGTCTACTACTAGATCTACTACTAGATAGGCAAAGAAAGGTTAGAGCGCGACGGGACCCTCAGAACGCAGGCGGGTCATAGAACGCATACCGAACTGGCACCCACTGAGGTGACATCCTTGGTGAAGCATAACTGGGAGGAAACCCCACTTGTGAAAATTGTTCTATAAAATCTGGTAACTGGAGTCATTTTAACTCCACGTTCCCATTCTAGGGTTAATTGTATTGTGATGCTACAGGTGGCATATGAAACATGATTTTCACCATCTTATTTATTGTTTTCTTGATTGACAAACCACACGTTTGAGGAGTAATTCAAGATTATGTTGATGATTTTTCACATCGCCGAAATAAATACAAAACAAATATGGGGGCCGCCCATTGATCAGAAAAGAAATATTTTGTCATATTGAGCCAAAACTCCCAAATGCCCTCCAAATTTAGCGAAAAAATCAAATTGAGCAAAATCATACGACTAAATCGTGATAAATCGATATTTCGGGAAAATCATGTTTTGCGTGAGCACAGAGGCTACTAGGTGATACGGTGGCAATTCATGAGTACGGACGGCCGTAAATAATTACTTCAGTACTGAACCAGCCGTGATTACAAGGTACCTGAAGGAAGGTCAAAAACCTTGAGTGCATGCTTTCCGAAACCTTTTTTGGACAATAAGAAATAACGGTTACAAGTTTCGACTAATCATCCTCACCCCACTTCTTACAAGCACTTCACTGCTACAAACGTATGTGGTACCTCAAAATCAGTGTTCCTTTTGGTGTTTACCAGTACACAACTTGTTCCTACTTCTTCGACTGTACACGTCCCACTTAATATTACCCCATGGTGAGGCATTTTCGCATTGCTACCTCCGCTGTCATCCAACGTGAGCATTTAAGAACATTATAATATTGAATTCATCAAACCGTGTAAACAGACTTCTGAAGAGTGAAAGGAAAATAATTTAATATTATTAACATTAAATGATATTAAAATTTAATAATCATTTAATGATCATTAAATATCATTAAATGATTAATATTAAATGATCATTAAATATCATTAAATGATTTTAAATGATCATTTAACCCTCCAGTGGTAGACCTAATCTCATCTCGCAAAAGGTAGACCCAGGAGCGCGGCGCTCTTTCGGTACTTCCTCCCGAAAAAATCAATATTTATCATATTTTTTAATTGTTTTTGGTCAGAGTGAGATACTCAACTCATCTCCTGGTGTATCTAAAAATGTTCAATGAAAAACATATTGGTAAAAAAGTTTTTTTTATTGAACTCAGAAATACGTATTGGTAAAAATAGGTTTTGCTCAACTCTGAAGTACAAATAACTGAGCAATCAAAATTTAACTAATCAAAGCCGTTTCAGTCAGATGTACATTCTGCCATATCGTCAGAATCTTCCTCAGACCACTGAAGCCATTTCTTGGGATCAGAAGAGCGCTCAGACTTAAGAGCGATCTGACACATTCACTTTTTAGTGCAAGAAACCGATTCTCACTAACCCTGAGCGGTTTTGGGGACAGAAAGGAGGGTACGGTCCTGCGTAGAGGTGGTTTCTAGGAGGGAACTGTGAATCACAGCCCTCAGGATAGCCACTGTGAACCGCAGTATTCGAAAAATGGGCTGAAGGAGCGCCGCGCTCCGGGGTCTACCAGTGAAGGGTTAAATATTATTAATTTTAAATGATTTTCGGACCAAAATGGTCCGATTTTGACAAACTTTGCTGGGTTGGGAAAAAGTTGGTGATGTTAATATAATATTAACATTTTTCCCAACCCAGCAAAGTTCGTCAAAATCGGACCGTTTTGATGGTAAAGTTATGATGATGGGGCAAGACCACAGACACGGAACTTTCCCAAAAGCACTGAAAAGCAAAATGTGAGTTATCATTTAAATTTTGGAGTAGCGAAATTAGTATGTTTGACTTACTTGGCGAATACAAAGCTTTCCTACCTTCTTTAATAAGAGCAAGAGTAAGTAATAAGCAATAGGTATATCTCCAATTGAATGTCAGACAATCATAAAGCATTCGTATGCGTGATCAAATTGCTCTTTTTTGACTTTTATATGTTCCAGTTTTAGTTTCAAGAGTCGCCACCACGTTGCGCTTCAAAACGAATTAATTTCCGTTTTGGTTTATTATTTGCAGTAAGGAACCTTTGGTATGGATCAAGAAAATAAATTAACCTCCCCCCCCCCCTTAAAATTGGTTGGTTTTCGTTACAAGGTACTTCGAATCCAAAAATCGAACAAAAATGTTTCCGTTCATCCGTACTTTGGAACGATTTTGATAAAATGTGGTATAAGGGCTCCATTTGGGGTGAAAAATAAGGGCTGAAATTTTGAAAACGACCTAGCTCAAACAAATTCCAAAAAAAGGTATAGTTTTTCATGAATTTAAAATAGTATTGAATCTTAACCCTTAATTCCCCACTTGTAAAAAACATTGTTTTTGCGGATTTTTTAATCAAATTTAGATATATTTTTAAAAATTTATAGGATATTTGAACAGAAGGTACCTCGAAGGCCCTATTACAGTCTGTCAGTTTAAGAATGATCTTTCCAAGGGCCACACTAGTGCTATCTGCGTCAGCAGAATCTGTCTATAAGCCCAATCTTGTCGGAGTAAAAGAAGAAAACTCGAAAAAATCTTTGGTGGGGTTCTGTTATTTCTCATAAAGTACAGAACCAAGGAATGAGGTGGAGTCGGTTCACTTCATGTAGTGATCTGTGTTGCTTTAGACAGTGGCGTCATCTCTGACGAGGAAATTCAACTAATAGTCTACAAGATGAGAAATGAGGGTAGAAAGTACCTTGAAGGCCCTATTAAAGTCTGTCAAATCGAGAATTATTTAGTTTTTATTATAACGTTTTCTTACTCAATCGATATCACCTCAACGGCTATCCGTTTTGTTTTAAAAGTGCATAAACTATTGCAGGGAAAATCGGACTTCCTGAAAGATACCTCAGAATATTAAGGGTTAAGAATCGAATGAGACCACCCAGAGCTCTCCTAATCTCCGTTCAAATTTTAGCCGACCAAAATGCGATCGCTATTCGTGTCTGAGTTGTATTCAGTTTTGCGTCCTTAGCATCCAGTTATCAAATTTCTAATGAAGGCATTCACAACTTTTCATTTCATAGATTTGAGTGTGAAGCGTTTATTCTTCCAAAATAAACTTGATTATGAAGATAAAATGACATTTTAATAATTATAAAAATGACATTTTTTTTATCAAGTTTATTTGCCATTGTCACTACCTACCAACCACATTGTGGTTGGTAGGTAGTGACAATGGCAAATCTGTGTTCTTTGCGGGCGAGTGATCTGTACAGAATAATAATAAACCTTTGTGTAATAATTTGCTGCGTTTTGAAGTGTAATTGATGAGTTTTGTTACGAAATTATTTCTAATTATTTATTATTTCGAATATAAATATAAATACCTAATGAATTTGAATTTTCAAAACTGACTTTTCGTCAGAACCCTCTCAGGCAAGAATAATGAAAGGATTGATAGAGGAGTTCATTGGCTGGCACGCAGAACCAATAACGATTTAGGTGTAATCTAATCTTGAACGATTTAGGGTAATCTAATCTGGAAGGTACAGCCGTTAATAGATGTAGGTGAGGTGATTTGGAGAGAATTCCCAGCAGGTAGAATCGAAAGCAATCACAAGGTGAAGGTGAGGGTGAGGTGGGTTGGAGAGAACACCTGGCATGTAGAACTGATAGCAATCATTTGGTGAAGGTGTGTTTGATTGAGAATAGCGAGAGTGAACTGATCAAGTTAGATTTTGTGGGAAGATTGGATGAGGAGGTCCCTCGAGTTGGGTATTCATACAACTGAGACAGGTGGAGGCTCAGGTGTCCCCAGTTCAGTCTAAGGATGGGTATCGTTACAAAAGTATCGATATTTTGTAACGATACTGTATCGTATTTGAGAATCGATACTCCATGTATCGTCTGGAATTAGTATCGATATTTCAAAAAATCGAGTATCGATACTTTGGGGTCATAAAATGTCAATATTACCTAATATTCTCAAGGAAATTTTTTTTTTGAATCTCTATTCAAATGTAGGTCACTTCTAAGGGGTGAAAATTAAGGGTTGAAATTTTCAAGAGTGCTCAAAAACTCTCGAAATAAAAGTATCGTTTTTCACCAATTTCAAATAGTATTGAATTTTTAAAAAATTTTGAGACCAACCGGAGCTCTGTAGGACAAACCGTTCGGTCCCTACGAGTACTTGAAGGTTTTCCTTCAATAAAACAGAATCATGAGTGTGAATCGCAAAAGAGGTCTAATCTCCATTCAAATTTGTTCGGACTAAAAAGCGATCGCTGCTCATTTCTTCGATTTGTATACAGTTTTGCCTTCTGCGTAACCAGTAATCAAATTTCCATATGAAGCTTTCTATTTTTCCAATCGAGTGTGAAGCGTTTAGTTCTTTCTAATAAACTTGATTGTGAAGGTGTGAAGCCAGTATGGTGTGGTAGGTAGTACCTAGCTGGCAGGTAAAGAAAAGTTGGTAGGTAAAAAAAATGTTGGTGGGTAAAAACGCTGCAAATCATTGCTCAAAGGCTTCTTCACTCTTCAGATCACTGATCAGCTGAGTGAGCTCCGAAGCCATTTTCAATCCTCAATCGCGCATTTCCAAGCCAAATCATTGCTCAAAGGTTTATTATTATCTGTATAGATTACCCTTCTGTATAAATCACTGGTTCTCCATCAATAGCACCTACCACCATCTGTATTCTCCCTTGACCTTCCCTCTCAAATTTCAGCTTCCTGCGTTCAATAGGATTGAAAATGGCTTTGGAGCTCACTCAGCTGAACAGTGATCTGAAGAGTGAAGAAGATCTCCTCGAATGCTGGAGACGCCTGGAAGAGCACTTCCATTCAATAGGATTGAAAATGGCTTCGGAGCTCACTCAGCTGATCAGTGATGTGAAGAGTGAAGAAGCCTTTGAGCAATGATTTGCAGCGTTTTTCACCCACCAACATTTTTTTTACCTACCAACTTTTTTTTACCTACCAGCTAGGTACTACCTACCACACCATACTGGCTTCACACCTTCACAATCAAGTTTATTAGAAAGAACTAAACGCTTCACACTCGATTGGAAAAATAGAAAGCTTCATTTGGAAATTTGATTACTGGTTACGCAGAAGGCAAAACTGTATACAAATCGAAGAAATGAGCAGCGATCGCTTTTTAGTCCGAACAAATTTGAATGGAGATTAGACCTCTTTTGCGATTCACACTCATGATTCTGTTTTATCGAAGGAAAACCTTCAAGCACTCGTAGGGACCGAACGGTTTGTCCTACAGAGCTCCGGGTGGTCTCAAAAATTTTTAAAAATTCAATACTATTTAAAATTGGTGAAAAAAAGATTCTTTTATTCCGAGAGTTTTCGAGCTAGGGCACTCTTGAAAATTTCAACCCTTAATTTCCACCCCTTAGAAGTGACCTACATCAACCAAAAGCTTCGCGGCACAACTAGACCCCAAATGGAGCCCATATACCAAATTTGAACCAAATCGGTCCAGTGTTGCTAAGAAAAGTGCCGCGTACGGCGGACGGACGGAAATTTTTTTATTCGATTTTCGTATTCTACGTACCTTGAAACGTAAAACATCAAATTTTGAGGGGGGGTTAAATTTTTTTTTCTTGCTCGATTCCAAAGGCTTATATTGAAAATAATAAACCAAAATAAGAGTCAATACTTAGTTGATTCAAGGGAGCTAGGGTCAGGTAGAAAAAGGGTTCCACCTACCCATGTGATGTCACAGTCCAGTCCTGGTCTCGTTATTGTCTCAAGACGCTTCCTAGAAATCCCAATATGGGATCAGGCTAGTTTTTAATGCGAAAGACCTCCCCCCCCCCACCCATCACCACCAGAGCATGTAGGTACCTGCATGAGCGAATATTCTGAGAAAAGTCGAAATAACTGGTGATTTTACAGCCCTCTCAATGTCTGAGAGGCTCAAAGTACAACAAGCAGTGTTGTGGAAACCCTGGGATTCTGGGTAGGAACTCCAAGGAACCAGCACGTGTAGGTCTCCAGGTACCAAGAACCTATCTTTTCCTAGAATCGCCTAGAGGAGCAACCACTTGAGTGTGAACTTGAATACTCTCGGCTCTCTGGACTGAATAAGAAGCAAAAGTCCATTCATACAGCATGAGATAATGAGCGAATTTTCATTGAAATCTAGTATGGTTTTTTCACAGTCAACACTGGAGATTAGAACGCTCCAAAGAGGATTTCAATTACTTTTTTCTCAAAAACTCCATTCTAAAAAATCTCTGTTCAATTTCTCCCTTGCGAGGGAAAAACATTAAATCATGTTTAATGTTTTTCCCTCGCAAGGGAGAAATTAGATTGCCGATCACTCAGCTGATCAGTGACCACTCAGGCGCCTTCAGCATTCTCCATTGACCCTGCTTCTCAAATTTCAGCTTCCTGCGTTCAACAGGAGAGAAAATGGCCTTGGAGCTCACTCAGCTGATCAGTGACCATCTTGGTACAACTAGACCCCAAATGGAGCCGATATAACGTGGTAACTAAGAAATCGGTCCGTGGTAACTAAGAAAAAAAACGTTGCAGATTTGCGTGTCGGAATTCACAGAACGACCCCCAGCCCTAAAACATTAAACATGTTAAAATTTCGTGGCCATTGCAATAGCTTCATTTTCCTTGAAAATTCGCCCACAAGTGAGCTTATGTCATAGAATGAATTAGGCATCTTTTGATGTAAAAACATTTGAAAATTTGGAGAAAATACCCACTGCAAATTTTATTGAACATTTTCTCCATAATAATATAATTTTATCCGAGTTAAGACCCAACAGCCTCCCTACCTTCTTCATATTTTTATTTTTTAGCCATTATGTTGAATTGTCCGCGAGAAGTGTATCGACATTCGATATTTAGAAACATCGGATCCATAGTATCGATATCCAAAAATATCAGATAGTACAGTATCGATACTAAAATATCGAGTATCGGTACAGAAGTATCGATATTTTAAAATATCGGGTATCGATACCCATTCCTAGTTCAGTCATTCACCAGACGCACAAGTGGTCAGCTTGAACTACCTCCTACCTTTAGCTTTATTTGTTTAGAACATCTATCGAGGAGCAAATCGTAATAAATATTTTAGATTCAGATATATTTGACGGGTATAATTGGCAATAGAGAGCTCGTTATTCCATGAGAGGAATCTATTCTTCTCATCAGACTTGGTCGTCTTTTTTCAAAGTTCATCCATCAAGATGATTGAGTCGAACGAATCGCTTCAAAGCTCCTTCAAAGAAACTCGGGCTGCGGCCTCTAATTATTCCTCAGGTGGTTGAATGATGTAGTCTACTCTTTGTAAACTGGTTCCTCGACATGATCCGAGCACTTGGAGCGAGTTCACGGGACGAGGAAAAGGCAAGCGAAAAAACTCTGAGCAGTAGGAAGATATAACCATTCACGAGAAGGGAACAAGGTCGCGTTCTTAATGGTATCATTTCATAGGAACCTATTTTTGCCAAATTAGTAAGGGGGAAAAAGACAGCTATGGTGAGCAGCTGGGTAGCTTTGATCTCTCTCTCTCTCTCAATATTTCATGGGAATCATGATGCACTATGATCGAGTCCCTGACTATATCGATACCTTAAAGCACAAAGGAGCTATGTCCATCCACCTTCCAAATTTTTATTTATTTTTTTTTATTTCAGAAAAACTCAAATTCAACAATATATTATTGAGTTTTCTTGACGATAATAACTTGAGAATTTATTATAGGAAATTGAAGAGTTTAGTGTAATAAGCCATTATTTTAGGAATTGTGCATTGGTGATAATTTCTTTTACGTTTTCAACTCCGTTTTTGGACATAGCTGCTTTGTGCTTTAAGGTATCGAAATGAAATGCATGTTTTTGAAGAGGACTGGCATTCATAGTTCGTTGAGTTGACAAACATCAAGATCGAGCTTGTTATTTTTCGGTATAGATTACTCGTCACTTCTAAGGGGTGAAAAATGAGGGTTGAAATTTTGAAAACGCCCTAGCTCAAAAACGTTTGATATAGAGGTATTGTTTTCTCATCAATTTAAGATAGTCTTGAATTTTGAGAGACCACGCGGAGCTCTGTAGGACCAACCGTCCGATCCCTACGAGAACTTAAGCGTTGGACTTATCATAAACCAGAAACACGAGTGTGAATCGCAAAAGACGCCTAATCTCAGATTTGTTTGTTTTCTACCTACCAACCATAGGTACCTACTACCTACCTGTTGTGTTCTGCGTGTTGTCGAGTGAGGGCGATGGTCCTGTCGATGCGCTGATTTGTTCCTAGCCTGAATCCTACTCAACGGAGAGATTGATCCCTAAAAGCCTGGGGCTTCAGCACTCCATCTGCGGCGCCTCGCGGCCGACCGTAAGGACGAGTGAGTACAGAATCTATCTGACAACCTCGGCGTCTGATAACAGACTCACCGGCGGAGGCGGAACATTTACCTAGTGAGGCCTACTGTTCTGAAGAGGTCCCTGAAGAGGGGAGCTAGAGGTTCGGCGCCTTTATGTGGCAAACTGTTCCTCTGGAAGAACTGGGGCTGTAGGTAATACGAGAAATGATAAGTCGAATAGACGAGGTACGAATGCATGTAGAAAGACCCCTTGGTGTGGCTTATATACTAGAGTTAGTATGGTGAGGGGAGAGTGGAAAAAAGGTGACGTCAAGTGACGTGTTCTTTCCTTTCCTCACCTCACCTACATTGGTGATGACTCATGCCTGCTCAGGGTTTTCCTATGCGTCACTTTATTGGAGAACTACTGACTAGAAATGTATGAAATTACACTACCTATAGGGCATTTATGAACATTTCAAACCTTCAATTAGAAATCAAAATGGGAATTAGTGGTTGAAATTTTCAAAAATGCCCTACTAAAAGCTGGGAGGTCGCCCGTGCGGCTGCTGATCTTGATTTTGTCAGGCAGCAGTTAGCATGGTGCGACCGAGCAACACTATCTGCTCCAAAACCCAGTTCGTCTGCTGAGTTCGCTGCTGCGCTGCATGAGTCAGTAGATGGTAAAGAACTCCGACGGTGCTCCGAAAGCCCTATCTCTTCACAATGTGTAGAATGGGCTTTGGGGCTCGCGACTACCGACACTTTCATGCCATCCGCGTGGCAACTTTGCCAACTGCGGTGCAGTGTTCGAGAGGTAGTTGCGGGACAACCCTACCCCTTTGCCATGTCGGAGTAGAAATGAGCACCTGTATCATGTAGTGCAGCAGTGGCCTCGTACTCATGGTGGCCGCATTCTACGTCATGATGCGGTTGCCAAGCAGATAGCAGGTGCTTTGTCATCTAGCGGCTGGGATGTTGAGAGGGAGAGATTGTATCACATGCCAAGTGACCAGGTAAGAAGCCCGACATCCTTGCCGTCAAGTCTTGCATTATCCTGGATGTCTAAGTTGTCAATGGCAGCTTGGACATAGAGCAGACTTGGCGGGCTAGATAAGGAATTTTTTTTTTTTTTTTTTTTTGAAGTAGAGGCTGTCGAGGGTTAGGGAGGAATCTTTTCGGGGGTCAGGGACTGCAGAAACACTTTGACATATATTAGGTTGATTGTAAAGCACATTGATATGGTCATAATTTTCTGTGTTTACTTGCACATCTTCTACATACAAACAACAACGCATATAATACAGCATGAAGAGAAAAGAGCGATACTTTTCAAAGAGCTGACCTTGATGCCCTTGAACATTCATCATTCATTTTTGCGATTCACAGGTAGATAAGTTGGTACCGAGAAACATACCTAAACTTGGAACTTACCCAATTTTGAGCGGGTCTTCAATTTTTTTCTTGCCGGATTCCAAAGGTCCACCCAAATGTACAACATACTAACTTGTAGTGGAATTGTGGAAGTTTGAAATTTCGCGAATCGAATGATAACGGCCGTTTAGAACGAAATTTTGCTAGCAATACTTTCGTTAAAATTTCTACAGGCGGTTTTGTTCACCATAAAATTCCATTCTGCTTGACTCGTCACTCCAAAATCCAAAAATTCAATAACAGTTTTGTTGTCCCAATTTAATAAGGTAGGGAACTAGAACCGTCAAATTTTGAAAAAAAGCGTTAAAAACGAGGTACAGCCTACTTTTCACAAATGCCGCTAGACCGCAGCAACGGCTGCTCGTCCTTCCGCGACGAGACGCAAGTCATCCAACAACATCAGGGTGATGGCTGCAACCTTGTCGTGGCGCGGGGTGTGGTGCGGGAAGAGTGCCACGGAGTTGAGCGAGTTGGGCATCTCTGTAGGCGTACTCCGTGATATCACCACCCGTGTCCTGCTCGGCTCATATTTGAACTAGTAGTCCTTTGATAAAGGCACTTCCCTTCATCCCTCTCTCCCACCCCCACCTTCCTCATCTTCCCTCATCCCTAGGGCCGGCGTCGGGTGAGTCCTGGGCATCCTCCCCATTATAATTGATTTATTTGTTTATTTCTGCGTTTATTTCTACGTCTTTCAGGGGAGTTTCAGGAAAAAAAATAGGTAAAAAACAAAAAATAAATAAATAGTGACAATGGCTAAGCTGTGATCATTGCAGAATAGTGATCTATACAGGAAAATAATAAACCTTTGTGAAATTATTTTCAGCGTTTTTGAGGTTAAGGGAGTGCGAAGAGCTCTTCCTACCATCGGTAGTGAGGGACCGAATCTCGCACATCGCCAACCCTGACCCTTGCTACAACTTGACCCGAATCACCTTCCATCGTCCGAACCCGCTTCCCCGTTGGAAGGACCTCCTCCGGACGGCAGAACGTGTTTTTCCCCAGCGGCGCCTCCGGTGACGTCGACGGTCGTCCGTCGTGACCCTGAAAGGCGGGGAACTCCTCAGTCATTCCTCACCTGCCGAGGAGGATCGGATATTCAGGTAGGCGCCTCGTCAACAACTCCAACTCTCGTAAGTCGCAAATCGCTACGAATATTTTTGGTTAAAAAAAAAGTTTACAAAGTGAGTCAGCTAGACTTAGCTAATCTCTAAGTACCTTGCACTACCCTCATAGGGGACCATCCCCTGAAAATGTCATAGAAATTGGGTAGAAAATGTAGAAGTTATGGCTGTTGAAAGGTTTTTACGTTTGCCAATGCGCAGTGACTACTATTAGTCCAAAGGTAATGATTTTCATTGGGAACCATCTACACGGCAAATACCATCTACATCTACAAATCAAACAGAGAATTTTCCAGATCAAATTGAGAATTTTTCAAACCAAATTGAGGTTTTCCAAATCAAATGACGAAACTACGAACAATAATTATCCGTTAGTATTAAATTTTATACAGAAAAACGCTGCAAATCAATGCCCAAAGGTTTATTATTTTCTGTATAGATCCCTCCCTACCAACTATAAGTACCTACTACCTACTAGGGCATTTTTGAAAATTTCAACCCTTCATTTCGATTTGGTTAAAAACGGAGTTGAGTAGAATGTTGTCTATTTCCACGAAAATAATGAGTTACAAGTTAAATCGATTTCGACGATTAGGTCATCATCAGTAACAAACAATAACATATAAGTTATTGTTAATAAGTTATTGTTTGTTACTGATGATGACCTAATCGTCGAAATCGATTTAACTTGTAACTCATTATTTTCGTGGAAATAGACAACGTTCTACTCAACTCCGTTTTTATTAAAATGGTTTTCCACAATCTCATCGCGAGTGATTTTATTCGTTCGATTTGGTTGGTGGTTGGGATTGAAATTTTCAAAAATGCCCCAGTAGGTAGTAGGTGCCTACGGTTGGTAGGGAGGGATCTATACAGAAAATAATAAACCTTTGGGCAATGATTTGCAGCGTTATTACCTACCAACTATTAATAGGTACCTACTACCTACCACACCATACTACCTTCACAATAAGGTTTATTAGAAAGAACTAAACGCTTCACACCCGATTCGAAAAACGCTGCAAATCATTGCTCAAAGGTTTATTATTTTCTGTATAGATCACCCTTCTGTATAGATCACTGGTTCTCCATCAATAGCACCTACCACCATCTGTATTCTCCCTTGACCTTCCCTCTCAAATTTCAGCTTCCTGCGTTCAATGGGATTGAAAATGGCTTCGGAGCTCACTCAGCTGATCAGTGATCTGAAGAGTGAAGAAGATCTCCTCGAATGCTGAAGACGCCTGGAAGAGCACTTCCATTCAATAGGATTGAAAATGGCTTTGGAGCTCACTCAGCTGATCAGTGCTCTTCCAGGCGTCTCCAGCATTCGAGGAGATCTTCTTCACTCTTCAGATCACTGATCAGCTGAGTGAGCTCCGAAGCCATTTTCAATCCTATTGAACGCAGGAAGCTGAAATTTGAGAGGGAAGGTCAAGGGAGAATACAGATGGTGGTAGGTGCTATTGATGGAGAACCAGTGATCTATACAGAAGGGTGATCTATACAGAAAATAATAAACCTTTGGGCAATGATTTGCAGCGTTTTTACCTACCAACATTTTTTCTACCTACCAACTATTGGTAGGTACTACCTACCACACCATACTGCCTTCACACCTTCACAATCAAGTTTATTAGAAAGAACTAAACGCTTCACACCCGATTCGAAAAATATAGAGCTTCATATGGAAATTTGATTACTGGTTGCCCAGAAAGCAAAACTGAATACAAAATCGAAGAAATGAACAGCGATCGCATTTTAGTCAGATAAACTTTGAACGGCGATTAGACCTCTTTCGTCATTCACACTCGTGATTCTGTTTTATCGAAGGAAAACCCTTAAGTAGTCGTGGGGAGCGAACAGATTGTCCTGTAGAGCTCCGGGTGGTCACAAACATTTTTGAAAATTCAATACTATTTAAAATTGGTGAAAAAACGATCCCTTTATTTCGAGAGTTTTCGAGCTAGGGCACTCTAGACCCCAAATGGAGCCCATATACCAAATTGGTCCAGTGTTGCTAAGAAAAGTGCCGCGTACGGCGTACGGAGGGACAATTTTTTATTCGATTTTCGGATTCCACGTACCTTGAAACGTAAAACGTCAAATTTTGAGGGGGGGGGGGGTTAAAAATTTATTTTTTCTTGCTCGATTCCAAAGGCTTATTATCGAAAATAATGAACCAAAAATCGGAAAAAAAGAGAAGAAAAGAAAAGCAAAGAAATTGGAATACAGGTAGGTATCACATCAACCGGACTTCCCACCTACCTAGACGTACTATATAGATAATCTCAAAACATCGATCTCCAAGTACCTCGTACTACCCGACATAAGGAACGATCCACACTCCACCCGTACAATTCCTCAAAAGTGTCATCGAAATCAAACTGTAACTTCGTAAAGACTTGCCTGTTACAAGGATTTGTTACAGGTCACAGACTGACTGACGGGGATACAGGATTTTACGTTTGCGCGTGCGCATGAGGCTGTCAATTCGGCGGCGTTTTCAAGGGGGACTATCTACACCCTAACTCACATTCCCGGGAATTTCATCAAAATAGGCCATTAATTTCGTATGAGTTTCCCGAACACACAAGTCGAACACACAGCCCGACAGACAGACACAGACAGTCAAACAGGGTTTTACGCCCGGATCCAACAGCACACTAACTCACAAAAGTCCATTCATGCAGTCCATTAATTAATGTGCCTTGTTTTCAAAGAAATCATTCAGTTGAAGGTGTGGTAAGAAAAGGAACAATGGTGTTGCCTTTTTTTTCTTTTTTTTTTACATATGATGCCTGGAAAATTTTTTTGAAAAAGTCGATTTTTTTTCCATATGATGCCTGGAAAAACTTCATTGTTTGGATATCGTCATTTCGATCGTTTCAGAATGTTCCAAAACGGATTTCAGTGTGAAAATTTTTCGAAAAAGTCGATTCTAAAAATTTTGAGGCAATAGCTTCATTTTCCTTGAAAATTCGCTAAAATCTCCGAAAATTTCATCGAATTCGGATGAAAAATGTACCTATAAATTATTGCAGTCACACGAAACAAAATTGTTCAAGATTGTCTAAAACGTAAAACGCAAGTGATAATCATGATTTTGGAAAAAGGTTTGGTTTATTATTTTCAATAATGAGCCATCAGAATTGAACAAGAAAAAAGTTTTAACCCCTTTCCCCCCTTGAAATTGGATTTATTAAATCTGGTATATGGGCTCCATTTGAGGTCGATGAAATCGAACATCTCAAAGTTAAGCTGGACTAGATCAAATCAAATCAAATAGATTTTCTTTTGTAAAGCGCCTTTACAGGCAATACTAACGTCCTTCAACAACATAGCAAACAACAACCAAACTAGCTAACACAAATAATAATAAAACTACAAATAAGGACATACCTACACACAAAAACAAGAGAAAAAAACAGGAACGCTTATTAAGAAAAAACACCAAATCAACTCAAAATAAATGAATTTGTTTGGAAAAAGTCTCTAGTATGGTAAATTTCTTGTTGAATCAGTTCCCGTTTAATGTTTAGCTTCCGAGTCTACCAATGAAGCGGATGCACTGACTTTTCAAGTTTGAAAAAAAAGTTCTCCAAAATCAAAATTGTCATTCGCATTTTGCGTTTTGGACCTTCCTAAATCATCTTGGTTTCATAGTATACTAACCAGATCATTGAGTTTGGAAGGCGGTAAGTTTGTGTCCACAGATGGGCACGGAGGCGATTTCAATGCGTTCCTACCTACCTAAATTTTCTGATTAATTTGTTTGTTAAAAATGTTTTGATTTAATCATTGAAGTTGTAGCTTTCGCCATCTTACGATAATGCTGCACAAACCATTTTCAAAATTGCAATTTTCATAGGCTCTACCTTAAATGCCTTCGTGTGACATAATCTTTTTTTTTTAAACAATCATCCTAAAAGACCAAAATAAATATTTTAAAACTATCAAATTTCACAAAATTAACGAAAGTTAATGGCTGTCCGCCATTTTCACATGTCTTCTGAGTACAACTAAACTTTCAGATCGAATATTGGATGGATTGGCGAGGAGAAAAACGTGAACTACGTTTGAGTTCATTTTGAAGCGCAGCGTGACGGATGTTTCTGGAACTATTCCCGCCTCAGCATGGCCTGTATGCCAGTATGCCAGGCGACTAGCGAAGCATGCGTGGTAATCCAATGAGTTGACTGATAATTTGAGCAAACCTAATATTCATGTAAAATATCGTTTGAGAAACATTTCATCTAAATTGGGGCATGATATTGATCAAGTTGTTATGCACGAGATAAGAATTGACACCAGACATACAAACACGGAATAAAAGTTTTTTGAAATACTCTGCAAGTAAAAATTTTGATTTCGGAAGACAATTTTGCTTCCGAGTCTACCAAGGTAGCGGAAGCTTTGTTTTCACTTTTCAAGGTCGAAAAAAAAAGTTCTCCAAAATCAAAATTTTCACTCGCGTTTTGCGTTTTAGACCTTTCTGAACAATTTTGGTTCAGTGTCTGTGTGTCTGTGTCTGTCTGTCTGTCATGAATTCCTTGTAACGCGCATAACTATACGAAGTTACTGTCCGATTTCAATGAAATTTTCAGGGATCGTGCGGGTTGGTGTGTAGACGGTCCCCTATGAAAATCATCATCCCCGGACTGATAGAAGCGACTGCGCATGCGCAAACGTGAATTCCTTGTAACGGCCATAACTTCTACATTTTCCATCCGATTTCAATGAAATTTTCAGGGATCGTGCGGGTTGGTGTGTTGACGGTCCCCTATGAAAATCATCACCTTCGGACTGATAGTAGCCACTGCGCATGCGCAAACGTGAATTTCCTTGTAACGGCCATAACTTCCACTTTTTCTACCCGATTTCGATGAAATTTTCAGGGATTATGCGGATTAGGTTGTAGATGGTCCCCAATGAAGATCACTACCTTCGGACTGATAGTACCCACTGCGCATGCGCAAACGTGCATGATGATGCATCGGATCATCTATACAATCGGGTTTTGGATACGAGGAAGCTATGTGCCACACCCACTTGGCAGACGTTTTTTTGACCTGCTGGACGAATACGAACCATCCTTATCTTCGATTTGGAAGAAACTGAAAGTAGGACCTTGAGTGCTAATGTTTTCAGCACTCAGATGGTACTATGGAGCAATAGTATCCAGTCTCTATCAGTAGTTCAGTCAGGCGATACCACTCTGTAGATAAACTGTCCGCCAGGTGACTTAAAAACGCTATAAATATTGACGTATCTCATCTCTAAGGACATTGTACCCAGAACCTCGTCGACGTGTCCCAAACGGCTTCCTGAATCTCACTTATCAGTGGAATGCGTTGACGAACCTCGATTCAAACACCGTTCTCATTAGTTGTTAGTTTAACTCAGTCGTAATGAGTTGTTTTCTTACCTTTCTGTGTGACTCTTCTGAGCTCCAAGACAGTGAGCTATCGTGAAGTGGTGAGACAGGTTTTGTTTTGATATTCTCATGCGACTGTGATTGATGGCTACAACTTGACGAATTTACATGAAGTCGGAGAGCAAATTAATCCCTGGAGGCTTTTGGCTTCTGTCAAGTTCATGGCTCCAAAAACTTGAGAAACTTGTTTCTTAAAAGTCTACCAGGTTGGCAAATTTAGCTTCCTTGCATGAAATAACATGAAAGCAATTTTATAATTAATGTTAAAAAAATTTTATTCTATTTATTCCAACAAAATTTATCAGTCCAACATGACTGATAAAAATAATGTCCCAACATGACACAGAATTTTCACGATCATGTTGATGGTTTTTTTGTGTTGACAAAACCTACACGATTAGAAGTCACTCACGATTATGTTGATGATTTAAAAACTTTTTTGCATAATATGCAGCATATTATGCTGTGGCTCCAACCGATCGGATCGTAATGATTTATCATAATATTATATTGCAATGTGATTTATGACTTATCATATTATGATCATTTTCTTGAGTTTAGCCCCTAATTACCTTCCAAATTTTAACAATTATCGAACCCTCATCAAAATTGGAGAATGATTTTGAGTAGGTATCTAGTTACGTCCAGGACATAAATTGTCTACTGACTGACAGGCACGAAACTAGAGTAACTCAGTGAAAGGCAAAATGAAAGTGGAAATTTTGATTTTGGAGGACCCAAAAGTTTTGATCTGCTACTCGAATACAAAAGTTCCTTAACAACTTGGAATATTCTTGAATTTGTTGACATTCTCAGCATGAGTATTCTTGATTTATCCCTTCCTAGGTTGGGTTGCCACTTCGGGTCTACCAATGGGGGGTGCGCCTTGATTTTTTTTAGATTTTTAATCGAAAGTATACTACATTCTGAGAATTTTGGTACCAACCTCGACCTTCTAGCGTGAGTAGATCTGTTTCTACGATTTTTCAAAGTTTCGACCGTTTATGACGTCACGCGCCCGTTCAAATCTTAGCTCCAAAAAAAATTCAAATTTTTGCTGACCGAAATGCGATTGATGTTTTTCTTCATGTTGGATGGTTGGTGGCTTTGCAGACGAGTGATCTATATAGAAAACGCTGCAAATCATTGCTCAAAGGTTATTATTTTCTGTATAGATCACCCTTCTGTATAGATCACTGGTTCTCCATCAATAGCACCTACCACCATCTGTATTCTCCCTTGACCTTCCCTCTCAAATTTCTGCTTAATGCGTTCAATAGGATTGAAAATGGCTTCGGAGCTCACTCAGCTGATCAGTGATCTGAAGAGTGAAGAAGCCTTTGAGCAATGATTTGCAGCGTTTTTTACCCACCAACATTTTTTTTACCTAGCAGCTAGGTACTACCTACCACACCATACTGGCTTCACACCTTCACAATCAAGTTTATTAGAAAGAACTAAACGCTTCACACTCGATTGGAAAAATAGAAAGCTTCATATGGAAATTTGATTACTGGTTACGCAGAAGGCAAAACTGTATACAAATCGAAGAAATGAACAGCGATCGCATTTTAGTCCGATAAAATTTGAATGGAGATTAGACCTCTTTCGCGATTCACACTCATGATTCTGTTTTATCGAAGGAAAACCTTCAAGTACTCGTAGGGACCGAACGGTTTGTCCTACAGAGCTCCTCCGGGTGGTCTCAAACATTTTTAAAAATTCAATACTATTTAAAATTGGTGAAAAACGATACCTTTATTTCGAGAGTTTTCGAGCTAGGGCACTCTTGAAAATTTCAACCCTTAATTTTCACCCCTTAGAAGTGACCTACATCAACCAAAAGCTTCTCGGCACAACTAGACCCCGAATGGAGCCCATATACCAAATTTGAACCAAATCGGTCCAGTGTTGCTAAGAAAAGTGCCGCGTACGGCGGACGGACGGAAATTTTTTTATTCGATTTTCGTATTCTACGTACCTTGAAACGTAAAACATCAAATTTTGAGGGGGGGTTAAAATTTTTTTTTCTTGCTCGATTCCAAAGGCTTATTATTGAAAATAATAAACCAAAATTATAAACCGTTGCATATAATAATTTGCAGCGTTTTTTTTGATAAAAAGAAGACCTCATTCTGAGAATTTTGACACCAGCCGTTTTCTTGTTGGATGAGAAGCTCTTTTTCTATGATTTTTCAAAGTTTCGAATGTTTATGACGTCACGCGCCCCTCTTGCCTGGGCGGGACCCCCCAGCCCACTGTGACGTCATAAGCGGTCGAAACTTTAAAAATTCATAGGAAAAGATTTACACACGCTTGAAGGTCGCGGTTGGTACCAAAACTCTCAGAATGAGGTCTAACTTAGATTAAAAATAAAGCAAAATAACAACAGTTTTTCCTAACCAGCCGCACACCCTATTCTATTTTCCCTCGTTCCCACACTTTTCACATCTACCTTTTACTTTACCGTTTACCTACCAACCTTTTCACACCTTATTCACGAACTAGTATTCTTCTTTTCAACACGAAAATGAGCCAAATAAAAGACAACGAAACTGATAAGGATATAACATAGTTACTCATCAAGTAGGTATAGATGGTAAACAATGAACCATTGTGTAGTAATATGCTCGTCAAATCTGCGTTACCAATCGTAATCATATTTCCATATCGAAATACCTTCACGATGATGTTGTAACTGAGTTCAAAATGTCGCTGTTTAATAATCGTTTTACCTAACCAATGTTTCGCGAAAACGAAGTAGCCAGGTAAAACCGTTGATTTCATTAATGAAACAGTTATTATTTCTTCACAAACGTTATTATATTTGCAAACATTTTTGGAAATAACAAGTCAAGTATTAGAGGGGACATACTGACCATAATGTAGACTGATTCTGAGCACATCCCAATTCATGGATTGAAAAGCGGTCGATTCTCAGTATGATATTGATTTTCAGTTTGTCCCTTGAAGATCAATTTACCTCAAGGTTTTTAGGGAGGGATCTATCTATTTCCTTTGCAACCACCTAGGTACGCTGATAAGGATTGTTAGGGAAGGGTCCCCCAAACTATCAGTCTAAACTATTCAGTAGCTTATATGAGTAAGCCCACACATCAAATAAAATTTTGCATCATCCTGATTCAGTTAGAAACATGCATGAGAAAAATTTGGGGTTTGGATTTTTGAGAGGCGAATCTCATTAAAAAATTGAAACAACTGAAAAAACTTTATTTGGACAACAACAACTTTTTCCCCCTGATATTACGGATAAGAAATTACATCCGCAAGGGGAGGTATTGAAGTGATTTCTTATTATTTTTTTCTGACAATTTATTTAAGTGATTTTTTCAATTTTTTAACTTTTTCTAAGAGAAAAATTAATCAAATGGTTAAATTAATCCAAATAAAGTTTTGTTTCTGAATCTCCAAAGTAGCGGTTTTCACTTTTCAAGGTTAATAAAAAATTTTCTCCAAAATCTAAATTTTTACACGCGTTTTACGTTTTGGACCTCCCTGAATAATGTTGGTTTCATGTATGTCTGTCTATCTGTGTGTCTGTCTATCGTGAAATTCTTGTAATGGGCCAAACTATACAATTGTCCGATTTCAATAAAAATGTTTAGGGATAGTGCGGGTTGGTCTGTAGATGGTCCCCTATGAGGGTAATCCAAGGCACTTGGAGATTTATGTTTTGAGATTAGCTACTATGCACCGGATCATCTATACAATCGTGTGATGGATACGAGGGAGCTATGTGCCACTGTTATTTCAATTTTGTTATTTGATACACTTTTCCAAAATCCAAACCCCAAATGTTTCCCGCCCATACTTCTGATTGAACAGGGTGATGCAAAACTTTTTTCGATGCGTATACATCTAGGAATGCTCATTTTCAAGAAATACCAAATGCTCAGGAACTAACCACCTCAAATTTGGAAGGTGGTTGAGTGGATGGTCTCTAGGAGGATCTAGGAATCCTCAACGTGGAAAAACTTCATACAAATAACAACGCAATACAAAATTTTTCGTTCAAGTAATTAAATACAAAGAACAACTAGTAGTTTTTGGTAAGTTTGAACGAATTTAGATCGTGATTGGAATAGTTCGTAAGCCCAAGATTTTTCATTCCTAAAAATGATTATAATTATGTCAGTAAAAACGCTGCAAATTATTACACAAAGGTTTATTATTTTTCTATATAGATCACTCGTTTGCGAAGAACACAGATTTGCCATTGTCACTACCTACCAACCATATTATCGCTTCACAATTAAGATCATTTTGAAGAAAACGCTTCACACTCAAATTATGAAATAAAGAGTTGTGGGTGCCTTCATTGGGAATTTGATTACTGGTTACTAAGGACGCAAAACTGACTACTCTATGAAACGAACAACAGTGAAGCTCACTGAGTGAGCTTGGTAGGGTTGGGTATCGTTACAAAAGTATCGATATTTTGTATCGTTACTATATCGTATCCAAGTATCGATATCCCTAGTATCGTTGGGCGTGAGTATCGATATTTCAAAATATCGAGTATCGATACTTTAGTGTCACAAACTATCTATTTTATCAAATATTCCCAAGAAAAATAATTTTTTTCAACAATGTTTATTCATTTTTCACTATCAAGAGTTCATGCAGAGTGATTTTCTCCAAGATATTAACGTTATTTGTGCAACCAAAGAGTAATGACCCAAAGGCCTCTCTACCTTCTTCATTTTTTAGCCGTTATGTTGAATTTTCCGCGAGAACTGTATCGATATTCGATATTTAGAAATATCGGATCCGAAGTATCGATATCCGAAAATATCGGATAGTGCAGTATCGATACTAAAACATCGAGTATCGGTACGAAAGTATCGATATTTTGAAATATCGAGTATCGATACCCATCCCTAGAGCTTGGTCAGCTAAAATTTGAACGGAGATTAGGCCTCAAGTTCTCGTAGAGAGCGAACGGTTGGTCCTACAGAGCTCTGGGGGGTCTCATTCGATTCTAAAAACGCTGCAAATTATTACACAATGGTTTATTATTTTTCTATATATATCACTCGTCTACAAAATCACCATCCATCCAATATGAAAAAAAAAAACGTCTGCCAAGTGGGTGTGGCACATAGCTTCCTCGTATCCATAACCCGATTATATAGATGATCCGATGCATAGTAGTTAATCTGAAAACACCAATCTCTAAGTACCTTTCACTACCCTCATCTACACGCTAATCTGGACAATCCTAGAAAATTTCATCAAATTCGGACGAAAAATGTAAGTGCGGTAGTGATGGGAATCAAAAAATTTCATAGCCAGACTGGGAATCGAACCTGGAATTCCTAGGGGTGAGTCCAGTACTTTGCTTACTGATCTACAGAGGGGTTTGTAGATTGGCTTTGAGATCCTCACCTCAGATGCAACTGTTACGGCTGTTTTTTTTTTTTTTTTTTTTTTTTTTTTTTTTTTTAATTAACTCCCCTCAAGACAAAATGTCTTTGGTGACGGAGGGGGCACGCCATAAATAAATTTAAAAAAAATAAATCAAATATAATGGGGAGGACGCCCAGGACTCACCCGACGCCGGCCCTAGGGATAAGGGAAGATGAGGAAGGTGGGGGTGGGAGAGAAGGATGAAGGGAAGTGCCTCTATAAAACGACCACCAGTTCAAATATGAGCCGAGCAGGACACGGGTGGTGATACCACGGAGTACGCCTACCGAGATGCCCAACTCGCGCAACTCCGTGGCACTTTTCCCGCACCACACACCGCGCCATGACAAGGTTGCAGCCATCACCCTGATGTTGTTGGGTGCCACTCCTTTTAGCTCCGACACTGCTTGCCGTAAATCATTTGTGTCATATTTCCTTATCTTGGCCCCCCAAGTCTGCTCCATGTCCAAGCTGCCATTGACAACTTGGACATCCAGGATAATGCAAGACTGGTCGGGCTTGACGGCAACAATGTCGGGCTTCTTACCCTGGTCACTTGGCATGTGATACAATCTCTCTCTCTCAACATCCCAGCCGCTAGATGACAAAGCACCTGCTATCTGCTTGGCGACCGCATCATGACGCAGAATGCGGCCACCATGAGTCCGAGGACACTGCTGCACTACATGATATAAATGTTCATTTCCACTCCGACAGGCGCGGCAAAGGGGTAGGGTTGTCCCGCGACTACCTCTCGAACACCTCACCGCAGTTGGCAAAGATGCCACGCGGATGGCGTGAAAGTGTCGGTAGTCGCGGGCCCCAATGCCCTCCGAAGCCCAATCTACCCATTGGGATGAGACAAGGCTTTCGGAGCACTGTCGGAGTTCTTTACCATCTACCGATTCATGCAGTGCAGCAGCGAACTCAGCAGACGAACTGGGTTTTGGAGCAGATGGTGTTGCTCGGTCGCACCATGCTAACTGCTGCCTGACAAAATCAAGATCAGCAGCAGCACGGGCGACCTCCCAGCTCGACCCTTGAAGGGCTAGCAGGCGCCGGCGGCGCAGAGAAGGGATACATGCCGAGAGAGACACAATGCCAAGCCCACCGGATTTGACCGGTGCATGAACATAGGCACTTGGGACACCAGGTGGGAACTTCAGCCAAGAGCGCACAGCAGAGCGAACTTCTCGATCTAATTCTTGCAGCCTCCCCGCCGTAAGCCTGCCAAAGACTAACCCATAGGTTAGCTTTGGCAGTAAGTACGTGCGAAGGAGGCGCAGCTTCTGCTGTGGCTTCAATGGAGCCTTGGTAACGCGAGCTAGCGCTCTACCAAGGTCCACACGGCTGGCAGTTATAGTGGCCACCCCCATGAAGTCGACTCCAAGGCACCGCCAAACCTCCAACACGGATCGAGATGGGATGGGGGACTGTCCAACGACAAAACCCCCATCCACTACTTTCACCTTATGTTGGCGACCTGACGGGACCAAGGAGACCGACCCACACTTATCAGGGTTAACCACAAGTCCACACCCGGCTAGCTGCTTAGCAAATGCATTGAGGGCGATCTGCAAGCCCTCACGGGTTTCTGCGAGTAGGATAACATCATCGGCAAAAGCCAATGCTCCTACTCGCACCCCAGGGGCGAGATCAAACCCTACTTCTGTGGGCAGCTTACCCAAGGCCGTATCCACGACCAGGTTGAAGAGAAGTGGCGATAGGGGATCCCCCTGGCGTACCCCACGCCCGATCCGTATATCCCCTGACACCTCACCTCCTGCCTCGAGGACCGTCACGCCTTCCTGGTACAGACAGGCCACATACTCGATTAACCGAGATGGGGCCCCGACACCACGAAGGCAATCGGTCAGGGCAAGGTGACTGACTGTGTCAAAGGCCTTAGCGACGTCCAGAGCGGCGAGATGGAGTTGCCGGCGTTTAATACGGCCAGCGAGATGACAGTTTGGAGAACTGTAAGGTTCTCCGCTGTGCCATCCGCTGGCCGAAACGCTCTCTGGACATCACCAATGACACCAGCCACCTGGAGGCGAGATGCCAGTACTTTTTGGAAGTGGCGGAAGACTACCGAAGATACAGAGATCGGTCGATAGCCTCCAGGCCCACTTCCCCCTTTCTTGGGAATAAACACGGTTCGGGTACGGGTTAATGCTTTCGGGGGTCTTCCCGTTATTTTAGTATTTTACGATTGCGCATGCGCAGAGGCTACTGTAAATTTTAAGGCCTTGATTTTCATTGGGGACCATCTACAACCTAATCCGCGTAATCCCTGGAAATGTCATCGATATCGGGTAGAAATTGTGGAAGTTATGGCTGTTACAAGCAATTCACGTTCGCGCATGCGCATCGGCTACTATCAGTCCGGGGGTGATGATTTTCATAGGGGACCATCTAAACACTAATCTGTAACATCCCTGAAAATTTCATTGAAATCGGATGAAAAATGTGGAAGTTACGGCCGTTACAAGAAAATTAACGTTTGCGCATGCGCAGTGACTACTATCAGTCCGAAGGTGATGATTTTCACAGGGGACCATCTAATCACTAATCTGTAACATCCCTGAAAATTTCATTGAAATCGGATGGAAAATATGGAAGTTATGGCTGTTACAAGCAATTCACGTTTGCGCATGCGCAGTCGCTTCTATCAGTCCGAGGATGATGATTTTCATAGGGGACCGTCTACACACCAACCCGCACAATCCCTGAAAATTTCATCGAAATCGGACAATAACTTCGTATAGTTATGCGCGTTACAAGGAAATCATGACAGACACACAGACACACAGACACACAGACAGACAGACACACAGACAGACAGACACGGAACCAAAATTGTTCAGAAAGGTCTAAAACGCAAAACGCGAGTGAAAATTTTGATTTTGGAGAACTTTTTTTTTTCGTCCTTGAAAAGTGAAAACAAAGCTTCCGCTACCTTGGTAGACTCGGAAGCAAAAATCACCAACCATTGATCGCATTTCGGTCAGCTCTAATTTGAACGGAGATTAGGCCTCTTTTGCGATTCACACTCGTGTTTTGATTTATATATATATATATATATATATATATATATATATATATTTCAATATAAACCCTTAAATTTTCGTAGGGAGCGAACGGTTTGTCCTACAGAGCTCGGCGTGGTCTCAAAAAATTCTAAAAATTCTATAGAATCTCAAATTGAAGGAAAAACAATACCTTTATATCGAAATTTTTTGAGTTATATCGTTTTCAAAATTTCAAAATTGATTTTGGAACCCTTAGAAGTGACCTACATCAACCAAAAGCTTCGGGGCACAACTGGACCCCAAATGGAGCCTACATACCAAATTTCATCAAAATCGGTCAATGCTAAGTGGCAAAAGTGCCGCGTACGGCGGACGGCGGACGGCAGACGGCGTACGGCGGACGGACGGCCAAATTTTTATTCGATTTTTGGATTCTGCGTACCTTGAAACGTAAACCATCAAATTTTGAGGGGGTGTTAAAAATTTTTTTTCTTGGTCGATTCCAAAGGTTCATTATTGAAAATAATAAACCAAAATCCGATCCCATGTTAAATTGATGAAAAGACAATACCTTTATATCGAAAGTTTTTCAGCTAGGGCGTTTTGAACACTTCAACCCTTTGAATTTCAGCCTACATACCAAAGTTTATCAAAATTGGTCCGTGGTGACTGCCGCGTACGTCAGACGGAAGGCAACATTTTTATTCGATTTTCGGATTCTACGTACCTTGAAACGTAAAACAACGAATTTTGAGGGGAGGTTAAAAAAAAATTGGTCGATTAAAACCTATTGTAAATAATACAGTAATAAATTGTTTTGTTTTCTCTCTCTCACTAAATAAACCAATAAACCAAAGTTAGAGAGAAAAAATTGCATAATTTTTCCTTTTTTATTTCAGAAGATGATATTTCTAAGCAATTTCTTGTTGGTGCTGCTCACCGCCAGGTGCGCAGTGGCCGGCGAGGACGGCGACCTCTCTTCCCTCATCGACAAAGTCTTCGGCCCTGCGACCCCCGCACCGACCAATCCCGGCGGCTTCATCCCGGTGAAGCCAGGAAACAACCCCGACTACATCCCGGACGAGCAGAAACAGCCTGTTCAGCAACCGGATTACAAGCCTGTTCAGGAGTACCCGGACGACACCGGACTGGGAGGCGACGGATGTACCTGCGTTCCCTACTACCTCTGCGCCAATGATTCCATCATCACTGACGGCAACGGGCTGATAGATATCAGGTAAGTTCGATTTCCAAAGTCTGATTGGATGATTGTTAAAAATTGTTCATGAAGTTAAGTAGATAATAATAATATTTATTGCCAAAAACTCTCATTTAACAATAATCACAGAGTAGAGCAACAAGTCATTAATTATACAAATAAAGTAGGCTAAAGTCAAACTAGGGTTTACAAGAAAACAACGCTGCAAATCATTGCCCAAAGGTTTATTATTT
Source organism: Apolygus lucorum (assembly GCA_009739505.2). Taxonomy (NCBI): domain Eukaryota; kingdom Metazoa; phylum Arthropoda; class Insecta; order Hemiptera; family Miridae; genus Apolygus; species Apolygus lucorum. The sequence continues at coordinate 4,843,036 of CM019172.2, forward strand.
TCTGTATAGATCACCCTTCTGTATAGCCTCTACCAACTAAGATGAGTCGCAGTGGATTTCCCTGTTCAAGTGCGAAAGCAATTAGCACAGTCACTGATTCTTCCCATATTCGATTACGCCCCTGTAGCCAGCTGCGACATGAAGAGTGAAGATATGGATCGCTTACAAAAAGCGCAAAATGCAGTGGTGAGATTCGTGTTGCGAGTAACACTTGATGAGCATGTGACGCCACATTTTAAATCGCTGGGATGGATTAAAATATCTGACCGGAAAAAGCTACAAATTGCCATCATGATGTTTAAAGTACTAAAATTCAAAATACCCGAGTATCTCTACGAGCAATTTGTTTTAATGTCCAGTGTCCACTCTAGAGACACGAGACGCCAAAGTTGATATGTCAGTTTTTACCGATTTTCAGATTTTTTGCTGTATAAGTCGATTCTAGCAAGCTTTTTGGACTTACCTCATTATGCCAGTCGTTGTTTTTCGTATTTCCCGCCGTTTCTATCATATCATAATTTGCCAGACCAAAAAGCTTGCTAGAATCGACTTATACAGCAAAAATTAGTAAAAATTGACATATCAACTTTTGGCAGACCAGCCTAGAAATAAGGATAACCTTATGCAGAACCCTATTCATAGGACTGCAATCCTGAATCGTTCTCTCTCTCTCTCTCTCTCTCACTCTCTCTCTCTCAGAGAGGTCAACGTCGGTTCACCTTATACCTTGGGTACCTACCCAAGCCACCTCGATTGGCTTCCAGTGCACTGGTAGATAATCAGGTGTATTACGAGTCGTAAGTATGAATAAGCAAAATAATGATAGATAATGTAGGTAAATATGAAGCTTATATACTATTGCTGTGCCAAAGAATAGTCAGGCAAATCTCGCGTAGGAACGGTTTCAAAAAACCGATGAATGATTGATGGTTATAGCTGATGGTGCACATTTATTTAATTCGTATTTCTATAATATGTGTATGAATAAGTTAAGGGTATCACCAGATTTGGAGGATATTACGTTCACGCATGCGCAGTTGCTGACATTGATTCTGAAGCGTTGAAATTCATAGGAAATCGTCTAAAGCCAAACACGAATTTTCCAAAAATGTCATCTGAATGTTGAAAGTCAGTTACCTAGTTTTTGTTAGTGTTTTATCCATTTCAAAGGTTCGCAGACTGTCAGACAACAGACTTGCAGATTTATTATGGTTCTTTTGCCAAATCCAATGAAATTCGTTCATAGAGGATGATGAACCTGCTGTGTCTCAGGTACACAAAGATGGGTAGATTTGAACAAAACATTTAGTGGCACCAAAAATCTGCGACAACTTGAAAATAACGATGATTCGTCAATTTATTAAATTAACAATATGTACAATTGTTACCTGGCATTCAAATTGCATATATCCTCTGATTTAATTAACTTCAATGAACTCTCTAGAGATAACCACATCTCATCACTGGAGGATACGCGGTTCATGGCAGATATTGCCTTCCTTCACAGACTTATAAATGGAAGTCTAGATTGTCCCTCATTGCTTTCTAAAATTAAGTTCATTCATTAAGTAAAATTACGGTCCCTCAGTACTCGACCCGCTCAAACCACCTATTTTTTGTACCCTTTTCCCCTGCAAATTATTTGTGTAACCACCCCATCCGTTGTTTGCCACGTGAGGCCAATGTGCTCCTTGAAGGTTGCCAGGAGGTTGATTTTTTCCATTATTCGCTCTCCTCCTTGAAGCGATATGTTAAGTTATTTTTATGTTAGATTCTCAATGTACTAAACATCATTCTGTAGTTCAATGTTTTGTTAATTTTGTTATTTTGTGGCCTGCACAGTTGTACTCGTATTTTCTATAATCTCTCATGTATATTGTTGTTTCATAATCATAATTAGTGTAATGTAATTGGTATTAATTGCCGTATAAAAAATAAATAAATTCATTAATTCCGCTATGAACTCCCGCAGGTTCGGCCCAGGTTCAGACCCCTGCCCAACATCAGTGGATGTCTGTTGCGGTAAAACGATAACCAAACCACCAGACCAGCCCATCACACCCAAACCAAAAGGAAGATCCGGTTGTGGGTCCAGGAACACTGACGGTATCGGCTTCAGGATCACAGGAAATGTGGATAACGAGGCTCAGTTCGGAGAATTCCCTTGGATGGTAAGATTTACAGCTTGGCATTTTGTGGAAATCCCATTTTTCTGTCTAAGTATTCTTGGTTCAACAGAGGGAGGCTAACGAAGTCCACTTCCTAGAGAAGGGATAAGTATATCTGATCGTAGGTAGGAACACCTTCATAGAGATATCTGTAGGATGACATATCTACAATCTGAAGGAAAGGAATTCACATTTTTGTAACAAGGTGGGGAAAGGCCACCAGCTATCAGACGAGGGTCCTGTAAATGACACTCACCAGTACAGACAGAAATAGCAAGCCTTGTAGGGGAATAAAACTGCACTTTGTTGTGATCCATGATTACGGTGTAGCTATCTTGTGTATATTTCACCAGCCAGCTAATACTAAAACGTCTGCCAAGTGGGTGTGGCACATAGCTTCCTCGTATCCATAACCCGATTGTATAGATGATCAGATGCATAGTAGTTGATCTCAAAACACCAATCTCTAAGTACCTTTCACTACCCTCATAGGGGACCATCTACACGCTAATCTGGACAATCCTAGAAAATTTCATGAAATTCGGATGAAAAATTAAGTGAGTAGATGTATGTGATTGGATCAAAATAATACTTAGCCTCGGCTGGGATTCGAACCCGCGACCCCTGGGGGACAGTTGAAGTTACGGCTGTTACAAGGAATTTACTTTTGCGCATGCGCAGTTGCTTCTATCAGTCCGGGTGTAATGATTTTCATAGGGGACTATCTACAACCTAATCCACATGATCCCTGAAAATTTCATTGAAATCGGGTGGAAAATGTGGAAGTTATGGCCGTTACAAGGAATTCACGTTTGCGCATGCGCAGTGGCTACTATCAGTCCGAAGGTGATGATTTTCATAGGGGACCATCTAAATACCAGTCTGTAACATCCCTGAAAGTTTCATTGAAATCGGATGGAAAATGTAGAAGTTATGGCTGTTACAAGGAATTCACGTTTGCGCATGCGCAGTCGCTTCTATCAGTCCGGGGATGATGATTTTCATAGGGGACCGTCTACACACCAACCCGCACAATCCCTGAAAATGTCATAGAAATCGGACAATAACTTCGTATAGTTATGCGCGTTACAAGGAATTCATGACAGACAGACAGACACGGAACCAAAATTGTTCAGAAAGGTCTAAAACGCAAAACGCGAGTGGAAATTTTGATTTTGAAGAACTTTTTTTTTCGTCCTTGAAAAGTGAAAACAAAGCTTCCGCTACCTTGGTAGACTCGGAAGCGAAAAGGCTCCGGAGGGTTATGAACAACCACCTCAAGATCAGTTGAGGAGTTGAAAAGATGCCGCAAACCTTCAACCATCATTTTCCCTAATAAACCATCTTATCTTTTTTTCATCTTCTCTATCTTCTTCCTAATGTTAACATAGGGCATGTTAAATATCGGCATTTTGAAAAATAATCATTGAAATTTTTATGATCATTATATTTTGTTGAAAAATTCGGAACTGGACTGCATGAACAACTTCTATTGATTTACTTTTTGTAATAATACCTAGACATATCCATGTTCCCATCTTGGGATCAAATTAACCAATCAATTGACTGAAAAAATTGAGAAAGAATGTTAAATCAACGAAAATTGTTGGTTTACACGAGAGACAAGACTATTTCGAAAGCTTGTTTTCACCTTCAAAAGACCGAAAACTGTAAGAAAGAAGGTTGGAATCATCGAAAATTATTGGTTTAAACGAGAGACAAGACTACTTCGAAAGCTGGTTTTCACCTAATTTTAATGATTCCTGTTATGAGTTTTTTGCTCAAATAACGAAATGTTTTACTGCTTATAACATTTTACGTGGTACTTTTAAAGTTTATGCAAATGACTTGAATTGATTGAATTTCTTTCAAAGTGATTCCACCTTGTCCACCTCTGAAGGAGATGTCCCTATTGTGAAGGAGCAAGTACCCTCTAGTTGATGAGGAACAGCTTCACTTCTGTGGGAGCAAGTACGTCCCTGAAGGGGACAACAGCTTCACCAGTGATGGGAGCAAGTATGGATCTTGAAGAGATCCAACAGCCACACCATCATAAAATTTAGGAGCAAGTACGATCTCTGAAGGATGATCAACAGCTTCACTAAATTTTTGTATGGGAGCAAGTACGAGGCTCTGAAGGAGGCTCAACAGCTACACCATAAGATTTTTATTGGGAGCAAGTACGTCCCTGAAGGGGACAACAGCTTCACCAGTGATGGGAGCAAGTACGGATCTTGAAGAGATCCAACAGCCACACCATCATAAAATTTAGGAGCAAGTACGATCTCTGAAGGATGATCAACAGCTTCACTAAATTTTTGTATGGGAGCAAGTACGAGGCTCTGAAGGAGGCTCAACAGCTACACCATAAGATTTTTATTGGGAGCAAGTACGTCCCTGAAGGGGACAACAGCTTCACCAGTGATGGGAGCAAGTATGGATCTTGAAGAGATCCAACAGCCACACCATCATAAAATTTAGGAGCAATTACGATCTCTGAAGGATGATCAACAGCTTCACTAAATTTTTGTATGGGAGCAAGTACGAGGCTCTGAAGGAGGCTCAACAGCTACACCATAAGATTTTTATTGGGAGCAAGTACGTCCCTGAAGGGGACAACAGCTTCACCAGTGATGGGAGCAAGTACGGATCTTGAAGAGATCCAACAGCCACACCATCATAAAATTTAGGAGCAAGTACGATCTCTGAAGGATGATCAACAGCTTCACTAAATTTTTTATGGGAGCAAGTACGGTCCTTGAAGAGGGCCAACAGCTTCACCAATAAAATGGTAGGAGCAAGTAAGATCCCTGAAGGGGACCCACAGCTACACTACTATTATATTCAGGAGCAAGTACGCCTCCTGAAGGGAGACAACAGCCCGACTGATTATTAAATTGAGGAGGCAAGTACACCTTACCAAGTAAGGTAACAGCTACACTCAATAATCTTTAACAAAGAGTTTTGGGGAGTTTTTAAATTGAAAAGAGCTTTTTGGTGTGATTTTTCAGACAGAAGGTCAGGATCAGAATGGGTGTCTAGCCTAGAGCTAGCTCCCTATTTAAGCAGACCTAGGGTTCCCCTTCTTGGTGTCTTGGGGATTTCCCAAGGGCCTCAGGGGAATGGCCTAGGCTGTTGGGGAAAACCCGGGTTACTGACCTTCTGTGCTGTATTTATTCTATCCAAATATTTACAATTTACATTTATAATACATGTTCTTATTACTAATTTTTACAATGGTTGGTCTTACTTACTAATAAATATATTCTTTATTTATTTGTTATAAGCTTGGTGGGGGAAGTTTATAACAATTCCAACCTTCCTTCTCACATTTTTCGGTCTTTTGAAGGTGAAAACAAGCTTTCGAAGTCAACTCGTCTCTCGTGTAAAACAACACTTTTCGAGGATTTCATCCTTCTTTCTCGACTGTTCCAGTCAATTAAAGGTGAAAAGAAGTTTTCGAAGTAGTTTTGTCTCTCTTGTGAACCAAGAAGAGTACTTTTCAAGAGATAAGAGTACTTCAAAATCTTGTTTTTACCTCTGATTGACAGAAAAATATGGACTTCCTCAATTCCCCTGAATTTTCTCTTTTTTTCCAATCTAGTATCAAAGTATGACCCATCCATGCTTTCTGTAAGAGTAGGTGGCAAGAAGTTTTGGAAACCTATTAAAACCTGTTGAAGATCTGAAAATCTATAATAACGATTTTTTTCCTGCTACAGGTTGCTCTCCTCAGAATAGAAGAAGTGAACGGTGAGAAACTCAGTGTCTACAAATGCGGAGGTGCTCTTATCCACGAAAACGTTGTGCTGACTGCGGCGCATTGTGTTGCCAAGTATGTCCCCTTCCTATTTACTTTGGTGTACTTTTTGTTATCAATCGAGTTACTATCAGAGGTTTGAGTTAATAATAGAGGTTGATAGCAGAAGAGCAGGTAATAATTATACAGAAAATAGATAATATAATGAATAGGTAAGGACAGACTTCGGTTGTTTTGATCTCATTACTTTATTTTCTCACCAAAATCAGAAACACAGAACCCAATAGATTGATTTATTTCAATATGTTGGCGATTCCTGAATATTGATTAAGTAAAGCTTTTCATAGTTTGTTGCCTTCTTGTTGACAAGGTTATTGGTGAGGGGAGGATAAATTGCGGCGGATCCTCAGTATGTGCTTATGTTGTTTATTTTTCATGTCGAGCTAGCTTTCGCCCCATGGGGCGACTTTTTTTTAATGTCTTTACCCTCATACTCATACAAGCTACCATACAGATAGATTCACAAGCACATAAGCCAAAAATATAATAATATCATCCCATCAAACTTATAAGTATTTATAAGCACGAATGCTAAATGGAGAAATGCTATGGACATACATGCTATTGGGCCAATAGACGTACATATGTAGACACAGCTGAAATGAAAGTCAACCGTTCATTTACTTACAAAACTATGGCAAATCATAAAGAAAGTGTCCTGAAGATGCCCCATGGGGCGAAAGCTAGCTCGACATGAAAAATAAACAACATAAGCACATACTGAGGATCCGCCGCAATTTATCCTCCCCTCACCAATAACCTTGTAAGTAAAGCTTAGTGAAGGGATATTCGTGAAATTGGATGAAGCATATTCAGGTAGAACCTTAGTACCTAATTATAATTCAAATGAATCGTACTTCCTCTTGGGTTACTGCTTTTATCAAAACTCTTTGGTTGCAGGGAGAACCCTCAATCTCTCAAAGCCAGAGCTGGAGAATGGGACACTCAAACTGCTCAAGAACTTTACCCACATGTTGACCGCTACGTTTCAAAGGTAATCAGTTTTCTAAAAGTTCACACTGTAATTCCACAGCCTCAACTTCAATATTGAAGGACATTCAATGTTATCGTGTTTCCATGGTGCCTCAATCCCGACCTTTTGGAAATTACGAAGGTAACAACTTTTTAGATATGGCTGTGGTACATACGGAATTAGTTCAAAATCGCCCATAAACTAAGGAGCATATTAACTGTGTGGCGGCAGAAGACTTAGTAGTTGAGTGAGCTACATGTTAGATATAGCCATGGCTGTGGTACATTTGAGTTCCAATCTCTGAAGTTTTTCTTAATCGCGTTTCTATAGGTAGCGTAGAAATACCTTCTCTTTCGGAACGAATTCAAGGCTCCCATATTTTCCAACTCTTACTTACGTAGCTTTTCGCCAATCAACTCTAAGAGAGGAAGATAAACTAGATACCCACCCAAATTAACAAAGATATTTGCAATGAAATTAATAATTAATTAATGTAATTAAACTGAATTATTGTAATGAAATTAATGTAATGAAATTAATTAATGAAATTTGTGGTGGGTTCGATTCCTCTAAAGGTGAATACACCAGATATAGATACAGCGCACTGTACTGTGAGTTTATGGGTCAAGTGATCAAAAATCAATTTGTGGAGAGTTCTGTTAGGAAAGTTGCTCTGATCATGGATTTCATACTACTTCATATTAAATAAGTACTTACAATAAATACCTAATATAAGAAGAAGTTTATGAAAAACATTGAAACTTAAAATTCAAAACAAAAGTAACATTTCACCAATTTTACAAAAGTTTAGGTACCGAAACACAGGTAATAATTAGATGTCTTTAGAAGTGCATCACACTGAATGATGAATCTAAATCGTCACTGTCATTATCGCTGCTGATGCTGGAGAGAGAGCTTTCACAACTCAGTTCCATAGCGTTAGATGTGCTTGGTACAGCATTAGGTATCAGTTTTGTGGATGGTGGTCGTGTCAATGAAGTTATACCTAATCAGATACTGGTTGATGATTTCATAATATTTTCTGTTCTATTCTGTTGATGTCAAAAATGCGAGGATGTGGTTTTTTTTCCTCTTCACACTTTCCTGCGAATTTCATAGAAAAAAGTCGCGGCTAGTCGCGGCAAATTCCAACGGGATTGAGTCAAGGGATAGTGCTAGAAAACATTCATCAAATGCTCTAATTCCTCATTTCTCCTCTTTTTGAGAAATTCACTATTTAATGTTAATGTTTTAGAAGAATAATTGGGAATTATTATTGTGACGATTTTACCGAGTGCTATGGGGAAATTCATACTTCAAAATATATTAAATAACGTGAATAAAGCACATACTTATGCCGTGACTCGTCATGAAGAGCAATAAGACCCAACTTGTTGATATGACGGCATCGCACACGGTAGTTCATCGTTAGCGTTTTGGATGAAATGAGTTATTAACATAAATGATCGCGGAACTTGCCCTCTGGTGATCTGTAAGAGGCTTGTGAGGCCAGGAAACCTATTTAAACGTGCTCAAAGACTATCTGGTTATTTTTTACACATATTCACAGTACTGTGCAGCGTATAGAAAGTTAAGGAGACTACAACATTTTTCGAGGGATGCACTCCGTGAACCCCCCCCCCCCCCCTCCTAATTTTCCTCTATCATAACTGGCTATGAAGAGAATAAAACTTATTTTGTTCTTGAACCACAGTACTCTGAGACTAATATATTTTTTAACCATTACCCATCTTACCTCATAAAGATTCAAGGATTTTCATAAAGTTTCATTATGGCTAAATGTCCCGCAGAGAATTTATGAGATTTATATTATATTCATGATGTTTAGAATGTGATAATTTATATTAAGTCGTCAAGTTTAGAGAGTTTCTCGTCATGTGAAAATCATTAGGTATTTTTAGTCAGGTGAAATTCACGACATCAGCTTTATTTGCACGAAAAAATACCAGCTAAAAAATTCCTAAGAGAAATTTGTAGCAAATTATTTAGTAGTAGAATCGACTTCTGCAATATTTTATTTTATTTTTTTATTTTTTTTTAACGTGATTTATTATTGCAACTGAATATTAAATACCTACAATTCATCTAGCAATATTACATATCATAATGAGGAATTTCACCATGTCGGAATTTCCTATTTTTGACCCCAAAATCGGATTCAGCACCTCGAAAAACCTCCTAAGGCAAACTTTCAGCCCGAACTTCCTAATTTACGAATAAACAAAACAGTGTAGAAAATACGAATGTTTAAAAAAACCGGGAAAATGACGTCATGATGGAATAGTTCATTTATGGCCGCTTGAAGCGCTGAGATCGAGAAATCTATAGTCCCCAGATGCAAAATTTCATGAAACAGTGAAGTTTGAAATCGAAAAACTGAAGAAAAAAATAGAAAAAGCGAGATGGGGAAAATTAGGTTTCCTCTGTTTTTGTTTGATAACTTTTCTCTTAGAAAACACGATTTCGTCGTCCCAATGGGCAACACTGGGAGGAGACGGCGATCCGAATAGCCCAATCAGCGAGCGTTCCCGCTGCACGTCTGTTTTCCCGGTTAGTTTTGAAATTAAAAATTTTGATTGTCTCCCAAAAATAACAGGAGACTTATTTTCCGAAATCAGCCCGATTTTCATCTATCCCACACCATTAACTATTCAGGAAAAATGCAAACAGAAATCGGTGAAATTCCTCATTACACTCCTTGAGAGCCCGTTTACAGTAAAACGCAGTCCCTTCTCATAACAGTAACTTCAACACTGAGCTATAACTGCACTTTAGCAGCACTAAGTCCAGTGGTTTTTTTCGCTTGAGTCGCCGGAGTTCATCTTTGTTGTCCAAAACGTAGAGCATTTCCGGGTTCTCATGATTGTGGAGGCGTTGCTCGTGCCTCCTTGAGTACCTTGCAATAATTTCGTGGGCTGTTTCCATCCTCAAGTCTCGATGAATATCGTCGTTCCTCATGTACCAAGGTGCACGCACTATACTTCTCAGTATTTTATTTTGGGAGGATTTTGTTAATGTTTGATTTTTTGGCACAGCCCCATAACTGAATTCCATAGGTCCAGATAGGGCGAAGGATCTGCTAATAAATAAGCAGTTTATTGTGGAGAGAGAGACGAGAATTCCTTCCCATCAACCTATACATCTTTCTGAATTTGATTTTAATTTCCTCTTTTTTCTTTTCTATATGTTTTTTCCAGTTTAATTTGGAGTCGAGGGTCATACCCAAATATTTAACTGCATCAGTATGGGGTATTTTATTTGAATTGATCTCTTTGATTTTCCATGACTGGAATTTTTCGGTTAGTAAAGTTGATGTGAACTTCTGCAATATGACAGACCTTCTATGCATAGGTACTCCTGAGAAAAGGAAGTAGGGGAACTCTTCTAGCAGAAGTGCACATCTGGCTTGAACACTTGTGCTCTCAGCGTACTACCACAATTCATGTTTATTTGAGAAATCTTCCACTATGAGAAAGCCACCAAGGCAGTATTTTTGAGTTCGTCAAGTTGAGTTCACCTGCTATTTTCAACCAAATCTCTAGTTTGAATTTTGTTTTCAAGTATCGAGAACGAATGGTGCCGTTGAAAACAGGGTTCACACGCACTAGTTCAATCATTTTGTCTTCAACGCACTCCATATTACAGCAAACAGATAAAACAAACATTATTATTCTGGAACAAAAGTGGAATTACTCCTAATGTAGTGTACGAAAATCGACCCGAAGTAAATTATGTCAACTTTATTGGGATTTGGGTCCAACAGCAAAATCCTCCTCTTTCACCAAATTTTCGAAAAATTTATTTTCTTCATCAGGGCTCAGAGGATGAGTTTAGGTTTGAACATCAAACCACGGTCGGGAATGAAGAGGTTGTCTAAACCAGGAACACTAATCATGAAATTGGTGTTGAAAAACTTGACTATTGTAACTAAAAATTGGAAAAAACACTATAATATCAGGCTTTAAATTTGATAATATTGGTAAAACAAAAAAAAACAGTCAGAAAGACAAAACGTGATTAGTGTTCCTGGTTTAGACAACCTATTCATTCCCGACCGTGGTTTGATGTTCAAACCTAAACTCATCCTCTGAGCCCTGATGAAGAAAATAAATTTTTCGAAAATTTGGTGAAAGAGGAGGATTTTGCTGTTGGATCTAAATCCCAATAAAGTTGACATACTCCTAATGTGTTCGGGGTTTCATTCAATCCTGTGATTCACGAAAACTGCGCTGCTCTGTGCTCCGTGAACTGCGTCCTGCTCTTCAAAGTAGGTCCGACCTGAAAAACTGAGTTGTGTTCTAAAATGCCCTATTTTATTCCCAAGACGCTCTTCAGAAGTTTACTTACATTTTCCGAGACGCCTTTGAACTAGTCTTCTATACGTAATCCTCAACGACGCTCTAATTGGTTCCATTTCTATCGAACAGATCATAGTCCACGAAAAATACTACTCCGGAGCGCTCCACAACGACATCGCCCTTCTAGTGATCGACGAGCCTTTCCCGTTCGCTGACAACATCGACATCGTGTGCCTCCCTCGCCAGAACGACGTCATCCTGGACAACTCTTGCTGGGCAAGTGGATGGGGAAAAGACGTTTTTGGTAAGAAAATTGATTATTCTCTACTATAATTCATTGATTTTGAGCCTGTTATGACCCACATTAACAATTACCAATTAGTTCTTAAATAAAGAAGTACAAGAGGATCCCTGAGTGAGACACCACCCGCAATGGACGGACGAGGTATGGGGAGAACACGTCATATGACGTCAACCTTCCACCTCTCTCTCCCTCAACTAATCTCACGAGTATATAAGCCCACTCAGGGATGCTCGAGTATGCCTTCTAGTCCAGTCTTTCGTCTTGTTCATTTCGCTCTCCAACTTCTCCTTCATCAAGGGATCTCCTCGAAGTTTTAGGCTCAATAGGTAAATTTCCCGCATCCAGCCGGTAGGTTTCTATGAAACGCCAGGGCTGACAGGCTAGCCTGTACCTCCCAGTACTCCGCATCCCGATCTGGTTCCCTGAGCCGCCGATGCGACAGTACTGTATGTTAGGATAGGGACTTTTTCTCTCTTCGTTGAGTAGGGGTTAAAGAAAACACAAACGCCGCATCGAGAAGGCAAACATAACAGAGCCGACAAAACGTAACCTAATGGTTGGATACTAACAGATACTCTTCATAATATCCAGAGCCAGATTCGTCCATTGTGAACATTTATTCTCATAGTACTGCGTACTACATATTCGCTGACTCGAATGAGACCAGCCCCAGATAGATCGAGCCGAGAATTCATGAGTTAGGATAGAAATCTGTATCTTTCACTACAACCGCCATATTTTCTTTTTTCAGTCGTACATCTTAACTTCTCAACTTACGATCCTGTAAGTTCGATACGGTGATCAGAAAATATCATGAAGGAATTGTTTTTAATTCTTACGATTATTTACGTCATACCCAGTTTTATGTTTGCATGTCGTCGAGTGAAGGAGATGACCTTCTCGATGCGGCGTTTGTGTTTTCTTTAACCCCTACTCAATGAAGAGAGAATGGTCTCTAAGCTAGTGACTTGCACTGTCGCATTGACGGCTTATTAGCCATACCGGCATGCGGAGTGCATGGAACATAGGCTAGCCCAGCAACCCCGGCGTTTCGTAAGAAACCGACTGTCAGGAGGCAGGATATTTACCTAGTGAGCCTAGTACTTCGAGGAGATCCTTATTCGAGGAGAAGGTAGACAGCGAAATGAATAAGTCGGTTGACTGAACTAGATTGGCATTAGGGAGCATCCCTGAGTGGGCTTATATACTCGTATAGTTTCCTCGGGGGAGAGAGAGGTGGAAGGGTGACGTCACGTTGACGTGGTTCCCCGTACCTCGTCTCCCCAAGTGGGTGATGACTCACTCAGGGATCCTCCTGTTCACTTCTTTATTTAAGAACTAACTGATAGTTGATATGTGGTTCATAACACCCAGAATAAGTTGGTCTCATTCGATAAGGGGTCCAAAAACCCCGGAGTACAGAACATTATGTGTAGTCCATTAAGTTAACAATACATCCAAATCAAAACATTAAGTTAACAAAACTTCACAATTACGATGGTTTTTGGCAAATGATAGGAACAGAAATGTCAAAAACTTTCCTGTCCTATCAAAAAACGTTGAATTGGATAATACCGTCAATGCAAAAAAGCCCCATTATATTTATAACATGTAGCAGGCAAATGAATAGAACATAATCGTGAATCTCTGTTTTCATACTTTTGCAACTGAAGATGCGAAAAAGCCCACTATTTCTCTCAAGAATTTCGAGCAAATGATTGGAACGTCATCGTGAATCTCTGTTTTCCAAAACGTTCTTTAAAAGTAGATGTGAAAGATCCACAATGTTTCTGATAGGTTTTTGGAATACCTATACGCCGTGTTGTGTCAGGCAAACAATGAATAACCTACTGAAAATGCTTTTAAGAAAAGCCCCATATTGATTCCAGTATCTTCTTTCTTGGCACTACAGTCCTTGGAGGACTAGGGCCTTCTCAACTATATCCTTCCAGTCCTTTCTATCCAATGCTCTGTGCCTCCAACCTCGGATCTGGAGCTGGCTTAGATCCCCCTCTACGTCATCTATCCAGCGCAGTTGGGGTCTACCTCTAATCCTTCTACCACCTGGCGTTCCATTCATGGCCTTTTTGGCATATCTATTTTCCTCCATACGCTGCACATGGCCGAGCCACCTAAGCCTTCCTCTCCGTATGAAGGCCACCAGGTCTGGCTGTCCGTACAATGCCCTCAATTCTCTGTTATGTCGAATTCTCCATCTTCCACCTTCACATACTGGACTGAAAATTTTACGAAGTATTTTTCTCTCCCAGCAGTTGAGCATCCGTTCACTACTATGAGTTAGTACCCAGGTCTCACTGCCGTATGTGACAACTGGTCTTATAATGGTTCGGTAAATTGTCAGCTTGGCTTTTCTTGACAGGCCACGGAATTTTAATGCTTTTTGGATGCTCCAGAAACATCTATTTCCTGCGGCGATGCGTGCTTTAATTTCAACGGTAACGTCATTGTCTTTTGTTATCAAGGCGCCAAGGTATTTGAACTCATTACAGACTGGGAAATTATGATCATTAATTCTAATAGTGTTTTGGTGACTTGGAGGTAGCTCTCTAGAGGTTTTCATGTACATGGACTTAGTTTCGTTAATTTGTAGTCCTCTCAGCTTGGCCATGCGTTCAAATTCTTCCATTGCGAGACTTGAGGCATTTCTTGCAAAGATGTCAACATCATCTGCGTACGCCAGGTGTTGAGTAAGCCTATTAAAGATTGTTCCTCCTGGATTTGTTCGGACGCCTCTTATCACTGATTCCATTGTAAAGTTGAATAAGGTCGTTGCGAGTGGATCTCCCTGTCGCAGTCCGACGCTCACAGGAAACTCTTTTCCTAGGAGGCCCATTACCTTCACCCTTCCCTTAGCGTTCTTCATGGTGATGCCAATAAGTCGGACAAGCTTACTGGGAACACCGAGCTCAGCGAGGTCAATGTAGAGCTTCTCTCGTACCACACTATCGTATGCCTGACGGAAGTCAATAAAAAGATGAAGACGTGAAAATGCTTTTAAGAAAAGCCCCATATTGATTCCAGTATGCTTCAGTACATTCCCAGCTGTTCACACTTCAATTCTTACTGCAATGTGAATTGATGAGTGAACTGTGAATCCTCTGAATTCTCCTCAACCATGTACTGTGAATCTACTTTCAAAATTGTATGATGGACTAGTGAAAAGCCTGCTAAAAGCAAGCACTTCGTAGATACGTGGAAAAATTTGATGCCACGGCCTGGAATCGAGCCCGGGTTTCCCAGACAATCGGCGACATATGTAATAAGTACAAGTCCGCCCTTCAGGCAACCTCATCAGCTGAAAGCACCAACAACTCCATACCAACTTCCACCGAGCAACACTACTTCCACGAATCGATGTCCGCCAATAGCCGCTGGGGACAGCAACGACCGATGTCCGCCATCAGAAGCCGAGACAACCGAGCGCCACCATCGCGACCTCCCCCATCGTCAAACCAAGATGGCCGGAGGTTATAAATAAGGGTGCCCCCACCACCTGCACCTCATTCAGTCAGTGACGCGTCTCGCAGCAAGTCGAACCTAGCTAACTTGAATCATCCCCCCTAAGTGTACCGGGACAGTGAACGAACTGAGAACCGAACTTGTGCTCCCTCGTGACATTAAGTTAAAAGTCGAACTGTCCATCCGCCAGTCTTTGTCTCCTCGAGCCTTTCGCAAGCCAAGGCCCGAACTCGTGGAACATTGCCGCCTTCTCCAATTCAGCCGATACGATCGATACCCAGTACGATCCCCGAACCGGGACAAGTTCGCTCCGCGTTCCAGGCACCCCCCTATACAAGCCTTCAAGGAAGAGGCCCTGGTCTACACCGCTACGGAGATCTCCACTATAGATCCAAGCTCGGCAAGGGTGAGCCCATTCCCTCACAACATTCTTGTAAGCGCTTACAATTCAATTTCAAATCTGGCACAACCCCCCCGTAATCATAACGTCCTGTAAAGAGAAGTTAAAGTATAAGAAAGTAAAACGTAATATTGTGTAAAAGCAAAAACCCTCTTGTATAAATATATAAGTAAATTCGTCATATTTGTAAAAACGTAAAACGCCTTGTATAAAAGCTTGACAGATAATTAACTTATTGTTTCATCAGCAATTTACGAAGTCAACATATTTCTTTAAGTATTGAACGTTGTCGTAGTCATACATAAAACGTATTCTATTCAACATAAATGTTCCTAGTGAAATAAGGAAGTCGCAATTATATATTACTACAAAATTGAAGTATACATATTATTTCTTCAGCTCCATCAGAGCAATATTTCTAAGTCCGCTTCACGGCGACAGTTGGAAGTTTCTTGAATAAAAACCCTTCGTGTTTTTAAACTTGTGTACTTATTTCAAAGGTTTACCTTTTCAACTATTCAGGTTACTTGCAGGTAAAAAGGTTAATAATCCCTGAGATATTTTGACCAGGGTGGTGGCAGCGACCACTTAGGAAATCCCCACAGGTAGAGTCATCGACCCTCGAACCTTCAGTACGAGGTACGACCCAACCCTTAGGATACCTAAGTACAAACACAGCAAGAATTCACTAAGTCTGAAAGGATCAGGATTGTAAGTAACAACACACATAAATATATTATAACAGCAATTTTTATTACAATATTATCACAAAGTATAAAAGTAACACATATTCCAGTAACCTAACACTCGCACTACCATAATTCTTTTTTTTTCATGAAATTTGGAAGCAAAGTCTTCAAGTAATAATCATAACTCAATATAATATTTCGAAGTATCGTTTGATAATAGGAGTCATTTCTACTCGCACACCTATTCAAGAAAATCTAATCTACAATTGCAACTAATTCGTATAAATTAACGACGACGAAAATCACGTTCCCACGTCGGTGAATAGTCGTCAGGATCTTGCAATCTAGAAACTCATAAATTCAACAATCCTACCCTTTTGTTAACCCAATTGGTGGCAAAGGTGTACTTTAGGTAAAGTTCCCTCAAACCATCAATTTGGTCGGACATAACACACATTAACAACATAGAAATAACATATCCTTTTTACCATACCCAATTATCTCAATAGGGTAACAATCACAATTGGTGACCAGCTGTGGGATCAAAGAAAATTAAGGTTTTCGGGACCCTAAAAACGAAGCAAGTATAACCGTTTGAAGTTGAAGAGCGTAAAACTGTTGAAATCTGTACGTTAATAATAGTAGTAATTATTGCGTCAATTTTACGACTCAACTATTCATTTGCGACACATTGCAGTACACACATTTGTACAACAAAAAATTCAGCCGGAAAGAGAGAGGAGCGCAGAGAGTTCATTTCAGTACGCAATTCGTACTTCATTGTTCTTGTGCATGTAACAACTATTCACTCCACACTCCGCCGAATTCCGTTCGTACCGATTTTCCGTGCATACCATAACTCAGTTCGACCCAATCTCGAACCATACCAGTTCATTGTTCGTACCAATTCACAGTACGAAACCGATTCAAGACACGACAGTACTCTGTTCGAACCAATTTTCAGTTCGAACCAGAACGGAGCTCGACCCGATCCGAACATCAGATCAGGGCGTGGTCCGTACCGATTCACCGATCGAACCAATAGAGTACTCGAACCAGTCCACTGTTCGTACCGAGCGACGATTCGCACCGATTCGCCACTCGTACTGACCCTCTAGTAGAACCTGAGTACAGAACGAACCGCTTCTCGGTTCGGACCGATTCGATTCAAAGAACGCACCGGTACACAAATCGAACCATCCTCGGTTCGGACCGGTACAAATAAATTCATATTTCATAGATTTGCAAAAATTTTAAATTTCGATTACAATATATTGACACCGTCAGGAAAAGTTCCTTGGGTAGAAACTTGGATCCGATCTTACGTAGCCCTTCGACTACTGGGTTCAGTGTTGCGGGAGACGTGAAGTGTTTGCAATTTCGATTTTTGCCCGGGCCTTTTCTCGTTCTTTCATTTTTTTTTGACTGTGACAAAATATCGAACGACATCATGGACGACCCTACGGAGTTGGCAAATGCCATGACGGAGGCGATGAATCAGTTGGGAGAGTTCTTCCGAAAAGCTCAGCCCCCGATCCAAGGAGGATCAACGTCACAACAGAGAGACCTACCTCGTTCCCTGTTCTTAGAAATTGAACCGTGGAACCCCGATGAACCCGATTCCATCTCGGCCGCATCATTTTTCGCTGAGGTAGAACAGGCGACACAAGATTTGGACCAGGAGCAGCGACTGCGATTTTTGCGCACACGTCTCAGGGGAGGAGCCAAGAGGTTCCTACAGGAAGACCTTGGAGCCCAACCATACAACGCGCTACGCCAAGCCATACTCCAGTGGTACGAGAGCGAGGATCCCGAGAAAGCGATGATACGCTTATGGACCACAAAACGACAGCCAGAAGAAAGTATTCGGCGATTCGCGGAAAAACTGATATCTACCGCGAAGACCGCAGTGCGAAGCGAGATCGAACTCACAGCCGCGCAACGAAAGGAGTGGGTGAGAACAAAAACCCTCCGTGCATTCATAAGAGGCGTTAATAAGGAAATTAGCCCCTTTTTACAAAGCAACCCTCCCGACACCCTCGAAGAAGCTGTGAAACGAGCGGAAGATCTCGAGGACGCAACGCAGAGTGAACCAGTCGCCGACTTCAAGTGGGACGTCGCGGGAGTCCTAAATAAAGATAACCTCAAATGTTACACCTGCGGGGAGGCGGGACATTTTTCCGGAAAATGCCCTCAGAAAGCGAACCCTCAAGGACCACCAAAAACTCCGACAACAACATCACCATACGCAGGACAAGCGAAAGTACCTTGGAAACAGCCTTCGCCGACCCCTCGATACCCCTGTTTGTATTGCGGAGAGTACAACCACTTTCCAGTAAATTGTCCTCACGGCATACAAAGCACAATCTTCTGTGATTTCTGCGGCGCGCGAGAGCATTTAGAAAACGAATGCTTGCGGAAAAAGAAGATGCTGCCGGTATCGCACCCGCGCGGAAACATCGCCGGACCTGCAGCAGCCGTAGCGACTCCGTCACCTGAAGATATCCCCGAAGAGGAGGTGCGGGGCGATGAAATCGTAGCTTTCCAAGCAACTGTCAACTGCACGACAAGACCCATGATAAGGATGAAAATTGGATTGGGAAAGTATAATAGAGACGTGATACTGGACACTGGAGCTGCGGTCTCTGCTCTATCGCACCCGGTACCCGGAGTGCCCGTGAAACCTACGACCACCGAGCTCTGGGGAGCGGATGGCCAACGGTTACCGTTGCGCGGAACACAAGAATTGCTGGTGCGAATAGGAGACAAGAGGACTTCGCATCGATTTTACATCTTCCAGAGGCCCGACTCACATCTAGATCTAATGGGGTTAGACCTGTTAGGAAAATTTCCCATTGAAATAAAAACAGACACCGGACTCATCACCATGATGAACGCCGAAACCGGAGGACAAATGATACTCGGAGCGGTGTTGGAGAGTTGCAAAATGTTGAACCACCTGCGTCAGCTGAAAATAAAATCAAAGGGAGAAGTATCTCCCCGCTCAACACTCTCGACGAGTCCGACGACGAAACGAAGACCATCCTCGAACCCCAACCCCCAACTGTACGATCCCCGTGAACCAACGGCGAAGAAGAGTCGACCAAACCGCGAAGGTGAAACGGCGGCTAAGAAGAGTCTATCAAACCCTGATAAACAACCAGCCGTGGGAGCCGTGATTCCCGAGAATTTGCAGATCCTGGAAGAACTCCCGATAGAGGTCTGGGACGATCGACCCTCGCGTGAGGAGAATTCGCTGTACATCAAGCAGCAGCTGAGCCACTTAGTCAAGAATGACCGGGAGAGGGTAGAAGATTGCCTTCTACGGAACATACATCTGTTCGACAAACCCGGACGAGATGGTTGCAGCATGGATATATCCCACGAAATCGAGACGGGCGACGCAGAACCCACATGTAGAAAACCCTATCCAGTACCACATGCCTTGAGAGGATTTGTAGAGGATCAGGTGCACGACATGCTGGCAGAGGGAGTGATTCGACCATCGAAGAGCCCGTGGAACGCGCCGATCGTGGTTGCGAAAAAGAAAACCCCACCGGAGCAACCCCGTACGGTCTGCGACCCAGAAAGGTCATTGATTATAAAAAGCTGCACACTGGGAAAGTCGCTGTGATAGATATTGGACCAGACGAAGACGCCGGATAACCTGGAAAAGAAAAACTGATTTAACTAGGAATATATAAAAAAAAAAAAAAAAAAAAAAAAAAAAAAAAAAAAAAAAAAAAAAAAAAAAAAAATTTTTTTTTAAACACCAAGGGTATAAAATGTATATTAATTCTAAGCTATGGAACACTATAACCTGTAAACCTGAAAAAGAACTGATTTTTTTTAACTTACCTTGCATTCATTCCCTCACCCAAAGCCCTGGACCCGTGGTCGAGTAGGAGGTTGAGAGGATCGATCCATCCTGTAGGTACTGGGAACAAGACGGATGTCCAAACAGAAGTAATGATAGGAAAGCACACCCTGGTATCGCGATCGCGTTCGGATGAGGCGGAGAGGTGGAGTGGAGTGAGAGAGAGCCAAGGGTAGTCAGTAAGATGGCTGGGTTTTTTGTTACAGGACTATGGCGTTTCCCCGGCCCCGTATAGAGCCAGTACCCGACGTCGAAGTAGGAAGCCATGAGTGGGTGGAGCTCACTGTAAGATGCATAGCGCAGTTGCAAAACTGGATACTCGACTTCGGAAACATGCCTGAACAACAGAAGGAAATCGTGTCCTGCATAGCGAATCTTTCGCAAAATATGAGCAAGGCAATTCGCTCTGGCGCAGCAAACACCGCCTCCGCTGGGACGCCGACTCCATTAGAGGAACTGCGTTGCGAATTGCGAGGATTGGAACAACGAGTCTTGGCAATCCAAAGTAGTAACGAGTTGAACCAAACCAGCACTTCTCTCGAACGAGCCTGGGAGTCAGCTAACGAGACAAAAACATCCACGCCCAGGAGACGCGCGCGCAAGCCCTCCTCCTCGTCATCATCCTCTTCCTCAGACTCAGAGGAAGAAGACAAGTCCAAGGAGAAGCAGAAACCACCTGCGGCCAAGCGAGTGGAAACGGAGGAACCATCGCCAGTATTCTCCCCCATCACGCCAGCTCATACAGATGAGTCAGGGAACCTCAGCGCCGCGCCGTGCCCAGTCTGCGACAAGATACCCAAGGAATTTATAAAGTTCCGCTGCGCGAGCTGCAAGAGCTTTTGGAACAGACTGGTAGCATCATGTCAAAAAGTACGCGCCGGAACATCCATCATTTCCACAACCCTGCCTGAGGAGCGAGCATGTGGAGACGCGTCCGCCCAAGTGTCCGGGATGCAGACGCTGGCGATACGAGACGGCCCTGCGGAAGGTCTCACCAGAGACGAAACTGACCATTCCATCTGTAGTCGAGGAGAAGTAGCCGATGAGGGCATCGGCCTGCGGAGAAGAGGGGGATGTAATAAGTACAAGTCCGCCCTTCAGGCAACCTCATCAGCTGAAAGCACCAACAACTCCATACCAACTTCCACCGAGCAACACTACTTCCACGAATCGATGTCCGCCAATAGCCGCTGGGGACAGCAACGACCGATGTCCGCCATCAGAAGCCGAGACAACCGAGCGCCACCATCGCGACCTCCCCCATCGTCAAACCAAGATGGCCGGAGGTTATAAATAAGGGTGCCCCCACCACCTGCACCTCATTCAGTCAGTGACGCGTCTCGCAGCAAGTCGAACCTAGCTAACTTGAATCATCCCCCCTAAGTGTACCGGGACAGTGAACGAACTGAGAACCGAACTTGTGCTCCCTCGTGACATTAAGTTAAAAGTCGAACTGTCCATCCGCCAGTCTTTGTCTCCTCGAGCCTTTCGCAAGCCAAGGCCCGAACTCGTGGAACATTGCCGCCTTCTCCAATTCAGCCGATACGATCGATACCCAGTACGATCCCCGAACCGGGACAAGTTCGCTCCGCGTTCCAGGCACCCCCCTATACAAGCCTTCAAGGAAGAGGCCCTGGTCTACACCGCTACGGAGATCTCCACTATAGATCCAAGCTCGGCAAGGGTGAGCCCATTCCCTCACAACATTCTTGTAAGCGCTTACAATTCAATTTCAAATCTGGCACAACCCCCCCGTAATCATAACGTCCTGTAAAGAGAAGTTAAAGTATAAGAAAGTAAAACGTAATATTGTGTAAAAGCAAAAACCCTCTTGTATAAATATATAAGTAAATTCGTCATATTTGTAAAAACGTAAAACGCCTTGTATAAAAGCTTGACAGATAATTAACTTATTGTTTCATCAGCAATTTACGAAGTCAACATATTTCTTTAAGTATTGAACGTTGTCGTAGTCATACATAAAACGTATTCTATTCAACATAAATGTTCCTAGTGAAATAAGGAAGTCGCAATTATATATTACTACAAAATTGAAGTATACATATTATTTCTTCAGCTCCATCAGAGCAATATTTCTAAGTCCGCTTCACGGCGACAGTTGGAAGTTTCTTGAATAAAAACCCTTCGTGTTTTTAAACTTGTGTACTTATTTCAAAGGTTTACCTTTTCAACTATTCAGGTTACTTGCAGGTAAAAAGGTTAATAATCCCTGAGATATTTTGACCAGGGTGGTGGCAGCGACCACTTAGGAAATCCCCACAGGTAGAGTCATCGACCCTCGAACCTTCAGTACGAGGTACGACCCAACCCTTAGGATACCTAAGTACAAACACAGCAAGAATTCACTAAGTCTGAAAGGATCAGGATTGTAAGTAACAACACACATAAATATATTATAACAGCAATTTTTATTACAATATTATCACAAAGTATAAAAGTAACACATATTCCAGTAACCTAACACTCGCACTACCATAATTCTTTTTTTTTCATGAAATTTGGAAGCAAAGTCTTCAAGTAATAATCATAACTCAATATAATATTTCGAAGTATCGTTTGATAATAGGAGTCATTTCTACTCGCACACCTATTCAAGAAAATCTAATCTACAATTGCAACTAATTCGTATAAATTAACGACGACGAAAATCACGTTCCCACGTCGGTGAATAGTCGTCAGGATCTTGCAATCTAGAAACTCATAAATTCAACAATCCTACCCTTTTGTTAACCCAATTGGTGGCAAAGGTGTACTTTAGGTAAAGTTCCCTCAAACCATCAATTTGGTCGGACATAACACACATTAACAACATAGAAATAACATATCCTTTTTACCATACCCAATTATCTCAACAGGGTAACAATCACACATACACGTACGATTGGGATTTTATGTATTAATTAGATAGGTAGGTAACCAACTGGAGATAGGAAAGAGCTCATAATGCAATGTTTCTATAACCTTTTATGCAAAAGATCAGAACAAAACCGGTAATCTCAGTTCAGAATGTTTCTGGTTTGAAAATCCATCTTTATTTCATCATATTTCCATCATGTGTCAGGCAAACAATGGATAACCTAATGAAAGAGCTTTCAAAAAACCTCATATTGTTTATAAATGACCGATTTACTTCTTCAATTCGTAATTTCGTCTGCTTCAGTTGTAGGAATGCCGTTATACTGTTGATATCTTGTTTTCTCAATAAATTATACATATTTCCAAATATACATATTATTTATGTATTTCGGACGTGAGGCGGTGGAAGTTGTTTGCAGGGTAACTCATCGCATGATTCCTATTCCTTGTTAGCGTAGCTGCTTTAATTGAAAAACCAATTTATTTTCAAGGCAAACAAGGTTCCTATCAAGTGATCCTGAAGAGGATCGAGCTGCCGATGGTGCCCAGGGACAGGTGCGAGTCGGAATTCAGGCACACACGACTGGGACCGAAATTCCATCTTCACGACAGTTTTGTCTGCGCAGGCGGAATCGAAGGCCGAGACACGTGCAAGGTATGATTTCTGTATTGAATTCCAACATTTTTAAGTATGTAAGTATGGAGAGAGGAGTCCCTCCCCCCTCCCCCTCCCCTCATCGCTACATGGGCAGAGTAAATTGGTCATTTATCGAATTGATAGTGATTGGAATTTGATAGTTAAGTTATAATCTGTAGAAATTATCAAATCACTCAGAAGTCAAAAACCTCAATCCATGTAATTTAGATCTTTTTAAAACGCTGAAAAGCATAATTTTGCCACTTACTGGAGTCGATATCAATTTAACAATTCCATTTTGCCAACATGGCCCCTCTTATCCTGTTTTCATAATGAGGAATTTCACCGATTTCAACGGATGAGCAACGTTGAAGATTGATTTTGCATTTCGATTAGTGTTACGAAAAAAGATAACGACAAAATTGAGAGGCATGAAGGCTTCGTTCGATACATCGAGTAGGAATAAATGGTGAAATGTTGAACCACAGTGTAGTGATGTGCAGAACTGATATATCAATTGTAATTCGTAATACCTTCTCGATGCTCTTTCAAAAACAGTAATCAATATTGTTGTGAAAAGTGAATCGAAGAAAAAACTCAAACGCTTGCATACGAGTCCGCAACACATTGGGGCATTATTTAATGTCTACCATCTCTACCTACCTATAATAATACGTTTTCTCAATAACTGTTTGTTGGCGTATAACAAACTCTTACCGCGAATGTTGTTTACAGTTCTTTTAACTCAGGGGTACATCTCAGTTTCTTCCATAATTACAGCGGTTTTGGCAGTATATCATTTACGCACGAATTTAGGGCTCTCCAACGAATGGTGAACATGCCGAAGATGAAGTTCCGTAGCAACGGCTGGGTTGTAATTGGAAATCATTAAAAATTTTCGTAACACAATTTTGTGGCCCTTTTTCGTGACATTTTTTCGTTTATGTGCCAAAGTAAAGACATACAATGTCAAAAAGTAATTATTAACTACCTATAGAATAATAATAGGGAACGTTGGTGTTTCTGGTTTCAACTCGGGGCTCAGTTTCCACCACAAAAACGTACGTATGTTGTTTTTAAAATCAGAAAAACTTGGTGAGTGAGAAGCCCGAGTTAGAAAGTGGTATAAGGATAAGCAGAGCAGTAGAAAAGTAGGTCTGTAATTAAAATTCATTGGACAATCATATTCGGGTTTCTTGTTCCAACTCTTATTCTGTTCAGTTTTCCAATATGTGACTCAATAAGATGTTCATTCCACAGGGAGACGGAGGTAGTCCGCTCATTTGTCCCATCAAAGGGAAGAAATACCAGTACCAACAAGTCGGCATCGTCGCCTGGGGAATCGGCTGTGGAGGAACGACGCCAGCGGCCTACGTCAACGTCGCCAAATTCCGACACTGGATCGACAAACACATGGAGCGTTTAGGGTTCCATACGGAATACTAGGTAAAGTTGACACACAGAAGAGATCATATCGGTGCTTGTTGGGGAAAGGGGGAATACTAGGTAAAGTTGACACACAGAAGAGATCATATCAGTGCTTGTTGGGAAAAGGGGGATTACTAGGTAAAGTTGACACATAGAAGAGATCATATCGGTGCTTGTTGGGGAAAGGGGGAATACTAGGTAACGTTGACACACAGAAGAGACCATATCAGTGCTTGTTGGGGAAAGGGGGAATACTAGGTAAAGTTGACACACAGAAGAGATCATATCAGTGCTTGTTGGGAAAAGGGGGATTACTAGGTAAAGTTGACACATAGAAGAGATCATATCGGTGCTTGTTGGGGAAAGGGGGAATACTAGGTAAAGTTGACACATAGAAGAGATCATATCAGTGCTGGTTGGGGAAACGGGGAATACTAGGTAAAGTTGACACACAGAAGAGATCATATCAGTGCTGGTTGGGGAAACGGGGAATACTAGGTAACATTGACACATAGAAGAGATCATATCAGTGCTGGTTGGGGAAACGGGGAATACTAGGTAAAGTTGACACACAGAAGAGATCATATCAGTGCTGGTTGGGGAAACGGGGAATACTAGGTAAAGTTGACACACAGAAGAGATCATATCGGTGCTTGTTGGGGAAAGGGGGAATACTAGGTAAAGTTGACACACAGAAGAGATCATATCGGTGCTTGTTGGGGAAAGGGGGAATACTAGGTAAAGTTGACACACAGAAGAGATCATATCGGTGCTTGTTGGGGAAAGGGGGAATACTAGGTAAAGTTGACACACAGAAGAGATCATATCAGTGCTTGTTGGGGAAAGAGGGAATACTAGGTAAAGTTCACACACAGAAGAGATCATATCAATGCTTGTTGGGGAAAGGGGGAATACTAGGTAAAGTTGACACATAGAAGAGATCATATCAGTGCTGGTTGGGGAAACGGGGAATACTAGGTAAAGTTGACACACAGAAGAGATCATATCAGTGCTGGTTGGGGAAACGGGGAATACTAGGTAACGTTGACACATAGAAGAGATCATATCAGTGCTGGTTGGGGAAACGGGGAATACTAGGTAACGTTGACACATAGAAGAGATCATATCAGTGCTGGTTGGGGAAACGGGGAATACTAGGTAACGTTGACACATAGAAGAGATCATATCAGTGCTGGTTGGGGAAACGGGGAATACTAGGTAAAGTTGTCACACAGAAGAGATCATATCAGTGCTTGTTGGGAAAAGGGGGATTACTAGGTAAAGTTGACACATAGAAGAGATCATATCGGTGCTTGTTGGGGAAAGGGGGAATACTAGGTAAAGTTGACACACAGAAGAGATCATATCAGTGCTGGTTGGGGAAACGGGGAATACTAGGTAAAGTTGACACACAGAAGAGATCATATCGGTGCTTGTTGGGGAAAGGGGGAATACTAGGTAAAGTTGACACACAGAAGAGATCATATCGGTGCTTGTTGGGGAAAGGGGGAATACTAGGTAAAGCTGACACACAGAAGAGATCATATCGGTGCTTGTTGGGGAAAGGGGGAATACTAGGTAAAGTTGACACACAGAAGAGATCATATCAGTGCTTGTTGGGGAAAGAGGGAATACTAGGTAAAGTTCACACACAGAAGAGATCATATCAATGCTTGTTGGGGAAAGGGGGAATACTAGGTAAAGTTGACACACAGAAGAGATCATATCAGTGCTTGTTGGGGAAAGGGGGAATACTAGGTAAAGTTGACACACAGAAGAGATCATATCAGTGCTTGTTGGGGAAAGGGGGAATACTCGGTAAAGTTGACACATAGAAGAGATCATATCAGTGCTGGTTGGGGAAACGGGGAATACTAGGTAACGTTGACACATAGAAGAGATCATATCAGTGCTGGTTGGGGAAACGGGGAATACTAGGTAAAGTTGACACACAGAAGAGATCATATCAGTGCTTGTTGGGAAAAGGGGGATTACTAGGTAAAGTTGACACATAGAAGAGATCATATCGGTGCTTGTTGGGGAAAGGGGGAATACTAGGTAAAGTTGACACACAGAAGAGATCATATCAGTGCTGGTTGGGGAAACGGGGAATACTAGGTAAAGTTGACACACAGAAGAGATCATATCGGTGCTTGTTGGGGAAAGGGGGAATACTAGGTAAAGTTGACACACAGAAGAGATCATATCGGTGCTTGTTGGGGAAAGGGGGAATACTAGGTAAAGTTGACACACAGAAGAGATCATATCGGTGCTTGTTGGGGAAAGGGGGAATACTAGGTAAAGTTGACACACAGAAGAGATCATATCAGTGCTTGTTGGGGAAAGAGGGAATACTAGGTAAAGTTCACACACAGAAGAGATCATATCAATGCTTGTTGGGGAAAGGGGGAATACTAGGTAAAGTTGACACACAGAAGAGATCATATCAGTGCTTGTTGGGGAAAGGGGGAATACTAGGTAAAGTTGACACACAGAAGAGATCATATCAGTGCTTGTTGGGGAAAGGGGGAATACTCGGTAAAGTTGACACACAGAAGAGATCATATCGGTGCTTGTTGGGGAAAGGGGGTTAAGTCCAAAATCATAGTTTGGAATTTTGTTATAAATTCTACGTACCATAAAATGTTTCTATTTTGTGCTATTCCTATTCGATATATATTACTATAACTGGCAACAGCTTATTTTTTCATTGCTAGAAGCTGCTTCGGTGTTTCATCTCTATTTCATATCGAAGAGTAGGTACATGAAAGTATAGACTTGGCCCGCTTTACCCAAACGAATCCTGGACCTGACTCCTTTCACGCGTTTGTGATGTATTTCAAAACGTTTATTTACATTTTTAGTAACATGATACATTCATTATGTAAGTATATAATACATAAATGATGTAAGTACGATGAGTATAGCTATGAATCAGCTAAGAATGAATAGGGATCATTCATCTTCAAAATCTGTCTCACGAATTCAGTTTCCACCTTATTCCAAATTTCCTCGACAAAGGGGTTGCTGAACCATAATCCGACAACAATTGAGCACGAGACGATTTGCTTTAACCCTAGGAGGTAACACTGGGGTCCCCAGGGAACCCACCTTTCCATTTTTGGAGCTTACCTTTCGGCAATTTTTTTTCTCGCTGTACGGTTTTTTTGTAAATTATGTTGGCAGTCCACCACAGGCCCCGAAGGCCCTAATTGAAATGATGTCGTTTAAATCGTGCCTTTACCAAATCAGTTATTTAGGAATCTTGTTGTTACCCTAGGAGGCCACACTGGGGTCCCCAGGGACCCCACCTTTCCATTTTTGGAGCATATCTTTCTGAAAAAAAAATGTTCCCCGCCGTATGGTTTTTTGTCATTTATGTTGGTAGTCCAACTGAGGCCCCGACGGTCCTACTTCGCTCAGTAGTGCTTTATGTCTCAAGTGAGAAAGCTGTGAAGTGGAGTTGTGGGGCTCTTTGGATCCCATTTTGACCTGAGTGACTCCTTGGGGCTTTATAGGTTTCAAATTTTGAAGTGGAACATCACGGAAAGAAAAAGGGTTTGAAATAGACCAAGTCAGGAGGTCTTATGGCTGAACAAGTTGTAGTATGATTTTTCCACGCTCAAAAATCATTTTATAATTGGTTTTTGAAGAAATTATATAAATTTTGGTTTTTGGGGTCATTTTGACCCCACTATGACTTATAAGTCATGAAAACATACGTGTGATCTCCTAGGGTTAATACATATTCATGTTCACCGAGAGCAACTGGACAGAGTATTCCGCAGACTTATGATTAGAATGAAACTAGCATTAGGTTGTGGAATGCTATCCCCACTATCTAATGACGTTGACAAAATGTCCAGACAAAATAGTAAGACATTTCTTGACATAACACCAATGGCACGGGTGTATATATCATCACAGAATGAAAGTAGGACTTAATACACTGCATCCACTTTTAGAGAAAAAAAAATTTGTTTCCAACTATCAGGAGAGTTCGTTTCAGCCCATTTTGGACTTAACACCCTTTCCCTAGCAAGCACAGCTTTATATTATACAAAGCTTTAACATTATAAAGGATAACAAATAATCTTTTCTATGTGAATTTTGATAATTCACTTCCTAATATAATAATTAATTTCCTAATAATTCAATTCCTACGAAAAAATTGTCATCAACAGTGGCTTTTGATTCCTCAGTTCCGAAAATAGGGAAGCTCTGTATTTGTCTACATTGATGTCTCGGTGGTCTCTAGCTTGCAGACGTCAGTACTGCCAAAACTAAAAACTGCCAAGTGGGTGTGGCACATAGCTTCCTCGTATCCATAATCCGATTGTATAGATGATCCGATGCAATGTAGTTAACTCAAAATAGAGGTGTGAAGGGTCAGGAGTGAACGTATTGAAAAGACCTTATCTTCAAAATGACCTTGTCATAAATGAACGGGTTATCAAAATGAACACGGTCATTCGTTCATCAACCCACCAATCGAGTATTCCGGTTAAATTACGAGAACAACGGCAGAAGGCCAACAAAATAAATTAATTGCCCGCAATATGGATGTATAATGTATATTTATTTACATGCATGTTTGTACATGGATCATTAATGTGTGAAAATTACAAGGTAGTATCAACAGAAAGAAGTAGATGGAAGTGGTTTTGTAAGCAAAACCTTCCATCATCCAAGTGAAGATGGACTGAGGACTAAAAATACAAAACACACTCAAAGACTGATTCATACGATTCGAATCGATCTTTCATTTGTTTTTGTCTTTTAGCTCATTCGATTCATACTCATTGTAACCTATACACCTATACTCGTTCGGTTTACAGACTCGCTCGTTTTTGTGACTTCTGACCGGTTGGTTGTTTGTCTTGTGAGTGAACGGATTCAAAAGACCTGGTCTCTGTAATGAGTGACCGTTTGTGATTCGAATCCGCCAAATGACCTTGTCTTACACACCTCTTGTTACACAACAACTTGTTTGTCTTGTGAGTGAACGGGTGAACGGAATCAAAAGACCTGGTCTCTGTAATGAGTGACCGTTTGGGATTCGAATCCGCCAAATGACCTTGTCTTACACACCTCTAACTCAAAACACCAATCTCTATGTACTACTCAATTTACAATCAAAGTAGTACATCATTTGAATAAGAGAACTAACTATTACAAAATATTAAATTAAATTATAATACTCATAAGGAGCTGGTAGGGGGAAGCAAGAGAATATGGTTGCAGATTGAAAAGTGAATTCAAGTTAACTGGAAAAGAATACACACTTTTACAAGGTTACACATTTGCGCGTTTGCATGCGCATAGGCTACTATCTACTCGAGAGCGATGATTTTCAAAGGGGACCATCTACACGCCAATCCACACAATCCCTGAAAATTTCATCGAAATCAGGTAGAAAATGTGCAAGTTATTGCGGCTACTATTAGTCCGGCGGTGATGATTTTCATATGGGACCATCTGCACGCCAACCCAAACAATTCTTGAGAATTTCATCGATATCGGAAGAGAAATGTACAATTTATGGCTGTGGCGAGGAAATACACATTTGCGCATGCGCAGTGGTTACTATCAGTTGGGGGTTGATGATTTTATTCGTACTACTAGTGCGTGAATACGAATTCAATCTTATTCATAATCACAGGAACATATTCCTGTGATTAAAAATCTTAATCATATTCACGAGTGTGACTGCCCAACTCTTGTCCACATTTCATCATCATGTGATCATCAAATTAGTAGGGTAGTGGTAGGTCTCTCAAAAATTAAAAATAAGGATACCGTTGGAAAGAGCGTAAAATTTCTCAATAGATGAGCCGTTGACAAATTGAGAAAAACTGAACGCTAGAATAGTATTCTTACCTCAAACTTTAAAATTTGTCAATTTTTGTTTTTTCAAAAACTTTGATGATTTTCCCCCATAGAAACAAGGTAATTGCCAGAGAGGCTCAAAAGCTTAAAAACTTCTCCATTTCATCAGCTTTTCAACGGTCACCCAATTTTTAGTTTCACTGTGGAATTAGAGGGAGAAAATGGTGTTTCAAAGCGAAAAAACGTGCATTTTTTCAACGAAATTGACGGTTGGACGGGAGGAATCCGGGGTCTGCTCCGCCGCCCCTCCTCCCAAGCACCACGTCAAACCGTCGATTTCGTTGAAAAAAATACACGTTTTTTCGCATTGAAACACCATTTTCTCCCTCAAATTCCACAGTAAAACTAAAAATTGGGTAACCGTTAGAAAGCTGATGAAAAGGAGCAGTTTTTAAGCTTTTGATCTCTACTGGCAAATACCTTGTTTCAATGAGGAAAAATCATCAACATTTTCACCAAAAACAAAAATTGACTATTTTTCAAGTTTGAGGTAAAAATACGACTATAGCGTTTTGTTTTTCTCGACTGGTCAACGGCTCATGTATTGAGAAATTTCACGCTCTTTCCAACGATATACTTATTTTTAATTTTTGGGTCTAATTTAAGGGAGTTACGACCGTTTGAACTGTGTAAGGTCGAAAACACGAAAAAAATCTTAAAAGTCAAAAAAGTTGTATTTTAAGGGGGTTAAAAGAAAATTGTTAAGAGATACTTTTTGTTGCAAATTAGTTGTAGAATCGACTCCTGAAGTTTGGTGGATAACATATGGGACACCCTGTATACTGTCGAAAATAATACTTGGTACGTTCCAACGCATATAAAATTATCATCATTTTCTAGGGTTCCACAGCCAACTTACGATGCGGAGGAGTGAGCTTCATCAGCTGACCTCAAGAACTTTCAAGTGATTGTGATTTTTAAATGTTAATTATAATGTGAATATTATAATAAAATAGAATATGTAATAAGTGAACAATTATTTTACACAGGTACAAGACTTTATCCGATGATCAAATTTCCGAATTTCATGTACATAATATATTTTATAAAGGATTCATGGAAGAAATCACGGATTATGAATTGCCGATGTCTTCATACTTTCGTGGTAATATTAATAATAATAAATATTTTTTAAATGTTTTGCATGTTTCTCGTTTTTTTTAGTCGATCAAACCCGTGCCCCTTACATATCTATTTAAAATAATAATTACGTAGATAATAGAATAATAACGACAACTGACCGAGAACCTGGTTTTGATTGATGAAGTTTGAACCAAAAAATGGGATTACATAATAGCAGGAAAAACATAAAATCGATAAAAACATATTTTTCAGAAATGCATGCATATTAGGCGACGTCCCATTGGATAAGGATTAGTTCAACTTCAACCAGTATGAAATAAATGATTCTTTTCATTTACCTTTATTATAAAGGTAAATGAAAAGTATCATTTACATCACTATAATAGTGCACTAAACAGTTTTGCCCGACGTGAGTTTTGAAACGTGGGCGGTTAGTGTTGAATTTTGAAATGCTTTATTCAAATAAATGTACTTAAAACTTAATAACATTAAATAAAACATTATAGGGCTGTAGCATCGAGCTATGAAACGGGGTTCGGACAAAGTAAATATGTAACAAAATAATTATAATAAAAATAGCCTTAACAGAATCGTTTTGGTTAGTTCACATAAGGTAAATGGGGGTATAGTGGACACTGTTCCAATAGTGGACACTTGCTTGCATAAATGTGAAAAATAAGAGTAATAGGCGCCAAACTACTTTGAAATCCATAGAATTTGTAGGTTGTGCCATCTATGAAGCTACTGTAGAAATACCGATACTCCAGAGCATCATGGGAAAGAATAATAACCATTTGAAAATGGCGTAGTTGAGGTCTGTCGCTAGCACGTAGAGCTTGCTGCTGAATCCCGTTAGGAGACAGTTATGTTGCAACAGTATTTTTGGAATTTATAATTGCTTGAGCGACTTCTGGTTTTTTTGTGACGTTCAAGTAGATAGTATAGATTAGTTTCCATAAAGGATTTCTTGCAAATTATCCTGAGTGAGCATTTAGGCCCTGTGTCCACTTAACAAACACTAAACAACCAATGTTCATTAAGTGGACACTGGGTGTCCACTTTTGAAACATGAATGATTTTTTATTCTGAGTTTTTTTTTTGCTTTCAGACTATTCTCAATATACAGCTGTATACGCTACGTTAATTTGGGATCATTCTGTTCATGGGGACCAATAGTGGACAGGGGGTGTCATCTTTTGAATCACAAAGGTCCACTATTGAAACAACAAGTCTAATTGTGATCATACAGGTGGTTCGAGCATTTTCTAGTTCGTATTACTATCTATTTTGTATGTTTCTTTCAGGAAAATGGCTCGAGGTAGTAGTATCTGGCAGTATGATGAGGAGGAGATGTATAGAGCATTAAATATAGGGGTCAAAAATGGCACCCCATTGGCTACAGCTGCCAAACTCTGCAAATTATTACACGAAGGTTAATTTTTTT
The DNA here is from genome assembly GCA_009739505.2 of Apolygus lucorum. Classification (NCBI taxonomy): domain Eukaryota; kingdom Metazoa; phylum Arthropoda; class Insecta; order Hemiptera; family Miridae; genus Apolygus; species Apolygus lucorum. Next base: position 4,876,424 of record CM019172.2, read on the forward strand.
CTATATAGATCACTCGTCTGCAAAGAACACGGTTTCGCTATTAATACCTCCAACCAACTTGAACAAAAACATCGATCGTATTTCGGTCGGCTAACATTTGAACGGAGATCAGGACTCTTTTGCGATTCACACTAGTGTTTCTGATCTATCGTAAGTCCAACCTTTAAATTCTCGTAGGGAACGAACGGTTTGTCTTACAAGGCTCCGCGTGGTCTCAAAAAATTCTATCTTATATTGATGGGAAAACAATACCTTTATATCAAAATTCTTTGAGTTAGGGCGTTTTCAAAATTTAAAACCTTATTTTTCAACCCTTAGAAGTGACCTACATCAACCAAAATCTTCGGGGCACAACTAGACTACAAATGGAGCCCACATACCAAATTTCATCAAAATCTTTCAATGCTAAGTGGGAAAAGTTCCGCGTACGAAGGGCGGCCAAATTTTTATTCGATTTTTGGATTCTACGTACCTTGAAACGTAAACCAACAGCCTATTCCAGTTGTAAATAACGAATTTATTACTAAAGTGATGTATTTCGTGGGTTTTGTGATCGAAAAATGATTTCCTCATCAATTTGATGAAAACAGTTATGTTAAATCTGTACTTTCTTCCTATCTACCTACTGTAAAAGTGATAATCATCTATTACTTTTTATAATTGACCAATTTTGTTTTCAATATCCTAGCCTACAGACCCCATTTAAAGCATAAATCCCTCGAAAAAGGCAGTACACGAGTGATTACCACTATAGAAGCAGAAAGTGTCCACTATAGAAACGAAAGGAAATTTTGGTGTCCACTTTGCCCTCATAGAAGGCTTTTTGTAATTATTATTTTAAAAATATTTAAAGTGAAGTATTTAGAGATTTTAGGTGTGGAATCAAAAGACGAAGAGTCGTAGAATGTAAAAAATGAAGGTTCATCGTTCTCAAACAAAATCCATCATATCTATTGAGAATTCAATGCAAAAATTTCCTTAAAGTGTCCACTATTGGTGCTTTTACCTTATGTGATGTTGACATGCAAAAATTAAACTATCACGTTCATTACCTACTGATTGGGCCAATCTGCATCATTTGGCACTGGATTGATTATGGTTTCACATTAAATTAATTTAATACATTATTAAAACCTTTCGGTACTTCAACGCCCTTATAATGAACCAACCTAGGGCCAACCAGTCTTTTCCATTCAAATATTCGAATGCCTCCTCATCAGTTAAATATAAGGAGCCGAACTGAGCTCGGCGAATTCCTCTCAAAATATGACAGTGAGCTAAAAATTGGACCACCGTCTCATCATCTCTCGAATTACACAGGGCAAGTTTGGGGGTATGAGGTTCACAAACAAGTGGAAATGTTACTGAATTTTTTTATTAAAGAGAGAAAATGGCCTTGGAGCTCACTCAGCTGATCAGTGACCACTCAGGCGCCTTCAGCATTCTCTATTGACCCTGCCACCGTAACGCTTCAAAGGGATCTGTTGGATGACGATACCTATTTTCCTCTCACGATCATGTTGACATCTGATTTGTTACTCACGATCATATGTAACTAAACACGCGTATAATTCAGCTTTCCGTACAGGTACATTCACATTAGGAACCATGTACCATGTTTAATAAATTGAGAGCTTTCCAATGAGTGGTGAACGATTTTCGTGGGGTGGAAAATGAGGAAGTTAGTTCCTGCGTTCAACAGGAGAGGAAATGGCCTTGGAACTCACTCAGCTGATCAGTGATCATCAACTTTGATGATGTATAGAAGTATGTATCGATTGACCCTGCCTCTCAAATTTCAGCTTCCTGCGTTCAACAGCATCAGAAAAAAAAACGTTGCATTGTTTTGTGTGTCGAAAATTTTGGAATGACCCCCAGAGCAAAGACATATCCATGTCAAAAACTGTTCTCCTTACCCAAGAATACTCCAGAGTGTATGGTTTATTTGGAAAGTGGAGTAGAGCAAATGTACAATTATACGTTTAACCTTTGCTTAAATTATATTGCAAAGCCAGACTTCAAGGTATACCAACGTGATTGCTCGGGAAGTTATTGGAAAGAAAGTTCCGTGGAATTTATGTTAATTAGCTTATGATGTGGAATTGAACATAAGTCCCGATGAGCCCAAACTTATTTTGCAACAAATGAACTCCGTAAAGGAGTTGGAAAAGAATAAGTTTATAGAATCCTGTAAAGAGAGAGCATTGGCAGCCCGTTTCCATAAAGTTTACCAAAGTCTGGGTCCTCCGAACTATATAAGGGAAGTTAGCCATAGTCATCAGGCCATATTTCAGGAAATATTTGTAGAGCAAGTTGCGAAATGCTAAATTTGAATTTTAAACCATGGATCACGGATCGTGTATTTACGTGTCCTCCGTGGGCGGTTAGTATTTTGAGTCAAAAATACTAACCCCTCTGATTCGCAATAAAAAAGTCTGCCAAGTGGGTGTGGCTCATAGCTTCCTCGTATCAATAACACGATTGTACAGAAAACACGAAGGATTGTAGCTAATTTCAAAACGTCAATCTCTAAATACCTTGTACTACCATCATAGGGGACCATCTACACGCCAACCAGCACAATTCCTAAAAATTCTTCGAATTCGGATGAAAAATGAACAAATTACGGTTGTTAAATGGATTTTACGTTTGCGCATGCGCACAGGCCACTGTCAATCCGGATACTATGGTTTTCTTAGGAGACCATATACACCCCAATTTGCATAATCCCTGAAAATTTCATCGAAATCTGACACGATATACGATACGAGAAAGCTATGTGCCAAACCCACTTGACATACTTTTTGTTTCCTTTTAATCTTTAAATTTTTCCGTAACCTTAGTAGACTCGGAAGCAATAAATCAAACTACTCACTCACTTCGTTGTTTTAAAACTTGAAAAACTTCTTCGTGCATAGAACTCACATTTATGTCTTCTCCATGTAGGTTCTACCGGTTGACCTTCCCAAAATCATGATTTTGTCTTTCTAATTTTGGTTTATTATTTTCAATAATGAACCTTTGGAATCGACCAAGAAAAAAAAAATTTAAAACCCCCTCAAAATTTGATGGTTTACGTTTCAAGGTACGTAGAATCCAAAAATCGAATAAAAATTTGGCCGTCCGTCCGCCGTACGCGGCACTTTCCCCACTTAGCATTGACCGATTTTGATGAAATTTGGTATGTAGGCTCCATTTGGGGTCTAGTTGTGCTCCGAAGATTTTGGTTGATGTAAGTCACTTCTAAGGGTACAAAACTGAATTTTGAAAACGCCCTAACTCAAAAAATTTTGATATAAAGGTATTGTTTTTCCTTCAAGTTAAGATTCTATAGAATTTTTAGAATTTTTTGAGACCACCTGGAGTTCTGTAGGACAAACCGTACGCTCCCTACGAGAATTTAAGGTTTGGACGTACGATAAATCAGAAACACGAGTGTGAATCGCAAAAGAGGCCTAATCTCCGTTTAAATTTTAGCTGACCGAAATGCGATCGATGTTTTTCTTCATGTTGGATGGTTGTTGGGTTTGCAGACGAGTGATCTATATAGAATAATAAAAAATAATAAACCATTGTGTAATAATTTGCAGCGTTTTTCCCTGTTCATGGCAACGTGGAACACACGTTTCCTATCAGCATCAGAGTGTTTTCTACGGATCTACCACAATCAATTATCATTTAGATCTGTAATGGCTGTACCCGGCCCCCCCTTATTCGAGTATTTCGATTAATCGGTTGACCGTTCTCATTAGAACTGACGATCACTGAGTTCTTTATGATATCGCAACTGTTCAAATGCGCCCAATGTCAAATTCGCTCGTGTTTTTTAATCGTATCAGTGCGCCTCAGCAGTGATCGGAGACCACACAACCTCAACTAACCTCTGACTACATTCCGGAGGGTAAGTTATCTCGAAATTTCATTACTACGTGTATGAATGAATGAAAGTAAGTTTTATTCCGAAAAAAGTAAATTACAAAAACGCGTATACATAATATATGGCAATATGGAACATACACCTTAACCATAGGGCAGGCCCTATGCGGTTAAGGGGAGATGCTTGAGCTAATTGTGAATATAATACTCATTAATTGCATAAAAGGAAAAAAATATGTATACAGGGTGTTTCACGAAAAGGTCACACCCCCCTTCATTTCCGCAAAATACAACGTAAAAAATTACGACCAACGCAATTCTTCATGATTTTTTGTGAGGATCTCAGGAAAAATAATTTTGCGTAAAAAAATTGCGCGCAATCGTGCGCAATTGACACTCACTTCATTTTTTCAAATAGAACCCCCCCTTTTTTATTACAGATTCGGATTCTACGTCAAATTTCATGAGAAATTCATACCCACATCGATTTGTTTTATTGCGCGCAACCTGGCTTTTCGAAAGTTACGCAACTCCACAATTGCACAAAAATTAGATTTTGGAGAACCCTAAGTGTGGCACATGTTTTTTCATCATTTTTGAACTCTAAATCACATGGTGACATCCGTTTTTCAATTTGACTGGAATTTTTCAAAATAGCAGCCAAAAATTCGGTTGTTTTTAGTGTAAAAATCGCTCTTTTTAAATCGTTATGAGTTTTTAGGTAATTTTATTCAGTTCAAGCATGATCATGCTGTCAGTTTTTATTTTTAACTCCACCGTAGACGGCCCCAAGCCCGTGGTTCAAAAGGAGGTGAGAAAAAAAATAATAAACATGATTTCGAGCTCAAAACTGATGTTTTCGTGAAAGAAATGTCAATTTTTCCTCTTAAATCTTGGTTTTTCTCAAAACGGATGACACCCTGTGATTCAGCGTTAAAAAATGATGAAAAAACATATGCCACACTTAGGGTTCTCCAAAACCTAATTTTTGCGCAATTGTGGAGTTGCGCAACTTAGAGCGTTCAAAAAGCCAGGTTGCGCGCAATAAAACAAATCGACTTGGGTATGCATTTTTCATGAAATTTGACGTAGAATCCGAATCTGTAATAAAAAGGGAGGGTTCCATTTGAAAAAAATGAGTTAGTGTCAATTGCGCACGATTGCGCGCAACTTTTTTGCGCAAAAGTATTTTTCCTGAGATCCTCGCAAAAAATCATGAAGAATTGTGTTGGCTGGAATTTTTTACGCTGTATTTTGCGGAAATGAAGGGGGGTGTAACCTTTTCGTGAAACACCCTGTATACTTATTTAATCACAGTAATCACAGGTTACACTGTTTCCTTCTGTTATAGAGGAGAAAGAGGATCAAAAACTAAACCATCAATTCATCAGAAAATAATAATAAAGGGAACTGGCATGATAATTAATGGATAATTCAATTGACATCAATGCTTGTAAGAAGAGTTTGGCAGGTTTCCAACCCATATTGGATTAGCCACGAGAAAACTTTCTTTTTATAATCCGAACGAGTAAGATTGGAAGGGGATCGCAAATTTTCTGGCAAGGAGCGAATTAAGAATGGCATACTGTAGAAAATGTGTCTAGCAGTACCTACTCCATATAAGAGTTTTCGGTGCAGGAACCACAGCTTGTGTAGTGAACCGGAAGGCGTACGGAGTGTTTTTTAGAAAAATTGAAAAATTCCGGGTGTTTGTGGAAGAAGGTGAGCGCCGACTTAACCCTGGAATGGAATCGTCACCCGATGTGTGCTTAATGGAAACGTCAGGTGTAATTTTTACACCAGTCAGAAAACATCAATATTCAACCTATTTCGTCAGCTCTCTGCATTGATTTACACTTTTGCTTCCTCACTACCGAAGGTAGGGAAGCTTTGTATTCGTGAACGAAGTGAATAAAAAAAAGTCATCCAAAATCAAAATTTCCACTTGCTTTTTGCGTTTTAGAGCTTCCCGAACAATTTTGGTTCCGTGCCTGTCTGTCTGTCGGTCTGTCTGTGGTCAATCCTTGTCCCGGGCAAAACTATACTAACCTGTGGTCCGATTTTGATGAAATTTTGAGGGATTGCGGGGGTTAGGTCCTAGACGGTCCCCTATCAATTTCAGCACCTTCGGACCAATAGGAGCGAGTGCGCATGCGCAAACGTGAATTTCCTGGAACCTCGGTTTCTCGGTTTCTAATGAACCGATTTTGCTCAAATTTGGAGGTTAGTTAGGGACTAACTTCTAAGAGACACCCTATAAGTTGCAATCAAATTGGTCAAGCAATAGCCGCTGCGCATGCGCGAACTTTAAATTTATTGTTACAACCAAAACTCCGGAACTATTCAACCAATTTCGATGAAATTTTCAGGGATTGTGTGGGTTAGGTCCTAGACGGTGGACCGTTAAATAAAATTCTACGTTGAAAATACAAATATCATACTACTCGTGCCCACACTTACTTCCAGGTTCCCGTGTAAATTGCTTCTTTTATTGTGTGATCAAATGTTGTGGTCTGCAGGTCAATTAATGTTGAAACCAAATTGACCCCTCATCACAGTCTCTTTTGCATCTTTCAATAACTCTTTGAATCATAATTTTTTCGCCAACTGATTCTATACGTCCATGTTACAATGAGTGAGGAAGCTATACTGCCCACCCAACTTGGCAGACGTTTTTTCATTCAAGTATAGTTCTCTAGTACATTTGTGGCCGTTCTCGAGACAATTATTGCCTCTATACTACTAAAATGAGGGGATTCTGAGCCAATTCTCTTTGCTTTCTCTATTTTCCCTTGATTTCTATTCGTTTTCCTGGGCTCAATATCCAAGTTCAATACTTCTGCTGATTTCAATAGCAAAAGGGGTACTGCCAGGTGCTACTACCAGTCCAATAAATAGTTTTTCAACAACGAACACATATTTATTTTCAAGCTCGTATTACAAAGTATAACTCAACAGTTTTCCTCTCAGTCTTTCAAGGTATTTGACGGACTAGAAAAAAAAATGGACCGACCTCAAAAATTATGTCCGTAAACACCAAAAAGGGAAAAATAATAACCTCAGCGAAAACGTACTTGATGTAGCAGGTTGTTGGACATAGATATCTAGTCAACAGATGGAATGTGATTCACACTTCTTGTCACACTCATATCCTCTATCATACAATAGCAGTGACGTACCTACTATCTAATAATGTTGGAACACTTATATCTACTCGTATTCCAACGTTTGATTTCCTTTTTTACCTATTCAAACTTTTGTGATATTTCTTGTCTCATACATTCACCTCTATCGTTTGGGACTTAATTTATGTGATATTTCAAAATAATTAGAGTGTTCAACACCAAATTTTGTCGAGAACAACCTGGTATTTCACTGCACTGCAGGTGGGTACCTCGGTAACTCACTGTTAACCTTAAAGACTGACTTTAACTGACATTTAAGACATTTAAGACTGATTTAAATAATAACGTTATTATACCTTTCGTTACCATTCTAGGGTTTTTTTCAATCCCTCACCAGGTTCTAAACCTGTTCAAACTATTAGTATGACAGCGTTGAATTGGTAGTTGACAGGTGCCAACTATTAGTACAGAGCAGCCCATCAATGGTAGACTGGTGCCCACTATTGGTTAAAAGCCGTGCCAATTGATGGCAAAATGGGTGCCGGCTACTAGGAAACCTGTTGTTTGTGTAGTATTGCCTAACAACTCGATTTAAAAGTTGTTATGAAGTTTTCAAGTATTTTTCCAATGAAGTACAGATGTTAATCAACGTAAAGAAGAAAAAAATAATGGATTAGCACTCAAAACTGATTTATAACTGCGTTTTGGAGTTGAAGATCGGGCTTTACAGTGCCGACTATTAGTGGTTTCACCCTATGTATTGTAAGTAAGAATGCCTAGAAACACCGGGCGGGCGTGTTGAAGACAGACTGGGGGATTATAACGGAAAAGTACCAAAATTTCAAGTTAGGTAGTTTTTATTAACAAAACGAAGTAGGAGTGTTTCAGCCTTCCAGGTCAATAGTTTTGAAGAGGAAATGACATACCAATAATAACAACTTTTTGAGTTTCCTTCCCTCAACTCAGAGGTTTTTAAAAGAAATTGACAAGATATCTTCCTTCAATGAGTGTAGATAATTTGCAATACATACCAACGGTGTAATAAGATTTGAATTTGCCTGGAAAATGAGCTCTGACCATTTTAGTGCCGCGAGGTTGAAAACACGAAATAATTCAAAGAGAGAATATATTCATGGATTTCAGTGGATTAGGAGTACCTTTCAGTATCTTTCAGTGGATTAGGTAGTTCTTTCAACATCAACCGTTAAACGATGACATTTTTCTTTAACTTTCATTTTTATCATTATGAGACATCAAAACTGGATGTTTTGAAATCGGAAATCGTCGATAGAAGGTACTCAACATGTCTACTCCCCTCTCCCTCATCTTTAACCAGCATAACACTTCTAGTAACATCAGAGCTCGAATTCAAACATCATTATTTGAAAATCCATGATCTGCGATACCCAACATGCTGATTCGACCCCCCCTCCTCCGCCTCATCGCCCGGTGCCAGCCTGGCATCATAATGCTAATATGTCAAAACATTGGACTTTAAACTGTAGGTCTTGGTCAGTTGTTCGTAGATCACTTCTATATTCATACTGTAACGCCCCAAAACTCACACAAAGAATATTCCATAGGTAGGTAAATTTAATATGTTCCCTGAATTTCATAGTAAGCCATAATAGGAAAGACATATTGAAAAATCGTGTATTTTGTGAATATCATCATCCATACTGGCCTCCTTCCCAGGCAAATTTTGAAGTAATGAGCAGAAAATATTTTTTTTAAGCCTCCTAGGTCACTCTCAAGTCTTATTTTTGACCAGAATGTGTTAAGAGTGCCGATTATTAGGGGGGTGCTGGTTATTGGTGGTTTTACCCTATTTACATAGAATTCGTCACAATTTCAAGCTGTGGGAAAAAATTATAATATTTTAAACAAGAAGGAAAAAAAAGAATTACCGAGTCTTTAGAAGTTGCCAATGTCTGTGAGGATTTGTTGAAACAAATTGACGTGGTTGTGGTTTGATAGCCTCCACATAAATTCGCACAAATAGGTATCGAGTAATGAATTAGCTGTTTGGCATTGTCTTTGTCTTTGTCCTTTGTGAAGAGATGTTTGTAAACCAACCGATTCATCGGGAAGGTATTCGACCCAAGCAAGCGCGCAGCGCCCGTGGTCAATGACTTTACCCCCTTGTTTTTCCAATAATTCACCGATGTCTCTTTACTCCCTCAAACTGAGAGTACATTTAGTTATTAAAATGTGAAAAGGAATCATTACCGGTGCCTAGAACATCGGGCGGGCGTGAAAAAGTCGTGAAACAGACTGGTAGTGGGGGAGGGGGGGGGGTATAACGGAAAAGTACCGAAATTTTAACAGTGAGGTAACTGAAATAAGGTTGACTAACGATGTTTTTCCCCTAAAGTCAATCAAAAGATGACAAATAACATAACTACTTCTATCAAGTCAACGCCTTGATAGAAATTGTTGTCAAGGTCCGCTATTGAAATTGTATTGTTGAATAAATGTAATTTACATTAGTCAAAGTTGCAACTTGAAGTTTTATTGAAACCTACTCCACAATACGTTATTTTAGACTTTCATGCCGATATTGGTTAGGAATACTACCCAAAAACCACCTTGAAATATGGGATTTCCAGTATATAAAAAATAATAACAAATAGAAGAAAAAGAGGAATTATTCGAGAGATAATGAGCCAATGATACTACTAGCCGAATCTTCACATCCTCATTCGAATACAAGATTATTCCATAGAGGAACCGAGGGAAGTATTAATATCCTTATCCTCCCAAAACAACTGATAAAATTGATATGAAAATAATAATAATGGATTTATCCGAGGTGTCCATGGCCCCGTTCTGTAGGGTTTTTCTGCTCTTACAAACCGAAAATTAGTCTAGTAGGTAGACACCTATTAGAGAATAGTCTGCCAAGTGGGTGAGGCATATAGCTCCCCTCTATCCATAACGGTTTGAAGAAAAATGATGTCTCCAGGTATTGAGTGTAATGGATGACCCAGGCCTTATAGGTGTAATCTATCGTCCAAAAGTTGTGTTCTTTCCAGACGGGTGATCTATACTGAAAGGTAATTAACTGTTTTGCAATCTTTCAAGGTGTTTTATCTCTTCTCTTCCTTCTATATTGGGCGAGGAGGGAACCTAATGGGGATTTAGAACACCAATTTTGATGACATTGAAAATTGGCTCCATTTAGGGTCTACGAGTGCCCCAAAGGTGTTGGTTATTGTCAGTCACAGGAGTGAAAACGCTGCAAATTATTACACAATGGTTTATTATTTTTCTATATTGATCACTCGTCTGCAAAGCCACCAACCATCCAACATAAAGAAAAACATCGATCGCATTTCGGTCAGCTATAATTTGAACGGAGATTAGGCCTCTTTTTGGTTTATTATTTTCAATAATAAACCTTTGGAATCGACCAAGAAAAAAAATTTTTTAACACCCCTTCAAAATTTGATGGTTTACGTTTCAAGGTACCTACGTAGAATCAAAAAATCGAATACCTAAAAATTTGGCCGTCCGTCCGCCGTACGCGGCACTTTTGCCACTTAGCATTGACCGATTTTTATGAAATTTGGTATGTAGGCTCCATCTGGGGTCTAGTTGTGCCCCGAAGATTTTGGTTGAAGTAGGTCACTTCTAAGGGTTCCAAAATCAATTTTGAAAACGCCCTAACTCCAAAAATTTTGATATAAAGGTATTGTTTTTCCTTCAATTTAAGATTCTATAGAATTTTTAGAATTGTTTGAGACCACTCGGAGCTCTGTAGGACAAACCGTTCGCTCACTACGAGAATTTAAAGTTTGGACGTACGATAAATCAGAAACACGAGTGTGAATCGCAAAAGAGGCCTAATCTCCGTTCAAATTTTAGCTGACCGAAATACGATCGATGTTTTTCTTCATGTTGGATGGTTGGTGGCTTTACAAACGAGTGATCTATAGAAAAATAAAAAATAATAAACCATTTTGTAATAATTTGCAGCGTTATTCGATTTTTGGATTCTACGTACCTACCTTGAAACGTAAACCATCAAATTTTGAGGGGGTGCTAAAAATTTTTTTTTCTTGGTCGATTCCAAAGGTTCATTATTGAAACTAATAAACCAAAACAGGGATTGAAATTTTCTGAGCGCCCTAGATCAAAAACTTTCAATACAAAAGCATTGTTTTAAAATAGGTAGTATTGAAGCGAGAGCTTTGTAGGACCAGCCGTTGGCTCCAAAAGGACGAAGTTGGGACGAACGCGAGTGTAAATCTCAAAATTTGAGATATTTTACACTCGCGTTTCTTCAATTCAATTTCATTTAAAGAACGTTAACAGGATAAAATCTGATTTTTCTTTCTTTTATTACTTAATAAGTAAGAATAAGAATCATAATATGATTCTTAGTTTTTTTTATTTTTCACTCTTCCCAAGCTTCCCAAGCCTCATGTTTTCCTTATACTCTGCTCATTACTCAATAAAATTGGTCACCAATAAATATTGGTTCACTCAATAAAATTGGTGAACTTACTTATTTACCCCTGCATATCACAGTAGGTATCGAACGGGGTAGAAAAAAAGAAGTTGATTCCTCTGGTTTTAGTATGTTCCACAAAAACAACATCTTTTGTTACTTAATGTTCAAATTCCAATAATAAATTACAAAAAAAATCTCGTAATATTACAACGACATTCAAGATCAGCATTAAATGCTGCCAACTTGCTTCTACTATGAGGAAAGTTAGACGACATTTTCCACTACACTTTCCACTACAGTAGTGTAGACTAATAAAAATAGAATATAATAAATATTAGTATAATATTTGTCTAGAAAATAAAAATATTGTGATTTATTTTACCTTGGAGTCGATTTGAGTTACCGGAATGGAGACAAGATTCTGATAACACAACACTCACGTTTCACAAAATTTGACACAGCGGTGTGCCAAAACGTTTCGGTATTGGCCATATTCACTTCAAACCGACCACGCCGGCAAAATCGCGAGACGCCACAGCTTTTACCTAGTCGAATTTTAATTCTGGTCTGGAATCAAGGAGAGACCAAAGAGCGGGAACAAACACACCCGAAGGACGCGCCTAGAGAAACACTGAAGGAAAATGGCAAATGGGTAGGTACAGTCCTCAGAGGGTGGAAGTGGATTAGATAGTAGAGATGGTATTGTATTTTAGAAAAACATTTACCTCACCCCTTCCAACGGCGGACAAGCGCCTACCTGCTTCCTCTGAGCAAGGTACCTTCACCCCGCATCCTCAACTATCGCGTCTTCTTCTATGACTGTACATTTGCTGCCAGGTTCACAGAGCAAGTTACTAATCCCTATGAGATGGTGGTGGGAGAGGGGAGGGGGACCTGTCATTCATGTCAGCCTGGAGAAGCTTCACTGGACAGTTTATATGGAAGCCGAGATATTTCCAAGAAGGCAGGCAAATGGGGACAGCCAACTTTCAGAGAATCCTCAGCTTTGCAGCATGTCTGGCGACCCCCATCGGTAGATTCGGATAGGTACCTGTGGATCCCACTTTCATTTTAAATATTACTCTTCGATATTTTGGCGTTATTTTCTATATGTTGACGATCATCACTTTTTATTTTACTTGAGGTGTTTCACTTTCACCTACAAACGCTGCAAATTATTACACAAAGGTTTATTATTTTTCTGTATAGATCTCGCCTGCAAAAAATACAGCTTTGCCATTGTCACAACCTATCAACCATATTTTTGCTTCAAAATCAAGTTTAACCCTAGGATGACACACCGGGGTCATTCGTGACCCCACAATTTACATTTGGCCGTGTATCTATTTTAAAAAAATTTTTTCTTCAAACAGGGATATTTTGTAAATAAAGTTAGCAGCCCCGCTGAGCCCCTTAGTCACTCGCTAGAGTTCGGGCAGTTAACTTGCAAACGTGCTATGGGCCACATCTGACCCCAGTGTGCTATAAACGGAAGACTTTTTTTGTGTGGGGGACTATTTGACCCCAGTGTGACTTTCTGGAATTTCTTCCCAAGTAAGTAATTCTATTCATTCTTTTGCCTTTTAAATTTTGGGGTCAGAATTGACCCCAGTGTGCCGTTTATGTATGCGAAAAATAGGTGTGCCAAGATTTATACATACGTATGTTGATTTCTAAATTTCTTGTTTTTCCATTTACCGTGAGAAGCCCCTACTTTGAGCCAAAGCAAGTATACTATAAAAATTCACAATAATACAGGAGTGATAATACAATTTTTTTGAAGAGCAGAGAAATCAAAGTGCTGGTGAAAGTCGTCAGTCAAACTCAAAAAAGGGCCATCTTTGAGCTGATCTATTATCAAAACTATTCCATAGAATTAAATGATTTTTTTAAATATTTGATTCCAAATATTGTCAACTTGGAATGCTGATAGTGGAATTTATTTTTTTAAATCTTCAACAAAATATAATTTCAAATTTTAGAAATTTCATTTATTTCCATATTTTTATTGACTTTCTACGAAACTATATTCAAAACCGAAATTTGTTCCTGGTTTAAACTGTTTTTTGTATGTATTTCAACAAACAGGCTATCAATAGATTTTTACAACCTAAAAATAAATTTAAATTTCTGTCTTGAATTTAAATTAGAGGGTTTTAAATTTTGGGATCAGAACTGACCCCAGTGTGCCGTTTATGTATGCGAAAAATAGGTGTGCCATCCTAGGGTTAATTCGAAGAAATAAAGAGTTGCGGGTTTGTTCATTAGGAATTTTGATTACTGGTTGCTATGGACGCAAAACTGATTACAACCAACAAAACGGTTGGTTCTACAGAGCTCTGGGTGGTCTCATTCGATTCTAAAAATTCAATACTATTTTAAATCGATTAAAAAACAATACCTTTATAATGAAAGTTTTTGTGCTATGGCGTTTTGAAAATTCCAGCCCTTATTTTTCTACCCTTATATTAGGAGTGATTTATATCAACCAAAAGCAGCACAACTAGGCACCAAATGGAGCCCATATATCAAATTTCATCGAAATCGGTCCTCGATATGTAAGAAATGTGCAAAAATCTTTGGGCAAAATGTTTATTCGATTTTCGGATTCTTCTTATACTTTGAAACGTACACCATAAATTGTGAGTGGGGGTAAAAAAATTTCTAATTCGATTCTAAGTTTCATTATTGAAAATAATAAACCAAAAACACCACCCTCAAACCTATTTGTTTTTCAAGGTAAAGCGCCTCCACTGGCATTTCACTTTCAAAACTTGGCTAAAAAATCGATTTTATTCTACGAATTTTTTCGATAATTCAGTACATGTCATTTAAGTTTTATCGAAGTATGTCCAAAAACATTGGCTATGAAGCACGAACTGGTGACATAGCAAGGGTTCGTATGAAGCTAATTTCTGAAATGATTTGATTTTTTCCTCCAATCAGCGGTAAATCTATTCTCAAGGCACATGGGAGCAAATAACGACTGGTCAAAGTCTATTGAATAAGAATGAATCACAGGTGAAAAAAGAAAAAGGAACGATGAATTACTATCATGCCTCTTCAAATTTCGAATCAAATTCAACCTCAGTTCTAAAATTTCCGATTACATCACCCCATATCAACTTATTTTTCACGAGAAACCGTAGAACGGACTATTACGTTTCTGGCACAAGCCAACATTTTACACAAATTCATTGCACACCGCTTCCTCTGTTTGCTTCTTTGGAAATGAATGTCATCCAAAATACGCAAACCTTTTTCTAACTTAGGTAAGTAGGTACCTACTAATTACTAAATAACATAAAATTAATGTAAAATTGATTATGCAGTTGAAATTTAATAAAGAATTGATGTTATATGGTTTATTGGTTGGAATTGAAAGTTTTACTCATCCAATGGGACGTCTCCGGGAATGGATGCATTATTAAACAATATTGAATATTTTTTGATTTTGTTTGCTCTTTCCCTCGATGGTGACAGCTCCAGAAGGCTTCTTGTGAACGCGAACGAAGGATAGAGTCGACTTCCATACAAATGTGTGAAACAAACATGTCTTGATGCTGCAGAACCGTTTTGTATCTATTTTGTATGTTCTGTGAGAACATATTTAGCAAATCTTTACTTTCTTGGAGTAGGTAGTAACTGTAACTGTACACTTAAACAGAAGATGTCTCTGTAGTTTGGAACATTGCATGTTACGATTTATCTGGGATCTATTCTTAGAGTTCAGACCATGCTGATGATATTTACCTGTACCATTACCTAATGTTCTGATCTATGGCATTCGAAACTACAGATTCTATGGCAATTTTATCAAAATGTTCGAAATAAGACCTTAATAATTATACCACAATTGGAAATATCATATTTATTTTCAGGGATAACCTTCTCGAGACATGATCTCAGTGTCTACTTGGCTGGTGGTTTTCACCTTGACGATCGCTGCTGCCGATGAAGTAGATCTCGACTCCCTGATCGACAACGTCTTCAACTCCAACAACACCTCTTCGAAGTTTGTCGACTCAGGTAATCAGGGTCCAGGCTCTGGAAATCCGGGACCGTGGACCGGAAATCCCAATCCAGGATCTGGAAATCCGAATCCTGGATCTGGAAACCCGGGACCGTGGACCGGAAATCCAAATCCAGGATCAGTTAATCCCAATCCAGGATCTGGAAATCCGGGACCTTGGACTGGAAACAAGAATCCGGAGACCCATGGTGACGGACTCGGTGGAGACTTCTGCACTTGCGTTCCCTATTATTTGTGCGTCAACGATTCGATCGTCACTGATGGAAATGGATTGCTAGATATAAGGTAAAGACAATTTAGAAAAAACCAATTACTTATATGGAATAAATAAGATCAGAAATAATAAATCGGACTTAGAAAACATTCAACACAAGACCTTTACAAGATCTTTACATGAGATTGATTTGAAGAATAATAAAATTGCTGTCGTTTTTTGGTGGAAATTACCGTTTTAAACGTTTATGAATGTAATTATGGTTTGTAATCATCTCAGGATTTCCAAAAGGTACCTACCTAAAACTGAAGTGTTTGAATTTGAATTATTTTTCAAAACTTATTTGATAATTCGTTCATTCACTCATGATGCTTTCACTCGTGGGACTTTTCATACCATCTAGGTACCTACGCAGTGAAGTTTAGCAAGTTGGCAGGCCAGAACCATAACCTAGGCTCAATTTAAATGGAATAAAAAATAGGATTATCAGTAGGTAATCTATATACGAGGTGTGTAAATAAAGTAATGAGACTGATCTTTTTTTAATTTTTTATTCAAAGAATATTATAATGCAATACTGTCTCCTTCAAAATAGTTCCCTTGGGAAGCCACACAGCGCTGGAGACGGTTCTTCCAATCATCATAGCATTGCTGGAACTCCGATACTGGAATAGCCTTCAGCTGGTCGGTTACAGCTTTTTGAATGTTCGCAAGTGTCCCAAAATGAGTTTCCTTGAGGTGATTTTTCAATCTCGGGAAGAGAAAAAAGTCACAGGGACTCAAATCTGGCGAATAAGGAGGCTGAGGAGCTACAGGAATGTTTTTACTGGCTAAAAACTGCATTATTGAGATTGCAGTGTGACATGGTGCATTGTCGTGATGCAACACCCAGTTCATTTTGATGTTTGGTCGCACTCGAAAGACTCTTTTTCGAAGTCTTTCAAGGACCTCTCGGTAAAAGTGTTGATTAACCGTTTGGCCTTGAGGCACAGGCCAGATTTGAGTCCCTGTGACTTTTTTCTCTTCCCGAGATTGAAAAATCACCTCAAGGAAACTCATTTTGGGACACTTGCGAACATTCAAAAAGCTGTAACCGACCAGCTGAAGGCTATTCCAGTATCGGAGTTCCAGCAATGCTATGATGATTGGAAGAACCGTCTCCAGCGCTGTGTGGCTTCCCAAGGGAACTATTTTGAAGGAGACAGTATTGCATTATAATATTCTTTGAATAAAAAATTGAAAAAAGATCAGTCTCATTACTTTATTTACACACCTCGTACTGTTAAATAAAATAAATGTAACAAATGTTTAACAAAAAGTTAAAACAATAATACAATTTTTAAAAGTTCAAAAGTGAAGAAAAGTTTAAAAAAATAAAAAGACAAATTTAAAATAAGATCTCATAAATCAAGCTAAACATTAAGAGAATACTTTGAAAAATGAGATTAATTTTAAAGCAATTTATAAAATTCAAGGCAAAATTCCATTTCATAAAGTTTGTGACCATTTTAGTGCCGCAAGGTAGTAAACAAGAGCAAAAAAATTAAAATAGAAACAGTGGTATTTTGTAACGGGGTAAAAAAAAAGTGATGGAGGAAAATTTTGTTGCTAATATTAGTAGTAAAATCGATTCCAGAGGTCATGTTGATTGGTTCCCCAGTCCCATGTGATGCGTCCACGTTAAATATTTAATTATTCTAGATCTCATTGATAGGACGGTTTTCTATTTCCATCAATCAATCATTTATTCGATTGGCCCCAACTGGAAAAGTAAGGGAAAACCTGGAAAAGAAGGAATTTCAGCATCACCAAAGTCAAGGAATTTTGTTTAAATAATCGGATTTCTGGAAAATTATTAAATTAAGAGGTACTTTATATGTAGTTGAATTTTATCTAATCAAATCATAAAAATGTACCTTCGCATTTATTGAAATTGTCAAGGTTTCAAATTGAAGTGTGAATTGAATCATTACGGCCATTTCGGGCCTAATTTTCCAATCGATTCACTATATTCTGCATTCTAATTGATTTATCACCTCAAAATACAAAAATCTTCCTTTTCGTCACAATAAGACAGGAAAGTTGAAAAGTCATATTTTGAAATGAACGGTAAAATGAGATACCTACAGCCTACTTTTCACAAATGCCGCCAGAGCGCAGCAGGTAACACTCATAGGACGACGTAGAGGCGCGAGTTTTCTTGGTCGCCCCTCGAAACGGACCTATATAATAGGATATTACTTATATCCCAAATAATAGATGAATAATATAAAATCCCTGCCTAAACCCTAATAATAATATTATTGTTACAATATCCATAATATATTAGGTCCATGCCCTCCCCCCCTTCCATCTGACAATCAGCCATCTTGGGCCTCCTCAGGAGCAAGAAATAAAAACAACTCCCAGGAGGCCCTTCTGGGAGTTGTTTTTATTTCTTGCGAGAACTTTATTTTGGGAAAAGTAGTGATGTTTTCCCTCGAGATCATTCTTCATTTATTTATGTGTGTTCACCCTGGTGTGTTCTTGCATACCTTTATTGTGCAGGTCAGAGGTGAAGCTCTGCCAGACGTCTGTGGACGTTTGCTGTAAAAATGAAGAAATCGGAGTGCGGGGCCCGAATGACCCCATTCCGACGATCAAGCCCAAACCCAGGTCGAAATGCGGAACCAGGAACACGGACGGCGTAGGATTCAGAATTACTGGGAACGTTCACAATGAGGCTCAATTTGGCGAATTCCCTTGGATGGTAAGTCAAGACTATGTTGTTCTCCCACTACTCACTCCATCATCTCAGCCAAAAGTGATAATTTTCAACCAATTCAACTTACTTGTTGATGTTAACCCATTTCCGGCCACTGATGCGTTTTTGCATCGACTTTTTTTAACCCTAGAAGGACAACCTTAATCATTCACCTTCATTCACCTTAATCTGACAACAGGGGTCCCCTGGACCCCACACCTATTATTTTATTTATTTTTATTTTTCTAGTTGTTATTTCGACCAACTAAGTTCGCTTTTTCACTCTATGGGGTTAAAGAAAAGGAACAAAACAAAACCAAAATTGGTGAAATGTTTTTTTTTTTTAACAGTAAACACATGGAAACTTTGAATGCGTTCGAAACTTTTTTATTTTCTTACATTATTTGAAAAAACGAAATTCTATAATATAGAAAGCATATTATGCTTTTCAAAAAACCAAGACATTAATATTTCGAAATTCAAATACTTTCTGAATCAAAATCAAAAAGGGATCTTCAAAATCGTGAAAAATGTCCGAGCTCGAGAATTTTCACTATTTGCTACATTCATAGCATTTTGCTGAACGATGTTCATCGCACATTGGTCTTTTACATCCTTGACACAATCTTTTGGTTTTTTTGTCTTCTTCCCTCTTACAGAAAGCACATCGCTGTTTCTTATCAAGCATCGTTTTTTCATTGGAAGTTGAAGCGATGTCAGGGGTTCCTCCCAAAATCTGCCGAATCGTAAGTTTGAGAGACGTTGGTATCTATTTTTCAACCATGGTTTGATCAATGTAAAGCCCAGTTCGTATAGAAAATTTTTTCGAGAAATCTTGTTGTCCCAGTTGGTCATTCCGTGAAGAACTGCGGCATTGACCTGATCAAGCATTCCAAAGAAGAAACGCATTGGCCATCGCCGAGTCTTCCTAGCCGTGGTGTATGACATACACACATTGTGTGGCACAACTGATCAAATGAATCAGTCCCACCCTTGGTTTTATTGTATGCCATAATGATCTCAGGTTTGCCAGTATCACGATTTAGGGCATCATCGTGGTGTAGGGAAGACAGAAGGGGAGGGTTAGTGGTGTATTTAGAAGGGGGAGAGTGGAAGCTGTGATTCACAGAAAAGTGGCATGGCGAAAAGAAGTTTGACGCTGGGGTCCAAAGGACCCCAGAAGTCATTCTAGGGTTAATATTGAAAATAGTGGAAAATCTTTGTAGAAGAATTTTTCCCGTCCATGCTAAACTCGTCAAAAAAAATTCTTCGACGTTCGGGAGCTCGATGTGATTTTGGATTTTTTTTTTTGTCGAAAAGGAGATCTTTTGACCGAAAGCAAGATTATGGTGGCTCAAATTCGATCCTGGGCGATTGAGCGTTCTGGGCCACGAGTTGAAACGGATTCCGGTTCATAAAATAGATTTTTACATTTTACCAACAACAATGAATTTGATGAATCACGATTTGAAAGACTGAGGCCTTTCAAATTCCATTAAAATTTAAAATTCACAAAATTTGAAGAATTTTGGCTCTCATTATTGGTGAGCAAATAATGCCTTATTTCGGCAGCTGTCCTGTAAAAGTTCATCCTCCTGCTCTCACAACTCTGTTATTTATAACCTTGGCTTGAAATGGGTTAATTGGAAGAAATTCTGTACAATAGAATCTGTAAAATGTCCCATGTAACCTAGCCTGTTCAAGCCCCATCGTTGTTCTCTCTTTTGGGCATACCTGGGTACCTACCTAGCTTAGGAAGCTCAGAACGTACCTAAATTACCCCCAAAATGAGGAATTTCACCATGTCGGAATTTCCTATTTTTGACCCCAAAATCGGATTCAGCTCCTCTAAAAACCACCTATGGCAAACTTTCAGCCCGAACTTCCTAATTTACGAATAAACAAAACAGTGTAGAAAATACGAATGTTTAAAAAAACCGGGAAAATGACGTCATCCTGGAATAGTTCATTTATGGCCGCTTGAAGCGCTGAGATCGAGAAATCTATAGTCCCCAGATGCAAAATTTCATGAAACAGTAAAGTTCAAAATCGAAAAACTGAAGAAAAAAATAGAAAAAGCGAGATGGGGAAAATTAGGTTTCCTCTGTTTTTGTTTGATAACTTTTCTCTTAGAAAACACGATTTCGTCGTCCCAATGGGCAACACTGGGAGGAGACGGCGATCCAAACAGCCAATCAGCGAGCATTCCCGCTGCACGTCTGTTTTCCCGGTTAGTTTTGAAATCAAAAATTTTGATTGTCTCCCAAAAATAACAGGAGACTTATTTTCCAAAATCAGCCCGATTTTCATCTATCCCACACCATTAACTATTCAGGAAAAATGCAAACAGAAATCGGTGAAATTTCTCATTCCTATTCCTTCTTAGGTGGTAGGTTTTATCACTGAATGCTGAATTGTTGAATGCCGAATTTTGTGTAACGAAATAAAGGAGACCAATTGAAAGAATTCTAGAATAAATTTATTTAAAATAATTTTCATTAAACATCTCAAAAAACACATTTTTGAACTATTTTTCTTTCAATTGGTCTCCTTTATTTCGTTACCCAAAATTCGGCATTCAACGCTTCGTAATTGAATGTACGATATAATTATTCAGTTGATATCTGATGGTGAAAATTGATGTTGTCTTGTTCTAGGTTGCAATACTGAGAGAAGAAGTCGTTAACGGAGACAAACTCAGCGTTTTTAAATGCGGTGGTGCTCTCATCCATGAAAAAGTGGTTTTGACTGCCGCACACTGCGTATCTGCGTAAGTTCTTGTAGGTACCTGCAATCCTTTGTTATTTGATAGCAGGTGATCGTTGTCTGTCAAGATTCAATTTGGAAGCACATTTTAGCCGCAGTTTTACCTACCTCCTTGACAATACCTATTACTTATCCTCTATAGTCTTCTAAGGAGAGATTTTTGGTGTAATTCAGAACGAAACTTGAAGGGATCGATTCTGCAACTAATTTGCTACAATTTTTGTTCTGTAACCTTTCTTTTACTCACTACAAACCGACGTTTTCTCACCAAAACATTTTTTCATGTTGTTGAGCTTATGTCACTGAAATGGTCATAATTACCTAACACTAAAAGATAATCTAAATTAAAATTAGGAAGTAGGTACTGTTGGAAAGCGGATTAAATTGTCTTTCAATTTTGCTCCATAAACTTTTCATGTAAGTCTCATCAAACATGCTTTTTTAAAGACTGAACTTAAACTTTCGTCAGAATCTGACGCTTCTGATGCTTCTGAAGCATCTGATGCTTCTTCATCTATTTTCAAAGGTGTTTGGCTACCATATGACCTACTGAAAAATAAATTAATTTCTGGTAAGTGTGGTACTGTTGACATTTGAGCCTTCTAAGCACAACCTTGATATAGCATCCGCATCTTCCAGTTCTCTTCAATGTCGATGACTGATTTTCGAGCAATTCCCGATCAGGAACAGCTGCCACCTACCCAGTCGGCCTTTTGGTTCATTCGTGTTCATGAGATAGGAGAGGGCCTGATCTGAGTGTACAGTGAATTCTTTGCTTTCAAGATATGATTGGAAATACCGTATTGCTTTTGAGCAATAGGTAATTTTGAGCCTCCTCGTCCGCCACAGAATAGTTCACTTCTGGTTTTGTGAAGGTATGAGCGTAATAGCCTATAACTCTCAGTTGTTGGTATTCTTTTCAGTTCGAAAAATTATCAACATAACTGTTTACATAGACTGCCCAGGCAGGCGATTTAAATTTCAGTTATCGTTAGAATTGTTATTTTCTGCCTTCATTCTGTAGACTCAAATATAATCTGATGTTTACAGATCGGACCCCGATTCACTGAAAGCCAGAGCTGGAGAATGGGACACGCAAACCGCACAGGAACTGCTTCCTCATCAAGATCGCTATGTTTCTCAGGTAAGAATTAATTTCGTCGTAATGATTTGTCCATTTCATGGAGAACACTGACTAACAAGTGTCTAGTGACACATTGGCCGGCAGAACCGCAAGAGAACCTGCTCTTCGCTGTTCTCTTTTCCTAATGACTTTCGCTGGTTGAAATCAACCACCAGTATGGGACAAAGGAGCGGAGGTGTACTGGGACAGATACCCAGATTACAGATTGGGATGCCTCTGAGATTAAGCCATCACTTTCAGCAGCACAAGCAACTGCCACGTGGATAAAGTGAGCAACTTCCATTTTTGATTTGAACTGGAAAGAGACACATCTCGCAATGGGGAATTTGCCACAGTTTTTAAATTATTCTCAAAACGGGGTTCTCTGATGTGGAAGAAAACCATAGTATGCTGCTCGAAAAAGCATCCAAGAAATTTAGAGAGTTCAAGAAGATGGACATTTTAATTGTAGCGGCAATCTGTAAGGGACAGCCATGTTGTGACGTACTGTAAAACCGTCAAACTTTACCCCACCAGGGGTAACTTTACACCAAAAAGTTAGAATCTTCAATTGTGACGTAAGCGTGGTAGAACTTAGATAAAAGTTAGCTATTGTGTTTTCGTTATTCTCCACATCCCAGAGAATCGATGCGGCTTGCGATGGCGCCTTTATCCATGTTATCCACTGTTATCAGTCATAGTTTCCTGTTCAGCTGTTTTTGTCCTGTTTCTCGTGCTCCAAAATTTCTTCCATATCAGGTGTTTGGAGTGGATTTACCAGGCAAGCCCTCATCATATCACTTTCAATATCTTATTTTGAACAAAATACACTAATCAAATTCTCAAAAAAGTGTTTTCTTAGTTATGCCTTTGTTTACCAAAAATTTGATGGTAACTTTACTCCAAAAACCGGGTATCTTTACTCCACTATAAAGGTTGGGATAAAGGTAGCCTCACTCATATTTTTCTTATTTAATCTCGAAAAATATTTCAGTTCTATAATTTTCGCAGTGTTGAATGTAAGGTTTCTAGTGTATCTCATGTCAGAAGTTAGAGATAGGGAGAAGAAGTGAGAAAAAGCTTGGTACGCGCCCCTACCGAAACTTTACAACTGGACAGCTGCATTATGATATGAACATAAACGTGCTTTGGTCTCATAAGTTGTGATTTACAATATTATTTACACGTTGGTTAACTTTGAAATTTACCATTGCAATTCATTTGAAAGTTATCGAATGTGAAACAGACCTTTTCTGTGATTTTGTTAAGTCATTCGTTTATCGTTTATTGTCCTTTAATATTTCTTTACTTGCAGAAAGTTTTGCTCGATTACCTACATAAGTTTGTCTATACTGGAAGACTGAAATTGTAATCTCTTAACCAGAAATATTGCATTTCAAGCAAATTCGTTGAAATAAATGATCATTGGAATTTATATTTTTCTTAGGTATAACTTGTATTTTTCAAGCTAAAAAGTTCAATTTTTCAGAATATATTTTATAATAATATTATAAATATTTGATATTATCAAGTATTCCCGGGATAATGAATTCAATCCCGACTAGTATCATTGCACCACTGCCCGTTTCTGTAGCGATAACCGTGAGTTTTTCAGAGTGGAGTAAAGATAGACGCACTCGTAGGTAGCTTTACTCCAACATTTAAACAATTAAATAGGGGGGTTACAATTATCTGATCAATGAGCTCGACCACTCAAAATTTTCAGGAAGCCCTGAAGATCAATTCACTTATTTAAAAAAATCAATTTAACCCATTTCGAGTGGGAGAAATTGTGTTTGGAACTGTTTTGGAGTAAAGTTTGACGGTTTTACGGTATCTGCCTTCCTAACAATCTGATTTCATTCATGGGATGAGTATTAGGAAGAGTTACTTCTTAGATCGATCTTTGCCGCACTACAGTAACCTACTAAACTACCCCAGGAAGCGTGAAAGCTTACGTTTTTGAACACAGGAGCGCACGAACTGAGAAAGGGAACAACGCAGACCAAAAGAAGCAATTCTACTCACTCTTTTGTGCAATGCGATTCTACCTATTAGTTTGTCAAGCATTATCAGTCTCCATTCTTCATCTTCTCTTATCAAGTTTCTATATTAATTAGTTTCGTTATTTGAATCACATTATTTGGGTTTTGTGTTGTCACAAGGGCAATTCTACTTGTGGACGTTCTTGGATACTTGAGTTACAGTGAGCCAAGATACATACAAAAACGCGAGCCTCGTGCATGACATGTGGCTCACAGAAGTCAAAACGCATTGTATGGATCCTTATATAAATGCAATTTTTTATTATTATTATTTTATTACTTGTTTTGTTCTTGTATGTTATGTTGATCGTGTGCCTTTGTTATTCCTCCAGATTATCATCCACGACAAATACCACGCCGGTACGCTTCGCAACGACGTCGCTCTCCTCGTCATGCGAGAACCCTTCAAAATTGCGGAGAACGTTGACATCGTGTGTCTCCCCCAGGAGAACGACCTCATCCTCGAGGAATCCTGCTGGGCGAGCGGATGGGGCAAAGATACTTTCGGTAGGTAGCAGAACCCTAAGTAATGATTTCAAATTATGTCGATTGTGATGTCAAAATGACATTGATTGTAATGAGTCGGAATCGGAAATATTCAATTGTTTAGGAAATGAGGAAAAATAGATAATGTGGACACAATAATGGGGTATTTCAGTACATTTTTTAAATTTTTTTCAAAAGAGTATGGCTCAGGAATAACGGTAATCG
The DNA here is from genome assembly GCA_009739505.2 of Apolygus lucorum. NCBI lineage: Eukaryota > Metazoa > Arthropoda > Insecta > Hemiptera > Miridae > Apolygus > Apolygus lucorum. The sequence continues at coordinate 4,901,516 of CM019172.2, forward strand.
GGTCTGTTCGTCGAGAAAATGTTTTTAAAAAATCAGAGAAGCTAAGGAAAGTTGAATATTTTAAATAATTTTTCTACCACATGTTATAGTATCATTGGGCTAAAAGTTGGAGTAAATAAGTTTTCAAGGGTGCTGAATCCAAATTTGAGGTCAAAAACCTGAATTTCCGAGCCACTGAAATACCCCATTGCGTTTGTACTGTGTTTACTCATTTGGAGGGGGGGGGGGGCTCCCAGCGCCGATCATTCGAACTAGGCTAATCGTTAGATATTCAACTTAAATATAGACCTTTACAAGTTCTGGTTTAAAATGTTAAAACATATTGTTTAGTAATGCATGCATTCCAGGGGACGTCCCATTGGATAAGCATTAGATCAGTTAACCAGTTGTTAAGCGATAAAACTGTTTCACTGGATGTAATTTGGTTTATTTGTTTAGGCAAGAAATAGTGACCCCCCCCCCCTCACCTTTATCTAACAAAACATTTCTAGCGGCATGGGAGCCTCGAATCTGAAGAGCATTTTAAAATCCATGATCTACGATACCCAATATGCGATTTCGAGCTCACCCCCCCCCTTCCCTCACCAATGGTGCCAGTCTGGCACCAAAGCGGAAATACGTCGTAACATTGAACTTTCATCTATTAGTTTTAGTAGGCGGTCCGTCGAGGTTCACATCCGTATTCAAGGTGAAACACAAAAAAAAGAAAAAAAACACGAAATATGCGGTTTATGGTGTCCTGGCACCACGGTAGCACCACTATTAGTTCCATGGTGGTACAGAGAATAATTCATGAAAATACGGAGCTATAATGAGAATTTTTCCTCAATTTCAAAGCTTGGGTACAATTAGTAAGCAGTAAAGGAACCGAAATATTGAAAAATCGGATATTTTATGAATATTATCCCCCACTTGCCCCCTCCCCTTGCGAATTTTGGTACTCAGGTGAAATTATGTACAACTCGGAAGTTATTTGAGTCAAACAAAAAAGAAACACAAATCGGTTGGAAATTGAGGCCTGGGCAGAGTTTACAGGATTATGCCCGCAAACGCACGTTTTTTAAGCATTACCCCCCCTTTCCCCCCCCTTTCCCCCCCCCTTAAAAAGCAAAATTCAAAATTTCGGCGCCGTAGTGCACAACTAGATAGTTTTCCGCGTCGATGAAAAAAAGAACCACAAAAATCGGTTGAGAACTGAGGCCTGGGCAGAGTACACAAGATTATGCCCAAAAACGCACGTTTTTTGAGCATCAACCCCCCCTTTCCCCCCCTTAAAAGGCAAAATTCGAAATTCCGGCGACGTAGTGCACAACTAGATAGTTTTCCGCGTCGAACAAAAAAAGAACCAGGAAAATCGGTTGAGTACTAAGGCCTGTGCAGACGACACAAGATTTTGTCACACACACACACACATACACACATACACACATACACACACACACACACACACAGACATACACCTATGGTTTTTTTCGCTGATTTGGATTCAGAATGGTCTAAAACGGATTACTGTGTGGTTATTTTTTTTTTCTGTTGAGTGTTGTCCAACTTCACCTCAGATCGATCGCATAAGGACGCCCAAGTCTTACTGTGGGACGTCCTAAAAAAGCTGCAAATGATCAAACAATGGTTCATTTTGGTTTATTATTTTCAATAATAAGCCTTAGGAATCGAGCAAAAAAAAAAAAATTTTAACCCCCCCTCAAAATTTGATGTTTTACGTTTCAAGGTACGTAGAATCCGAAAATCGAATAAAAAAATTTCCGTCCGTACGCCGTACGCGGCACTTTTCTTAGCAACACTGGACCGATTTGGTTCAAATTTGGTATATGGGCTCCATTTGGGGTCTAGTTGTGCCGCGAAGCTTTTGGTTGATGTCAGTCACTTCTAAGGGGTGAAAATTAAGGGTTGAAATTTTCAAAAGTGCCCTAGCTCGAAAACTCACGAAATAAAGGTATCGTTTTTTCACCAATTTTAGATAGTACTGAATTTTTAAAAATTTCTGAGACCACCCGGAGCTCTGTAGGACAATCCGTTCGCTCCCTACGAGTACTTGAGGGTTTTCCTTCGATAAAACTGTATCACGAGTGTGAATCACAAAAGAGGTCTAATCTCCGTTCAAATTTTATCTGACTTTTTTTATCTGAATTTTATCTGACTAAAATGCGATCGCTGTTCATTTCTTCGATTTGTATACAGTTTTGCTTTCCTAGCAACCAGTGCTACTTAATAATGAAACTGCGGTACAAATGCCTGAAAGGAAAAGAGTGATCTGTAGTATAAGCAGTAATAAAAACATTAACTTGACATTAACTATTAAAGCAAAAAATAAACTTTGTAATAATGGTAACGCCGCATATCTCATAAGTTAAAATCGGTAATTTTGCATATCTCAGCTAAAATTTGAAAAAAAATTCAAATTTTTAATTCTAGCAAGAATAGTTTATCCATAAGACAATTAAAAAAACTTAAATCCCTATTAGGACCTTTTTCTATCACATTAGCCCAGAAAATCATTGAAATCCAGTCTTTTGGCTCTCCTGAAAAGTTGACAAAAATGAGATGTGCGTTGTTGCAGTATTGGCGACGACTTGTCATCATCTCACATTTCGATGGCTATGATCAGTGTAGCCAACTTTACCACAATGAATGGACATAGATAAGTAATTCAACACCATAGATACCACAAGATCACTTCTAAATTGATCAACTCAGGATCTTGATAAGTTTCTTGACTTCAAAGAAAGTACCAGTAACATTCCTACTACAATGTTTCCTCATGTTTCAGGTAACAATGGTTCGTATCAAGTGATTCTGAAGAGCATCGAGCTGCCCATGGTTCCCAGAGACAAATGTCAAAATGATTTCAGAGGAACTCGCCTCGGACCGAGGTTCATTCTCGATGAAAGTTTCGTATGCGCTGGTGGGATACCTGGACGAGACACGTGCAAGGTGATTATATGAAAGTGGATTTTCATTTTCTATGTTTAGGAATGATATGAAAGGTCCAGGGAAAGAAAATTGATGTTGAACGTGGAACAGTCATAATCCTGATCCGCGGATTTGATGTTAATCCTGACTCCAGGGTTAATCCACGCTGTTGTAACTGGCCCTTAATGTAATTATATGTTCTTGACGTTTGTATTGTTGAATCATCAAAAATTAACTTCCCTCGACCAGGGATCGACCTCCTATCGTCCGACTAAACTATATTTACACATCTGAGTCGGAGCTCGTTACCACTGAGCTAAGGAAGCGAATGGACAGAAATGCGCTGATCACAACAGTACCACCTCTTCAGGCCGTCGCAAATTTTAAAAATATTTAAAATTGCATATTTCACGAACTTATAGAGTACTCACACGTATATTGTTGTTTTTTCGATGTTCAGTATACCATACCTTTCATGCTATACAGGGTGTCCCCGAAAACGTCCCCCCCCCCTGCTAAAATCGTCCAGGTAGTGGTAAAAAAATAATTGTTTTGAATCTTCATAATTTTTCCCAAGGATCTCAAATATGACCACGGTGCGCATCGCGCTCGTGCGCAACGCACACCAACTCCGTTTTTTCAAATGAGACCCCCATTTTTTATTGCAGATTCGGATTCTACGTGAAATTTCATGAACATTTCACCCCTCAACCGATTTTTTTTGTTGCGCGCAACCCGCTCAGTGCGCGCTCAAAGATGCGCAACCGCAAGGTTCTGTCAAAATGTGCATGTACGAAGTACCTAAGTGTATACATGATATTTTAGTATTTTTTTTTACGCTGAATCACGTGGTGATGTTAGTTTCTTGATTTTACTGCATTTTTATCAAATTATCGACGAAAAATGAACTTTTTTAAAAGGAAAATTGCAGTTTTAGTCATTACGCATCTTCTGTGCCCATCCGTTAACTTCATCCTTGTTAATAAAATGAAATTTATGTTTTGACATTTAAAAACAAAACTCCGATCGCACGTAATTTACCTATTGCAGTATTCTAGAGAACCTTGCTTCATAGCTACCGATGTGTAGCTATGATTTGGTTTACTGGCTGCAGCGTTGCATTTTTTGTGATAAAAAAAAGTGCCGCGAAAAATTCCTTGACCCCCAGCCAAAAGACATATCTATGTCAAAACTATTGTTTATCACACTGGACTCTTCACTAGTAATTTCACGAGGACTCTCTACTTGTAATTTCTCGTGAAAAAACCGTCCTGTCTACTTGAAAATCTTTTTTCGATTATCTTGGAGAAAAGTTTTCAAGTAGACAGAATGGTTTTGCCCTTAAAAAATGCAATTTTTCTTTTTTTAAAGTTCATTTTTCGTCGATAATTTGATAAAAATGCAGTAAAATCAAGAAACTAACCTCACCACGTGATTCAGCGTAAAAAAATACTGAAATGTCATGTATCACACTTAGGTACTTCGTACATGCACATTTTGACACAACCTTACGGTTGCGCATCTTTGAGCGCGCACTGAGCGGGTTGCGCGCAACAAAAAAAATCGGTTGAGGGGTGAAATGTTCATGAAATTTCACGTAGAATCCGAATCTGCAATAAAAATTGGGGGATCTCATTTGAAAAAACGAAGTTGGTGTGCGTTGCGCACGATTGCGCACGTGCGAAATGCGCACCGTGGTCATATTTGAGATCCTTGGGAATAATCATGAAGATTCGGAAAAAAAATTTTTTTTACCACTACCTGGAGCATTTTAGCAGGGGGCGGGTGGGAACGTTTTCGGGGACACCCTGTATATTGTTTTGTAATATACGACTGTTGTTTGCCTTATTGTAGGCTGTTACATCTGAATAAACAAATAACATACTATATACTCAGAGTATAAACTGTCAAGTATCGGGAATGGGGTCGTTCAACAAACGCTGTTATTGCCGAGCTTTCGGAAAATTTATTCCCTTCATCAGGGCTCAAAGCAGCTACATGTGAAGAGAGTGAACCCACCAACTCATACTCTCATTGTTTCAACTTTGTCAAACTTTTAAAATAAATAAATAGCATCAGGCTTCCAACAATAACAAAACAATAAATTTTAAAATTTTCTAGGCGTATAAATAACGATAAAACTTTGGAAACAAAACTTAACTAATTCAAAACTAATTCAGTTGAAACAATGAGAGTATGAGTTGGTGGGTTCACTCTCCTCACATGTAGCTGCTTTGAGCCCTGATGAAGGGAATAAATTTTCCGAAAGCTCGGCAATAACAGCGTTTGTTGAACGACCCCATTCCCGATACTTGACAGTTTATGCATGTCGTGGGTTGATAAACACAACATCTTACTCAGAGTATGTTTTGAAGATGTTAGTGGACTTTTTTTTACAGGGAGACGGCGGTAGTCCTCTGATCTGCCCTGTGAAAGGGAAGAAATACCAGTACCAGCAAGTAGGCATCGTCGCCTGGGGGATCGGATGTGGCGGCTCGACTCCTGCAGCTTACGTCAACGTGGCCAAGTTCAGACGCTGGATCGACGACAAAATGTTAGCTCAAAACCTGCAAACTGAATACAGCTACTGACCATGTGAAATTCTAGGTCGGTGTACTTATGTATGAGATGTAATGAAGAACCGCGAATACCGAAATTTGAATAAGTTATTTGCACTTGGAAATGAAAATGTGATCGCATGATTTTAGATTGATCTTCTTTATTGGATTAAACAAAAATAGATTGGGGTTACCCAATCTATCATTAATTATAAATAAAGAGTCAAGAATTTTCTATTCTCTTTACCTATGAAGTAATGAATGAGAATGTGATGAATATGCTTTTTATTGTCATTATACATAAAAGGTATATAACAATCGTCAATAACAGTTATAAAATCAAACAATGGTAAAAATAGTCGTATAAAAAGTAACATGTCATAAAGTAGGTAATAATGTAAAAAATAATTTAAAAAAAGAGGAAACCGGTCATTCAATGTAAAAACAAGACAATAATGAAAATAACAAGTTGCGTGATGCGCTGTAGCCGAAGAAAGCGGTGCGGGCCAGAGGGGAGCCCCAGCCCCGCCTGGGCCCACCCACCATGGTGGCGTCCCAAAACCAAAAACGCAAACGACTCACGGAAGAGTCGCTGGCGATCCGGCGTATGAACGCACCAGAGGGCGCCACCCCCAAGCGAGACCGAGGCCCCCACCGACCCGCACACCCACAAACATACGACAAACACGCAATAAATACTTTTATCAATGAAATAAAAACAGTTAATAATTTACTATAAGTTTAACACGCAACTTAAACCTAATATCACAGAATTATCACAGTTAAAACATCAATAAATAGAACTACTAAAACATTTAAGTATCACAGAAAGACCAGTTAACTATAGATGTCAAGTGCAAGCAAGAGTACTCGATATTCCTCTGCTGCTTTGATGCTATTATGACTAGGACGATTATGACATTAATTGACCAGATGCTAGAACTATTAACTATAAGGAACCGTATTTACCAAAATTTACATCATAACATCCACTTCACACCACGAAACTCGTCCAGTGAATAAATTTCCGCCTGTAGAAGAGACTCTTTCACGGCTCTCGAGAATGATTTTTCATCCAGTTGCTGTAACTGTAGTCGGAGCACTTAAAAATAAGTAATAAAAAAGCCTTGTTCCCATTTGGATCGGACAGCTATGAGGAATTTCACCATGTCGGAATTTCCTATTTTTGACCCCAAAATCGGATTCAGCACCTCGAAAAACCTCCTAAGGCAAACTTTCAGCCCGAACTTCCTAATTTACGAATAAACAAAACAGTGTAAAAAATACGAATGTTTAGAAAAAACCGGGAAAATGACGTCATCCTGGAATAGTTCATTTATGGCCGCTTGAAGCGCTGAGATCGAGAAATCTATAGTCCCCAGATGCAAAATTTCACAACAGTAAGGTTCGAAACCGAAAAACTGAAGAAAAAAATAGAAAAAGCAAAATGGGGAAAATTAGGTTTCCCTCGTTTTTGTTTGATAACTTTTCTCTTAGAAAACACGATTTCGTCGTCCCAATGGGCAACACTGGGAGGAGACGGCGATCCAAACAGGCCAATCAGCGAGCGTTCCCGCTTCACGTCCGTTTTCCCGGTTAGTTTTGAAATCAAAAATTTTGATTGTCTCCCAAAAATAACAGGAGACTTATTTTCCGAAATCAGCTCGATTTTCATCTATCCCCCACCATTAACTATTCAGGAAAAATGCAAACAGAATTCGGTGAAATTCCTCATTAAGCGATGCACCGTGGCGGGCGAATGGAGGGTTCAAGTTTTTTCGACTTTTCGTGTGGTATTCATGATTGTCCGATGCTTTTGAAATGGAGCTGATATTTGCTTTGATGTAGTTGAGGACTGACAATACATACATTCCCGGTACAGTAAGTATCCGATTTCGAGAAAAGGAACCTTTACAGAAGAGATAGAGAGGATTTTAGAACATTTATGTTGCAGTATGACCTCCAAGTGCACGAAACCCAGTGGGAAAAAGCCTGTTCCATAATTTTCATTAATTGGACGTGAAACTGCGTGCCTCAGGTCAAGAGGCCATTTATGAGCAGTATGCAAAGGCTTGAAGTCATGATTGAGATCGAACTGTACAGGGCAGTCCTACCTTGAGCCGTTTTTCACCAAATTAACAAAAAATTATTTGCAAATCGTGAGACTAAAATTGATCATTTTACAGCGTAGGTACTGTAATAAACTTGTTAAGTTTCAACCGTCGAAATTAGGCTTTATTTGACGAAATTTGGCTTTAGAATAATGAGAGAAGAAAGTTGACAAAGTTATAACACAAGTAACGCCAAGTGTCAATAATAGTACCACAGGTACATCGTTTCTGGAATGGATTTTCTGGGCATTTCTGGAGCAAGGACAGCATTTTGACCTAGAAGAGCAAGAAGCCCTGTAGGCAAAAGCCAGTTCCATAATTTTCATTAATTGAACCCTAAATGTTAGTCTGATATTTCTGTAGGCCAAAAACCGCCTGCCTCAGGACAAGAGGTCATTTATGAGCAGTTGGTAGGTAAAGGCTTGAAATTGATCTTTTTCCAGCGTAGTCAGAAATTCATTTAGTCTGATAGTTCTGTAGGCCAGAAACTGCGTGCCTCAGGTCATTGATGAGTTGTATGTGAAAGCTTGAAGTCATTGAGGACGTAGTCCTGGAAGCGGACTGGTTTTCTCCGGATTCGTCCAGAACGTCTCAAAACTGGTGCCTCAGCATCTTTTGTTCTTCTGACTCCAATTTGTTCTGTCCGATCTTCTCCAACTGGCTGTTGGTCTGAGGCTGGTTCAGATTGAGCTTCTGCTTGCTGTTCCAGAAACCTCTGTGGTTCTGGTTCAGCTCGTGACTTCTCTATCGAAATGCTCCTTCCTGTTAGTCTTTCCTCTTCCCTAGCACGTCGGGGTCACCAAAGATGTGAGTTTGAACTTTTCTAGGAATTATTATTTTGTCAAACAGTCCGTTCAAGTTTTTGAGAGCGAATGAATACTTTTATTTTTAACACCTGAAATAATAGGGTAGTAACATGATGGGAGGAAACTTGGTAACTGAATTTGCCGAAATGATAATTTATGTCTTGAAGCCGTGAAATGTAACAATTTAGATTAAAACGTTGGGAATAAATAAATAAATGAACTTGTGGCTCCGCCACATCATGATTGAGATTGAACAGTGTCGATTTTTACCATATTAGATGCCAGCTGCTTTGTAAACTGTCAGACAAATTGATCATTTTGCAGCAGAGATGGGCGAATTCTTATTCATAAATACGATTAAGAATACAAATCATATATGCGATTTTATGATTATGAATACGAATACAGGTATGAATATGAATACGAATACAATCGTATTCACACTTTGAATACGATTTTCCCCCGTATTTGTATTTTGAATACGATTTTATGATTTTTTCTATGATTTCCCTAAAAATCGAATTTTTTACAATTTTCCCGAAAATTATACTTTTTTATGATTTTCTCCCGAACACTAGACATATATAGCATTTTCCAGTTGAATTAAACCTTTTTCCAAAAGAATTAAACCTTTTTCCAAATGAATTAAACCTTTTTCCAAAAGAATTAAACCTTTTTCCAAATTAATTAAACCTTTCCCCAATACAATTAAACTTTTTTCCAAAATAATTAAACCTTTTTCCGAAACGATTAAACCTCTCAAAAGAAGGCGATGTAATATAAAATAAATAAACGACGTAGCGACCAGTGAAATGTCAGTGAGCATGAAAATGACACCACTGTTGAATCCCTTCCGAGTGATATCACTTGGAAGGGATTCCTTCGTAGGTATGCGTCGACTGTTCCTCCTTAATGACCCAACGTCGTTTGACCACAGTTTCTCCTAGCCGCATACCTACGAAGGAATCCCTTCCAAGTGATATCACTCGGAAGGGATTCAACAGTGGTGTCATTTTCATGCTCACTGACATTTCACTGGTCGCTACGTCGTTTATTTCCTTCTATTACATCCCCTTCTTTTGAGAGGTTTAATCGTTTCGGAAAAAGGTTTAATTATTTTGGGAAAAAGTTTAATTGTATTGGGGAAAGGTTTAATTCATTTGGAAAAAGGTTTAATTCTTTTGGAAAAAGGTTTAATTCATTTGGAAAAAGGTTTAATTCTTTTGGAAAAAGGTTTAATTCATTTGGAAAAAGGTTTAATTCAACTGGAAAATGCTATATTTACGGCCTCACATTGTCAAAATAATCAATCAGAATTCGAAACGCTCACAAATTCTTATAGAATTGTTCACGCAAAATCGAATGAGACCAACCCCAGGTCGCTGCGAACAACCGTATAGAAACCACGACGAAATTTCCGCTAAAAATCGTTTTTTTTAACGATTTGTACTGAAAATAATTTTTAAAAATATGATTTTTATCGGAAATTTCTTCGTATTTTCAATTCAGTTGGTCTTAGCTACCTGGGGTTGGTCTCATTCGATTCTGCGTGAAAAATTCTATAAGAATTTGTGAGCGAATTTTGATTGATTAATTTGACAATGTTAGGTCATAAATATCTCCAGAGTTCGGGAAAAAATCACAAAAAAATATGATTTTCAGGGAAAATCTTTTAAAAAATTCGATTTTTAGGGAAATCATAGAAAAAATCATAAAATTGTATTCAAAATACGAATACGGCATGATCGTGCAGTCAGTTTTTAGATTGAACTCTACTGTAGACGTTACCAAGCCCGTGGCTCAAAAGGAGGAGAGAAAATAAAAAATAAACATTATTTCGAACACAAAACTGAAGATTTTATGAAAGAAATATTCCTTTTTCCTCTTGAAATCGTGGTCTTCCTCAAAACGGATGACACCCTGTGATTCAGCGTCAAAAAATGATGAAAAAACATGTGCCACACTTAGGGTTGTCCAAAACCTAATTTTTGTGCAATTTTGGAGTTGTGCAACTTAGAACGTTCAAAAAGCCAGGTTGCGCGCAATTGGTTAGGGTATGAATTTTTCATGAAATTTGACGTCGAATCCGAAATAAAGGGTGTTGGATTAAAAATTTGAATAGCCCTCGTTGTTGGCATTTAGCTACGGGCGTTTTCATTGGTCCGCCATCTTGGTGTCTGAGCCAATAGTTTTCCATTTCTTATACCGACTTTACATTGTCCATGCTAAGATTCTGTTCTGATCCGTTCGTTCTGCGTTCTTTCAATAAAACTCTGCATTTAAAACTAAAACGACTCATAATACTTTAAAAACCTCTACAGATTATGAGCCCAGATTGCGTTCCGACAACGGATGATAAAGTTGAGTGAAGTGGAAGTGAGTAAAAACTGTTAGTTGAAGTGAGTAAAACTGTTGGTGTCGTTTGCCGTTTTTCCGCCGACCAAGATCGTTTCGTGAGTAACACAACTTTTTGTATTTACCTACATCATGAATTCGAGTCAAGCAGATGATATCTCTTTCATTGACAAATTGTCAGGTGCCGATAATTTCCATTTATGGAAGTTGCAAATTGAAGTTGTTTTTCAATCTGCCGCACTTGATGACATCGTGACGGGTGTCGTAAAACAAGAAGACCTAGTTGATGACAAGGATAAGAAAGACTTCGTGCGTAAAGATGCTCGTGCGAAAAAGGCTATTTTATCTTCGGTAAATAAAACAGTTTTGAACCATATTCTAAACTGTCAAAGTTCAAAAGAAATGTTTGATAAAATAAAGAAAGTGTATGATCGCCAAACAGATGATCAGGTAAACTCATTTTTGGAGTCGTTTTATGCTTATCAGTACGATCGCTCCAAAGATATTGCTTGCAATATAAGTGCAATACAGAACTTAGCTTTTCGCATAAACTCGTTTCCAGACCAGAAAATTACGGATGAGATGATAATATCCAAAATTCTCTCGATCCTCCCGAATGAATACAAAACATTTCGTACTGCATGGGGTTCGGTAGCCAAAGCCGATCGCACAGTCGACAATCTGATGACCCGACTTTTTTCAGAAGAGTCAACTGTCGTAAAAGGAGGTAAAAATACTGAAAATGTTGCTTTTAAAACGACACATAAAACCAATACTCGTGGTAAAAATCAGGAAAATCTACATGGTACTTGTTTTACATGCAAACAACCCGGTCATTATGCAAAGTCCTGTCCTAAGAAGAAACCTAACATTGATAATGGAGAAATGTGTAGATACTGTAAAAAGACAAATCATAAATCCGAAAAATGTTTTTTCCGTGCAGAACATGAACAAAGAGAGAAGAAACAAGAAAAAGTTGCCTACATGACTAGCATTTCTAAATCACAAAATTCGGTGAATAATGAACTAAAATTCTATGTAGATAGTGGATCCTCATCCCACATGACAAACGAACCAACCATTTTGACGAATTTCAAAATTGAACGAGACGAAGTAAAAGTAGCAAAGAAGAATCAATCCTTACCTACCATTGGTGTTGGAACTTTGGATGCCACACAATGTATTTTAAAAGACGTGATACTTGCTCCGTGTCTTGACAGCAATTTAATATCAGTTGGAGCCATTACTGAAAATGGTGGCCAAGTACTTTTTACCAAAGAAAAAGTAGTGATCTCTAAAAACCAACATGTACTTGAGGGGGAAAAAGAACCAAACGGTTTATATTCTCTAAAACTCACTCCAGATGACCCTGCTGAGCAATCATGTTTTCAAGTGGTGAAGAAAAACGATGCTGTGTACTGGCATAGGATTTTGGGACACCTAAGCTACAAAAACTTGGAAAAACTGAACAAACAAAATAATTTGGGCATTTCTGATACATATTTCAAAAATTCAGAAAATACTTGTGAAATTTGTCTAAAAGCTAAACAGACACGTTTTCCATTTTCATCAGAGAGAACTAGAGCTAGCAGACCTCTAGAAATAATCCATACTGACATATGTCAAGTAGAGAAGACAACATGGGATGGATACTGCTATATTTTGACATTTCTTGATGACTTTACGTGCTTCAAGCAAATTTATTTGCTGAAGAGAAAATCAGATACTGCTGACATTTTGAAGGAGTATGTGGCTGAAGTGGAATCAAAATGGAATCTGCCTGTTCATAAAGTCCGTTGCGACAATGGTGGTGAGTTTTCGAACGAAAATTTGCTAAATTGGGCCAAATCCAGAGGAACCATTTTTGACTTTTCAATCGCTCATACACCTCAATTTAACGCAAAAGCTGAGAGACTGAATCGTTCTCTTTTAGACAAGACGAGAGCACTGCTCTATGACTCACATTTATCAGCAGAAATGTGGGGAGAATGTGCAAGAGTAGCGTGCTATATACTCAACAGATGTCCTACTAAAAGCCTTCCAGATTCTAAAACACCTTATGAGATGTGGTTTGGGAAGAAACCCGACTACAGCAGAATGCATCTTTTTGGTTGCACTGCCCATGCCAAAATAGTGACAAGACTCAAGAAATTAGACAGTCGAAGCTCAAAGTATCGACACGTTGGTTATACACTCAACGGATATCGTTTATGGGACGAAAACAACAGAAAAATAATATATTCTCGAGATGTCATTTTTGATGACCAGATTCCTGAAAAATCCAAAGAAAATGAATCTGATGACGTCATCATCTTGATTGACGAAAACCCTGAAGTCTCAATTGACGAAAACCCTGAAGACTCAAGTGAAGAAAACCCTGAAGACTCAAGTGAAGAAATTGTTGTTTCACCGACTAACAATCAGCAAAATCCCTCGCTCATTCAAACTGTCTCTGAGGATGTTCAAACTGACGAAGAGGAGATTCTTGGTAGGGGAAGACGTAGGAAGCAAACTCCTCACTATCTTCAAGACTATGTGCTGCTAGCATATCAGGAGGCTGTCAACGGTCCAGATTCAGCAAGCTGGAGGAGTGCTATCAATAAAGAGAAGGACTCGCTCAGGAAAAATGAAGTCTTTAAATTTCTTCCTGCCAATGAAGTCAACAAAAAGCTGCTAAGCAGCAGATGGGTTTTTAGAAAAAAGGAAAATGGACAATTCAAAGCTCGCCTTGTTGTTCGAGGTTGCGAACAACGAGAAGGAGACTATTATGAAACATACAGTCCGGTGGTAAACACCAACATTCTTCGATTTATGCTTGCCTATGCTAAAACTACTAGTAAAACTATAATGACTTTTGATGTTGCCAGCGCTTTTCTTCATGGAAATTTAAACGAAGAGCTTTATATGAGACTGCCAGAAGGTTTCGAAGAAGAAAATGGTAAAATATGTCTACTACAGAAGTCTTTATATGGACTTAAGCAAGCTCCAATCAACTGGAATAAAACATTTGTTGATTTTCTGAAGGAAAAAGGACTCAACCAGCTAATTACTGACAGATCAGTTTTTAAGAATGATGACAGTTCACTCATTTTAGCTATACATGTGGACGATGGACTTGTCATTGGAAACAATTCAGAAATCATCCAGAAGTTTCTACAAGAACTGAAAAAGAAATTTGATATCACATATGAAGAGAAACCAAAATTATATCTTGGAATAGAACTGAAAAATGAAGACGACCATTTGGTACTAAGTCAACCCAAATACATCGGAAAAATTCTCAGTGAATTCAATATGGATACAGCCAAAAGTGTGAGAACTCCGTCAACTCTCGGATCTATTGAAAACCTGATGTCGAACAAGATATATCCATACCGTGAAGCTGTGGGAAGCCTGTTATATCTTTCAAATCGAACCAGACCCGATATAACTTTCTCAGTGAATCAAGCTTCAAGAAAAGTTGAAAATCCTACAGAAGGAGACGTTTTGAAAGTCAAACGTATTTTTAGGTATCTTCAAGGTACTAAAGAAGTGGCTATTAAATACTCAAAAGACCAAGACTACTTGAAAATTGATGCTTATTGCGATTCTGACTTCGCAAATGATGAGACTACTCGAAGAAGTACTGGAGGCTACATCATACTCTACTGTGGTGGCGCTATTTCCTGGTCAACCAAACGCCAAACTAACATTGCTACTAACACTGCCGAAGCTGAATTCATTAGTGCTAGTGAATGTGTAAAAGAAGTTCTTTTTCTAAAATATTTTTTTAATGAACTTGTAAATGAAAATTTAAATGTCAATTTACATATTGATAATCAGAGCACAATTAAAATGATAGAAAATGGTTGCAATGGGAAAAGATCTAAGCATGTTGATGTTAGATATAAATTTATTATGGAGAAGGTCAAACAAAATAATTTTTCTGTCAAGTATTGTCCATCTGAGGTACAACTAGCAGATGTTTTCACAAAATCATTGCCCCCTGCTGTTTTTGAGAGATTAAGAAATGAATTTGTGTATTTTGAAACTTGTTAGAGATTTTGAACTGATTTTAAATTGAATGTTTAATTTTTTAATGATGAAGGATTTTAAAATGTTTTAAAATGAATGTTTAATTTTTTCAATGATGAATAATTTTAAAGTGTTTAAAAATGAATGTTCAAATATGAATGATTATTTGTTTAGTAAATTGATTCAAATTTTAGGGGGAATGTTGGATTAAAAATTTGAATAGCCCGCGTTGTTGGCATTTAGCTACGGGCGTTTTCATTGGTCCGCCATCTTGGTGTCTGAGCCAATAGTTTTCCATTTCTTATACCGACTTTACATTGTCCATGCTAAGATTCTGTTCTGATCCGTTCGTTCTGCGTTCTTTCAATAAAACTCTGCATTTAAAACTAAAACGACTCATAATACTTTAAAAACCTCTACAAAGGGGGGGGGGGAGTTCTATTTGAACACATATTGTTTAGTAATGCATGCATTCCAGGGGACGTCCCATTGGATAAGTGTAAGCTGCCCCTAGCCCTGAGGGGGTTAGGAAATAACGTTGTGCTGAAACGGTGTGAAAAGACAAGAAAGCAATAGTTGTGCAACTTAAGATTAGGTAGGTGAAAATACTTAACTGGAAGTGCAACAGTTGCGGCGGTCGAGGTAGGCAAACTGCAATGGCCGGACCTGAAATGGAGCAATTCCCTGAAGGGGTTTTCACCACTATGCTCGGCAAAGGAAGAAAAGGTAATGCAAGCACTATTGTGCAATTTACTCTAATATTCCTATAGGTGAAAATGATCGTTGTGCAATGATTGCTGTTAGTTTTACTCTGACCACTTTGAGGAGTTGCAGGTGTTGCTGAATGAGAACTCAAAAGAAAATTGCAATTCAATGTGTATAATGAAACGGTTTTGAGCAATGGAAGAATTGGCATACAAAATATAATGGTCGCACTTAATAAAGATCTTGACGATAACGACTGAGTTTTTCTATTAAAATAACCCTTACTTCTGTAAAGTAGTATGCTAAACGTTATAGTTCTAGGAACAATCTCTTATGAGTATTAAAATTTAGGTTGACAAAATCGAGTTGCTTCGAGGCAAAACGAGCAAGGTTTGAATAGTTATTAAGTTCTGGTTCTGTCCCAATCCTAACTATTATTGGTCAATAATATTGTAAATTGCTGACACTCACAGTTCACAGTTAGGGATGGAAGTTTCCAGTTGCAGTGGTGTTGATCCGAGATTCCGTTGGGTGGTCAGTAGGCAGGCAGGGTCGGTAGTTAATGAATTTAAGTCACTTCTATTCATTAACTATTTTCGAAGTGATCAAAAAGTTTAAGAGCAATGGTTGCGCAATAGTTGTGGGAAGTAGCAATCTAATGGCTAACTGAGTCTTATAGATGCACTTGAGGGGGGGTAGTAGCGAGGAGCTTGCAGGCATGGAAGAAGTATTAGTAATATTCTTCCAAAAGTAATATTCTTCCATGTTGCAGGATTGAGGGAGGGGGCGCGGCGCTCCGCCTTAAGTACGCTCCCCCCCTCCGCTCTCGATGTCCCTCTAGGCGCCCAACGGCGGGAGGCCCCACCCGGCACTCCCCGGCTGTGATGTGTGCGATTACCGACCCTTCCATTCTCTTTTAGATTTAATTAATTTTTTGGTGCTGGAGATTGGGCTTTAGTGAGCGGCGGCTCACATAAGCATTAGATCAGTTTACCCAGTTGTTAAGTGATAAAACTGTTTCACTCGATGTAATTTATTTATTACTTTAGACAAGAAATACTGACCCCCCCCCCACCATTATTCACCTTAACATTTCTAGCGGCATGGGAGCCTCGAATCTGAAGAGCATTTTAAAATCCATGATCTACGACACCCAACATGCGAATTCGAGTTCACCCCCCCCCCCCCCCCCCCACCACCGCCACCTCCCCAACGTCAACAATGGTGACAGTCTGGCACCAAAGCGGAAATACGTTGTAACATTGAATTTTCATCTGTTAGTTTTGGTAGGCAGTCCGTCGAAGTTCACATCCGTATTCAAGGTGAACACACAAAAAAAAAAACACGAAATATGCGGTTTATGGTGTCCTGGCACCATGGTGGCACCATTATTAGTTCCATGGTGGTACAGAGAATAATTCATGAAAATCCGGAGGTATAATGAGAATTTTTCCTAAATTTCAAAGCTTGGATACAATCAATAAGCTATAAAGGAACCAAAACATTGAAAAATTGGATATTTTGTGAATATTATTCCCCCACTCCTCCCCTTGCGAATTTTGGTACTCTGGTAAAATCATGTACAACTCGGAAGTTATTTGAGTCAAACAAAAAAAGAAACACGCAAATCGGTTGGAAATTGAGGCCTGGGCAGAGTTTACAAGATTATGCCCAAAAACGCACGTTTTTCGAGCATTAACCCCCCCTTTCCCCCCCTTAAAAGGCAAAATTCGAAATTCCGGCGACGTAGTGCACAACTAGATAGTTTTCCGCGTCGAACAAAAAAAGAACCAGGAAAATCGGTTGAGAACTGAGGCCTGGGCAGAGTACACAAGATTTTGTTACACACACACACACAGACATACACCTATGGTTTTTTTCGCGGATTTGGATTCAGAATGGTCTAAAACGGATTACTGTGTGGTTATTTTTTTTTTTCTGTTGAGTGTTGTCCTCCTTCACCCCAGATCGATCGCATAAGGACGCCCAAGTCTTACTGTGGGACGTCCTAAAAATGAAGTTAGTGTCAATCGCGCGCAAGTAGGTATTTTGAGCGAAAGTATTTTCCCTAAATTCCTCACAAAAAATCATGAAAGTAGCGTTGATCCAGATTTTTTATGCTGTATTTTGGGGAAATGAAGGGGGTGTAACCTTTTCGTGAAACAGCTTGTATAGGTAGATCAGTCGTCTGCAATGAGCTCGTATTTGCCATTGTCACCCCCTACCAACCACAGATACTACGTACCTACAGCGATTGCATTTTGGTCAGCTAAAATTTGAACGGAGATTAGGCCCCTCTTGCGATTCACACTCGTGTTTCTGATTTATCGTACGTCCAACTCTTAAGTTCTCGTAGGGAGCGAACGGTTTGTCCTACAGAGCTCCGCGTGGTCTCTAAAAATTCAATACTATCTTAAATTGATGGGAAAACAATACCTTTACATAGAAATTTTTCGAGCTACGGCGTTTTCAAAATTTCATCACTTAGAAGTGAACGACATCAACCAAAAGCTTCGGGGCACAACTAGACCCCAATTTGAGCCCATATACCAAATTTAACGAAGAAAACTGAATTTGAGCCCATATACCAAATTTAACTAAGAAAAGTGCCACTTACGGCCAAATTTGTATTCGATTTTTGGATTCTACGTACAGTAGAACTCCAATTATCCGAACTCCGACTATCCGAATCGCCGATTATCCGAATCACTTTCAGAAAAAAATTTGTCCAAAAAAAGTCTAAGTGCGCTATCATTCTTCCCCCCGCGAAGCCAGTGTTTGCGCGTTCGCTCACTATTCTGCCGTCCAAAGGAAGAACGTCCTAAGTCCATTTTTTCACTTTTTGAGATAGGAACATGATCTTGTAGAGCTCGATCAGACGCATCTTTTGAGCTAGGTTAGAACGTCGTAAGTCGATGGGAAAGTAGAGAAAAATCACTTTGTCCTAAGTCCATTTCCCGAGTTTTGCTAGTCATCCCAGGCTAAAATGTCCTAAGTAAGGCGTACCAGGCTAAAATGTCCTTAGAGGAAAAAAATTCATGGACATAGGACAGTATAGTTTAGTAGAAGTGGACCATAGGACGCTAAAGCTTTGTACGAATCATTTAGTTCTGTGACCTGGACTTGCTTAAACAGTCCTAGTTTTGAAGAAAAACAGTACCTACCTACGTTGTTCACTCGATGATGTCAGTTTAGCGACAGTTAGTAGCACTGCTTCAGTCACTCTCAGCGGTAACAACACAGCAAGGTTTTCTGATCTCTGTGTAGCATTCGATTGAGACTGAACAGATAGACTTTAAATAAAACGAAGAACTGTGATTTTCTAGTTGTCTACAGTCAAAACAAGAGTTTATTCCTAATATCCAATGAATATATTATACTGCATTTCAATTGTGTAATGAATGAAACTTTTTGAAAATAAAAATTTGGTTTTGGAGCTAATACTGATTTTGCTTCCGAGTATACCAAGGTAGCGGAAGCTTTGTTTTCACTTTTCAAGGATGAAAAAAAAAAGTTCTCCAAAATCAAAATTTTCACTCGCGTTTTGCGTTTTAGAACTTTCTGAACAATTTTGGTTCCGTGTCTGTGTGTCTGTCTGTATGTCTGTCATGAATTCCTTGTAACGCGCATAACTATACGAAGTTATTGTCCGATTTCGATGAAATTTTCAGGGATTGTGCGGGTTGGTGTGTAGACGGTCCCCTATGAAAATCATCATCCCCGGTCTGATAGAAGCGACTGCGCATGCGCAAACGTGAATTCCTTGTAGCGGCCACAACTTCTACATTTTTCATCCGATTTCAATGAAATTTTCAGGGATGTTACAGATTAGTATTTAAATGGTCCCCTATGAAAATCGCCACCTCCGGACTGATAGTAGCCACTGCGCATGCGCAAACGTGAATTCCTTGTAGCGGCCATAACGTCCACATTTTCAACCCGATTTCAATGAAATTTTCAGGGATGTTACAGATTAGTATTTAGATGGTCCCCTATGAAAATCACCACCTCTGGACTGATAGTAGCCATTGCGCATGCGCAAACGTGAATTCCTTGTAGCGGTCATAACTTCTACATTTTCCATCCGATTTCAATGAAATTTTCAGTGATGTTACAGATTAGTATTTAGATGGTCCCCTATGAAAATCATCATCCCCGGACTGATAAAAGCGACTGCGCATTTTTTTGATCTAATCACATACACCTACTCACTTAATTTTTCATCCGAAGTTGATGAAATTCTCTAGGATTGTCCAGATTAGCGTGTAGATGGTCCCCTATTAGGGTAGTGGAAGGTACTTAGAGATTCGTGTTTTGAGATTAACTACTACCTTTGCATCGGATCATCTATACAATCGGGTTATGGATATGAGGAAGCTATGTGCCACACCCACTTGTTTTATGTTTATTTCAATAACCCATTATCATTGTATTAAAAATTATCACTCAAAATGTTTATCTCAGAAACCCAAAACTCAAAAATGTTTATTTCAGAAACCCATTATCATTATAAAAAAATTATCACTCAAAATACCACGGACTTAGGACATTTTAGCCTTGCATCAAGCAGAGTCAAGCTGTCCTAAGTCCTAGGTTGCTAGGCTAAAGAGTCCTATGTCCTTCCATTGGGCTTAAATGACCCAATAATTACCCTAATCATATTATTTCTGTGCTTGTCAATGGAGTACAAAATAAAGGAACAAATTTGTGAGTGCTTCGTGAAAAAAAAAAATTTTTATCTGCAACGAGACGAATGGCGCAGGCAACTTCACAAAACCTCGTTTTTCTCGAAATGCAAAAAATGGACTTAGGACGTTCTTCCTTTGGACGGCAGTATTGTCCTTCCCTCCGCGAAGTCAGTGTAGGCACAACGCAAAACAGCTTACATTGACGGAGATGTTTGAAAAACAATGATTTTTATTTCTAAACTTGTACATAAGTACATTTTATTTATATTTGAAACATGTGAAAATATCATGTTTCTTTCATTTAATTCAATAAAAAAATAGTGCAATATCAAAACGTAGCTTTTTTTCTCTCTAATGGCAATTTTTTTTAAAAAACTCCGATTATCCGAATATTTGATTATCCGAATGGGTCCCGGTCCCCATTAATTCGGATAATTGGAGTTCTACTGTACCTTGAAACGTAAACCAACAAATTTTCTTGGTCGATTTCAAAGGTTCATTATTGAAAATAATATACCAAAAGTCCTTTTCTGTTCTTTTTTCTTTTGGCCAGATGAATAAATTCGTGGCATTAAAGTGAGGTTTGGGTGTCAGATTAGGCCCCAACGAGGAAAACGCCGTCAAAACTAAAACGTATCGATAAACATTTATCACTTGGTGGATCTCCCCTACAAATCATCCTTCCGTAGAAGGGGAACAACCTTCAAGGAAGGAGCAAATGGGAACAACACGTCTTGCAGGTCTCACTCAACTGAATTCGAAGATTTTACTGCTAACCAGCTCAGTTAGAGCCGCAACTTGATGAAGGTCGCGAATCCAAGCCTCGCAAAGTAAGTTCGGTTTCTTTATATAAGCGCTTGTTTACTTGTTGACAGAATATTCGTTCTTCTTCTACACTGGTCCAATTGTGCCGAATGGGGTTTTTATTCGTTGTTATATTTCAAGTTCTATTCTTGAAGTTTACCGGTAGCCTTGAGACGGTCCCCCATGAATTTCATAAGCATCGGACGGACAGCAGAGTTAGAGGTCGCTCACTGTGATTTCACATGAACAAATTGTCACGATCTGTGCTCGATTTTGTTTCAATTTAGATTGGTAGTTTGAGGATGGGGTCTAGACGCAGAGTTGGGCATTAGCTAACTAATTTATTAGCTAGTTAATTTTTCAACTAATAGCTAAATTAGCTTATAGCTTTTTTTTAATAGCTAAAAGATAAATTTAGCTATTAGCTGTTGAGGAGGATTTCCAGCTAAATTAGCTATTAGTCGAAAACTTATAGCTAACAGATTTAGCTGTTCCTCGACAAAAAAAACGCATTCCTCCACACGATTAGCTAGTAGCTAATCTAACCATTTCAGTTTTAGCTGGCATCAGAATTAGCTTTGGAACATTTTATCGAATGAATTTGGCCTTTTATAAAGCTCAACCCTTAGAAGTGACCTACATCAACCAAAAGTTTCGGGGCACAACTAGACACCAAAAGGAGCCCATATACCAAATTTCATCAAAATTGGTCCTTGGTAACTTAGTTGTTTGTGACCTGTTACCTGATTAAAGTAGTTCAAAACATGTTTGACACACACACACACAAGAAAATATTTTTTTAGGATCAAATAAATCAAAATTAAAACAATGAATTACAAATTTAAAACATACTGATTTTTAACAAAACCTCTCTCAAGGTGATCGAGAATGGGGTCACCCATAAAAGTAATACCTTACAAAAAACGCTGCAAATTATTACACAATGGTTTATTATTTTCTATATAGATCACTCGTCTACAAAATCACCATCCATCCAATATAAAAAAAAAAATCAAAAAAAAAATTAAAAAAAAATTCAAATCACCAACCATCGATCGCATTTCGGTCAGCTCTAATTTGAACGGAGATTAGGCCTCTTTTGCGATTCACACTCGTGTTTTGATTTATATATATATATATTTCAATTTAAACCCTTAAATTTTCGTAGGGAGCGAACGGTTTGTCCTACAGAGCTCCGCGTGGTCTCAAAAAATTCTAAAAATTCTATAGAATCCTAAATTGAAGGAAAAACAATACCTTTATATCAAAATTTCTTGAGTTAGGGCGTTTTCAAAATTTCAAAATTGATTTTGGAACCCTTAGAAGTGACCTACATCAACCAAAAGCTTCGGGGCACAACTAGACCCCAAATGGAGCCTACATACCAAATTTCATCAAAATCGGTCAATGCTAAGTGGCAAAAGTGCCGCGTACGGCGGACGGACGGCCAAATTTTTATTCGATTTTTGGATTCTACGTACCTTGAAACGTAAACCATCAAATTTTGAGGGGGTGTTAAAATTTTTTTTTTTCTTGGTCGATTCCAAAGGTTCATTATTGAAAATAATAAACCATAATACGTTATATTTCAGATTTGGTTTTCAAGTGGCCAGAGAAGAGAAAAGGTCAAATTGGGTTTGTGGTAATATCAGTGGAATTCATTCGATAAGATGTTCCAAAGCGAATTCTGATGCCAGCTAAAACTGAAATGGTTAGATTAGCTACTTGCTGTTCGTGTGGAGGAATGAATTTTTTTTTCAGCGTTAGCTATTAGTTGTCAGCTACAGCTAAAGCTATTAGCTGTCGAGGAACAGCTAAATCTGTTAGCTATAAGTTTTCGACTAATAGCTAATTTAGCTGGAAATTTCAGCTGTTCCTCAACTGCTGATAGCTAAATATTTAGCTGTTAGCTTCAGCTAAGTCGTAGCTAATTTAGCTGTTAGCTATAGCTAATTTTTGCCCAACACTGTCTAGACGTTACATTGACCTCGCGTTGTTCCGATAAATAAGGGCTTTGACAAGTGTAAAATAATCTAGACAATTCAAACATCGCATCATGTTGCTGTTTGTCAACCCAGGACCTTAATTGTTGAAATCAAGTTTTGTAGGCACAAGGAGAAAATTAATTTGTGGTAGATACTGCTCGATAAAATCAAGCATTATTACACCAAATTATTCTATGTGAAGAGCTTTTACTACTCACAAATCAAGATAGACGTTGTTTCTATATTTTGTTTGGTTGACAGTGACTGCACTTTCCTACTGATTATTCTGGTTTTTCCTCTTCTGAGTCCGGTAAACGTTCTTCAACTAGAAAGACTTGGGTTCAAGTGTCTCCTCTATGATCTCATATTATCACAAAATTGTTTGATAAACCTGTTGAGTTAACCGATACCTACTCTGTGACCTCGACCCACCTCCTGGGGAGATCATCTGATACAACATGTCCAGAAAATGTATCATACCGGATATACAGGGTGTCCTAGAAGTTATGGTCCACTCTCCGGCATTTCCGTAATTAATTGCGTAAAAAAATGGGCCCAACGCCATTTTTCATATTTTTTTGTAAAGAATTCAGAAAAAATACTTAAGCGCAAAACAATTGTGCGTAATTGACACTAACTTTGTTTTTTTTTAAATGGGAACCCACATTTTTTATTGTAGATTCAGATTCTATTTCAAATTTCACGAGAAATTCATACCCGAACCGATTTTTTTATTGCGTGCAACTGGTACTGTTCGCACGCAAAGTGACCAGGGTGCGCAAAAGTGAATTTTTTTAAACCCCAAGTGTGGCACATGTTTTTTCATTATATTTGACGCTGAATCACGTGGGGAGGTCCTTTCTTCGATTTCATCGTTATTTTTCCAAATTTAGAAGGAAAAATAATGTTTTTGGACTCTATTTTCCCTCCCCCTTTCGCGACACGGGCTGGGGACCGGCTACGGCAGGATTAAAAATAAATTCCTCTCTTCTAAATTTAAAAACGTCTGCCAAGTGGGTGTGGCACATAGCTTCCTCGTATCCATAACCCGATTGTATAGATGATCCGATGCATAGTAGTTAACCTCAGAACATCAAAACAAGATAATCTGTAACATCCTTGAAAATTTCATTGAAATCGGATGGAAAATGTAGAAGTTATGGCCGTTACAAGGTAATTCACGTTTGCGCATGCGCAGTGGCTACTATCAGTCCGAAGGTGGTGATTTTCATAGGGGACCATCTACAACCTAATCCGCATAATCTCTGAAAATTTCATCGAAGTCGGGTAGAAAATGTGGAAGTTATGGCCGTTACAAGGAATTCACGTTTGCGCATGCGCAGCAGCTACTATCAGTCCGGGGATGATGATTTTCATAGGGGACCGTCTACACACCAACCCGCACAATCCCTGAAAATTTCATAGAAATCGGACAATAACTTCGTATAGTTATGCGCTTTACAAGGAATTCATGACAGACAGACAGACAGACACACACACAGACACGGAACCAAAATTGTTCAGAAAGGTTTAAAACGCAAAACGCGAGTGAAAATTTTGATTTTGGAGAAATTTTTTTTTTTCGTCCTTGAAAAGTGAAAACGAAGCTTCCGCTACCTTGGTAGACTCGGAAACAAAAATGTTGGAAAGTAGGTAGGTATTTACCTACTTTAATGTAAAAAAAAAAATCAAAAAGCTTTTCATCTCAAAATTTTCAAAATAAAATTAAATTTACAAAATTTCCGAAAAATGTAAAAAAATTGATTTGACGAAAAAATGCGATTTCTGTTTTGTCATAATTATGTGTAAAAGAGAGGGAAAACCAGCGTTAGGCGCTGATTAGCTCGAAAAAACATTTTAGGACACAGCGAAACTCGGGAATGGGCTCCTGCAGCCAGCGTGTTAAAAGAAAAATTCAGATGTGCTGAAAAATATTTTGCATCCTTATTTCAATGTTTTTGACTTGAATCTGTCCTCTAATGCAGAGATTTCAGCGCGCTCTATCGAGAGATTTTTTTTTGCCTGGTGACGCCAGAGTTGTCTGCTCTCCCACCAACACAAGTGAGGATTGTATTTCTTTATGGAAAATGGAGGCGCATTATTTCGTCAAAACAATAATCAGTTCTCTTATATTCATTAAACAGGAAATGAAGACTTTGTACTATTTGGCGGTGCTTTCGAGCTGCCTCAGCCTCAACGTTGGTTCATCCATTCGACAAGTAAGACAAACTACGGACTCAAATGGGAAGCCGTGCACCTGTGTCCACTACAGCCGCTGCCCAAATGTACCAACTGATGGGTCGGGAATCATTCAATTGAAGTAAGTTTAAATCAATTCAGTTGTAAGTTGTCATGAAAAAAACACCACCTTGGTCTTTCATTGCCTAAAGCGCCAAACAACAAAACAATGTTTTAGTACAAAATAATTAATAAATAATTTTATTAACAATAATTTTTATTAATAATTTTAATACAAATTGTGTATGTGTGTGTGATTAGTGTGTTGCGTGTTGGACCGGGGTTCTTGGCCGGCCTGGGGGCAGCCCCCTTGGCGCTTTTATTGAGGTGTGCGGTTTGGCTCTGCAGTAGACCGCACAGTTCGTAGGGCTACCTCTCCAGTAATGGATTGGTGGCCCCGGGAGCCGCCATGGTGGGTGGTTCCAGGCCGGCCAGGACGCCCTGGCTGGCACGGTAGCGCCCCACACACACCTTATTCCTGGGAGTACCGATCACACTAGTTCCTATTACACTTAGTTCCTGTTCTTCATCGTTTTTTATAGTTGTAGCTCTTCATTGTTAACTTTTTGCCTAATTATAATTGTTGTGATGCCTTGCCCTACATGTTAGATTTAGATAGTAAGTTAAGTAGCAATATTTGTATCGACTTATACTATGTACATACAGGGTGTCCCATGTTAAGCACCGAAAAACTTCGGGAGTCGATTCTACAACTAATTTTAGTAAGAAAGTGTCTCCTAGCAATTTTTCGTTAGACGCTTAATTTCCGAGTTATTTCAATTTTAAGATTTTTTTCGTGTTTTCGACCTTAACCCATAAAAATGACCATAACTCGTTCAATTTACAAGCAATTCAAAATCTAATTATACCGTTGGATAGGGCGTTAAATTTTCCATCTTTCTAGTGGTTATACAAATATTTTTGTAAGGCGGTGAGGGGTGAAAAATCAACTCGTGAAGTCATTTTTGCAAAATTGTCAAAATTTCCTACTTTTTCTTTTGACTGTTAAGGTTTTACTTCCACATGATTTTTCACGTACCTCTACGTCAAAAACTGCGCAAAGATCTCAGCTTTCTAATGGTATAATTTGTTTTAATTTTACTCCGCTAATTAGGGGTGAAAAATACGTTTGAATGCTAAAAAACGTGGTTGCGCTCATGGAAATCAAGGTTTCTGGTTCGTTGGGCCTCGGGCAGGTTCGACGAATTAGGGGTGGAATTCTACGTCATTTTCAATGCTATTAGACTGATTCCATCACCGTTGGTATGTGAAAGCTCAGTATTGAATTTTGGTAGGTCCAAATCTTTTTTTTTTTTAATTTACTTGGTATTTATGCACGAATTGAATGTTCAATTCTCGCAACTTTCTCGATTGTATGAAAAAAGAGATATCTCATAAAGAATAGCGTGTAGATGTGGAATAAAAAATAAAAATAAATAATGATATTTTAGAGAAAGTAAAAAAGTTATTTATGAACAAAAGTAATCTTTATGTTCATCGGAGTACGTTATTGACTAAACGTAAATGATATAATAAATTATCCTCTACTCCGTCTTGACTTCGTTTGTCATTCGTCCGGATACCTGTAAACACAAAGCAAAGTTTTTAACAGCCAAGTAGAAAATAATTGAGGAATGTCAAAATTTGAAGCAGTGGTCATCATATTATCGATTTAGAGTAAGTGCTCAATGTTACCTCCTCCTTCTTCAGTACATAATGTGCATCGTCTCCGACAGCTCATTCCTCAATTATTTTCTACTTGGCTGTAAAAAACTTTGCTTTGTGTTTACAGGTATCCGGACGAATGACAAACGAAGTCAAGACGGAGTAGAGGATAATTTATTATCTCATTTATGTTTAGTCAATAACGTACTTCGATGAACATAAAGATTATTTTTGTTCATAAATATCATTTTTTCTTTTTCTAAGATATCATTATTTATTTTTATTCTTTATTCCACATCTACACGCTATTCTTTATGAGATATCTTTTTTTTTCATACAATCGAGAAAGTTGCGAGAATTGAACATTCAATTCGTGCATAAATACCAAGTAAATTAAAAAAAAAAGATTCGGACCTACCAAAATTCAATACTGAGCTTTCACATGCCAACGGTGATGGAATCAGTCTAATAGCGTTGAAAATGACGTAGAATTCCACCCCTGCTTCCAGAACCTGCCCGAGGCCCAACGAACCAGAAACCTTGATTTCCATGAGCGCAACCACGTTTTTTAGCATTTAAACGTATTTTTCACCCCTAATTAGCGGAGTAAAATTAAAACAAATTATACCATTAGAAAGCTGAGATCTTTGCGCAGTTTTTGTCGTAGAGGTACGTGAAAAATCATGTGGATGTAAAACCTTAACAGTCAATAGAAAAAGTAGGAAATTTTGACAATTTTGCAAAAATGACTTCACGAGTTGATTTTTCACCCCTCACCGCCTTACAAAAATATTTGTATAACCACTAGAAAGATGGAAAATTTAACGCCCTATCCAACGGTATAATTAGATTTTGAATTGCTTGTAAGTTGAACGAGTTATGGTCATTTTTATGGCTTAAGGTCGAAAACACGAAAAAAATCTTAAAATTGAAATAACTCGGAAATTAAGCGTCTAACGAAAAATTGCTAGGAGACACTTTCTTACTAAAATTAGTTGTAGAATCGACTCCCGAAGTTTTTCGGTGCTTAACATGGGACACCCATTGGGACATACATTGTATATGTACCTACAATATGAATAATAAAATGCCAATACCAGTACCAATAGGGCCGTTTTTAGCTCCCCTGTGGCAGAAGGGCGAGAATCTTTTGGGGGGTGGGGCCTTCCTCTGGAGATCTTACTCTTCTTCCACTGCCACCTCCCCCCACCTGAAATCAACCGGATGTGACAAAAAGAACTTGACTAACAGAATTTAAAATATTATTGAATTTTTAGAATCGAATGAGACTACCCAGAGCCCAGTGGGACGAACCATTCACTCCCTATGATAACTTGAGGGTTGGACATGATAAATCAGGAACATGAGTGTGAATCGCAAAAGGCCTAATTTACATTTGAGTTTAGTTGACCAAAATGCGATTGTTGTTCGTTTCTTCGAGTTGTACTCATTATCGCGTCCTTAGCAACCAGTTATCAAATTTCATTAATGAAGGCACCCACAACTCTTTATTTCTTCGAATTGAGTGTGAAGCGTTTATTCTTCAAAATAAACTTGATTGTGAAGTGATAACTCGGTCCAACTCAAGAAACATGGAACATGCTTCAGCCGTGCTTTTTGGCCGCGACACTCGTCGTCATCCTCTCTGAGTCCCGGGTGACACTATTTGGATGTTGGATGGATGTTTCGATTGACTAAAAATGGTTGGTAGGTAGTGACAATGGCAAATCTATGTTCTTTGTAGGCAGGTGATCTGTTCAGAAAATAATACCTTTGTGTAATAATTTACAGCGTTTTCTAAATTTTAGCATGGAACATGCTTTGGCCTTGGACTAACGAAAAGTGTCACGCAGGAGAGAGGTTGACGCGGGGGTCCATCCCATCCTAAACAAACACGGCTAAAGCATGTTCCATGTTTCTTGAATTTCAGCCAAAGGCTCTAAGCGAGTTTTCAATATCTTTTTGTTTCAGATTCGGGGGAGTGAGCAGCCCTTGTCAAACGTCGTTGGAAATTTGCTGCGCGAATCCCTCAAGAGAGCAGGAAAACGTTCCTTCCAAACCTCCGACGAGAGCCGACTGCGGGAAGAGGAACACGGGAGGTCTGGTCGTCAGGATCATCGGAGCTGGAGCGAACGATGCTCAATTCGCCGAGTTCCCGTGGATGGTAATGTATGATAGGTACTGACTAGTGATTGGTAAGATATAGTATTTTACCTTTTAGTTTAACCTTTTTACGCATTGAATTAAACCTTTTTACTTTAATTTGAACCTTTTTCGCATTGATTTAAACCTTTTTCACTTTAAATTAAACCTTTTTTTTGGACATCCCACAGTTAGACTTGGGCGTCCTTATGCGATTGATCTGGAGTGAAGGAGGACAACACTCAACAGAAAAGAAAAAAATAACCACACAGTAATCCGTTTTAGACCATTCTGAATCCAAATCCGCGAAAAGAAACCGTAAACATATATCTGTCTGTGTGTGTGTGTGACAAAATCTTGTGTACCTACTCTGCCCAGGCCTTAGTTTTCAACTGATTTTCGTGGTTTTTTTTTTTCAAAAAAAGAGTATCTAGTCTAAAAACTATCTAGTTGAGCTCTATGTCGCTGGAATTTAGAATTTTGAGGGGGGGGGGGGGAGGGGGAGGCCTACCTACACAATTCTGCTATAAGAACTAATAGGATCACCAAGCGTTTGAAGAACTGGTGATTTTGAGATTTTGACGAAATTTACTTTTTAGAGATGCAGGAACTTTAGCACACTTTCCAATAGTACCTATTCTCATATTTATTTTTGCAGTGCAAATTAAGGGACTTTGAGAGAAACAGCGCCGAAATTGAAAAATTCAAATGTATTTACTCTAATCTTACTTGCAGGTGGCTATTCTGGTGGAAGTCAAGGTTGCGAACGAATTCACCAAGTTGTACGAGTGTGGTGGGTCACTAATTCACGAAAAAGTCGTGATGACGGCTGCACATTGTATCGCTCAGTAAGTACTCTCGAGAAGCGCTCTGTACTCTGTGCTTATGTGAAAATGAAGCTGGATTCACATGGGACGGGAAGGTCGAAACGACAGAAAGAAATAACGCAATATGATTGGCTGATTTTCCCCAGTGGAGAATGGTGGCCGCCATCTTGATGGAACAGCAGAAAGTCCATCGGCAGAAGAAATTTTTATACTTTTTATACTGCCTTCGCTTTCCACGCGCTGATAACCATTACTGGAGGTTGCACTAGGAGACATGACTTCCAGGAGGAAGGTTATCATTCCATCCATGTGAACTTTCCGCCGACTCTGCCTACCCCCTCCACTGATTTTCTCGTCTTTCCATCGTTCCGACCTTTCCGTCCCATGTGAATCCAGCTTGAGTCTTCAACGTTGTTGTTCCGTGACAGTGTTGCGTTTGTAGAGATATTTCTCCTTTTTTTTTATTTCAAAGTTTCTTCCACAACTTCGGGAGTCAATTCTACAACTAATTTAAGCAAGAACGTGTCTCTTAGCAATTTTGTTTTAGCCTCTTTGTTTTGCTCCAGAGTGTACCAAGGGAGCGGAAGCTCTGTTTTCACTTTTCAAGGTTGAAAATAAAAGATGTCCAAAATCGAAATTTCCACTCATATTTTACGTTTCAGACCTTCTTGAACAATTTTGGTTTCATGTCTGTCTGACTGTCATGAAATCTAATTTCTTCTAAACATGTTCTCAGCGAACAGACCCAATTATCGTTATTCCTGACCACAGAGTACTGGAGACAAGTCAACAGAGGAGAAAGCTAATGTTAAAATGGCGTGCTAGCATTTTTGAGGCTGCCTCAGTTGCGCCATCTACTTTCAGCTAAAGAACTACCATGGAAACTGAAGTGGGGGGGAGGCCACACTCGCTTCATGCCGCTTCTTTTCAAATCCTTACGAATGACCAGAAATTGATAACTTCTCATTTCATCGTCATTTAAATTTGCAAGAATTATTTGGAAAAACATCAGGGTGAAGAGTATTTTCCAAATAGCCCTTACAATTGTTGTTGTCCCTATCACCAGTAGTTCAAATGTTCAATCGACAACTGCCACCCATAGAAACGTTTGAAACCCAGTGTATTATTGAAAATCGCTCGATTTTTTCGCACATATCGCAAATATAACTAAATGCTATCAAATTAATTACTTAGATGCGGCCAGTAACGCATCAAGGAAAAAAATATGTGTTAAACAAGGTGAATTGTTCCAATGAGGTTGGGAACAAGCGATCATGAACGCGATCTGTTGCACTCATCTAGAACTACCTCCTAGAGCTCCACCAATCAGAACGCTTCTAGGGGTCCCAGCTTCAGCTTTCAGCCCAGTGTTCCTGACCCAAAGACCTCTTTGGAAAATTTTTTGTTTTTGAATTGACTGAAATACCCCCCCATTCACAATAGGGTTTGGTCCCACCTAAAAACTTTATTTTTGAAAATTGTATTAAAATTGTATATTTTTGAATCTTTTTGCTCAAAAAACTAGGTATTTGAGACACAGAGAAAAAATTGTTTGGAAAACTCTGAAAGGCAAAATCCCAATGAATCTTGTTTGAGGAGGACTCAATTTTTGACTAAACGAATAAAAAGCGTTCCTATCTTCGATACTATGAAGAAAAAATCAGTATCCGATTTTATTCCATTACAGAAAATCCAGAGATTCGATCATCATGAGAGCCGGGGAGTGGGATACTCACAATTTGAAGGAACCTTTCCCCCACCAGGATCGGAGAGTAGCTCAGGTAAAACAACAATCTGTAGGTCAGACCTCCTAATTACTCTGGGGAGTCTCTTCCACACTCCTTGCGTTACAAACTCCTCTTATTAACTAGTCGGAAATTTAAAACAATGTTGACAATTTGGTTCTTTTCAGGTCATTGTCCATGAAAATTTCGACAAAGACAATTTGTACAACGACATTGCTCTACTGATAGCAGATCAGCCTTTCGTTTTTAACGACAACGTGCAGACGACGTGCCTACCGAGACCTGACGACTTCTTCCTCGACAACAACTGCTGGGCCAGTGGATGGGGACAAGATGCATTCGGTTTGTGACCATAACTTGACTGGTGGTTTAATGAGTAACAATTTCAACGCAGAATTTGCCTCAATTGTAGATTCTGGAATTTCAAGTCAAATCCTATAATAGGACCCTAGAATAACGTTTAACACCAGAAATACCCCATGGAAAAAATTACCGTACAAGAAAATGCCTGAACAAGTAAGTCAACAAGAAGCCCTCTGTCAAAAAACTTATAAAACACCGCAAAAATCGAGGGAGGATGAGGAAGTCACACCTCAGGGTTCCTCCCACAAAACTGTGTTTTGGCGAGGCATAAAAGAAGTCTCTGCAAATAGTGTCAGAGGATGTCAACAGGTAGAGTTGTAGACGCCCTCGTGGCCACATGAAACGATCCACTCTGCGTTCTTTCTGCCATTTCATGGTGCACTCCTGTGTTTGATCACGTAAGCTAATAGTTTCATGTATGCTTCCAGAGGTAGCACTGCTGTCATAAGGGGCAGCTTGTCACGTCGCAACATGGCTGGCCCCATTTACAGATTGCCGCTACATTTAACATTTCCATCTTCCTTAAATTCTCTAAATATTTTGGATGCCTTTTTGAGCAGCACATTATGGTTTTCTTCCATATCAGTGAAACCTCTTTGAAAAAAAAATTGTTTAATTGTGAGGCAAATTCCCCATTTTTTTAACATTGTTAACACAACTCTACAAAACAACCTTGAATTTGTTGACAATAATAAACCAAAATGATATAAAGGCTGATTCTAACCAATTAGCAGGTACTTTCTGTTATGGTAAAGTTAAATTCAACTAGAAATCTATTGATGAATCGAGTGATTTGTTAATATTGTTACCGTAGATGACAAGGAAGGGCGGTATCAGATGGTTCAGAAGAAAGTCAGCCTTCCGATGGTCAGGAGGGAGAGGTGTCAAGCTGAACTCCGTGAAGCCGGTAATTTGGGACCAGACTTTGTGTTGGACGACAGCTTCGTTTGTGCCGGCGGAATCAAGAACAGAGACACCTGCAAGGTAGGTTACCAGCCATTTCCCCATTCCTTTACTGGGTTTTTTTGAAAAACTACGAAAAAGTGCCATTTGTGTCTCACCAAACTTCTTCTCTTCTTTCGTGATTCTACAGCCCTGGGTGGGCCTTGGCCTCCTTAAAGTCAGTCCTCCATTTCAATCTCTCAATCTCTCGCCACACTCGTCTGAGACCACATATCACCAACAACTGGGTGTTGCATCACAATAATGCTCCTTGTCCCTCACCAATACAAATAAGAAGTTTTGGCCTATAAAAACATTCCTGTGGCTTCTCTGTCTCCTTACTTGTTCAATTTGAATAACACAATTTCAAGCGAATTAGTTTACCTCATCTGCTACTTACTTATCTGAAATTTGTCACATTTCTTTACAGGGAGACGGAGGCAGCCCGCTAGTGTGCCCCATCAAAGGGAAACCATCTCACTACCAGCAAGTCGGGATCGTATCCTGGGGAATCAGATGCGGTTTGGAGACTCCCGCTGCTTACGTCAATGTCGCTAAATTTCGACCCTGGATCGATCGACATTTGAGTCGACTCAACTTCCAACCGCAGTACGTCTACTGAGTCGGACGTCTGGACAAACGCCTGCCAGGATTTTCCGATTCATGGCGAAATTTCCCTCCGAGTTGGGAAGAAAAGCCTAAAGAAGGCTCGTTTTACTTATCTGAGTTTCTCAACCACTCAATTTCACATATTGTAAAACAACACATTGAACAACAAAGTTATCAATAAACAGAATATCCAATTAGTTATACTGTTTGGCAGAGTTTTTATGATCCTTTGAACCATCCACATACCTGGTGCCACTACGTTCGTTGCAACAGGACAAAGTCTGTTGCATGCGCTTTTGCACTAAAGCAGCCTTCACAAGGGATAGAATGTTGAGTAATACGAATGTATAGCATCCATGTAGAAATGGAAGAACAACTACAACTGTGTTTTAGATACACCTTCTTATCTCAGTTTGCACCCGCTCGTTCTCATTAGGTTTGTTTGGAGAAGCAGTCCCAAGGGGTTCTGGACTGGACACGCCCCTTTATGCTGTTCGGAGAAACTCAGAACCAGTTCTGTGTAATCCAGAACTGCAAGTTTGTTGTTCAGAGCAGTCCCAAACTGTTTCAAACCAGTCCAAGTGGTTCTAGATTTTTTCAGAACTTCTAGTTAGGGACAGCACGAAACTCCAAAGTATTGATACGATAGTTCTCTGGAAGTATCAATACCCAATATCTTTTTGATACCAATATTATTAGATATCGATACTTCGATAATATTGGCTCAAAGAATCGATACCACCAATATTTCAAATTAACCCACCGGTGATTTCCCAAAATAAAAGCCCCATCAATTAAGAATTATAAATATTGACTTAATTATCACTTAAGTAGGTACAATACAAATAATATTTATTATCAAATCACAAAAATATAAAGTTTTTTGTAAAGAATCTTCTAAAAAATTAAATAAAAAAAATTGTTGTGATTTGAAAAGTAAAACAATGATCACAACGGGCTGTTCTAGAAACCCAGCGAAATGAAAAACGCAAATGCGAGGTTACAGGGAGATACCTGTGGAAACTTTTCGAATATCGATGGATATTAGAAGCAATATGTCGTTTCAATTGATACTATTCAGAGGCTATTGAGTATTATGAAATTATGAATTTCCATTAGAACCAGTCCATAATTTCCTAGTTTTGCGCAGGACAACAAATAATTTAAAATGCTCTAAAAGCATAATTATTCTAGATACCTACTCCAAAACCAAAAATTCCAGTAAAAATTATGTTTCAACCAACTAAAATGTCATAGGAATCAGATCACTATCTCTTTATCATCCCATTACAAGGAATCGACCACAGACCGACACATAATATCACCCGGGACTATTGCTCTAAAACTAAAAACGTCTGCCAAGTGGCTGTGGCACATAGCTTCCTCGTATCCATAACCCGATTGTATAGATGATCCGATGCATAGTAGTTAATCTCAAAACACCAATCTCTAAGTAGGTACCTTGCACTCCCCCTATAGGGGACCTTCTACACGCTAATCTGAACAATCCTAGAAAATGTCACCAAATTCGGATGAAAAAAGTAAATGTTATGACTGTTACAAGGATTTTACGTATGCGCATGCGCAGAAGCTTCTGTAAATAATAAGGCAATGATTATCATTGAGGACCATCTACAAGCTAATCTGCGTAATCCCTGAAAATTTCTTCGAAATCGGGTAGAAAATGTGGAAGTTATGGCTGTTACAAGGAATTCACGTTTGCACGTGCGCAGCGGCTACTATCAGGCCGGGGGTGATGATCTTAATTGGAGACCATCTACAACCTAATCCGCATAATACCTGAAAATTTCATCGAAATCAGGTAGAAAATGTGGAAGATGGCCGTTACAAGGAAATTCACGTTTGCGCATGCGCAGCAGCTACTATCAGTCCGAAGGTGATGATTTTCATAGGGGACCATTTAAATATTAATCTGTAACATCCCTGAAAATTTCAGTGAAATCGGATGGAAATGTAGAAATTATGGCCGTTACAAGGAATTCATGTTTGCGCATGCGCAGTCGCTTCTATCAGTCCGGGGATGATGATTTTCATAGGGGACCGTCTACACGCCAACCTGCACCAACCCTGAAAATTTCATTGAAATCGGACAATAACTTCGTATAGTTATGCGTGTTACAAGGAATTCATGACAGACGGACAGACAGACACACAGACACGGAACCAAAATTGTTCAGAAAGGTCTAAAACGCAAAACGCGAGTGAAAATTTTGATTTTGGAGAACTTTTTTTTTCGTCCTTGAAAAGTGAAAACAAAGCTTCCGCTAGCTAGGTAGGCTCGGAAGCAAAAAGTCAAGAAATGATAATTGAATGGGTCTCTAGAAGAAGGGCATATGTTACAAATTTTTCGTTATTGGTTTTTTCGTGGAAAAAGGACAAATGTAGCATGGTAAACAAGTAGGTAAGAGTTTAGTTCTCCTCACAGACGCTAGATGTCAGAAATATTCATCGCCAGTATGGAAAAAAAGTGCAAAGATAGTGGAAGAAGGGCGTATGTGACAACTCACCTCCGCTCGTCTCTGTGACCTTTGCATTCTCTTATCACTCTCGTTACTGTTCCGTCGCCTTCTTCTTTGTTTATCGTTCTTATTTGTAATCCTATTTTTAATTCCTTTTCTATTGTGCTTGCGAAGTCTGAATAATATTGTGTAATGGGTGATACAAATTTGTCGGTAAGTGAATGCAGCAACCTGAGTTCTGGCAAGAGACGTGATTTAAACATTGAACAGTGGCGTGATAAGAAGCTGAAAGCTCTTAGAAATGCGGGCAAGGAATACGTAAACAAGCGTGGCAAAGGCAAAATTGTGGCAGTGAAAGAAGCTCCAGTGCAGGTGCGAGGATGTCAAGTAAGTTGCACGAAGATAGGATGCCGATCACTTTCTCTAGATTACGTCCACAACTTGTTTAAAAAATTTTATGAACTTGATAACGTGTATAAATCATTTTCATATGTATTTGAAAGTATCATGGTGTTAATAAATTTATTCAAAAACGCTGCAAATCATTGCTCAAAGGTTTATTATTTTCTGTATAGATCACCCTTCTGTATAGATCACTGGTTCTCCATCAATAGCACCTACCACCATCTGTATTCTCCCTTGACCTTCCCTCTCAAATTTCAGCTTCCTTTGTTCAATAGGATTGAAAATGGCTTCGGAGCTCACTCAGCTGATCAGTGATCTGAAGAGTGAAGAAGATCTCCTCGAATGCTGGAGACGCCTGGAAGAGCACTTCCATTCAATAGGAGTAAAAATGGTTTTGGAGCTCACTCAGCTGATCAGTGATCTGAAGAGTGAAGAAGATCTCCTTGAATGCTGGAGAAGCCTGGAAGAGCACTTCCATTCAATAAGAGTAAAAATGGCTTTGGAGCTCACTCAGCTGATCAGTGATCTGAAGAGTGAAGAAGATCTCCTCGAATGCTGGAGACGCCTGGAAGAGCACTTCCATTCAATAGGATTGAAAATGGCTTCGGAGCTCACTCAGCTGATCAGTGATCTGAAGAGTGAAGAAGCCTTTGAGCAATGATTTGCAGCGTTTTTTACCCACCAATATTTTTTTTACCTACCAAGTTTTTGTTACCTACCAGCTAGGTACTACCTACCACACCATACTGGCTTCACACCTTCACAATCAAGTTTATTAGAAAGAACTAAACGCTTCACACTCGATTCGAGAAATAGAAAGCTTCATATGGAAATTTGATTACTGGTTACGCAGAAGGCAAAACTGTATACAAATCGAAGAAATGAACAGCGATCGCATTTTAGTACGATAAAATTTGAATGGAGATTAGACCTCTTTTGCGATTCACACTCATGATTCTGTTTTATCGAAGGAAAACCTTCAAGTACTCGTAGGGACCGAACGGTTTGTCCTACAGAGCTCCGGGTGGTCTCAAAAATTTTTAAAAATTCGATACTATTTAAAATTGGTGAAAAAACGATACCTTTATTTCGAAAGTTTTCGAGCTAGGGCACTCTTGAAAATTTCAACCCTTAATTTTCACCCCTTAGAAGTGACCTACATCAACCAAAAGCTTCGCGGCACAACTAGACCCCAAATGGAGCCCATATACCAAATTTGAACCAAATCGGTCTAGTGTTGCTAAGAAAAGTGCCGCGTACGGCGGACGGCGTACGGCGGACGGCGTACGGCGTACGGCGGACGGACGGAAATTTTTTTATTCGATTTTCGGATTCTACGTACCTTGAAACGTAAAACATCAAATTTTGAGGGGGGGTTAAAATTTTTTTTTTCTTGCTCGATTCCAAAGGCTTATTATTGAAAATAATAAACCAAAATCAGAAATGAAACTTGTAGTATTATTGTTACTATCCAAAACGATTGTGAAGAAGGGCATATGTTACACTCGATATTCATTTTAACTCTTCAGCTGCGCGCTTTCTGTTTTTCGTCCCTCCTGTAAAATTTTAAATTTGTAACATATGCCCTTCTTCTAGAGACCCATTCAATTGTTTCTAAAGTACAGAAGTTGACATTTCCATCAAAACCCATCCATGTGTGAGGTACTAACTTTGCCCGGGACAACAACACGAGTGAATTTTCCAAAATTTCGTCACAACTTGCTGGTTGAAGCACCTACAAAATTTCTATAGTGGGAAAGCGGTATGGCGAATGGAGACTGGCGCGCCGGAGGACTCTGGTGACGTCACGCCCCTTCCCAGCTGTGGAGCGTGAGCACACCTCCTCTCCTTTGGGTTCCGCCTAATAGTGCTAACAGTTATGTTGTTGCGGATTGGTCGCATTTCATATTTGAAGGCGTTACTATATGTAGGAAAGTGACATTTCTTTTGGCAACCATATCAATGCCTTAAAGCACAAAGGAGCTATGTCCAAAAAACGGAGTTTTCAGAAAAACGCAAAAGAAGTTTTCACCAGTGCAAAATTCCTTTAATAATGGCTTACTACACTAAACTCTTTAACAAATTTTCAAGCTATAATCGTCAAGAAGGTCAATAATAGTTTTGTTGAATTTGAGTTTTTCTGAAATTAAAAAAAAATAAAAAATTTGGAAGATGGATGGACATAGTGCTTTTAGGTATCGACATTAATTGATTGTGTAAACCTTTCATATTAAATTATGCTGGGTTTCCGTAACAGCCATAATAACTTCTACATTTTCCATCCGATTTCGATGAAATTTTCAGCAATGGGGTAGGTATTTTGGTGGGTCGGAAATTCAGGTTTTTGACCTCAAATTTGGATTCAGCACCCTTGAAAACCTGTATACTCCAACTTTAAGCCCAATGATACTATAACATGTGGCAGAAAAATTAATTAAAGAGATCACACGTTTGAAAAAAAGGCGGGCCTCCCTTAACGCACACACACTTATGCCGCGCGTGTGTGAGTAGTATTTTGTAGTATCCAAGAGGTCCTCCAAGGGTTTCTGTGCATGGATACTTTTTTCAAAGACAGTTGGCTAGCTACGTCACACTGTTCAATCTTCAACTTTCCTTAGCTTCTTTGATTTTTTAAAAACATTTTCTCGAAGAACAGACCCGATTATCGTTATTCCTAAGCCATACTCTTTTGAAAAAAAATTATTTTTTAATTGACTGAAATACCCCATTGTGCTGGTTGGCTTGTAGATGGTCCCCTACGAGGGTGTAGCTCAGTGAATGATGTTTTGAAATTAACTACAATGCATCGGATCACCTAAACAATCAGGCTATGGATACGAGGAAACTATGTGCCACACCCACTTGGCAGACTTTATTCCTATGGGGACAAATACAATTGAATCCGTGTCTGGTAAATTATCAATGGTCCTGCAGTTCACTCCTCAACTTGCTTGTATTCCTAAGCTCCCAAATAGCATTTTCTCCAGTTTTCATTGTAATTGAAAAAAGTAGCTTACAATTGAATCCATCAGAATGCGCCCAAATTCAAGTTTTTGGATTTGTCAACGTGGTAGATGAAAAAAACATAACCACGGATTTCTTCACAACATGGATTGTAATTATTACAAGTAAATGTTCAATAAAGTTGCTAAGTAGGAACCTACAACTCATTTTACCACGCAAAGGCAAAATATTGTGACTTACTGACGACCAACCCAATAAACATGATTTTCATATAAAACTGTTCAACAAATCTTCAATGAGTTGTTGAAAAAAGTTAACATTACTGAATTAAAGAAGTTTCTTCATTCTTCACACCATGGTGTCAAAGAAAAATTACGCACATCGAGAAAAAAAATTCAATTTTTTCGAGTTTTATGTAATTTTTACTACTTAATTTGAATATAATATTGCATTATAATGAATACCTAACGATCGACAAAAGTTGATATTAAGTGGAAATACACAATTACCGAAATATTA
Source organism: Apolygus lucorum (assembly GCA_009739505.2). Taxonomy (NCBI): domain Eukaryota; kingdom Metazoa; phylum Arthropoda; class Insecta; order Hemiptera; family Miridae; genus Apolygus; species Apolygus lucorum. The sequence goes on from CM019172.2 coordinate 4,941,372, forward strand.
CCAGAAACTAACTCAAGATTGATTATTCTGAACTAACTGATGGTGTACTTAACATCAATTGAACCAAACATTGAAGTCAAAATAATAGGTATCCCTTGATAAAACTTATTTACACTCTCTGTGAGTCTAAAACGATAAAATATTTGAAAAAAAAAACTGCTAAACTTGTTCAAGTAATTAATTTTTAAACTTTAATTACACAACTATTTTAAAAATCAGACCATGTAGGAGGAAATATATTCGATACAACTGAAGGATATTCTCAAATGTATTAATTACACTTCCGTGGGTCTTTTTAAGATAACTTGAGGAGGACTTTCCACTCACTTCCGCCATGTTTCAGGTACATCATGAATTAGTGTCGGCTAGGATGGAGAAGGATCGGTTGAACTGCTGGAAATGAAAGGAAATTAATCAAAGTTAACACATTGATTTACATGGCACAGTTTAGCATAAGCAACAGACATTGTTAGCATAAGCATTAACTACAGATCGTCTTAGGAAGACCGCTGATTCGTTGAAAAAATTAACGTTTTGGTTTATTATTTTCAATAATGAATCTCTGGAATCGACCAAGAAAATTTTTTTTTAACACCCCCTCAAAATTTGATGGTTTACGTTTCAAGGTACGTAGAATCCGAAAATCGAATAAAAAATTGGCCGTCCGTACGCCGTACGCGACACTTTTGCCACTTAGCATTGACCGATTTTGATGAAATTTGGTATGTAGGCTCCATCTGGGGTCTAGTTGTGCCCCGAAGCTTTTGGTTGATGTAGGTCACTCCTAAGGGTTCAAAAATGAATTTTGAAATTTTGAAAACGCCCTAACTCAAAAAATTTCGATAAAAAGGCATTGTTTTTCCACCAATGGGGAATTTGCCTCACTTTTTTTTTTTTTTTTTCGAATGAGGGTTTATTTTTATGGAATAAAACCATAGTGAGCTGCTCGAAAACGCATCCAAAAAATTTAGAGAATTTAAGGAAGATGGAAATTTTAAATGTGGTGGCAATGTGTAAGAGGCAGCCATGTTTGAAACGTAACGGATATTCTACCAATCTGACTTCAAAGGAGGTTCTGTGGCGCTTACCACAGAAGCGGAACATACACGAACTTTTACCTTCCGAGTAGTGCGCACAAGAGTGCGCCGCGAACTGGCAGGAAGAACCCAGACACAAAAGTGACCAAAAGGAAACAATATTACTCACTTTTTTACAATACGATTCTACCTAGTAGTTTATCAAGCATTATTAGTCTTCATCTTCTCTTATTTAGTTTCAAGATTTGAATCACATTATTCGAGAAGCCATTTCACTGGATCGTTTTGTGTGGCGGTGCTAGAACTCTGTCTGTTGTCATTGTTTTCGCGTCGTTTTTTTTTTTTTTTTTTTTCGTATGACGTCAACAATATTCCTCGATTTTCGCGGTGTTTTGTAACAGAGGTTCACTTGTTTAGTCATTTTCTCCTACGGTAATTTTTTGCCGTTGGTTATTCCTAGTGTTAAACGTTATTCTAGGGCCCTATTATAGGATTTGACTTGAAATTCCAGAATCTAAAATTGAGGCAAATTCCCCATTTAAGATAGCATAGAATTTTTAGAATTTTTTGAGACCAAGCGGAGCTCTGTAGGACAAACCGTTCGCACACTACGAGAATTTAAAGTTTGTACTAACGATAAATCAGAAACACGAGTGTGAATCGCAAAAGAGGCCTAATCTCCGTTCAAATTATAGCTGACCGAAATGCGATCGATGTTTTTCTTCATGTTGGATGGTTGGTGGCTTTGCAGACGAGTGATCTATAGATAAATAATAAACCATTGCGTAATAATTTGCAGCGTTTTTTCGCATTCAAACACAAATTTCTATGATAAGTCCCACTTTAAAAACGCTGCAAATTATTACACAAGGTTTATTATTTTCCTGTGTAGATCACCCGCCTGCATAGAACACAGCTTTGCCACTGCTTTACTCACCAACCATATTGTCGCTTCACAATCAAGTTTATGAACCAACGCATTTTGGTCAGTTTTCTTTAGAACGGAGGTTCTCATGGGCAGCAAATGGTTTATCCTACAGAGCTCAGGGTGGTCTCATTCGATTCTAAACATTCAATACTATTTTTAATTGATGGAAAAACAATACCTTTATTTCGAAAGTGTTTAAGATAGGGCGTTTTGAAAATGCCGTCCCTTATTTTTCTACAATTAGAAGTCACACCAACCATAAGCTTCGGGGCACTCGGAATTCAATTCAACTTTTTACAAATTATATTCAACCTTTTACAAATTTAATTAAACCTTTCACAAATTCAATTCAACTTTATACAAATAAAATTTAACTCCCCATCAATTTAATTAACCTTTTTTTTGGGAGGACGCCCAGGACTCACCCGACGCCGGCCCTAGGGATGAGGGAAGATGAGGAAGGTGGGGGTGGGAGAGAGGGATGAAGGGAAGTGCCTCTATAAAAGGACTACTAGTTCAAATATGAGCCGAGCAGGACACGGGTGGTGATACCACGGAGTACACCTACTGAGATGCCCAACTCGCGCAACTCCGTGGCACTTTTCCCGCACCACGACAATGTTGCAGCCGTTACCTACCTACTTACCCACCTACGTGTAGCCTGCTACTTATAATCCTAATCAATCAGCTACTTTCCATATCCATCCCCTCTGGTGGAGAGTTGAATAGAATTTGTAAAAGGTCGAAATTCTGTCTCAATCCACCAATGGGGTTTTCAGACTGCATGAAAAACGCGTCACAAAATTGAAAAAAATAAATTTGGTTTCTCTCTCTCATTTGTAAAAGGTTGAAATAAATCTGTAAAAGGTTGAATTAAATCTATAAATGCTATACATAGAAACGTAAACTAACAAATTTTGGGAGGGAAGGTCACTTTTTTTCTTGGTCGACTCCAAAGGTTCATTATTGAAAATAATAAACCAAAATAAAAATGACTAGACCGTTGGAAAGCTGAGATTTTAGCTATTTTTACCAGTTCCATTTTGAAAAAATATTGATTCTCGTAGTTCAATTTCCGATTGAAAAAATGCTAGGTTTCCCAAATTAGGTAGTTTTTTTTAGAGGGTTTTTTCATGTTTCAAATCTTGACTCAAATAAAAGATCAGGCATCTCACCGATAGGAAATTTAATGCTCTTTCCAAGGTATTCTCAAATTTGAATTTATGCAGCTAATTAAGGAAGTTATGACAAGTTTAGTAAATTAGGGTCAAAATCACGAAAAAATCTTAAAATTGAAATAACTAGTAAACAAAGCTTCTAAAAAACAAGTGTCTAACCCACATAAGGGTTACTAAAATACATGAATCCTTCGGAGACGTTTATAAGTTTTAGGATGCCATGAAATCGATACTTTAAAATGGGAAGAAATAGCCGTTTTGAGGGTCCCAACTTTATTTAGAAATGCACACATAAAATATCAGAAAAATTTGGTGACACGGAGAATGCACACACTCACCATGCACATATTCCCCATCCTAGACGAGTAGTGAAATTTGCATCATTATCACACGTCGTAGAAGATCAGAAGCGAGGGAGGTAAAATAACCAATAAGAACTGAAATTCTGACAAATTTCTCTTCTTTTTTTCGATTTTTTTCTTCTTTTTATTACCCACGCCTAGCTCACCACTTACGGCTCAAACAAACTAAAGTCCCACGACATTTATCTCTGGTCCTCGCATCGACATTGCCATTAGTTGACCCCCCAGGCCCTCTCACTTCTCTGATCTAACGGGATTTAAATTGGCCCTTTCACTGTTGATTGCATCCATCTGATTGGTAAAACCCTTCACTTTATTCTCAACCAATGGGACTCGAGCTCTTTCACACGTGATTATATAAGGACTGATTATGAGAACTTACCGCATCACAGGCTCTAGTGAAGCAGAGTGGGGGTGGGAGAGAGGGATGAAGGGAAAAGCCCCAATTAAACGACCACCAATCTAGGTATCAGCCGAGCAGGACGCGGTGGTGATGCCACGGAGTAAGCCTGCCGAGATTCCCAACTCGAGTAATACTGGCCTTTTTGTGGCATGGAACTTTTTCCACACCATGATAAAGTTGCAGCCGATGTTGTTGAGTCTCACTCCTTTTACCTCTGACACTGCTTGCTAAAAATCATACTTCCTTACCTTAGCCCGCTAGGTCTTCTGCCATTTACAACTTGGAGATCCAGGATAGTTCAAGACCCTGGTCACTCATCTACAATCTCTTCCTCCCAACATCCCAGCAACTAGATGACAAAGTTCCAGATTTCTGCTTGGCAACCACTTCATGGTGTAGGAAATACCCCCCATGAGTCTGTGGATTCAGCTGCACTACATGGTACAGATGGTCAATCCCACTCCAACAGGCATGGCAATGGGTATCTGTTGTCTGACCACAACACTTTCAACAACGTATTGCAGTTGATAGTATTATCTGCCTGTTGATAGTATTATTATATGCCATCTGCGTGGCATGGAAGTTCCAGTAGTCGCGACCCCTGATGCCTTCTGAAGCCCATTTCTCCCATCGGGACTGACTCATGCAGTTCAGCAGCGAATTCAGCGGACGAGCTGGGTTTTGGAGCAGACAGTGTTGCTCGGTCGCACCCAGCTAACTGCTGCCTGACAAAACCAAGATCATCAACAGCATGGGCGGCCTCCCAGCTTGACCCTTGGAGGGGTATAAAGTGCAGGCAGCAAAGTGAGGTGATACTTTCTCGGAGAGACACAATGCTGATTGACAGGTGCATGGATGTAGACACTAAGTTCACTGGGTAGGACTTTCAGCCAAGCATGCACAGCAGAGAGAACTTCACGATCGAACTCCTGCAGCCCAGGTAAAGTTCAGCAGTGGGCACATGCGGACATATGAATGTCTATCCTCCTTCTAAATTTGAAGTCGATTTAAGGAGTCCTCTGCAAGTCCTGTTGGTCTCCCCCCTTGCGAGTAACCAGAGCAAGTCACTCTGGAGAGTCGATTGTTCACACAATCACTGTCCCAGCCTAATAGCAGGTCCCTGTTATGACCTACAGGTAGAGGAGCACGTTCTAGCTCGTGCTTCCGACTATGCAGGTCGGCGCCCGAGTTTTTTACAGTTCGCAAAACACACATGACAGGATCCATGCCACAGGGCCACCCACTGCAGGCCCTGGTTCATGGATCCCTTCCCAGAGACTGCAGCCCTGGGCGATTTAAACCACGACCCCCGCGAATCTGGCACATGCAGACAGTCTTGGTAAAGCGAGCTAGTGCTCTACCAAGGTCCAGTGATACTGGCCATTCCCGTGAAGTCAACTCCAAGGTTTCGCCAGACCTCCAACACAGATTGAGCTGGAATAGGGAACTTCTCAACGACAAATCCCCATCCACAAGTTTCACTCTTCTTGGCAACCCAACGGGACCAAGGAGACTAACCTACATTCATTTACCAAGGTGCAGTGACATTGGCCTCCCCCATGAAGTCAACTCCAAGGTATCGCCAAACCTCCAACACAGATTGAGCTGGAGTAGGAAACTGCCCAAAGATCCCCATCCACAAGTTTCACTCTTCTTGGCAACCCAACGGGACCAAGGAGACTAACCCACATTTATCGTAGTGATCATGACAGCGGACCTTCCAGGAAAACTGGTAGATTCGATTATTCTGAGCCTATCAATCTCTATTATGCCAAGCAAAAACCACCATAGCTTCCTCATTAAAAAAACAACATGGACATACGTAATAACTTCATGTAAAATTTAATGAGGGTATTGTAGAGCAGTTGGTACCACTGTTGATTCCACTACCCTAAAACGAGGTAAATTTTCCCCACTTTTTACACTTTTTAATTCAAATTTTAACTACTTTGAAAAAAATTAAAATCATAATCTATTGGAACATGAACTCCTCAGAACCTGACAAACTGATCTATCGTTGACGCAATTTTTCATTTATTTAACTATATTATTGTTAAACTTTGAAGCGATCACTTATTGTGGGAAGGGAAGGATACTTTGAGCCAGTTCGGAAATGTCCACATTTTTCATTCAGAAAAGCTTTTGGAGCAAAGATTTGTGTTCTACCATCCAAATATACACAAATTATAGAGAACTTGCTTGAAAAAATATAAATAATTTTTTTTACGACGAATTCAAATATCACACTTTCTTCTATTTCACTTTGATCCCTCATACGATTTCTTTTACAGCGCGCACAGATCAGTTTTATGGCAATGACAACGATCAAGTAGTAAAGCATAGACAAATATCAAGGTTGATTCAGTCCTGTAAAAACTTATGGTAAAAAACATGACATATCATTATAAAATCAATAAAAAATCTTGAAAATTACCTCAAGTATATTGCTTGGTTGTTATTCCAGTGAACGAAGAATCCAAGTGAGTTTTGAGACGTGAAAAATAATGAAGATCGATGTTCTCAACTCCAAATAATAAACGACTTATCGGTATCTTGCTACTCAGTCCTCCAGGCACACTAATCTCCTGAGAGATGAACCTTTACCTTGGTGAATCCAAGGTAAGCTTGGAATCCTAACGATGCCAGTGATTCCTTTGATTCTTGATCAATAAGGAATATCATGTTCAACCCTGTGGGCGAAGAGTCAAAACGCTTCATTTTCCACTGTTTCGTGGAGAGTCCAGGGTTTTGACTCATCAATCTCTCGCAAATGGAGTCTGGAGTCTGTCTCTCCATTATCTTGGGAACCTCGAGAGTTATCTCTATGATAGGTTTTTCCCAAGCCATCGGCTTCAGCTCTGCTCCCGGCCAGGGCGATATGGTGGAAGAGTTCACCCAAAGCCAAGTCACTGTCAGCTGGTCTTCACATTCGAACACGACGGCTCCCCGTTCCTCGTACGTGTCGCAGAACCTCGGTCCAACTCCGGTCTGAACTCCGATCCGATCCAACAGCGAGTCGCGAATCAAATTGGCTTCATTCGAGGAGATTAGAAGTCTGGGGTACGACTCGTGAACGATGGCGACTTTGCAGATTTCACCTTCTTTGACCAAAGGAGGATTTGTTTTGACACCGGATAAACCAGAAGCTCTGGAAGGGACTTCACGAACACTCTCAGATGAACCAGAAGGCTTGGCATTTGTATTCATCCAGTCGAGGAACTCTTGCATCTGTTCATTCAAATTGGATTTTTTCGGTGGGGGATCTTCATTGAATCTCGACTTTTTCTTGGGAGGCGATTCATCGACTCTCCAACCATCGACATCCTCAGAAAGCGAGGGATTGTTGCTGTATCGGAATGACGATGCATCAAACTCCGGAAGGGTGATAGAAGGAGGTGGAGGAGGTTGACTCTGCGATGGATTAGGTGCAGAATGCATCCAAGAATTGAAATTGCTCTCTCCAAACTGACTCTCAGGTTGCCTTGATTTGACCTGTTCATCCACATCAAATCGAGATTTCTTTCGTGGAAGATCTTTTTTTGGGAATTTCCCATTATCGACATTCTGCGATTGTGGTTCTGACCAAGCAGGTATCGAAGGTGAAGAAAACTGATGAAGCTGCGACAGGCCTGGTGCAGGAGGCATCCAAGAATCGAAGTTGCTATTTCCAAACTGACTCTCAGGTTGTATTGATTTAACCTGTTCATCCACATCGAATCGAGATTTCTTTCGTGGAAGATCTTTTTTCGGGACTTTCCAATTATCGACATTCTGCGATTGTGGTTCTGACCAAGCAGATATCGAAGGTGAAGAAAACTGATGAAGCTGCGACAGGCCTGGTGCAGGAGGCATCCAAGAATCGAAGTTGCTATTTCCAAACTGACTCTCAGGTTGTATTGATTTAACCTGTTCATCCACATCGAATCGAGATTTCTTCGGTGGAGGGTCGCTTTTAGGGAATTTCCAGTCATCGACATTCTGCGATGGGCCTGGTGCAGGAAGCATCCAAGAATCGAAGTTGCTCTTTCCAAACTGACTTTCAGGTTGTATTGATTTAACCTGTTCATCCACATCGAATCGAGATTTCTTCTGTGGAGGATCTCTTTTAGGGAATTTCCAGTCATCGACATTCTGCGATTTCGGTTCTGACCAAGCTGATTTCAAAGGTGGAGAAAGCTGACGCTGCGATGGACCAGGTCCAGAAGGCAACCACGAATCGAAGTCGCTCTTTCCAAACTGACTCTCAGGTAGTCTTGATTTGACCTGTTCATCCACATCGAATCGAGACTTCTTCTGGGGAGGATCTCTTTTAGGGAATTTCCAATCATCATTCTGCGATTTGGGTTCTGGCCAAGCAGAAATCAAAGGTGGAGGGGGGTGACTCTGCGATGGATCAGGTCCAGAAGGCATCCAAGAATCGAAGTCGCTCTTTCGAAACTGATCCTCAGGTTGTCTTGATTTTGTCTGGTCATCCACATCGAATCGAGATTTCTTCCGCAGAGGTTCTCTTTTAGGGAATCTCCAATCGTCGACATTCTGCTGTTTTGGTTCTGACCAAGTAGAAATCATAGGTGGTGGTGGAGGAGTCGCAGGACGTGAAGGATACTCTCTCTTCAGTCGAGCATTGTCGTCAAATCTTCTGTCTCTATCATCTCTTCGAGAGAACTCATCAAATCTAGTTGGAATAATAGTAGGAGGTGGAATATCTGAACGTCCATTGTCACGTTTCTGCTCATTCACTTTACAATTAAAGTCCCTTGAACGTCTCTCGTCTCCTCGTTGAGAAACGAATCTATCATTTTCATTTCTCTTTGGTGGGATGTATTTATCGTAATCACTCCTCCTTGGTGAAATAGATCTATCATAGTCATTTTTTCTTGGTGATGACGTTCTCCCATATTCACTCCTCTTCGAAGGATTGGATCTATCATTCACCATCTGCCTCTCTCTGCTAGTGCGGTGAGTTTCTTCCTTCAAGAAGGAATCTCTACTGTCACGGAACCGATTGCCAAAACCTTCTTCTTGGTTTCTGGAATGCTCACCGAAACTAGAGGTTTTCACGTCACTCCAAGAACTGAAGCTGGACACCCCCGACCCTGACGGACCAAATGGATTTGGAGCCGTTGCGAGGTTCGAACCGAGGAATTGTTGGGTAAGTAAATTGTGTTGCAGTTGAGAACTCTGATCAGGTTGTCCTGGTGGAATGACCCAAGGTGTCAGGGGCTGAGTTCGCTCTAATCTCCTAACATTTGTTGTAAACATTTGAACTTGATCGAGAAGCTCCTTCCGGGGACCTCCCGATTCAGCATATGTACGGGTCTGATTACCCAGGCTCCGTATTATCTGCGATTTTTGATTCATTTCATCCAACAACCGTTGAAGATCTCGATCTCCTGCGGGGTTTCTAGCATTGAGTTCCGCCTGAGACCATGGCTGAGCCATTGCATTCACCTGTTCTCTTTGCCTTTCTGAAAAATTCTTGTTCCTATCTCTCGAATCTCTCTTACTCTTCGATGGTCGATTCCTCTTGGATTTACCGTTTTCACTCCGTGATGAACTCGTGTTTTCAAGTTCACTCGGTTTTACATCCTTTACTGTTTGAAACTTCTTAGCATCAACATTAAATTCCCTATCCAGGAATAAATTCGTCCTCTTTTCCTTATACAGCAGACTCCAATAGTGTTTCCAGTTGAGCAGATCCCCAGGTACTCTTTTCAGAACCTCATCTCTATTCAACGACGGATTTACTTTGCGATCTGCACGATAGTGTTTGATTATAGTATCCACCTCCTTATTGGACAATGGAGGCCCATTTCTGCAACTGTCATCGAAATTCATACCAACAGCAACTTTAATATTTTCCTTGTCTGTCATTCCAAAATCTAACAAAATACAGCATATTTGATGAAACTCTCTGTTTGGAAAAGGTGCTTTGATTTTGTGGCAATGTTCAATTGCAACGGGTTTCAATTCATGTTTCAAGGAAGTCAATTTAGCTGTGTACTCATTTTTCTCTTTCTCAGTCATTTCTTTAAAGGGCTTCGTAACAGGTCGAGCGTCTACCGGAGGAAGTATATCTTTCAACACAGTTTCAAGGCTTAGTCTAACCATCTGTGACCGAGACAAAGTTGACTTCGCATTCTCAATCAATCTCGACTCCAAAGCCTTTTCTTCGAGTTTCCCTTTCTTGAATAAATCATCCAAGATAAACTTGAACATAGTTGAAGAGCAGTAAATATTTTGAGCATCACAGAATTTTTTTCCGACTTTTTCAAATTTCTCGAACAGTTCCGTTCTATAAGTTATGTAGTTGGCGCAATATTCTCCCAACTTCGTAAAAGGGACTAAGCCTTTTTTGGCATCCTCAGCATCTTTCAGTAAGGCGGTCTTCACATGTTCTTCGTCGAGTTCTCCCTTCTTGTACAATTCTTCCAAAATTACGACAAAGCGCTTTTTAGTGGGAAACGTCAAAGCTTTGCTAATACAGAAATATTGTCCCATCTCTTTAAATTCTTTAAGGTGTAACCTGTCTTCATGTTTTCCTGACTGTAAGGTTTCAATTTTCTTTGATCCGCCATTTTGGCCTCCTGAAGCGGCTGACTCCTTGGAAGAATCAACGTTGCCTGTTGAAGTAACAGAAGTTCTATCATTATTAATCTTGCCTTTTGTCTTAGACTCTTCACCATCAAGCAGGGGAATCGTCTGGGGGCTCTTCGTCAGTATTGCTGCTGGATTTTTCTCTGATTCTGCTATTAACGCCAACTCTAAATTATGCAGATCAAGTTTTTGATCCTTTCGTAAAGCGAATATTATACTCCTAAATTCTTTCATTTTAGGAAATTTAATATTCCTGGCTTCGCAGAATTTTTGACCAATTGGTTTAAATTCATTTACCTTTTCAGTCATATCTTTACGAAACGCTTTTTTCTCATCCAGTGTCATGTCAAGTCCAGAAAAAAAAGCATCTGTCGGCGTCGGAGAAGAACCGCCGTCTTCTTCTTCCTCCATAGATTCCTGTTCTACAGGCGAATCAAGACAAATTATCTCAATAGGCGAATCAGCAATCTCAATAGGTGAATCAATATCCGTGGAGGAAGAATAACTAGATCTACTAGTTCTACTAGTACCACTAGATCTTGAACGCGAAGAATCATCGTTATCACATAGTAATTTTTCCAGCTCAGACTCCAAGTTTTCTTCTGATCCTCCAACCTTGTGTGAAAGTGCCGCATCAGCATCATTTTTCGTCCCAATTGCATGTGACTGATCCAGTGTTACTTCACCTCCATCGGCATTCTGAGTTGCCCCATCACCTGCATCTGAGACCAATGCTTCTTGGGAAGGTATCATGTCATCATTCTGGGCTGCCACACCATCAGATTTTGACTCCAGTTTTTGTGGCGCTTCTGTCTGGACCTCTTCAGCATCCTCTGTTGTCGCAACTGCATTTGTCTCCATCTTTTCTTCACCTCCATCAGCCACCTCAGAAGGTATCGCATCAGCATTCTGAATTGCCCCATCACCTGCATCCGAGACCAGTGCTTCCTGGGAAGGTATCACGTCGTCATTCTGGGCTACCTCACCATCAGACTTTGACTCCAGTTTTTGTGGTGCTTCTGTCTGGATCTCTTCAGCATCCTCCATTGTTGCAACTGCATTTGTCTCAAGTTTTTCTTCACCTCCATCACCCACCTTAGAAGGTATCTCATCAGCATTCTGAGTTGCCCCATCACCTGCATCTGAGACCAATGCTTCTTGGGAAGGTATCATGTCATCATTCTGGGCTGCCACACCATCAGACTTTGACTCCAGTTTTTGTGGTGCTTCTGTCTGGATCTCTTCAGCATCCTCCATTGTTGCAACTGCATTTGTCTCAAGTTTTTCTTCACCTCCATCACCCACCTTAGAAGGTATCGCATCAGCATTCTGAGTAGCCCCATCACCTGCATCTGAGACCAATGCTTCTTGGGAAGGTATCATGTCATCATTCTGGGCTGCCACACCATCAGATTTTGACTCCAGTTTTTGTGGCGCTTCTGTCTGGACCTCTTCAGCATCCTCTGTTGTCGCAACTGCATTTGTCTCCATTTTTTCTTCACCTCCATCAGCCACCTCAGAAGGTACCGCATCAGCATTCTGAGTTGCCCCATCACCTGCATCTGAGACCAATGCTTCTTGGGAAGGTATCATGTCATCATTCTGGGCTGCCACACCATCAGATTTTGACTCCAGTTTTTGTGGCGCTTCTGTCTGGACCTCTTCAGCATCCTCTGTTGTCGCAACTGCATTTGTCTCCATTTTTTCTTCACCTCCATCAGCCACCTCAGAAGGTACCGCATCAGCATTCTGAGTTGCCCCATCACCTGCATCTGAGACCAGTGCTTCCTGGGAAGGTATCACGTCGTCATTCTGGGCTGCCTCACCATCAGACTTTGACTCCAGTTTTTGTGGTGCTTCTGTCTGGATCTCTTTAGCATCCTCCATTGTTGCAACTGCATTTGTCTCCAGTTTTTCTTCACCTCCATCACCCACCTTAGAAGGTATCTCATCAGCATTCTGAGTTGCCCCATCACCTGCATCTGAGATCAGTGCTTCCTGGGAAGGTATCACGTCGTCATTCTGGGCTGCCACACCATTAGATTTTGACTCCAGTTTTTGTGGCTCTTCTGACGCGACCTCTTCAGCATCCTCTCTTGTCGCAACTGCATTTGTCTCCAGTTTTTCTTCACCTCCATCACCCACCTTAGATGGTATCTCATCAGCATTCTGAGTTGCCCCATCACCTGCTGAGATCAGTGCTTCCTGGGAAGGTATCACGTCGTCATTCTGGGCTGCCACACCATCAGATTTTGACTCCAGTTTTTGTGGCTCTTCTGACGCGACCTCTTCAGCATCCTCTCTTGTCGCAACTGCATTTGTCTCCAGTTTTTCTTCACCTCCATCAGCCACCTTAGAAGGTATCGCATCAGCATTCTGAGTCGCCCCATCACCTGCATCTGACACCAGTAATTCTTGAGAAGGTATCATTTTGTCATTCTTAGTTGATCCAACATCTACATTTGAAGCCAGTTTTTCAGCAGATTCATCGACATTATCATTATTCTCACAATCTTCGCTTGCAGAGTCCATTTCAACTGTTTTTGAATCGTCAGCAGAAGATGCAGCAGCTGCTGCTGCTGCTGCGCTTCTGCGAGTGCGCATGCTGTCCAGTTAAGATCGAACCACGATCTTTGTTGGCTGGGTTCTTGAATACTTCAGGCCAACAAACCTGAAAATATGAATTTCTACGATTAGCTAAAGTTTAACGAAATTTCCAACAAAGATGTCTACATTATAAGGGAACATTTTGGACCAGAGAAGGCAAGTTATATGCCTTTCTCAGAACTTTCTGGAATAATGATCTGCTGGCCAGCTTACCAGCAGAAGTTGTGAAGGCTCAGGAATTAACTTGTGAGGGTGTGGTCACCCCATAATACACCATAAAACAGAATTCAAAGGAAGAAAGAAGTTATCAAAGTCGGGATCCCATACGATGCTAGAACGCAGGAGAAATAACTATCTCTGTGTTTTCATGTCCAAACAGCAAGCACTGAAGGGTCATTCGTAGACACAGCTTACAAAAAGTATATTTTCTTGAGCACTGGGGTCTCCAGCAATAGGGTAAGGCGTTACATCGAGCTTGCTCGGAAAGTAAGAAATAACTAGCCTTATATCAGATCAAAAAATCCAATGAGTAGGCTGATGAGACACAAGGCGGACTTAGATCAAAACCACTCAGTAACAGCTTTCAGACTTCAACAGTAAGTGCTGAAGGTTATCTCAAATACAGGAACATACATGATGTGCACATTAACTGACTTCAGTTAATAACTAACAGTAGCAAGTTCATGAGAAGTTGCAATGATGCCTAGAGAACCCAATGCCCAGTAATGATGACTGAGCGGGAGATTGCTAGTTTTTGACGGACAGGAGGCTAAGGAAGTAATGTCCAAGCCTGCGAGCGCCAAATTGAATGACCAAATTGTCTTTTGGCCAGGTTACAGATGACAGGTTTGAAAACACAGCCCATTAGTATCCCAGACGCGCTTCAGAGCCCACCAGCCAGTGCTGAAGTGCCGTTTGAGACATAGCAAGAGAGTGCACTACATTTTGACTGAGGGCTTGAAAGATAATCTGGTATGAGAATTACGAAGTAAAATCATAGACGAGAACCGAAACCACTGTTTCATCAGAAGCGAACAGCATGGGATGACCTCAGGATATGGACGTAGTTCCCAAGTCAGTACTCCTCTTTGAGAACTCCAAGGGGAGGACAGCTAGGGACCTATGAGTACCTATTAAGTTCTCGAACACAAAAGAAAAACAAGTGAGAGATAGTCAACAGGCTCAGGAAGTAACACGTTCGAGCTATCACAGACACCATCACCGCCAATACTGAATCCTAAGAATAAAATATGAAAATTCAAAAATTCACAGAACTGCTGTGAATCAAATGGCCTGGGTTAACAGGGCACATTATTGGAATAAATTATGGTCAAGAAACAGGTATTTCAACCATCAAATACATTGAATGCCCCACAACATCCAGCTGAGTAATGGAGACAATTTAACAGAGAATCAAACTACGTTAAAAAGGGTGACAAGTTTGGATGGGTGGATATGATAATATCATACGATGGTGGTGCTTGCTGAGGTACTACAGGTAAATCAGGTGGGGGTAGGTGCTACACCCATTCCCGTTTCTTTTTTCATTGTTGGCTCAACATCAACCATTCTTCAAACATAGATGAAGAACGTGTAAGATTTTACCATGCAAATCATCCAGGTTTGAATTAACTCCCAATTGGTTTCCCCAACAAATTAAATGAACATCAAAAGAAATCCTTCTCAGATTGCATCTGAGCTTTACATTGATGACGTGAGAATGAACAATCTTCGATTGCTGCTATCTCGTGAGGTCAGCCCTAATTACATATTGGAGTGGTGTAGCCAAGAATCAACAAATTGGAATCCATCTGAGCTCTACATTGATGACGTGAGAATGAACAATCTTCGATTGCTGCTATCTCGTGAGGTCATCCTTAATTACATATTGGAGTGGTGTAGCCAAGAATCAACAAATTGGAATCCATCTGAGCTCTACATTGATGACGTGAGAATGAACAATCTTCGATTGCTGCTATCTCGAGAGGTCAGCCTTAATTACATATTGGAGTGGAGTAGCCAAGAATCAACAATTTGGAATGCTTCTCCGGTTCCCAGCCTTGGGTTTCACAGCCCTGTCACTTACCAGGAGAGACCAGAAAGTTCCAAGATGTATCCAATAAGCATTGTATCCTTCATATGATGTGTCGACTCCTCTGTACAGTCCGCCATATCTGGCAGAGGATTCTAAAGCATTGATACATCGCTGGAAGGCAATGAGGTGCAACGTATCAAAAATATGTTCCAGAGCGGATACAGCGTGCCGTATTAAACACACAGCACGCCACATCTAATCTGAACCCTCCGCTATTCCGTAAATGTAACGTTTCATAAAAAATAGACAAGTTCCCCAGAGTATTACCTATCTAGTAATTTCACCTACATTTATAAAATTTGTTGTTCTTAACCCAATAGCTGGCCATACAAGAGCAGATATCAGCGGCAGATCTGGGGTTTCTGAGCTATATCAGAGGGAAATGTTTTGAGTTAGTGGGAGACATGAAAATCAGATCTGCTGAAGATGTCGATTGGAAATGAAATCTGGCAGATGTGATCTGCCCTTCGTCCCCTAACGAACAGACTTCTTGGAAACGATGCCTGTGAAACACAGATCCGTCATAGTGGGATTGGCCACCCCCACCCCCCTAACAGAGTTGTATTTTCCTTCTAGTGTTTCTCCCAATCGCGTTATTTTCATTGGTGCAGTCTATTGTGCTCTGTGTCCATGCGAAATATTTATGATTAAGAAGGAGTCGTCGAACGAGATAATCGAAATCATGATTGATACGCACAAGGAGATCCCTTGCCTGTGGAAACTCAATCACCACTTTTTTCCCTTCGCCATTTCAAGGGTAAGTGCATACACACACCCCTCAAAAGCAGCTAATTTCCGTTTGCCCTTGAACAACCTCACCAACCTCATGACGAGAGAAGAAAAATGTAAGGGGTTGAATGAATGAACGAATGAAATACATGTTTATTTTTCAAAAATCAAAAGTTACAAATATTTAGCTTATATATTTAGATTACCAACGTTTGTCTTTAAACAGATAAACATGATATGCCTTGGTCCATCCAGGCCTATGGGCAAAGGATTCGTTGGTAACTAGTCTAAAGTTGATACAATATTTTATTTGAATATGTAATAATAAGAAGGTAATTGTAATTCACTTGAAGGCACGACTCCCTGTAGCGCCATGTGTTCCGCACATATTGGCATGGTAGAGACCATTCCGGTCCTTTCAGCTGCGCTATAAATTCTGGTCTCAACAAATACAGGCGGCCAAAGCACTCCAGTCTAGCGTAAGCCAGAATTGGACACAGGGCCACAAAATGCACCACTGTCTCATTCGCCACCAGGTTTGCACAGTGAACACAAGAATGAATTTTGGTTTCTCAACCACGACTGCCAATTGAAGTTAAGAAGCTCTCCGCGGCACCTAGCTGATATCGAGGCCTTGTACGGGGTTACTGCGACTACTACCACAAATCTGCCACCGATGTTGGAAACGTTTCGGACCCGGCCAATAACCCGCATCTGCCAGATCTATGGGTGACAAATCCTGGGCACGGAGGGCTCGCCAATAACAATAATACGTTAAGGGGCTTATCATCACTCTCTCAAACCATCAACAATAAGTAAAATTTAAGAAAAAAGTGAAGTAAACAACCATTTCAAGTTGGATTTTCGACAGACTGCTATTTCTGACGTCATCAACTGTCTTCCAATGGGATGATCAGAATGGGGGTGCGCCTTGATTTTTTTAGATTTTTAATCGAAAGAAGACTACATCCTGAGAATTTTGGCACCAACCGCGACTTTCTAGCGTGAGTAGATCTGTTTCTATGATTTTTCAAAGTTTCGACCGTTTATGACGTCACGCGCCCCTCTCGCCTGGGCGGGACCCCCCAGCCCACTGTGACGTCATAAACGAAAAAAATCGAAACTTTAAAAATTCATAGGAAAAGATTCACACACGCTAGAAGGTCGCGGTTGGTACCAAAATTCTCATAATGAGGTCTACCTTAGATTAAAAATAACAATAAACAGTTTTTCCCACACAGGCGCACACCCTATTTGTTCTGATGATTTCACTCATGGCTTCCCATTGCCTTACTGGCCTCGGTTGAGACGAGGGGGGGGGGGGGGGAGCTGAGCACAGCTTGCACGAAAACAAGCCTCAGTGGCGAGACTCGAACTCACGGCTTCCCCGCAGAAGCCGGTCTGAGACTCGTCTCTAAAACACGAACGCCTTAACACTCTCGACGCTGGCCCTGCCACTGCGTCAACCCCCAGAACTGGAACTTCTGTGGCCCGCAATACGCAACCGCAATGGGAGAAAAAACGCGGAAAATCACCTATTTGGAAAAACACCTTGGTTATTTTGCTTCTTGCAAAACATCCAAAACAGCAAACAAGTTCATTTGGGAGCACGAAAGAAAAATACTATTCAAAACAATCGACAAAATACAATGTATACGGTGAACGTCATGACTGGCATCTTCCACTTGTTAGGATGAACTTTGCTCTTGAAAACACTTCGATTTGAAAACGATGCACTCTAGCGGCTAACTGGGGATGTACTGAATGGGTTTCATCAGGAATTGACCCCATTCAACGATTTTTAAAGTAAATCTGGTTGTCCGAAGAAAGAAGGTTCAACAGAGGGTCCCGTCATGGATGTCATGACGCCTGAACTTGGCGAGCACCGGCGCGTCATGTACGTCATGACACCAGCGTCGAGAGTGTTAAGGCCCCTTGCACACACACTGATTTTGGACGGCCGTCCACATTCCAATAGTGGCACACAGAAGTGAATGGGAGCTTGCACACACACCGATCGTCGACGATAAAATATCGTTCAGCAGCCGGCAGTTGCCACTGCATCAGCCAGTGCCGGACAAGAATCGTTGATACGGCGGCGCACAGAACAAACACACCGATTTTTACCGGCCGTCCACAGAAGTTTTCGCTACAAATTCATTCGAATCAACGATCCGTGAAGTTTCGATACTCGTTTCGTCTACCCGATAAATGGTATCAAAAACTTCACAATCAAGTTTATTAGGAAATGCTTGCATACGAGTCTGCAACACATTGGGACATTTTCATGTCAACCACTACACAACAAGGTTGTTAGTTCAACCCAAGCATGAAAATAAGAAAACAGTTTATTGTTCTCTACGCAACAGTGAGTCTATTTCATTTATTGGTCGCGTGAGCATGACTTGCTTAGTTTTTGTGACGATTTTTCAGTTTATGTGCCAAAGCAAAGACATGAAAATGTCAAAAAGTATTGAAAGCTCGGTTCTGATATTGATAAAATGGTCGAAAAAGTGTTCTACACCTACCAAGAGTGTCATTCGATAATTCAAACTTTTTTGGTACCTATAAAATTTCATCATTTCTCCCGATGCAAGTAGTTTGTTACCTCCAGGGATGAATTGATCATTTTGAAATAGGCATTGTGAAAAAAAAGTATTGAAAGAAAAGTCTCAATAAAAGAACATCTGGAATAATTAATTAACGAACTTTTTTCGTACCTACGTCGTATGATGTGCTTGTTAATGATATTCATTATGTAAACTACACCTACATCAGTGGCGTCAGGTGAGAATATTCGTCAGGCAAACAGCTTAGAAAGAAAAACGCAGAAAATTATTACACAAAGGTTTATTATTTTTCTGTATAGACCAAGCGCCAGCAAAGAACACAGCTTTGCCATCCATAGTCACTACTTACGATGTTTTCGCTTCAAAATCGAGTTTATTTAGATGAAATAAACGCCTCTTACTCCATTCGAAAGAAATAAAGAATTCCATCATTACAACATTTGATTACTGGTTGCTAAGGCAGCGTAAAACATTGCTCATTTTCCAAATTTCTCTGCTTTTAAGGCCACGAAACAGCTCCTCGATTGTTTGCCTTGGCTGATGCTGAGGTAGTGGGGGTGCAGCAATACTAGACCCCGCACTGACCCCCCGCCTACCTGCTGATCGTCGCCTATCATCCAAAACAGTCCCGCAAAACTAAATTTTTGAACTGTTTGCCTAGCATCGCCGGGCCCCACGCCAGTTCGCGTATCATCTGCAATTGATCGTTCTCTGGTATGTGCGGACTAGTTTCCTAGGCAAAATACGTATTTATTCCATCCTCCTATTTCATCTAACTTCCTTGGTTATGAAATAGTCCCTAAATTTTATTGAAATTTCTCAAAATCGGCTAAATATTAAGTACTTGCAAGAAATGGAATTATAGGAGAAACTCTACAAAAATTAATTTATTCATTTTACTTATTTTTAGTAAGGCAAACAGTGTTTGCTATGTTTGCCTGGAGGAGACGCCACTGACCTACATTGTCAATGTACTATACCTGTTCGTTAATTTTAGTTAGGTATAATGTAAACTACACCTACATTTTGTAAATCGATTTTTATGATACCCTCTTCTGTATCGACATTCAAAGAAGTTGAAATCGTCACGTCATAATTGATTAAAAAGGGTGTAGAATGTTCCCGTGATGTATCTGCTTTCATTGATTGGATGAATCCAGCACTTGCGCCTAATTCTTCGTCGCTTAAAACGCCGATACATAAAATAAAAACCTTTTTGACAAAAAAATGGACCGACCACAAAAATTGTATCCGTAAACACCAAAAAGGGAAAAATAATAATCTCAGCGAAAATTTACTTATCTAATAGGTTCTTGGACATAAATATCTAGTCAGCAGATGGTATGTATGTTGGAATACCAACAATTATTTGTAGTGTGATTCACACTTATCTGTACTTGTATACACGCTTGTGCAATACAAGCACGATCGACGCAGGTTGTAATACTCACCTGATCATGTGAGTAGTACTTAATAACCATAGCGTATCCTACCAGATAGGTAGGTAGGTACGCATTGAAGTCGCCGCCATGCCCATCTGTAGACACAAACTAACCACCTCCTTATTCGATGATCTGGTTAGCATTACAAAAGTAAGTACCATTGAGTTGAAATGTGCTCCCCAAACTATCAGGTACCTAGTACATCACTTCTCCAATATGAGTATGTGTGAACCTCCCTAGGAATGGTTATGACGAGTATTTTGAGACTTTATTATTAGAATATAATAATATCATGAGACTGCTTATTATATTGGTGGACATATTATAACATACCTTCGGAAGCGTTGTTACCTAATTAACGTTCAAAACTCCCACAATATTGAACAAACTGATATTTACTCGGTGTGGAAGCATGTTTGTAGTATGAGAGGTATGTATATTTGCGAAAAAGAATAACATGTTGGTAAGTAGAAGATCTAGAAGACGTTTGTGTCTACAGATGGACACGGCGGCGACTTCAATGCGTACCTACCTACCTATCTGGTAGGATACGCTATGGTTATTAAGTACTACTCACATGATCAGGTGAGTATTACAACATGCGTCGATCGTGCTTGTATTGCACAAGCGTGTATACAAGTACATATAAGTGTGAATCACACTACAAATAATTGTTGGTATTCCAACATACCTACCATCTGCTGACTAGATATTTATGTCCAACAACCTATTAGATAAGTAAATTTTCGCTGAGATTATTATTTTTCCCTTTTTGGTGTTTTTTTTTTTTGAGGTCGGTCCATTTTTTTGTTAAAAAGGTTTTTATTTTACTATTTTATCATTTTATAATATAAAAAGTGAAAAATAAAAAATAATATTATTATTAAAGTGAAAAACTAAAAAGTGAAAACTAAAAACTAAAAAGTGAAAAATAAAAAATAATATTATTATTTTTTATTTTTCATTTTTTAGTGGTCCTCAATTTAAATCTGAAATTAATTTACCCGCAGTTTTTCGATCAGTTTCCATAATGTAGATCTATTTCCATTCTGTTAATCATTTCAGTAAGGTGAACCAGAAGCCAAAGGGTGAACCACATTTTGTAATCTGGATCAGTTTCCAAATGTATAGATGAGTTTCCGTTTTTGAATCAGTTTCAGGAGGTATTTGGTCTACTTTCCTACTTAGCAATCTACTATCATATCCCCTAACTGCTCGAGTTCCCTCATATTTAATAGGTACTGGGCAGTTCTGACAACACATTTCAACAACTCAACCATGACATGATTGACGAGAGAGCTATGTGCTACATCCTTTGGTAGAAAACCCTCTTATCTCCTAACTGTACTATATACCTTACACCTGGTACGGAACTATTCAGTTCAGACGATCTCCTGTATCATTACCAACCCAACTAGTTATAAATGACGAGGAAGCTATGTGCTAGACCCATTTGGTAGAATACCCTCTCATCACCGAGTTGTACTATATACCTCATATTTGTTAGGGCACTATGCAGTTCTGACGATCTCCTATACCATTACCTACCGTGAACTGGGGTGATACTGATATGCTGGGGTGATACTGATCAACACCCCTTTTTTCATTTGCATGCGATTGCAGAACTCCACACAGTCCTAAATTGGAAAGTTAGGTGGTGTTATGTGTTCGTAACAATGTTTTCTCTGGGGGGATATCGTTCCCGCCCGATAGTCTAGATTACCACGGTAGCTGATAAGGAAATAAACAAATCTCAAAATCGGGCCTAGCTGACTTTGTGATTGTAACTTCTGTTGTGGCGGTGTCGGGTGTTGTGTGGTAAAGTTCTAGCGAAAAGATTTTGTTTCTACTAGAGATAAGCATGAAATATCTGCAATTAGTTTGTTTTTTCCGTGTTACTACAGTTGGCTATCTGTTAAAAACAAAAACAAGTCATTTTCAGGGGGTGATAGTGATCACGGCCGAAATGCCCCGAAACTATCAAAAAGTGATTGGTCCATCATTATTTTTAGTAACAAGTGCTTTAAAATAAGTTTTTTCTTGTCAGTTACCAAGCATGTGCCACGAATCGTCTCGTTAGAAATAATAAATACTGAAGAGGATATTACGAGTCTTGAATTTTGGCTTTATTCTGATTTTTATAAGTAAAGAGTTGGTTTTCATTAGTTTTTCAATAAAAATTGTTCTGAAATGAGTTGTTAGTGGGTTTTCTTTTTACCTCAGGGTACTAAAAAACAATTTTTAATGGTTTAAGTTCGATTTTTAATTGTTTTTAATATGTTTAAGTTCGATTTTAAATGAGTGATCACTATCACCCCCTATGTGGGGGGTGATACTGATCAATTTAATTATTTTTTTAAACGAGCTTAATTCAAAAAAATTTCAAAGTTTGATATAGGATACTGTTCGTAAGATGTGGGAGAATATAAACTATTTTTTTCAGATTTTTTTGAATTATTACACTGGTAGTTTTCAAGGAAAAACTGTAGAAATTGATCACTATCACCCCAGTCTACGGTACCCTACTATATTAAGGATGACGAGAAAGCTATGTGCTACACCCACTTGGTAGAATACCCCCACTCATGACCTAGTTGTACTACATATCTCGTATTTGGTACGGCACTATGCAGTTCTGACGATCTCCCATACCATTACCTACCCAACTATATTATGGATGACGAGGGAGCAATGTGCTACACCCAAATGGTAGAATACCCTCTCATCACCTAGTTGTACTACATATCTCGTATTTGGTACGGCAGTATGCAGTTCTGACGATCTTCTATACCGTTACCTACCCAACCATATTATGGACGACGAGGAAGCTATGTGCTACACCCATTTGGTAGAATAGGTACCCTCTCACCACCTAGTTGTACTATAATATAGTACTATAATATATAGGTATGTTATACCTCATATTTGGTACAACACTATTCAGTTCCGACAATGTCCTATACCATCACCTACCCAACCATGTTAAGGATTACGAGGAAGCTATGTGCTACACCCACTTGGTAGAATACCTAACCAACAGTACTATAATTATCCCTCATACGTATATGGTAGGAAAACTCACATACTTACTTGAGCATTCATAAACACGTTTGATATGGCTAATGCAGGTTCTGAGCGAATAACCCACTATAATTTTCGCCTTTCTCATCCCCCGCAGCACCTTTAAGTTATCGGAACCCATTCATATAGCATATCATTTTGAAGCTTACAATCAGACCTTCAATTTGACTATACACAAATAGTCCGTCATTGGCTCAGTCGGAAGTCACAGGGCAAGAAGAGTGAATGCGGACCAATATTCCCGAAAACGGGAACCACGTTTTTCAACTTCTTTCACAAATTTTCGATACTTCTAACAAAGCAAAATGAAATCTGTTTGAAACGGGACCACCACGGATACTGGTAGAACAAATTTCAAAAAGAATCAGACAGATTGGTACTGGAATAAAGAAATGCAAGGTGTTCAGACATACAAAAAAAAAATCGTCGTCCCACGACAACCCGAATTGAGTACCTCCTCTTTCGCGCGCCTTCGGCGCGTTGAAGTCGGTCAAAAAGCTACAGAGCAATAATAGCTTGTTCCCGATTCATTTTACAACTGATTCGATGGTTGAATGGATTTGTAGCGAGAACTTCTGTGGACGACCAGTAAAAATGGGTATGTTTGCAAGCACCTACCAACGATAAAATATCGGCCGATTTTTACCGGCCGCCCGAAATCGGTGCAATTAGCAAGTAGCCTTGGTAACGAGCTAACCCCGAAATATCGTCAACGATACAGAGGAGATCGGCCGATCAGATCGGTCAAAATTATCTGCTCGTGAATGGCTATCGCACTTCCTGGCTCCGGGGTTCTTCCACGCTGGAGAAATCAGCCCTTAGGTCATCGTAGAATGTTACTCGAATGGATGAGAAGCTGAAAGTGAGGACTTTGATGTACCTAACTACTAACTTGAGGGTTGATCAGAAGTAGAAGTATATTTGAGCCCCTGGAAAGCCAAGTGGCTTAAGTCATGGAAATCTGTTTTTGAGATAAAGCATTTGTTGCGTCCAGCTTACTGAAAAACTCCCAAATTTATGTTGCCCAACGAACTTGTGATGCCTTCTCTTGGGCTATTCTCGAAGCGCTGGACTTATGCCACTAGGCCAATAAACGAAGCTGAATGTTCTTGTTACGTTTCCGCACTTATCTCCGTTTCACCCGAAATTTGACTTGTGCCACTTGGCTTTTCAGGGGCTCATTTATAGCTTCCTGAAGTGCACCACATTACGATATCAAAAAGGTGACAGGCAGAACAGAAAAACTGTCGCTGAGAGCTGAATTACAAATCAGTCGCTTCCTTCTTAGCAATCAACCAAGTCCAACCTAGTTCTTGGGCGAGTAGATTATACATAAACTATGATAAATTCACAGCTTCGATACATTCGTAATTATCCCAATGAGCAGTAATCCATTACTCTGAAGCTTTACCTGACATGATAAGATCACGTTCTTACATTCTTACCTTTTCGGCTTTAGATGAAGCACAAACGGAGTAATCAGCAGCTCACATACGTCGGTGTTCTTCAGTACTCAAACGAAGCTTAAAAACCTTGAGCAAAATACTTCGGAAACATTAAAATAAATTAAATACAAGTCTCAAACCAAACACAACTCAGAATTATGAGTGAAAGCAATGGAGTACGAAATTCCATGATGAGACTTTTTCTAAATATCGATTCTTTAAAATCGAAATTAGATGTACTCACGATTTCGATTAATTTAGTTCGATTTACATCAAAAACTATCTTCAACTTCCGGTTTTAGGAAAGATGAATTTTGAAATAAATTTCGAATTATAAATAAAAATGAGAACCAATTTTTAAATAATGGAACATCGGAATCCTAGGGTTAGAAACATTAAAGTGAAATCCGAGTTTTTGAAATCGATTCTTTAGACTAAAGTAATCGATTCAAAAGCCATTTTGGACAGGCTTCTTCTTCTTCCTTATGTACGGTGTTGACATGTTTTCAAGTGTGCTTGTCACCGTTGCAATGCTTGTTGTGATGTTGTCGATGCTTGCTTGTCATGATTGACGTTTCAAGTTAATGTAGGTACTATGGGGCAGAAGACTAGAAGAAAGGGTCTTCAAAGGTAGGTATTCTAAACTGCTACTTGCTTAGGTAATAGTTGGTAGAATGAAGTTAATTACCTAACTCAAGTAGTTTTCGAGGAGAATCCTGAAGGGATATCCTCTGTTGTCGTCACGGCCGTCTGCCGTACGAATTAATATCATAAATACATAATATTTCATGTAATCGAATAATTAATATCATAAATACATAATATTTCATGTAATCGATGTATGTTTTGCCACATGTATGTAAATGGTATAAATAGGTATCGCATGTATTGTAAATGTCAACATAGATCCAAGCTCTCCCCCTTTGGGCTTTTTGTGTATGACGGACTCCCCAACGACCCCTTATCCGTCCCCTGACCTCTGTATAAGTATGTATAGGTATATAAGGCGCCCAGTATAGTATTGGTATTGTATCAAACCACACCGCAGTGTGGGCTAGATGTGTATAGCATATGCCATCCGCCATGGTCATATTATGGGAAGTATAAGTTGTACACCACTTGCACAACAGTATAGGTATAGTATAGTGCCACAGTATAAAGGTATAGTGTATAGTATATGTGTATACATATATCATACATACATACTATACTACACACATTTATACTATACACGTATATGTGTATAGTATAAGTGTACAGTACATGTATAGCATATATGCATAATATATGTGTATTGTATAAACCACACCGCAGTGTGGGTTAGATGTAGGTATATAGTATATGCCATCCGCCATGGTCATATGGGAAGTATAAGTTGTTCACCACTTGCACAACAGTATAGGTATAGTATAGTGCCACAGTATAAAGGTATAGTGTATAGTATATGGGTATACATATGTAAGCTTTTTCGGTTTCGAAATATAGACTTGACTGAGCCTAAATGCAAATGCTCTGAGGGAGACTATGGTAGCGCAATTCAAAACCGTGAAACTAACAAAATGATACTAAGAGAATCACTGATACTCCCAGTACCTTAGACACCTTGGATGATGGGAACAAGAAATGTACACAACACAGGTTACAAGTTGCTGTTCAAAAATTGTATTATCGAAATAAATGAAATTGTCTACAAATAATATGCGTATCAATAGTACCTGGCTTATAGTGCTTCAAAATATAGATATATATGAGAAAATAAACGTATCACGTGGGTAAATAGGAAATGGTACGCAACGCGTACTGACTGAAATAATATCACACAATTCAAGACTAAGTGTGGGCTATGAAATATATGCAAAAGGTAAGTTGTACCAAAACGAGTACCGAAATACGTATTATAAGTTTTATGCAAAAGACAGGCGTACCGAAAATATGTACCCTTCGAAATGACTATTACACAAGGTATGTGATGAAAGAAAAGCGTATCGTTACGTGTATCAAAATTACTATATGAGTTATTACGATGTACCAAAGGTACCAAAATACGAATTATTATAAATGCTGATGGCGTACTATTATTCGTACCGAAAAGTGTTGCACAATTACTGAATTTACACTAGGTTGCATATGTACCTAACCAAAGTTGCGTTTGTACCGATTAATAATCTTATTCAAGAACAATATATAGAATCTGGAATGTAGCGAGTTAACTGGCACGTAGCAAAACAATTGGAAGTAATATGAGCTGGGGATTACCGTACTACAGAGATTCTGGAGTCGTCTCAAGGGTGTGGCACGGGGTGTACCAATCGTGAAGGCGCCTGATCCAGTAGTAAAGGTGTCCAGGATGAGTTCGACAAGCCCGAAGGTAGTTGTCGGCAGGATACGAAGAAAAAGGGGTGAGCGTACCACCGTGACTTTAGGTACGATCAAGATGTGAAAACTGTTACTTTCGCTACACCAGTCTTTGGCAAAAAGACGACGGCCCTGGTGAGCACAACCACTTCGGTCAAACGTAGGAAGCTGACTGACGGTGGGGGAGCTCGGTTGAGGGTGGCTGGTCGCTGCCGGGGTGGGAAAGCCGACGACGCCCGACGTTTACCGAGGAGTCCCGAAGAATCAGCACCCCCCCTCGGGCTGCTCTGACGTAGAGGTCCGGCTGGCTTGACTCGCCCGTCGTGACGTCATCCGCTCCACCGCCCCATCCCCCGACTTACACATATACCATACATACATACTATACTACACACATTTATACTATACACGTATATGTGTATAGTATAAGTGTACAGTACATGTATAGCATATATGCATAATATATGTGTATTGTATAAACCACACCGCAGTGTGGGTTAGATGTAGGTATATAGTATATGCCATCCGCCATGGTCATATGGGAAGTATAAGTTGTACACCACTTGCACAACAGTATAGGTATAGTATAATGCCACAGTATGAAGGTTTAGATGTATAGTGTAAGTGTAGAGTACATGTATAGCATATGTGTGCTGCAGTATAAAGGTATAGGTATATAGTGTGTTATAGGCTTCTGTATAAGCTAGAACATGTCTTATAAGGTATTGTGTGTATGGTATAGAGTATAAGACAAGGGGAGAGCTTGTTGACACAGAAGGTATAGGTATAATCGATCAATCGAATAAGTATAACGTGTAGTTACTCACAGATACCTCGAATACATCGAATAAGTATAACGTGTAGTTACTCACAGATACCTTCCCTGGTTGCCTCCAAGAGAACAACAAAGGCGTCAGTTCGCCTGCCTTGCTTCCCTCAGTGTGTCTTCCCCCACCACCGTACCTCTAGGAAGCCCCTCCTTCTCCTGGGTTCGTCCTTCCTTACAAACTACTGTATTTTAATTATATTATATTGTGTATTATACTCTCGCTGTAGCGACACTCCCAGGCAGGAGGTTGGAAATAGAGCAAGAATAAACCACTTTCTTATGAAAATGATTTTTGATTATACAACGAAAAGTATGCCTTCAGTATAACTTCGAGATAAAGAAACAGTATAACCACATTGAACATGTCGTCATTGCCGCCCTGGCCATACGAATCTAACGTATTATACATTTTATAAGTAAATTACGTCAATTTTTGTGTATACATAAATTCGTATGTGTACATACATTTGTATGGGTACATGTGCATAATATTCCAATATCTCTCAACCCTTGGGGATCGTTTTCCCCTGACGGGCTCTAAACCTTCCCTACACACGTCCCCATGCCTCTCTACTGGATGTGAGTACAGTATAGGTATGTAGAAGCCACCCCCAGTGGTGGTATATATATGCCATCTCGCATGGCGGTATAGGTATGTATAAGCCACCCGCACTGGCGGTATGTATAAGCCATCTCACGTGGCGGTATGGGTAAGTATAAGCCACCCGCAGTGGCGGTATGTATCATTATGTCTTGGTGACTGCCACACAACCAGACATAAAGTTTGTATGGGTATAAAGGTAAGATTGTGTAGATTTCCAGTTTGTATAAATCACCTATTGTGATTGTATGGGTATTTCACACACTGTGAGTGTATAACCATGTATAGGAGTGCGCCACACACCCATACATCAAGTTTGTATAATTATGTGAGTTTGTGTACATTTCCAGTTTGTATAATATATAGATAAATAAGTATGTATAATAGGGATAGAGAGATTGGGATATTTTGTGTGTATGCAAAATATCAGTCACATTATGAGGTTATCATGGTTTCGGGTACGCACCACCTCGAGATTCTTCTTGTGACTGCTGGTTCAAGCCAAGGGAACCTTCTCTTCCCCCATCCAGGGGAGATACCCCTTCTCCATCCCTACTTCCTCCTCACCTGTAACTTCGCTACCGCTAGCTGAATTCCAGTTGCAGGAAAATTAAAGTCTTGATCGTTTGATGTGTAGGGTATTCCTGAGTAGTATCATGACGTGAGGGATGTTCAGTAGTAGTTGTTTCCTTCCACATCAGGTCGTGTTGAGGCCACTCATCATGTGGTTTATGCAAAAGGATGGGCCATTAATCCATAAATTTGGCAAGGTGTCATCCTTCAGTTGACGTGTCGCAACATCAGCTGGATTGTTCTCTGATCTGATAAATCGGAACTGCACATCACCATCACTCTGGATTTCCATGACTCACTTACTAATAATGTGTGGAAGAAAGCGTCTCGATCGGAGCCAGCTCAATACCACCTGATTGTCAGTCCAAAGGTTTTGAGCATGTATTGGTAAAATGGATGCAGACTGTACATATTGCAGGAGTCTTCTTCCGATCACTACTACAAGGAGTTCGAGTTTAGGTATGATAAGGCTTTCCTTTCTTTTCGGAGGGGCTAATCGGGAACGGGAAATTATGAAGCTTGTAGTGTGAGTCTCTTGATTAGAAATCCTCATATGTATAACAGATACATAAGCTTCTATAGATGCATCAGTGAAGCAATGTAGTTCGTATTTACAGTTTGCTGGTACCTATGTCTGGAGTAACGTTGGACCGTGGGGTTGAAAGTAGTGGTAATTTGTGTAAAAACGTCTTACGATACTCGTACATAATTTCCAACGCTGCAGATGATCAAGAGACAATGGGGTATCCCATTTCAATTTTTCTTCCTACAAATCTTAGAGAAATAAACGTGTCGGTAGTGTCAATGGGGCAACTAGACCACAAGGATCAAAAACAGACGCAATTATTCGAAGTATATGTGTTTTGGTGGAAATCTTGCTTTAAATTACTTCAGGTTTGATTTGCAATTTCAAGGTATCTTGCCATGTATTCCACTGAAAGCCTAAGACAGAAATGGTACGTTGTGGTTTTGTTAATTCTGTTGGGATGGATTGTATAAACTCTTGGTTATTTGAGTTCCATTCTCGGATGTTCATGGACAATTCCTTGAAATTTTCTCTGCATGTAATGAACAGTTCTTTGGCTTCTTGTAGACTTTGTACACCAGTTACGAGATTGTCTACATACAGACAGGAAGCTATTTTATCAGTCAGAGGTTGTCCCTTTTGTGAGAGGTGTTTACGTATAGTAGCCGCAAGGAGAGAACGGGCTTGAGATGACCCCAAACGGTAGGTACCTACTCTACAAATTCTGAAATGTACTAAGTTTTTGTCTGAAGGAGGTTGGGTTGTATCATGAGGCCAAAGAAACCGTGTAACATCCCGATCCTGGTCTTGGAGTCCAACTTGTAAAAACGCCTTTTCAATGTCAGCAACAATAGCAATTGGGTTTTGTCGGAATGAATCAAAAGGGATGTCAAGTCGTGTAATAGAAGCGGAGCTTTGTACAGGAGATCATTTAGGCTGTTTTGACCTTTGTCTTTGATGAAGCGTCATATACGATTCAAAGTTTTGTGGTTTTTCTTGTTGAACCACACAGTGATGTGGAAGGTAATGAATAGGGTATGTTTCAGGAAGCTTAGGTTCTATTACGGTTTCAATGATGCCTTTATTCATTTAGTCATGCAGGACTTCTTCATATTTTTTGATCATATCATTGTCAAGTCTTTTAATCTTTTGATTTTAGTCGACCAAGAGCAAGTCCTAGATTTACTGGAAGTTCTGGAGGATATTGTATTCAAGGCCATATGACGTTTTTAGGTACCTGTTGTTCTGAAGTATAGTTGGATTGTTGAAATGTTGAACCACTTCCTCGTCTTGAAGTAATTTTGGAGAATCTTTTATTCTAATCACCTCCAGCTCCCAAATGTTTTATAAATTATCATCTTTCAGTAAAGAGTCTGGACAGTCAAAGACTCGCTTGTATTGTTCAGAGGGTCCAGCTTGGACGTAAGTGAGTATAGTCAGGACGTCAGTAGTTTCTGATTTTCTTTGTAAACTCCAAAGAGAATTCATCCAATTAGTGATTCCACTAGGAATAGTGTTGCTGTAATTTCTATTCTGTTGGCCATTACGATTGAATGATAATAATCATTTCCAATAATCACATCAATACTACTTCCCGCATTCACATCATTAGCAATATGAATGTTTGGGTACGTATGTCTCAGGGTGGTCTTCAATTCTAGTTATGAGGGTATCACTCCAGTTGAAGTTGGTAGAGTGTGAGCTTGTATTAAAATGTTGAATGGTGACTTGTGAGTACTTAACTGAAACGTCACGAGGTTTTTGCTGATGGTTTTTGGTTTAGTTGATCCAAATGTGAAGATGTTTAAGGCTGTTGGTTTGGTATGTTCCAATTTCAGCTGTTTTGTTACACTTGACCTTATATAATATATAAGGTTATATATAAAGACCTATTATGTCTTTTGGCTCCCTGTGTCGAAAAGAACACGCTCTGTTATTGATATTCCTTGGCCAGAATCGAGAGAAACAGTGGCCGATTGCAGTATAGTGTCCGATGAAATATTTGAGAAATGTGAGTGAGTTTGTTCTTTGTGTATGTTCAATTTCTCACAAAGGCTACGGTTATGATTGTCTTTAACACCACAGTGGACACATCTCATCCAGTTTTTTATTGAGCATGACGACACCAAGTGGGACTCTCTTAAGCAAAGATAACAGTTGTTCTTTAATTTTGCCTTTCTTTCTTCACTAGTTTTACAACGGTCATATTTCTCATGTATGTGTGAGCCTGAACAAAAATTGCAATTCAGACGACGGGACTTAGCTGATTTGTTTTGGTTGTGGCAGGATTGCTCTGCTGGGCGTTTGTAATTCCGAAAATTGGATGATTGTCCTGATTTAGAATTTCTATCAATTTTTTTGAATTGATATCTTGAAGGACCCCGAAGAGGATTCCTCTTCTATGAGGGTGACGCAATTGAGGGGTTGATAGGTTTTCGTTGTTTGTTTTGAGGACTGGATCCAGCAAACAGAGTTTCAATAGTATATGTTGGGTTATTATTTGAATTTGTATGATCTGTGTTATCGATGGCTGCCATTCTCAGCGCTGCTTCTCTAGCTGAGATTACTCTTTCAAGGATTGATCGTATTTCGGATACAGTATGATCATCTGACGTCATAGCCATTCGTAAATCAAGTATGGTTGCTTCAGGAAATTTGTCAAGTATGGTTGCTCTTAATTGTCTGTGGTTTGTATCTTCTCCGAGTGATTGTAGGGTTTGGAGGTGGCGTTCTATTTCATCAAGGGTTCGGCGACAATCAGCTACGTCTTGTGTGGATTTTGGTATTTGCTGGAGTTCTGCATAATGTGTATCAATCAACATGCTCCTTTTTCCAAATCGCTCAGTTAAACGATCCACAGCCACCTTGTAGTTTTGATTTACAATGTCTAAGCCTTCCACTGCTCTCTTGGTATCTCCTTCCATAAGACTGAGAAGGTACGACAATTTGTCGAAATCCCTCATGTGGGTTCTGTTTTCGATTGTTGAAGAGAACCTATCCCAAAACTCGTGCCACCTCAGTATATTCCCGTCAAATTTCAACATTTCGAGTTTGGGAAGACGGCTGTTCAAGGATGTATATTGTGGTGTGGGAATATCATTCGCATCATGAGTTTTATCGCTTAGATGTAATGTATCTGATTCCACCAACAGCTCTTCTGCCTCCAACTGCAAATTCCATCTCGGAGGCCAGTTCTGTGGAGGGTTCTGTGTATTTGGCGAGAACATTTTGTATTTCCCCATTCAATCGGTCCACTGACCATTTTAATTTTTGGTTTATAAGATGGTGTTTCTTTTCCATGGTGTCTGTATCTCGTAGGAAATCTTGACAAGCCTCCATACCATCACGCACTCTATTCCCTAGTGTTTCGAGTCTCTTCAATATAATGTAATCCATCTCGAATAGTTAGATACTCAATATCTGTAACAGAGGAGCACTTCCTCTCTTTTGTTTTTGTTTTCACACGTTGGATAAATGAGGAAAATTAGTGTATGGCTCATGTACTAATATATATATGTGAATGCATAACATGCATTCAAATATATTAAGTATATTTCCTCATAATATTAAATTTCCTCATACATATATGAGGATTATCGATAATATGCTCATGTATGGATGTATAGTACAGGAGGAAGAGGAGGAGATAATCTTTGTGTAAGTATACCACTGGTCGAATATTCCAAATTGCATAACGAACAATTCATGTAGGTATGGATGTGTAAAAAAAAAAAAAAAATAAATAAATAAAAAATTTCTCCTTCCACCCTCTGAAAACTGTTAAATGGAATAAAGATGTTGACGAGAGTAATCCTATTGTGAACCAAAACAAAATTTCTAGGAGTTACCACGTGTAAGGGGCAATGTTTAGGTATTTGCAAACAGTTACCTATGAGGGTCCCGCCGGGAGGAGCGTCGGGGCGGAGGGGCCCCACAGCGGAGGGGTCCCACAGCGTGTGACGCAGGGAAAGAGGGGTCCCGCAGGGTGGGACGCGGGGGAACGACGGGTCCCGCCGGGTATGGACGTGGCGGAAGGAGGGGTCAACTCCAGAGAGATGTATCATGTATGTAGGTATATCATGTTATAAACGATTAATGAACAAAAAAAAATTTTTACAACAATATTATCAAATTCGAAGGACTTT
This sequence comes from Apolygus lucorum, assembly GCA_009739505.2. Taxonomy (NCBI): domain Eukaryota; kingdom Metazoa; phylum Arthropoda; class Insecta; order Hemiptera; family Miridae; genus Apolygus; species Apolygus lucorum. The sequence continues at coordinate 4,974,875 of CM019172.2, forward strand.
CCCGTTTTTTCGCTCGGGAAGGTAAATAAAATAATTCCAGAAAGCACGAAATCGTGTACGTTCCTTGAATACCCCGATATTCCCCTCCCGCCTTGGTCACCCACCTTCCCCGCTCGCTCAACTCGGTGAGCGAGAGCGAGAAATATACCTGTCGAGGGATAGACGGGAGGGGGGTGTCATGACAAACTGTAAGGTGCGGAACCCACCCGAGGAAAATTTTGGACTTTAACTCGACGCTTGAGGCAAACAAATCGGAACTACGCAGTGCACTAAGATTTTTTTTAAAAATAAACGAGAAAAGGCCGAGTTTCCCGGCCGATGCACCATGTCGTCACGGCCGTCTGCCGTACGAATTAATATCATAAATACATAATATTTCATGTAATCGAATAATTAATATCATAAATACATAATATTTCATGTAATCGATGTATGTTTTGCCACATGTATGTAAATGGTATAAATAGGTATCGCATGTATTGTAAATGTCAACATAGATCCAAGCTCTCCCCCTTTGGGCTTTTTGTGTATGACGGACTCCCCAACGACCCCTTATCCGTCCCCTGACCTCTGTATAAGTATGTATAGGTATATAAGGCGCCCAGTATAGTATTGGTATTGTATCAAACCACACCGCAGTGTGGGCTAGATGTGTATAGCATATGCCATCCGCCATGGTCATATTATGGGAAGTATAAGTTGTACACCACTTGCACAACAGTATAGGTATAGTATAGTGCCACAGTATAAAGGTATAGTGTATAGTATATGTGTATACATATATCATACATACATACTATACTACACACATTTATACTATACACGTATATGTGTATAGTATAAGTGTACAGTACATGTATAGCATATATGCATAATATATGTGTATTGTATAAACCACACCGCAGTGTGGGTTAGATGTAGGTATATAGTATATGCCATCCGCCATGGTCATATGGGAAGTATAAGTTGTACACCACTTGCACAACAGTATAGGTATAGTATAGTGCCACAGTATAAAGGTATAGTGTATAGTATATGGGTATACATATACCATACATACATACTATACTACACACATTTATACTATACACGTATATGTGTATAGTATAAGTGTACAGTACATGTATAGCATATATGCATAATATATGTGTATTGTATAAACCACACCGCAGTGTGGGTTAGATGTAGGTATATAGTATATGCCATCCGCCATGGTCATATGGGAAGTATAAGTTGTACACCACTTGCACAACAGTATAGGTATAGTATAGTGCCACAGTATAAAGGTATAGTGTATAGTATATGTGTATACATATATCATACATACATACTATACTACACACATTTATACTATACACGTATATGTGTATAGTATAAGTGTACAGTACATGTATAGCATATATGCATAATATATGTGTATTGTATAAACCACACCGCAGTGTGGGTTAGATGTAGGTATATAGTATATGCCATCCGCCATGGTCATATGGGAAGTATAAGTTGTACACCACTTGCACAACAGTATAGGTATAGTATAGTGCCACAGTATAAAGGTATAGTGTATAGTATATGTGTATACATATATCATACATACATACTATACTACACACATTTATACTATACACGTATATGTGTATAGTATAAGTGTACAGTACATGTATAGCATATATGCATAATATATGTGTATTGTATAAACCACACCGCAGTGTGGGTTAGATGTAGGTATATAGTATATGCCATCCGCCATGGTCATATGGGAAGTATAAGTTGTACACCACTTGCACAACAGTATAGGTATAGTATAGTGCCACAGTATAAAGGTATAGTGTATAGTATATGGGTATACATATACCATACATACATACTATACTACACACATTTATACTATACACGTATATGTGTATAGTATAAGTGTACAGTACATGTATAGCATATATGCATAATATATGTGTATTGTATAAACCACACCGCAGTGTGGGTTAGATGTAGGTATATAGTATATGCCATCCGCCATGGTCATATGGGAAGTATAAGTTGTACACCACTTGCACAACAGTATAGGTATAGTATAATGCCACAGTATGAAGGTTTAGATGTATAGTGTAAGTGTAGAGTACATGTATAGCATATGTGTGCTGCAGTATAAAGGTATAGGTATATAGTGTGTTATAGGCTTCTGTATAAGCTAGAACATGTCTTATAAGGTATTGTGTGTATGGTATAGAGTATAAGACAAGGGGAGAGCTTGTTGACACAGAAGGTATAGGTATAATCGATCAATCGAATAAGTATAACGTGTAGTTACTCACAGATACCTCGAATACATCGAATAAGTATAACGTGTAGTTACTCACAGATACCTTCCCTGGTTGCCTCCAAGAGAACAACAAAGGCGTCAGTTCGCCTGCCTTGCTTCCCTCAGTGTGTCTTCCCCCACCACCGTACCTCTAGGAAGCCCCTCCTTCTCCTGGGTTCGTCCTTCCTTACAAACTACTGTATTTTAATTATATTATATTGTGTATTATACTCTCGCTGTAGCGACATCTGTGTTTGACTGTGAAATTGGGGGGGGGGGGGGAGTCAAGCAAATACCGAAACAGAATAGGGTGTGCGCCTGGGTAGGAAAAACTGTTTATTGTTATTTTTAATTAATTAATTAATTACCTAATTAATTATTTTTAATTAATCTAAGGTAGAACTCATTCTGAGAATTTTGGTACCAACCGCGACCTTCTAGCGCATGTAAATCTTTTCCTATGAATTTTAAAGTTTCGACCGTTTATGACGTCACAGTGGGCTTGGGGGTCCCGCCCAGGCAAGAGGGTCGCATGACGTCATAAACGGTCAAAACTTTGAAAAATCGTAGAAACAGATCTACTCACGCTAGAGGGTCGTGGTTAGTGCCAAAATCCTCAGGATGTAATCTACTTTCGATTAAAAATCTAAAAAAAAATCAAGGCGAACCCCCCATTATAGTTAGGTACTTTTAATTTAATGAATGGTAATTACCTGTTGAAGTTATGGTAGCGCTTCGAAGGTGTCAACTCCGTTGAATATCAATAAAATGCTGTTAAACCTGAAGGGATGTTTTATTTACCTGGGATCAACGAGTGTCTCCTCAGCCAGAAGGGCGTGTCCTCTGCGTGTCTTGAGACACGCAGTTAACCTGATGTCCACGTGGGCGTATTTCTGAAACGTGTCCTACGTGTGACATTTTGAAAGCACCTAACTTTATTTTTGTTGAAGCGTAAGGGTTTTTGTGTGCGTGTGTTGGCACACCTGTTTTCAGAGTTCAAGTTTTACCTCCGTGATTTAACGTTCAGTTCGATAATTTTACTACCCCTTTTAAAGTTTTTTAGTAGTAAATTAGTCTCGCGAACTATTGTAAAGTTACCAGGAAAACCCTAATAAATTTATACGTCGGGTATTCGTGTGGTTTTATTGTTTTCCCGACAATTGGCGACCGTGACAGGACTTGTGGTAGGGTTAACCTGGTTTTTCCGTTTTTGAAGTGCCGTTTTTCTCGAAAGTTTTCACCCGTTTTTGTGACTGTTTTTCGGCCGAATTTTTCGTTTGAATTGTAACTATGTCGGAGTTTGAAAGATTGAGATCGGATCGTGCGAGAATTCGTCGATCATTTACGAACATTGGCAAAAAGATCGACGCTGTTTTGACCGTTGGGCGCGAATTAACGGACGGTGATCTCAACGAACTTACGTCGCTTTTTCAGCTGCTCACCGTAAGGAATGACGAACTTGTGGGTAAAGATTCTGATTATCTGGAGATGTTGGAACTAGATGAGGCAAAAGAGAAAGAGTTGAACGCCGAACAAGATAAGGTAGATGAATATAACCTTAAATTTTTGAAGTACAAGACTGTTGTTGACAAGACACTCAATGTCAAAAGTGCTCCCTACTTGGATGATGACAGATCACAGATTAGCAGCTCTTCTTCTGATTCTAAAAAGTGTAAGTACAAGTTACCTGTTCTACAGTTGAAGAAATTTGGTGGTGATTTGAGAGATTGGCTACCCTTTTGGTCTCAGTTCTCCAAGTTTGATGAGGATGAGATGATTGACGATGTTGACAAATTAGGGTACCTAACTCAGTGCATGATCGAAAATTCGCCCGCCAAAGAACTTGTAGACAGCTATCCAGCTACTGGGACTATGTATGCTTCTGTTGTAAAGGCTTTAAAGGATCGTTTCGGACGTAGTGATCTTCTGACAGAATTCTACATTAGAGAGCTCCTAAGGTTGATAATTTTGAACACAAATTCTCGTGACAAGCTTTCTCTGTCTGTGCTGTACGATCGACTTCAGTGCCACCTCCGCAATTTGGAGACTTTGGGTGTTGCATCAGATACATGCGCCCCTATTTTGATGCCTCTTGTCTCCTCTTGTTTACCTGAAGAAATGCTCAGGATATGGGAGAGAACCTGTGCCCCCAATGTGAAGCGAACAAACCCTAATGCTACATCTAAGGATTTTCTGGACAACTTGTTGTTGTTCCTCCAAATCGAAGTGGAGGGGGAACAGAAGGTTGAGTTAGCCAGGACGGGTTTTGGTCTGTCACAGTCTAGTCAGAGTGCACATAGCGGGTCAGGCAATCAAAGTAAGGTGGTGAAAGAGCCCAAAGTACCTACTGCAGCTAGTCTATTAACTGAATCCAAACCTGGTGTTTTGGGGTGTGTTTTTTGTGATGGTAGTCATAGCCCTCAGGACTGCAAAATGGCTCAAGACATGTCTCTAGAGAAGAGACGTGAGAAGGTTTCGAGTGGTAGAGCCTGTTTTTCTTGTCTTCAAAGAAATCACACTGCAAATCGATGCAAACGAAGACCCAGATGTGTGATTTGCAAAAAGGGGCATTTCGTGTTGATGTGCGATAGGTTACCTAAGGATGAAGTCACCTCACCAAACCAAGGTCAACCTGTTTCTAAAGATGAGACACTTGCTGCAGTTGTTAATCGTTGTAGTGTTCTCATGCAGACCTTGGTTGTGACTGTCAGGGGTACCAATGGACAAAATCGTACAGCTCGATTGTTGATTGATTCTGCCTCTCATCGATCTTATTTGCTTGCAAGCACTGCAGTGGAAATGGGATATGATCCATGTCGACAGGAAGCTATTCAGCACTCTCTTTTTGGAGGAGCGACAACAGGAGTTGTGAATCACAACATTTATCGACTCTATCTGTCAAGGTTGGATCAGGATTACCACTGTAATTTTGAAGTATTGGAGCAGTCTAGGATCTGTGGACAAATTTCTCCTGTGATTGAAGGTCCGTGGATTCGGGAACTTGAAGCCCACAAAGTGAAGCTTAGTGACACTGGTTCAGCCACAGATATTGAGATTTTGGTAGGTGCTGATATTGCGGCCAAATTGTGGACTGGTAGGAGAATACCTCTAAGTTGTGGATTAGTAGCTATGGAAACTAAACTTGGATGGACGTTATCAGGAAAGGTACCAGATGTTCTGCACTCAAGTCTAGCTACAAGTCATGAGACACTTGCTACAGTGGTGACTAGCATGTTGAGCAAGGAAGCTACAATCACAGACTTGTGGTCTTTGGACACTCTAGGAATAACTAACCCATCGGAAAAGACGTCTAGAGCTGAAATTGAAGCTGCCACCCAACAACATTTTCGAAGTACAGTTTCAGTAGTTGAGAAGGGACGTTTTGAAGTGCACCTTCCATGGGTTGAGAACCATCCTGCACTACCTGACAATTACCAATTGTCATTGAAACGACTCCACGGCACAGTGAAAAAGTTGAAAGCGGAGGGTCACTATGAAGCATACCAAGGTCTATTGGATGAGTGGTTGAAGGACGAGGTGATAGAGGAGGTACCTTCGGACGAGCTTGATTTTCCTTGTCATTACCTACCTCACAGACATGTTGTGAAGCCCTACTCTACCACACCTGTTCGTCCAGTATTTGATGCTTCATCAAGAGAGAATCGTAACCCCAGTCTGAATATGTGCCTAGAGAAAGGCCCCAATTTGATAGAGAAGATTCCTACAGTATTAGCAAAGTTTCGCCTCAAAAAGGTGGGAGTAGTTGGAGACATAAAGCGTGCTTTCCTGCAAATTGGTGTTTGTGAACGAGACAGGAATTTTTTGAGATTTTTATGGCTTGATCAGAATGGTGTCCTGAAGCAGTATAGACACAGACGTGTGGTATTTGGTGTGTCACCCAGCCCATTTCTGTTGGAATCATGCATAAGTTATCACCTGGACAACACCATGGCTCTGTGTAGGGAGGGCAAGTTGGATTGGCCGATTTCGTTCCTGGAATTGCTTGCTAGCAGTTATTATGTTGACAATTGCCTCGCCAGCCTTGATGATATGGACCAGGCTCTTCAGTTTGTGGATGTAGCTACCAAAGTAATGGCTGAAAGACAGTTCGAGCTCAGAGGATGGGAGCTTTCGGGAGAAGTGGATTCTTCTACCCATACAAACGTCTTGGGCATCCTATGGCATAAAGCTGAAGACATATTGTCTATAAATTTTGACAGTTTGAAGTCTCTCAACCCAGAAAAGGTCACAAAAAAGGTTATGTTGAGCGCAGCTCATCGGATTTTTGATCCCATTGGCTTATTTTGTGGAGTTGCCTTGATCCCAAAATTATTAGTGCAGAAAACATGGGAATTGGGACTCACCTGGGAACAAGAGGTTTCTGAGGACCTCAAGAAGGAATTTCTGGATTGGTTTCAAGAAGTACCACAACTTGCTCAAGTCCAAGTACCTCGTTGGATATCCATCAGCAATGCTTCTAACAAGAATTGGACACTTCACGTGTTTTCCGATGCATGCCAAACCTCCTATTCAGCTGTGATTTTTCTACGTGTGGAACATGAGGGGAGAGTAAGTGTCCAGCTGGTAGCAGCTAAAGCTAGAGTAGCTCCTACAGCCAAGTCCAGTAAGGGAATGACCATTCCAAGGCTAGAGTTACTGGCTGCCTCAATTGGATCTCGCCTCTACTCCTCTGTTGTGAAGGACTACGATTTGTCGGATGTGAGAACAATTTTCTGGACAGATGCCACAACAGTTCTGGCTTGGATTCAACGAAGTGAACCGTGGGACATTTTTGTGATGAACAGGATTAAAGAAATCCGGGAACTGACGAATGGATGTGAGTGGCAACATGTGCCTGGCTCACAGAATCCCGCTGATTTACCTTCGCGGGGTTGTTCTCCCAAAAAATTCATGCTGTCTCGTTGGTGGGAGGGCCCTTCGTGGTTACATGCCCCAGAGAGTTCATGGCCTCGAAGTAAAGGTGATTTTGACGAGGATGAAATTAATACTGAGAAGAAAAAATCAATTGTTTCTTCCATGGTTAGCTCTCCTGTGGAAGAAAAGTGGTACTACAGGCGATTTTCGCACTACAAGATGATAGTACGCACTGTGGGTTGGATCTACCGTTATAGGAAGAACGCGAAAATAAAAAAGGACCATCGTGTTTACCAAGACCTTACTGCTGAGGAGTATGCAATGGCGGAATATAAGGTACTTTCTATGGTTCAGGAAGAGTCTCTAAAAGGAGTTTTTGATTCAAAACTTGCAAGCCTTCTACCGTTTGTAGATGAGCATAATTTGATCAGGATAATGACGAAAATTTCGTATAAATCGGATGGTAATGATTTTCGTCACCCCATCGTATTGTCACCTGATCACCCTGTGGTTCAACGTTTGATCATGGACATTCATTTCGAGAACTGTCATGCTGGAGTCCACATGTTGATGTCCATACTGCGGCAACAGTTTTGGTTACTGGGTGGACGAAGAGCGATAAGAAGTATAATAAATGCATGTGTTCGTTGCAAGAGGTATACAGCAAAACGAATGGAAAGCAAGCCTATACCCCTTCCAGAGCCTCGAGTGCGCAATGCTAAAATTTTTGAGATCTGTGGTGTGGATTTGGCAGGGCCTTTGTACCTGAAAACAGTGAATGGTTCCCGAGAAAAAGGCTACATTTGTCTCTTTACCTGCGCAGTGTACCGTGCCGTTCACTTGGAGTTGCTATCATCCCAATCTACGGATAGTTTCATTCAAGGATTTAGAAGGTTCATGAGTCGAAGAGGACGTCCTTCTACAATGTACAGTGACCGTGGTTCGAATTTTATGGGACTGGAAAACGCCATGATGCAGCTGGATTGGGAAGAAATATCTCGATATAGCTCAGTTCGGAAAATAGACTGGCGATTCAATCCACCTTCTTCACCCTGGTGGGGAGGATGGTGGGAGAGGCTAATTGGTGTCCTAAAAGTATTGTTGCGAAGAGTATTGGGTCGAGCTTCACTGAATTATGAAGAGATGCAGACCATCCTGTGTGACTGTGAAGCAGTTATAAATTCACGCCCAATTACCTACTTGTCTGAAGACCCAGAAGACCTGACTCCTCTTTCACAGAGTATGTTTCTACAAGATGTAGAAGAGGTAGGAGTACTTGACCTGGATCTAATTTCAGCAAAGGACCTAAGAAAACGTCATCAGTATAGACAGAAGCTTGCTAAAACTCTCCGAGAAAGATTCCGAGATGAATATCTTGGGCAGCTTAAATTGACCTCATCCAAACAAACTGTCAGAGAAGTTCTGCCTGGAGAAATAGTTTTGATTGGTGATGACAAAATTGCGCGATTAGATTGGCCCCTTGGACGAGTCACTGACGTCATAAAGGGCTCAGATGGTAATGCCAGAGTAGTTGAGTTGAAGACAGCTGCTGGAGGACTGACTCGCCCTATCCAAAGACTGTTCCCGCTGGAATTACATCTCCAACTGGATCAAAATGATCAAGTTACTCCTCATATTCGTCAAATATTGAGTAAAAAGGATGCAAATCTGGTTCCACAACCCCCTGACTCAGATGAAAATGATCAAGAGTCTGATGTCACCCCTACTCAAGACTGTGATGTAACTTCAGAGACTGAAGAAGATGTGATACCTGACAGACTTTTGAAAACTCGTCGAGGAAGACTGATTCAAAAACCTCGAAAGTTGGATTTATGAGAATTTATATATTTTTGAATTTATAATGTTTGTTCAAGTTTTGAAAGTCTGATTATGTTAATTAGAATTAAGTCAAATTCAATGGCATGTTTAATAACTGAATGAATATTGTTTTACTAGGTGATTCTATGCAAATATTTTATCAAGCATGTAAGTTAGAGTGCAAATTGTAACACGAGCGGTATAGTTCCCTGTTGAATTTCTGTAAGATTTGATCTTGAAGGTTTGATGAGATTTAATTAATTTTAAAGTTTATTGATTGTTTTGATCAAATTTTGATTTTTTATTTGCTCTCATGTGGATTTAATTGTTTCAAAATTTCATTGTTTGAAGTCAAATTTCACTGTTTAGTTCGTTTCAATTTGACTTGGTGGGAGTATGTGACATTTTGAAAGCACCTAACTTTATTTTTGTTGAAGCGTAAGGGTTTTTGTGTGCGTGTGTTGGCACACCTGTTTTCAGAGTTCAAGTTTTACCTCCGTGATTTAACGTTCAGTTCGATAATTTTACTACCCCTTTTAAAGTTTTTTAGTAGTAAATTAGTCTCGCGAACTATTGTAAAGTTACCAGGAAAACCCTAATAAATTTATACGTCGGGTATTCGTGTGGTTTTATTGTTTTCCCGACACTACGGACACAACCTTAACACTTTCCGTGCGGACTCAGAAAACTCGTTTTCGCCGGTGGCGGGAGACCTTTTTGTCAGGAATTCGGTAGTGCAAACCCGCAAATCTTATAGATAACAGAATCCCCCGAAGTGAAAACGGCGCACTCTGGTGGCAACAAGAGGACCTACTAAGCACAAAAAAAATCCGAAAGAGCTTCTTAAGTCATCCACTAGGTAGCAGAACGATGAACAGCTCGTGGGGTATGCTTAGACCTGTGATGGTATAAACCATCACACGCCACTCGCGACACTCGGCATGATGGTTATTACCATCATCCGCACGCAGAGTGTTAAGGGTTTTACTTGAATAAATTGACTGAATTGAAATTGCTGTTTTATTTACCCCTAATTTCTCTGAGCTGATCTGATGCAGGGTGAACTCGTGAACAACAACGAGATGGAGTAAAATACCAGGATAAAAAGTGTTTATTACAAAAGATATAGTACGATATGGTTGACTGGAGAAGTTACAAGCCTGACGGGCGTAGTTATCGTTCATACAATTAAATCAAAATGAAATCAGCAAAATGAATGGTAAAACTACCATGAAATAATATTCCGTTGCAAACAATACTTTCCACGTTCTTTCTCAATACAATTTCAATAGCCGTGTCTACACCGTGTTTCGTGTTTTACTTTACAATTTGTGTCCTACTCTTGATCAATTTACAATTCCGAATCTTTATCAATTTATATGTATTTTCTCAATTTACTTCTACACTGTTTGTTTCACCTGCCTAACTATTTTGGCCAAAATAAGTTAGTATACGTTTGTACACTCTACGATTTGTTTGTGCACTTCGTGTTGGGCCCGTCGGTAACCTCGATGGTCTGGATGTGATGAGATGTTCTCCAGCCAGTTATTCTTGATCCAAGATGAAGAAATGTTTGGGGATACGACTCTTCAAATTCAGGAGGTTTTAGACTCTCGCGCTGATGTGTTGAGAAGGGGGACGGGGAATGAGTTTCAGCCAGAACTTACTTCTCGCGCTTTTGGGGAAACGTTCAGCCAGAACCTACTTGTTGAGCTTGTACAGGGGAAGTGAAGATGGCCTCCTCAGATGCAAGTATAATATGGACTCCCCTCCAGTTGGTGACATCATCCACTGCCTCACAAATCTGGTATGCTGCCAACTCATTCGGGGTGCTTGGTCGCTGCTGATGCGGATATAGGTGTCTGGCTTTCTCCATGGAGCATTTGGTTGAAGTCTGGGGTGGATGCCTCAAGTGTTATTCGGCGTCCTGCAGTGGGCATGCAGTATTCCACGCCCCCTGGAGCTGGCCCAGATCGCCCCTCCACAATTCCCATCACAAGTGGCTATGCGGGGGTGGCGTCTTGGGGTTCAGGAAGGGGGGTGTTAGGTTACCCCAGCTCCGTCACTTTATTGCTGCCATCAGTGAGCAGGGGCTCACATCATCTACCAGATTATCCCCGTAAAATGTTCCAACTACGGGCAAAAAGCTAAAGAATTACCCTCGTTGAACCTATTGTAATTGGTGAGCAACTTACTTATAACTCAAGAATTTACAGGCTGAAACTTGTTTTTAGTGTTTACTTTCCTCTGGAATAGCTCGAACAAGATTTCATGACAGAAGGAGGTCCCTACCCACACAATCCTGGCGCGATTACTTTCCTAGCTTGATTTTTCATCGCATACCAGTAAGTAGGAAAGCCGGGAGGAGACGCTCAGGACCAGAGTGGGAACTCAAAAAAATATTATGTGAAAATGTCATATTTTTTGTAATCTTGTACTTACCTTGGTGATGCCGGGAATGTATGGTGAATACAAAAAAGTTGAACCAGTATTTTTTATCAAACAAACGCAGTGCTTTAACACTTTCCGTGCGGATGATGGTAATAACCATCATGCCGAGTTTCGCGAGTGGCGTATGATGGTTTATACCATCACAGCTCTAAACATATCTCCGAGCTGTTCATCGTTCTGCTACCTAGTGGATGACTTAAGAACCTCTTTCGGATTTTTCTCGTGCTCAGTAGGTCCTCTAGTCGCCACGAGAGTGCCCCTATTTCACTTCTGGGGATTCTGTTATCTTTAAGATTTGCGAGTTTGCACTACCGAATTCCTGACAAAAAGGTCTCCCGCCACAGGCGAAACCCAGTTTTTTAGGTCCGCACGGAAAGTGTTAACTTAAATAACTGTCTAGATCTCTGTGAAAGAAATTAAACTTTTGAAATTTTTGTAAAAAAAAAAATGAATTACCTACTATCTTACCAGGGCACTCAGGCCAAATTAAAATGTACCTCTACAGTGCTGACCATGCGAGAGGAGCGTGATATGCTACTCCAATATTATATTCTTAGCTCTTACCTTACTATGTAGGAATTTCTAACCATCCCCCTTCCCATTGAGCAGATTGGATGGGCTCGGTGTTTTTCAGCAAATCAAGAATGTTCAGAAAACCCATCAAAAATCGAAGATAACTCATTCGCCACCCAGACTCGTCACCTCTAAATCTGAAAATCATCATCCTTCGGATCAATAGTAGCCTCTGCGCATGCGCAAACGTAAAATCCTTGAACCAGCCATAACTCCTACATTTTTCATCAAAATTTGCTGAAATTATCGAGGATTGTTCAAATTGGCGGGCAGATGGTCCCCAATAAAAATCATGGCTTCCGGATTTATAGTAGCCACTGCGCATGCACAAACGTGAATTTCGCTATAACAACCACAATTTTTACATTTTCGATCCGAATTCGATTAAATTTTCAGCGATTATGCGGATTTTGGTGCAGGTGGTCTAACTATTGCATTGGATTCGAGGAAGCAATGAGCCACTTTGCAGACTTTTTTAGTAAGATTTTGGCTGCACTTCTGTCTGCCCTAGCTGGTTTGCTATAAGTTTGTATGCCATTCAAGGGATTGAAATTTGCGTGAATTGATTACTTATATGTCTTTTCTTCAGAACTTGCACACCGTTTTTTTATAATGACAAAAGAAGTGCGTTTTTCTAAATTCAATTTTCGTCTTTCATTTGCAAATGCAAAGCCTTGCAGCAACACGCTCAACTCATAGAATTTTTCTCAATTTTAGGGATTAAGGATTCGAATGTGTGACTGTCAAACTCCCTGGAGTAGCTCAGGTGAGAAAGAAAGGTGGCGTTGCATATTAGCTCTTGTTCATTAGGATGTTTCAATCAGAATTTACGGTCAACAAACCTGGCAAACCTCTTCAGGAATGTGTTTCTCTTGTAAAGGATAAGCTTAATAATGAGGAATGCTTAATATTTTCATCTAAATAAGACCTTTAGTTAGACCCTCCCATTGTTTTGCCTCGACTAAATTATGAACGCCAACTGCAAATAGGAAACTTGCCCATTAACGTGGACTTAATTGGATAGTAAAACAGAATGGGGTATTTCGGTGGTCGGAAATTCAGGTTTTTGACCTCAAATTTGGATTCAGCACCCTTGAAAACCTAAATACTCCAACTTTTAGCTCAAGATATTCTAACATGTGGTAGACAAATTAATTAAAGAGATCACACGTTTGAAAAACAGGCGGGCCACCATAAATGCACACACACTACGCCGCGCGCGTGTGTGAGTAGTATTTTGTAGTATCCAAGAGATTCTCCAAAGGTTTCATCTCTTCTCTGTGCATGGATACTTTTTCAAAGAGTTTTGGCTAGCTACATCACAATTGGCTAGCTATGTCACACCATTCAAATCTTCAACTTTCCTTAGCTTCTCTGATTTTTTAATAACATTTACTCGACAAACAGACCCAATTACCGTTATTCCTGAGCCGTACTCTTTTGAAAAAAAAATTTAAAAAATTGACTGAAATAAGTACCCCATTATCGGAAATTTGTTTAAGGGGGTCACAGTCAGTCGCTGTTCCTTCCTTGTTACGGGTTAGTCTAATCTCTTAAAAACTGGCTCTGCCCCCCCCCCCCCCCCACCAGCAACATTGCCTCTTACATCCCCCTCACGGCTGGTCAGTTTTCATCAAGTTTATCCCATTGTTCTCAGGAAATAAACATCCAATTTCCATGTTTCTAGTGGCATTCTTTTTCAAGTAAAATTCAACAAAAAAAGTAAAAATGTACCTAAATTTTCGAAATTTATTAGTGCATCTATCTGGGGAATTTAAAAAATTCAAAATTGAAAAGTAAAAGATTGGCGCAGGAATCACCAAAATCGACCAATAATTGGCAGAGAAAAGTGGAGGAAACCGCTTTTTCCCTGACTGAGACCCCCTTATGATCTCCTCAGGAATAGGTAGATACATAAATTCATAATAACGATTGAATTTTTATTTTTTATGCACATTATACAATTTGCAATCGGTACCTGGAAGTACCTGAAGTTATTAGAAAATAAACTCGAATGGAAATTCGACTTCTTTCGTTCAGAAATGTTAGGTAGGTTACCTACATAAATATAATCATATTCTTCTAGATTTCGCAAATTTATACATTTCAACAAATGGGCACTCAAATAGGTGGATATAAAAAAGATGTGTTCCTACTTTAATCATACAAATAAAGAAAACATCAGGAGTGAAATATATTGAAAAATTGATGTAATTATTGCAACGAAATCAAACTCAAACCGGAGTAAAGTTAAAAATACATATAGAAAAAAACGCGTAGGTAAACGCAAACAATAACATTTAGATGTCACTTTCTGCTAATATTTAAACGCTAAAGTCTTTAATATTAGAAAAATTCAACACACAACCCACTTGGGCATACAAGAAAAGGTGAAATATGCTTATCGGGGAAATCCATCCCCAAAATGTTCCATATGAGAACCATGTTTGTACCAAACGTAAATATTCAAGAACATGAAGAAATCTTAGTTTATACAAATCAGGTGATGCAACTTTCAGTTCTAACACCTGATGGAACTAATAAATCTAAATAATACCTATTTTATTTATCCACTGTTTATTTACAACTCAATTATCAACACTTACAATAGCATAGAGAAGCTATTCGTGTTATGGTCACTAAACTATCAAATTAATCCAAATACACGACAAAATAAAATCCACTTGTTATGTAGATACGTTGAGCTTCAACCTAAAACCACAGGTAAATACGTAACTAATGTTGATTGGAACTGAAGAATCGAAATTCTGAAGAAGAAAATTACAACTGCTCACGTGTTGTCCAAAAGTCCAGCATCCAAGTCAATAGAGAAGAAGATATCCTGAGGTAACTCCAATATTCAGAGGGATAATCACTGAAAATATATTAAAAAAGGCATTAATTATATTCGGCGATATTTGAAAGATACACAGGGTGTCTACACTTAAGTTGGGCATAACTTCAAGGTTCGATTCTACGAGGTATTTCCAACAAAAAATGTCTCAGCAATTTTGTTTTTACAATGGGGTATTTCGGTGGGTAGGAAATTCAGGTTTTTGACCTCAAATTTGGATTCAGCACCCTTGAAAACGTATATACACCAACTATTAGCCCAATGATACTATAACATGTGGTAGAAAAATTAATTAAAGAGATCACACGTTTGAAAAAGGCGGGCCGCTATAAATGCACACACACTAGGCAAGGACTACGCCGCGGACAGCCCCGCGCGCGTGTGTGAGTAGAATGTTGTAGTATCCAAGAGGGGTTTCTGTGCATGGATACTTTTTCAAAGACAGTTGGCTAGCTACGTCACGATTGGCTAGCTACGTCACACCGTTCAAATCTTCAACTTTCCTTAGCTTCTCTGATTTTTTAAAAACATTTTCTCGACGAACAGACCCGATTACCGTTATTCCTGAGCCATACTCTTTTGAAAAATAAAATAAAAAAAATTGACCGAAATACCCCATTTAAAGATCTTTTCGTGTTCTCAACCATACGTCATTAAGGAGGTCTCAGTCGGTCGCCGTTCGTTCCTCGTTCCGGGTCAGTATTTCGCTAAATTGCAGGCGCTCTAACTTTAAAAATTGTAGTTGAATTTGAAATTTTCAAGGATTTATGAAATTTATTAGGGAATGAGGAATTTCACCGAATTCTGTTTGGATTTTTCCTGAATAGTTAATTGTGTGAGATAGATGAAAATCCTGTTATTTTTGGGAGACATTCAAAATTTATGATTTCAAAAAATAACCGGGAAAACGGACTTCTTCGACGCTCGGTGATTGGCTGTTCGGATCGCCGTCTCCTCCCAGTGTTGCCCAACGGAACAACGAAAGGAGGAAAGTAATCAAGGAAAGTTATCAAACAAAAACAGGGGAAACCTGTATTTGTCTATTTTGCTTTTGGTTTATTATTTTTATATTTTTTCTCTTCAGTTCTTCGATTTCGATCTTTACTGGTTTTGTGAAACGTTGCATCTGGGGACTATAGATTTCTTGATCTCAGTGCTTCAAGCGGCCATAAATGAACTATTTCCGGTTGACGTCATCCTCCTGGTTTCCTTGGTTTTAGGAAGTAAGAGCTGAAAGTTTGTCATAGGGGGTTTTTCGAGGTGCTGAATCCGATTTTGAGGTAAAAAATAGGAAATTCTGACATAGTGAAATTCCTCATTGAAAAAATAAAAGAATGCCGCTGGAATCATCAAAATCGAACAACAATTGCCAGAGAAAAATCTAACAGTAAATAAACGGTTTTTCCCCCATTTTTCCTGGCAATTATTGTTCGTCTAGCTGAAAAGCCTACAAAAAGTAGGCAAAAACAATTCCTCCGACTCTCCTCCACCCACTCACTCCGACTCCTCACGCCCCCAACTCCTCCGACTCCTCCCGCCCCCAACCCCTCCAGCCTCCAACTCTCCCCACTCCCACGACCCCTTCAACCCCTCCGTGCATACGTACGTACGTACGTACGGTTGGCGTTTTATATAATTAGATTTTGGTGATTCCAACGGTAATCTTTTAGTTTTTCTATTCCCTAGGCAGAAGCACAAATAAATTTCAAAAATCCTTGAAAATTTCAAATTTAGCTTCAATTTTTAAAGTTTGAGCGCCAGCAATTTAGCCAAATATTGACCCGAAACAAGGAACGAACGGCGACTGACTAAAGGTGGGTTCACAAGCGTCAGACTCTCCGTTCTGCCCGCTGATTGGCCAAGAACAGACGGAAAGAGGCCAATCAGCAGGCAGAACGCAGAGTCAGTGAATTACAAGAGCTTGTGAACCCACCTTGAGACCCCCTTAAAACTGTCATAATGTGGAATTTTCCTCAATTTTAGATTCCTGAATTTCAAGTCAAATCACATAATAGGGTCCAAGAATAAGTTTAACGCCAGGAATACCCAAGGGAAAAAATTACCGTAGAAGATAATGCCTAAGCAAGTGAAGCCTCTGTCAAAAAACACCGCAAAGATCGAGGGAAACTGGTTACGTCACTCCCTGGGGTTCCTCCTGCAAAACTGTGCTCTGGCGAAGCGTAAAAGGAGTTTTTAGCAAATAGTGTCAGAGAATGTCAACAGGTAGAGTTGTAGGCGCCCTCGTGACGATATGAAACGATCCACTCAAATAATGTGATTCAAATAATGCTTGATAAACTAATAGGTAGAATCGTATAGTGAAAAAGAGTGAGTAAAATTGCTTCTTTTCATTACTTCCTCGTCTGGGTTCTTTCTGCCACTTTGCTGTGCACTCGTGTGTTCCATCATGTAAGCTAATGGTTTCATGTGCGCTTTCAGAGGTAGCACTGCTGTTGTAATGGGAAACTCATCATGTCACAGACTCCTGCACATTTAAAATTTCCATCTTCCTTAAATTCTCTAAATTTTTTGGGTTAGTTTTCGAGCAGCACACTGTGGTTTTTTTCCATATCAGTGAACCCTCTTTCAAAAATTTTTTTTTAAATTCTGAAGCAAATTCCCATTTCTGTTATTTATTGATTAAATTCAAATTTGATGATATCGTTGGAAAGAAACTAGTGCAAAACCGAAATCTTCTAGCATTTAAACATTTTTAAAAAGTCAACTCAAAAAACAAACTTAAAATTTTTTTGGCTCTTCGGAAAAAACATGCTCAAATTGTCACCTTTCCAACGGTTTAAATCAATTTTTCTTTCTAGAATTCAAATTGAAATAGTAAATAAAGTTTGAATGCCAATAAAAACGAGTGTTTCGCGCGGTGTAAGGTCGCCCTCGATCTCTAGACGACTTTTCGAGTAATTCAGATTTACTTTTCCTATGTAATTTTTCACGCTGAATCCAATGGTGATACGTTTGAATAATTCCGACTGCTAGAAAGTAGGTTTTTCGAATGAAACTTCCATTTTTCTTCCGAATAATTCCGACTGCTGGAAAATGGATTTTTCGTGCATAAAAAAGGAATTATCTGTTGATACGGTAGCGAGCATAAAGTAACACCTTTCTATTCAATAAAAACGGCATCTTATATGTTTCATACATACAACGCGTAAAACACTCAATTTTTTGAAGAAAAAAAAACACGTTTTTTGGCACTCAAACTTATTTACTATTCCAATTTGAATTTTAAAAAGATAAATTGGTAGACCGTTGGAAAGCTGAAAACATGACACGTTTTTGGTTTATTATTTTCAATAATGAAAAAGGTAGGTACGTAGAATCCAAAAATCGAATAAAAATTTGGGTATCCGTCCGCCGTACGCGGCACTTTTGCCACTTAGCATTGACCGATTTTGATGAAATGTGGTATGTAGGCTCGATTCGGGGTCTAGTTGTGCCCCGAAGATTTTGGTTGATGTAGGTCACTTCTTCTGGGTTCAAAAATGATTTTTGAAATCTTGAAAACGCCCCAACTCAAAAAATTTTGATATAAAAGTATTGTTTTTCCATCAATTTAAGATAGTTTAGAATTTTTAGAGACCACGCGGAGCCCTGTACGACAAACCGTTTGCTCCCTACGAGAATTTAAGGGTTGGACGTACGATAAATCAGAAACACGAGTGTGAATCGAAAAAGAAGACTAATCTCCGTCCAAATTAAAGCTGACCGAAATGCGATGGATGTTTTTCTTCATGTTGGATGGTTGGTGGCTTTGCAGACGAGCGAACTATATAAAAAATAATAAACCATTGTGTAATAATTTGCAGCGTTTTTTTCCCGAAGATCACCCATAGAAATGGGCAGGGATTCAGAATAAAAACTTTGATCAAAAAAGTCAAATTTCGAGTGAAAAAAGTATGTTTTTGACTTGATGTTTAAAAAAGTTTAATACCTAAAATATTTTGGTTTTGGACTGAATAGCTTGGAAATTAAACGCTCTTTTCAACGATATCCTCAAATTTGAATTTACTTGATAAATAACAAGAGTTATGACAGTTTAAATGACGTAAGGTCGAAAACACGAAAAAATTGTATAATTTCAAAAACTTGAAAAAAACAAGGGGTTAAAACAAAATTGCTAAGAGACATTTTTTGTTGGAAATACCTTGTAGAACCGAACCCTGAAGTTATGCCCAACTTAAGTGTACACGCCCTGTATAAACATCCAAAAACATGAAAGAGAAAAAATATCAAGTTTCGAGAAAAAGAACCTATACTGCCGTCTAAAGTTGAAAAGCCTAAGGGTCGATTTTTGGTTTTCGGTTTGGTTGGATTCATAATTTTGAGATCTATTTATTTATCCAAGGAGTAAAACTAGGAATCATTTATCAGAAAAGTTATTTAGCAAAAACACACATTTTGCAAAAACACATTTTGGGTTTCACGAGGTTTTCTAACGATAAAAACCGTACAGATTCTTCCATCGAAAAATGACTGTAGGTCGAGGACGTACGGTTTTTGTTCCTTGGAACAACGTGTTAATAGCAATAAACACATGGGCGATACGGCTTTTCTCCGTTGGATTACTCTCATAGTTGTCTGAACTGAGCCGTACTGTTTTTCAATGTTGCAATGAGCGCCAAAAGCTTCAAGCTGTCGTCGTTAGAACCAATTTAGTTGGTATCTACGGGTTTTTTTCGTTGTACCGCGCGAGGGCGATCGCTTTTAACAACAAACCAATTACCACCCGGTCACGATTTTCCTCGAAATTTCGCGGAATTCAGTTTTGCGCATGCGCAATGACTACTATCAGTTCCGAGGCGATGATTTTCAAGGGCGACCATCTAAATGCCGATCCGTACAATCCCTGAAAAATTC
Source organism: Apolygus lucorum (assembly GCA_009739505.2). Taxonomy (NCBI): domain Eukaryota; kingdom Metazoa; phylum Arthropoda; class Insecta; order Hemiptera; family Miridae; genus Apolygus; species Apolygus lucorum. Next base: position 4,994,617 of record CM019172.2, read on the forward strand.
ATCGAAATCAGATGGAAAAAGTTATGGTTTTTTACAAGGAAATACACGTTTGCGCATGCGCAGCGGCTACTATCAGTCTAAGGTCCATGATTTTCATAGTGGACCATCTACACCCCAATCGGCATAATCCCTGAAAATGTCATCGAAGTCAGATGGGAAATGTAGAACTAATGGCTGTTACAATGAAATACACATTTGCTCATCCGCAGAGACAGGTATCAATTTGGGGGCCATGATTTTCATAGGTGGCCATCTACAACTCAAACCGCACATCCCTGAAAATCTCATCAAAATGGGGGGTGCGCCTTGATTTTTTTAAAGATTTTTAATCGGAAGTAGACTACATCCTGAGAATTTTGGCACCAACCGCGACCTTCTAGCGTGAGTACATCTGTTTCTATGATTTTTCAAAGTTTCGACCGTTTATGACGTCACGCGCCCCTCTCGCCTGGACGGGACCCCCCAGCCCACTGTGACGTCATAAACGGTCGAAACTTTAAAAATTCATAGGAAAAGATTTACACACGCTGGAAGGTCAGGGTGGTACCAAAATTCTCAGGATGAGGTCTACCTTAGATAAAAAATCACAACAAACAGTTTTTCCAACCCAGGCACACACCATATTGAAAGGAAATTGTAGAAGTTATGGGTTTTACGAGGTATTCACGTTTGCGCATGCGCAGCAGCTCCGAGGGTGATGATTTTCATAAGGGACCTTCTTCATGCCAATCCGCACAATCTCTGAAAACGTCATCAAAATCGGACAATAACTTCGTATAGTTTTGTCTGTGGCAAGGATTTCATGACAGACAGACAGACACAGAACCAAAATTGATTAAGAAGGCTTAAAACGTAAAACGCGACTGGACATATTGATTTTGGAGAACTTTTTTTTCAACCTTGAAAAGTGAAAACAAAGCTTCCGCTTCCCTGGTAGTCCCAGAAGCAATATTAGAGAGTTTTTGCTTCACAAGGTGGCGAGCTCCCATGAACATGAAGCTACGGAAAACTGGAGTTGATGCTAACCTCCCCACTCCTTTTTACCACGGGACCGTGACTGTTACCATGGAAATGGGACGCTCCGTGGATTCTGTTATCATAACCTGATACCGCCACCATTTTGTCTGTGACAAGTTCGCCACCATTTTCGTTCATGTTGAAGTGGACGCCACAGAATGGAACCAACTACTAAAACCTAGTTTTGAGTGATCAAGCATCAACGTTATTTCAAGTTTGTAAATCAAGTGATAATTTTATTGGAATTTCCTTCTTTTCCTCTCAAATTTAAATTAATTCTGCGTCATTTCCTACTTCGAGAGAATTCAATATCTGAAGTAGAACGCCTAAAATTAAAATTATATGTGGTGATTTCTTTCTGAGATTTTGGAAAATGCTGTTACCAAATTTGAGTAATGAACCAACTCATTTGGTTCCATTCTGAGGAATTCTAAACGACTATTCACATTCAACCTGCAGTTGTTTGCAATCCTAAATTCATCATTCTACTAGAAGAAAGCGATACCTTACTCATGACCTCACCCTCACAAATCCTCAAAAATATATTTTTATAGGTTTTTATATAATCCTGTCTCCATTTTTTTTCGACCAAACAGTATTCTGGGTATTATTGGTAGGTGTATTAGTATAAAGGGTGTTTCACGAAAAGGTTACACCCCTCTTCATTTCCCCAGAATTCAGCGTAAAAAATTGAGACCAACGCTATTCTTCATGATTTTTTGTGAGGAATTCAGGAAAAATACTTTCGAGCAAAATACTTGCGTGCAATTGCACGCAAATGACACTAACTTCATTTATTCAAATGGACCCCCCCCCCTTTTTTTATCACAAATTCGAATTCTAGGTCAAATTTCATGACAAATTCATACCCGAACCAAATTTTTTTATTGCGCGCAACCTGACTTTTTGAACGCTCTGAAGTTGAAGCTTGCGCAACTCCACAATTGCACAAAAATTAGGTTTTGGAGGACCCTAATTGTGGCACATCTTTTTTCATAATTTTTTTACTCTGAATCACAGGGTGTCATCCGTTTTTAAATTTGACTGGTATTTTTCTATTTTTTCTATTTTGCGCGAAAGTATTTTTCCTGAATTCCTCACAAAAAATCATGAAGAATAGCGTTGGTCCCAATTTTTTACGCTGTATTTTGGGGAAATGAAGGGGGTGTAACCTTTTCGTGAAACACCTTGTATATGCAGTTTGATGCATAGTTATTAATTTTACTATCAAATTGAAATTACAATTAAATTGTTGGCAAACTTCTTATAAACTCATGAACACCATAATTGTGTTCATTCTTAGCCATATGCTATTTCTAAAATGCGCAGATGTTGCACGCACGATATTTTATCACTGCCAGTACAAAGGAGAAAAACAGTAACTTTCTCAGCAACTGTTGCTCACATAAAATCATGAGTTTGAATCCAAAATGTATGATTCTTGTAGGAAAAGACGTATGTATTCTGAATCGTCTGACGAAAGAAACAGGTTGAAATGTTGAAAAAATGCCAAACCTTGAAAACTTTGCGTTTTTTTTTTTTGAAAAATTAAAATCAAGATGGACGTTTTTATATGGCTTTCTTACTTTGGACGGCAGTACAGGTCTGTCACAGAAATTCTGCATCGGCGCTACCTAGGTGGTGGATCCGCCATCAATGAGGAATTTAACCGAATTCTGTTTGCCTTTTTCCTGAATAGTTAATGATGTGGATAGATGAAAATCGGGTTGATTTCAGAAAATAAATCTCCTGTTATTTTTGGGAGACAATCAAAATTTATGATTTCAAAAAATAACCGGGAAAATGGACCTCTTCAACTTGAAGCGGGAACGCTCACTGATTGGCTGCTCGGATCGCAGTCTCCTCCCAGTGTTGCCTGACGGAACAACGAAATCGTGTTATCTAAGAGGAAAGTTATCAAACAAAAACAGGGGAAACCTAACTTTCCCCATCTTGCTTTTTCTATTTTGTCTTCAGTTTTTCGATTTCGAACTTTACTTACTGGTTTTGTGAAAAGTTGCATCTGGGGACTATAGATTTCTCGATCTCAGCGCTTCAAGCGGGCACAAATTCCAGGATGACGTCATTCTCCCGGTTTTTTTAAACGTTCGTATTTTCTACACTGTTTTGTTTATTCATAAATTAGGAAGTTCGGGCTGAAAGTTTGCCTCAGGAGGTTTTTCGAGGTGCTGAATCCGATTTCGGGGTCAAAATAGGAAATTCCGACGTGGTGAAATTCCTCATTCTACCTTACATGGGGAAACCTTTGCTGAGAAATTGGAGCGGCGCGATTTAAATATTTACGAGGTAAATTCTAACCGAAAAACGCGACCAAATCAGTACATCGTCAAGTAACTACTTAATACTTTGAATGTATTACCTCGCCAGGGCAGAAGGTGGTTGTGAGCAGCAGGTCCATAAACTTCCATATTTCCCAGGATCTTGATTATCTTCTGCATCAGTCGAAAATTATTCTGCGGTTATGTGAACTTTTACTCGTGAAAACCCCAGGAAAGGGGAGAAGTCGATAGATTTCAGAAACCCCAGAGACCTGTCATCGATGTTGAAAACTAAAGTGAGGCCACGAGAGGTTGGTCGGGTGAACTTCAGGTTCCACAGTCGAGTGTTGAGACCGGTATTTTGTTTTTCCAACCTATCGCAGATGGCGTCGCAACTATGGCTTTCCAAAGCTTTGGGGACTTCAATGGATATATCGTATCCTTGTGTTTCCCAACTCTTAGGCTTGAGTCTTGCATTGTTCCAGGGCTGAATTTTGGGAGTATTCACCCAAACCCAGGTAACTGTGAATTGATCTTCACATTCAAAAATCACGGCACCTTGCTCTTCGTACGTTTTGCTGAATCTGGGACCGACGACGTCCGAACCGATACGATCGAACAGAGCGTTTCGGATCAGGTTTGCTTCTTGCGAGTTGAGAAGCTTTCGTGGATAGCTCGCATCCACAATGGCCACTTTACACAATTTTCCCCTCTCATGGAAAGGTGGGTCGTCCGAGACTCTGGCACCCCAGTTTCTTCTGGAAGTTCCAGGGTTTGAATTTCCATCGTAATCCGCTGTCCAGTCAACCTGCTGGTTCATCCCGTGAAAAGACTCCCCAGGTGGTCCGTATCGAGAATTGCTTGTATGAGGTTCGTCTCTCCATGTAGAACCACCTTGGCCCCTCCACGAACCTCCACTTCTTGAAGAATAAGATCCATCTTGGTGCATTCTCCAATCTGTTCTCTCATTAGGGCGAGGACCATAGTCACGACCAGGTCTACCATACCCATGCCCTGAGCTCGAATAATCACCGGAATTCTGACTCCTCAAGTTTCCTAATAACCGCGTTTTTTCGGCTATTTCAGCGAGTAAGTCACGAATTGGCGGATTCACTCCTCTTGACATTTGTCTAAGATTCTGGTTATTCAAAACTGCTCGAAGATCCCCGTTCCCCGTAGCTCTACGCTTCTGCGTATATTCGTCATCATTCCTACCTCCTGTTCTCCCCCTTTTACGTCGATTTGTCGGTATTCCCTTCACTTCTGCAGGCGTCGGAGTCGGAGCATCAGGATCCAAGGAGGGATCCGTGAACAAGTTCGTTTTCTTCTCATCGTGCATCAACTTCCAGTAATGCTTTTGGGTGAGAAGTTCGGGCGGAATTTCACTAACGATTTCATCCTTGGTTTTTCCGGTCAAGTCGCCAACACCTTTATCCTTACAATAATGCTCTACGATCAGGTTCAGCTGGTCCAGAGTCAACTGAGGCGATTTACTGCATTCCTTTTCAAAGCTCTTCTCAACTGCTGGTTTAATAGTATCCTCATTTAGCTGTCCATCCTCAAATAAATCCCTGCATATTCGATAAAAATATTTTTCTGGAAAAGGAGCCTTGATCGAATGACAATGTTGTACCGCAACCTTTTTCATTTTCTCTTTCAAAGCATCGAACTTCTTGAAGTAAGCTGTTCTTTCATGCACAGTCATTTTTGCGGTCAGCTTGAGATTGGAAGGCCCTGCTTTATCCTCTTTTTCCTTCTGCGCGTTCCTCTCCAAGGCTTCCTTCACGCTCTTTTCGTCGAGTTTTCTCCTTCTTTGCAACTCTCGAAAAATTCTAACAAGCGCTCTTCTGCTAGGAATGGGAAGTTTTTTACTTTCACAATATGCTTTTGCCATGTCTCTCAATTCTCTGAACTCTTTCACTCCTTCAGGATCAACATCATCTTTGCCATCTCCCGAGTTAGAATCTTCATCTTTTTTCGACCTAGCTTGATCTCGATGTACTTGTTGAACCAATTTCAACTCCAAATTAGCAACATCAAGTTTCCCGGTCACGATTAATTCATACATTATACGTTGAAAGATCCTGCGGTTCGGGAAAGGAATTTTCTTTTCACGGGAGATTTTCATCCCTATTTCTCTGTATTCCGGAGTCTTATCAGCCATGAGTTTGCGCATCGCTATCTTATCACTGAGCGACATTTGACTAACATACTTTCGATTAGGATCGACCAGAGTTCCATCACGTTTATATTGGACGTTTTTATCCAATGTTGGAGGGTCTTCACAACCCTCTTTGGGCACCACTTCTGCTTCCATTGATGCCTCATCATTAGCTGCATCAGACGCTGCAATTTCACTTGATGCATCTGCAGCTTGAGGAGGCACCACATCGGCATCCACAGTTACCTTATCGTCTGTATTTGGCATTTCGCCACATTCAGGAATATCTTGCAAAGGTGGCGAGGCTTTTTCAGGCACCACTTCTACATTCAAATTTGATCCATTCTCTACGTTTGAATCCAATTTTGGGTCCGAGTCGGCAGCTGATTGAGGCGTGACATCACTTGTATCGTCTGGCACACTTGGAGTAGACTCATCAGGCGTTGGATCCACGAGTGCTGCTCTGCTTTGAGTCCGAGTACGCATTTTGTTTGATTTTATCCAACTGTTGAAGCCACCGATTTCCAAACCCAGCAGCCTCAGGAAAGTACCTAGTATCTACCTGAAAATATACAATATATTTTATTATTTAGATTAAGTATACATATAAATAAATGTATTATATCGATACCTTAAAGCACAAAGGCGCTGTCAAAAAATGTCACTTTTGAGATAAATGGGTCAGTTACATCATAGGACCATACTCTTTCATTAGGATACATGGTTGTAGCTTTAAAGACTTTGAAAATGGCTTAAAAAAGGAAAAATTGACAGGGTTCTATGTCCTCTCTCGAATAATCGTAAATGCCATTCGGTGCTTTGTCCAAAAGAGGAATGCACAATCGCTCCCAATACGATAGCTATAAAAGTAAGGTCCCACTTCAATTCCTCTAGAACATTTTCAAGAGGAAGGGGCTCTACTTCCTCACTGCCTCATTAATTTTAGCCAATTTTACTAATGCCGATGAACGTGTAAGTAATTAAATTTTAAATTCTGATAAGCGGATTGTGATTGTCATACCTTTCTTCAATCCTTTTTCTTATATTAATTCTCATCCTATTTGCGGGTTTTTCAAAAATTTGCCTCTAACATGGTTTATTTGAATTATTGTTACTCAAAATTGATTTTTGAAATTTTCAAACATAATGGGGTAGTTGCATGGGTCGGAATTTCGTGTTTTTGACTTAAGATTCGAATTTAGCGCACTTAAAAACGTATCTGTACCAGTTTTCAGTTCGAAATTCCATTTAGTTTAGCCGTATTTCAATAAAGAAGTATCATCCTTTTTAGTGTTGGTGGGCCACTCCTCTTACGTCATCCCTAAACGAGAATCTCATGATAGAGTGCGTTGAGATCACTGCAATCGAGGACAATTCGAGTCAGAAACATTGAAATATACTTGCAAAATGATGGTGATGATTAAAAAAACTTTGAAATATATTTTTCAGGTTTTTTATGTTTGAATTAATCGTTTAAATTGAAAATTTTGAAGCATAATTTTGGCTGTTTTTCTTTTTGTTGTGTTGGCACTAAAACCTCACGTTACTTTTACGGTCATAGTTATCACGTTATCAGTTTTTCGGGTGGCCCTTTCTCGTAGTGCGGTCCGAGTTGTTACCATATTATAGTTTACACCAGTATTTACCATAATTTATTAGTTGATTGGTTTGATAAAGATAATGTTCACTGTAAAGTTTCAAGAAGCTTTTAATAAACGCTTGCATACGAGTCTGCAACACATGTCTTCCCTTTTTCCCGCTACCTACCCAATCTGGTTTCGAATGTTGTTGATAGTTCTTTTAACTCAGGGGTATATCTCAGTTTCTTCCGTAAGTACAACGGTTTTGGCAGTATATCATTTATGCGTAAATGTAGGGCTCTCCAACGAATGGTGAACGATTTTTCTACGAACGCGAATGACGTAGATAAAGTTCGATAGGAACGACTTGGCTGTAAGTAGAAATCATCAGAAAGCCAGGAGTCAGAAATCATCAGGAGAGCCATCGACTAGAGTTTCGAGGTAGCTTCCTTGAAAAATATTCCATACATAAATATTGGCATGTTGTACGATTTTTACGTCAATAACAACAAGTTCGTCAGCGCCAAAATAAAAGGAGCCAATAATGTGAGGTAAGTTGACACTTTTATAGTAAAAGGTCAGTTGTAACTGTGATTTCTTGTGTGTCGTACTTCTTCATCCAAATGGTTGCTCATTTATTGGAAGTTTCATCGTAGTGTCATTATCCTGTACAACGTAGTACCAATGAGTGTTAGTAAATTGTTAAATAAAACGATGTTGGTTATGTCCAACATGGAAGAATCTAGCAAATTTGCGAGGTTGTGGCTCGAGTATCACCAGAATGCCGCGTTTCCTCACAACCATGTACGATTTCAGTTACAGTGGAGGGAATGCCAGTAGGAAACAAAATCTTTGATGCAACATGTTTCGATTGCGCAGCTAGCAAAATTCAGTATGAAAGCACCACAAAGTGTGAGTGATTCTCCAATTTTATTGCCACAAACGAACGTAAACAGAGGGTTGCTATCAAAGGACCCCCCAGGGCAAAGGATCCCTCCGGCACAGTACCCCCCGTCGATAACCTTGCGTCAGGGTAACAGAGGTGTAGGGGTGTCTTGGCCCCCTTCACACCCGTGACGTAGCCCCCACCCCGCAGTGTCCAAGCCGTGTGTAGGTTTTCCCGCCTGAATCCAAAATCCCGTTTTTCGAAAAAATCTCTAAATTTTTAGGAAGCGTTTCCGGGAGTTTTATTTGCAGATACGTACTTCAACAGAGATTCTCTACACAGAAAAAATACAAAAAAAATATCATGCAACTACCCCATTAACCAAAATTGTAATTACTTTCTAAATAAGTCTGTGTGGGTAGTTTTTAAATATTCCATTTTGTTTACTGTAGTGGACCAGGGTCCCTACTACTCCCTCCGACCAGCATCTGGAGGGGGAACCCCCCACATGCTGGATAGGGGTATAAATAGGGGAACTCCCCTCAATAAAGCAGATCATTCTCAATTAATCAGCCTTATTATTTGAAGCTCTAGTGCCTACTATCTTCCCATTTCCATGTCCATTTTGTATATCATATTTTCTCTTGTCTTGTCTTCCATTTTATGTACTTGTCTTTAGGAGTCAGACTTTTGCTGGTGTCCATATTTGGAACCATCATATTTACAAATGGGAAGCTAATTTGTCCTCGAAGGTGCTGACATCTATCCAAAAAATCGTACTAAAATCGGGGACACTTAGCCTTAAGAAATCAAGGGTTGGACTCGAAATTAACCAGAAGCCCAAAACTGAATCCCGAAAGATTGTTCACTACAGGACATTGGCCTAATTTCCGTTCAGATTTGAGCGTATTAAATGCTGAGTGTTTCATTGAAATGAGTTTTGTGTAGTACTCAGTTGTGCATTCTTGGCAACCAAACAGGATACCGATTTTATTGCAAGCAGGTAGTATTCTATGCAGATGGTTAATAATAGCCAACCGTTGTGTAGTAATTTTCAGCGTTGTTAACTTATACCCAGCGTTTTTTTTTAAATCGAGGCACATTTTTGGTTTAATCTCAATATTTCAATATTTTCAATAATAAAACTTTGGAATCGACCAAGAAAAAAAAAAATTTTAACACCCCCTCAAAATTTGATGGTTTACGTTTCAAGGTACGTAGAATCCAAAAATCGAATAAAAATTTGGCCGTCAGTCCGCCGTACGCGGCACTTTTGCCACTTAGCATTGACCGATTTTGATGAAATTTGGTGTGTAGGCTCCATTTGGGGTCTAGTTGTGCCCCGAAGCTTTTGGTTGATTTAGGTCACTTCTAAGGGTTCCAAAATCAATTTTGAAAAAATCATTGATTGTATCAAGTTCTGTGGTGTTTTCGAGCTAGCCATGCGTGGGCATGATGAGAGGGAAGATTCTTCGAATCCCGGAGTCTTCAAGGGCTCGTTAATTTTTCTTCCGAATCGGACGATGTTCTGAATCGTCACGGGCAAATATACATTTCAGTTAGTGCAATAAGATGGATGAATTTCTTGGGTTTCGACCTTTGATGATTAAGTATTTCAGAATTTCTGTTAACCACTACAGAAAATGTTTCATGTCTATTGTACGTATTTAGTACCGTTTGCAATTTTAAGATGAAAAAGTTACCAAGATTTATCCCATTTGCATATCGTTGAAATTTCTATTTGGCAGAAAAAAGCACCTATTCTGTCCCTTCTCGATAGCCTCTCCTGATCTCTGTCCACCCCGTAAGTTTCGGGGCAGGAGCCACCACTGGTTGAGTATCTTCTATTGCGCATAAGCAGCGAATTGTTGTTGTTGGATTGTCTATCTTCTAAGGCTTTTACGTAGGAAAATACGGTTGGTACGGTTATAATCCTTGGAATTGAATAATACAAATTGGACGTACCTAGGTTCCTACGGGAAACGTTCATTATGCAAATAGGTTAGTACATACCTTTTGCTTTTACGTACCCTATTCATTTTGGATAGTCGACTTGTGTAGTAACCTTTAGTTATGTCTTACTCTTTTGGTAACCTCTACACACAAGTTGACAGGGAGTAGGTAAGTAGTTTTTGCTAAACTTTCTCATTAATTTTACAACTTACGTCACTCGAAACAATCGTCCTTTAGATGAGTACTTACTGCTTATTACTTATTCATGCTTAGCACGAGAAAGGAAAGAAAAACGGTAGTTTTTCTGATTGCAGATGGATGAACTTAGAAAACAACGAGGGATATTTTCGCGTCTTCAGCATCATTGATAGGTAGTTGAGCCCATCATGGTCTTATATCCAAACATAATCAATGTGCTGCACGGGAAATTCAGTTCCCAATTAAGCATAATACTCACCAAATTATTCACAAAACTGCAACGAAAAATTCAACATCATTCAGTTGGTATCTTCGTAGAAACAGTAGTTGTTTTCAGGACACATCAATCGTACGTTCTTTTGAGAACACCTCAAACTACAAAACAAGAGTGAAACTTTTGGTTTAAACTAATGAAAACGATCGAATACTGAGAAAATGAAGAATTAATTATCACCGTCGGCATCCGAACAACTTCACTCACACTTGGAACATCGGCATCCCAGATTCGGCCATTTTGATATCAATCAAGGTGACCAACTTCGACCAAATTTAATACCAGATTCAGTTTAGCCAACTACTCAGAACTTTCTGTAGAAACCCTTTTTCTGGAATCGCCTTACTACGATTATGAAATTTAATTTCGAATTCAAAATTTCAAGTGTGGATGGAAAACCCAACACATCCCGGTTAGGTACCAATATAAGACCCGGATGGCCAATTAATAAACCAGATTCAATCTTCGCCTTTTCACTTCTTAAAACCAGCCTGCATTACTACATCAAGTTTGCATTATTAGTTAGGTCCCTAATACACATCAGGACAAATATAACGCAAAGGAATTATTATAAACGAATTTCCATGACGAATAACCCACATCTCCAAAAAAATTTAAAATTTACTTGAAACCTAATACATAATATAGGTTGACCTATACTGACTCTTCTATTAATTTATTGACATAAAATTCCTCTCCCCAAACCAATTTTGGCTTTAGACTAGAGGTAAGTTGGTACTGACTATTAAATTATTATAAACTGACACAAATTAAATTATAAAAGTGGAGGGAATTCATAATAACATTTTTTATTATTGATCATTACAAAAACACCATAATTACCAAGTTAAAACCTATAAGTGCACCATATTTTACTACTGATCGGATCTCATTGTATTATTTATGTATAAAAAATTATTTCCATTTTTAAAAAACGGCTTGAAAAAGTGAAATTTATCTTTTAAACAGCATTCTGATCAAAATTAATTTTCACATTTTTCATGATTAAGTTCAGATTTAAAGTATCTACACTGCATGTAGATACATCTGTACATGGATATGTCTTATGATGGCAATTTAAATGATGAGCTCACTCAGCTGATCAATGACCACTCAGGCACCTTCAGCATTCTCCATTGACCCTGCCTCTCAAATGTCAGCTCCCTGCGTTCAACAGGAGAGGAAATGGCCTTGGAGCTCACTCAGCTGATCAGTACACAATCAGGCACCTTCAGCATTCTCTATTGACCCTGCCTCTCAAATTTCAGGTTCCTGCGTTCAACAGGAGAGGAAATGGCCTTGGAGCTCACTCAGCTGATCAGTGACCACTCAGGCGCCTTCAGCATTCTCTATTGACTCTGCCTCCGTAACGCTTCAAAGGGATCTGTTGGATGACGATACCTATTTTCCTCTCACGATCATGTTGACATCTCATTTGTTACTCACGATCATATGTTACTAAACATACGTATAATTCAGCTTTCCGTACAGGTACATTCATATTAGGGACCATGTACCATGTAAATTCCTTTCCAATGAGTGGTGAAGGATTTTTGTGGGGTGGAAAATGAGGAAGTTAGTTCCTGCGTTCAACAGGAGAGGAAATGGCCTTGGAACTCACTCAGCTGATCAGTGATCATCAACTTTGATGATGTGTAGAAGTATGTATCGATTGACCCTGCCTCTCAAATTTCAGCTTCCTGCGTTCAACAGCATCAGAAAAAAAGCGTTGCATAGTTTGTGTGTCGAAATTTTTGGAATGACCCCCAGAACTAAGACATATCCATGTCAAAACTATTATAGAAGTTTTTGATACCAACTTTCCAAAATAGGCTTCAAAACTCCATTAAAAATGTGCCTTTGCTTCGATGAAAAATATAGGTAGGTATACATTTTGGGTGGGACAATAGTCCGAGCTCAGATTGAGTTTTGCACTGTGTTAGTAGGTACCTAACTTTTTTTTACACGGTTTCTGCCGCGGTTTCTCGCAAAAGAAAATTTGTGGTCCAAATTCACTAAATTGTGATCCAAACTCTCTAAATCATAGTGTCAATTCTCCAGAATTTTGGTGCTGCCATGTGGTGGCAGATTTCACAACTACACTCAACTTCAAGCGAGTTTTTGAAGAAAAAATGATCTATTGCGATGGCTCTAGAAGATAAGTTGTTTGTTGATCTGGGAACCCTCCAAAATGAGTTTTTTAATAAATAAATTGGGCATGTTTGGTGTCATTTTCCAAGTAGGTACCTGTCAATGTTTTCACACTGAGTCGATTGCAGCTGGTCCTAGATCTTCAAAACCTATTCCAAAGGTAAATTAGAAAAATTTAGGATGAAAAATGCTCAAAAATAGACATTTTTCTCGTATTTTCTGAGATTATTTGCTTCCAGAGCCACGAGACTGACCAAGTGCTTTTCTGGAAGATTAATTTCTTTCCAACGGGGAATTAACTGAAATTGTTAATTATTTTATATTTCACAATACCTTAAATACAATATAATTACATTAACAAATTACTTAAGTAGGCACCTACTTGTATTACATTGAATACAATATAAATACAATACAAAAATACTTCAAATTATTATTTCAAATAAAACATTTTTTCAAATATTTGCATTATATGTATAAGTATTATTTTATAGATCAAAATTAGAAAAATTTTGGATGAAAAATGCTCAAAAATAGACATTTTTCTCCTATTTTCTGAGATTATTTGCTTTCAGAGCCACGAGACTGACCAAGTGCTTTTTCTGGAAAATTAATTTCTTTCCAAAGGGGAATTAACTGAAATTGTTAATTATTTTATATTTCACAATACCTTAAATACAATATAATTACATTAACAAATTACTTAAGTAGGCACCTACTTGTATTACATTGAATACAATATAAATACAATACAAAAATACTTCAAATTATTATTTCAAATAAAACATTTTTTCAAATATTTGCATTATATGTATAAGTATTATTTTATAGATCAAAATTAGAAAAATTTTGGATGAAAAATGCTCAAAAATAGACATTTTTCTCCTATTTTCTGAGATTATTTGCTTTCAGAGCCACGAGACTGACCAAGTGCTTTTTCTGGAAAATTAATTTCTTTCCAAAGGGGAATTAACTGAAATTGTTAATTATTTTATATTTCACAATACCTTAAATACAATATAATTACATTAACAAATTACTTAAGTAGGCACCTACTTGTATTACATTGAATACAATATAAATACAATACAAAAATACTTCAAATTATTATTTCAAATAAAACATTTTTTCAAATATTTGCATTATATGTATAAGTATTATTTTATAGATCAAAATTAGAAAAATTTTGGATGAAAAATGCTCAAAAATAGACATTTTTCTCCAATTTTCTGAGATTATTTGCTTTCAGAGCCACGAGACTGACCAAGTGCTTTTTTGGAAGATTATTTTCTTTCCAACGGGGAATTAACTGAAATTGTTAATTATTTTATATTTCACAATACCTTAAATACAATATAATTACATTAACAAATTACTTAAGTAGGCACCTGCTTGTATTACATTGAATACAATATAAATACAATACAAAAATACTTCAAATTATTATTTCAAATAAAACGTTTCTTCAAATATTTGCATTATAATATAATGCAAATATTTGAAGAAACGTTTATACATAATATTTGAAGTATTTTATACATAATACTTTTACATATTATGTATAAGTATTATTTTATAGGTCGTACGTAAGGTTTTCATTACATCTGGAAATTCGTACCTCCTTATTCTACGGAAAATTAACTTGGAAACAGAAGAGCATCGTCTACAGAATTTTCACTGTGTAATGTTGGCAGCCTTCCTCGTCATCCCCACTCCCGCAAAGCATCATGGGATATCGGGGAGTATCGGTGACGTCACATAATTAGAGTAAATACAAAGTGGATGTCCTAGTGGCGTGTTATTTCGGCTCTCCGGATTTCTCGCTTTTCTGACGGTATTTTTTCCGAGTTTCCGCCTCAAAATTCGCACGCACCCGCGGAATCGGCCCTGCGAGGGGCCGCCGATGATCAAAACGCGCTCAGTGCTTCCTCGCTCCCCTGGAAAAAACTCGTCGGAATCTCCCTTTTTTGGGGTGTATTGACACCCCGCTTTTTCTATGCTCATTGTGCGTCCAAATAATGCCGTCCCGAAAACATCGTGTCTAGCCGTTTCCGCGACTATTTACAATGGATTATAAATTGGTGGGCTCCCCGTGCGGCGAGCACGGCCCCTACGTTTTTTACAAAGCCCTGAAATATTCGAAAAACGGGAAAACCAACATTTTGGCCCTCAGTGAATTTTTCTTTGTGAAACTTTGGCCGGACTCGGATTTCATCAGTATCGGCGAGCTGCAACTTCTGTGGGAAGACAAAAATAATGAACAAACCCTCGCTTCCCTCCGCCTCTACATTTTACCTGAAAACACGCCAGATGGCCGGATGGACATACATGGAGAGGTAAATTTTCTAATTTTCGACTAATTTTGACGTCCGAGAGGTGAATTTTGGTCGCCCTTTTCCCCTAGTTCACTGAAAAACCTTGAAATCGACCAAATCCTAATTATTTCCTTTCACAGTTTCACCCATGTCTCAGATCATACATTTTTGGTTGCTCATGTTGTTTTCTGTTTAGTTCCGATAAGTTGATAGAAAATTTCTCTTTCGCACAGAAACATTAGGTGGGTCCTCATGAAAGTAGGATGGTTAATACACTAAAATGGTTACTTTTTTGTGAGGGCATTGAGTACGCATCTCCTTCCCTTCTACATTACCGTAGATAAGTACCTTGGTCAAAATTTAATTCAAAGGGCGCCATAGTATGCCACCACTTTGTGATGATTCACCAGCTTACCCCTGCATTTGCGGCAAATATTTATTTATGAATTTCTCCAAACAATTCAAGAATCTAATATTTTGTCATTTCGTGATCGTTGAATTTTTTTCAATTTTAAAAGCAGTAGGTACCTACCGGCCTGTTTAGATTGTTCCAACATTAAAATCGTTTTCGATTAAATTTTGCTCACTCGTCCATTCAATCCTCGGTCGTTACAACTCAAAATGGTCGCTCGAGCCATTCCTGCCTCACTTTCTTCCGAATTTATTATACTCTAAACATGATATTCCGGACATTATTGCAGGTACCTGTACACTCAAAAAATTTTGTAAATAACAGAAAAAAATTCAATTTATTCAAATTTTTAGAATAGGTAAATGTAGTTTTTTATTACATGTTTTGTCTAATAAATAGTAATGATAATAATAATAATACCTCATGACGTACTTCTCTCATTTTTGCTCTCGAAATAAAAATTGTCGTCCTCACTCGAGGATTTTAGGTATTGTTCTCCCGTTGGTGAATAATAAAATGTCGGTTTTTCGTCGCCTCGATGTTTTTAGAAATGCGCGTAGATGGTAGCCCATGAATACAAAATACGCAGATAGTTGTTATGTATCTCTTTT
Source organism: Apolygus lucorum (assembly GCA_009739505.2). Taxonomy (NCBI): domain Eukaryota; kingdom Metazoa; phylum Arthropoda; class Insecta; order Hemiptera; family Miridae; genus Apolygus; species Apolygus lucorum. The sequence goes on from CM019172.2 coordinate 5,010,454, forward strand.
GGTAGTTGTTAAAATAATATGTACCTAGTTAAGAAAAATTAATACGTAATTTCGACTTCTCCATCTGCAATGCGGCTTTTTTTCATTTTACTTATTTTAAAAATCAAATTGTACGAAAAAAATACATCCGCGAAAGTAAGTGGTAGGTTAGTTGTTTTTGTGGTGTTAGTTGGCATTATACTATAATAGAAATACATGCGAATAGGTCTATTAAAAAAAAACTCGGAAATGATTACGTAATTCTGGTTATTAGTATATTCTGGGCGAATCCTTGGAGAGAAATCGATGGAGCGCAGTAGGTCCCACAACAGTAATGTTGACTTCGATATTTTCAAATTGAAGTATTACGTAAAGACTTGCTACAAATTGGTAGTTGGTTTTTCGTCGGTTCATTCAGATCATTTTCTTTACACTTATTCCTATACATTTCTAATTGGGTTATTTACGTTTTCCCATCAAAATGATCGGTCATTAAGAAAAATTAGAAAATAACATGTTTATCATACATGGCTAATAACAATAGCATTGGTAATAAAATCATCTAATAATTATAACAAATAATATTTGTAGTGTATCTAGAAGGAAATACCATGGACATTAATTTACCTAAATAATTTGTTTAAATGTAAAAAAAACCCATGTGGGGCTAATTGTAATAAGTAACTCAAATTCGAAAATGAATAAGTTGATATTTCACGTCAGCTTGACTTCTAAACTGGGTTTCAACCGTGTGTTTGACGGAGTTTTATTTACGCGGCCATTTTATGCCTCTGCCTCTATTTTTATCACTTTCCTTCCAATTACTCTTGTATTCTACGATAGTATCCAATTAGTTTCGTAACGAATATGCTACCCATAATTCGAGAACTCGTTCCTATTTAGTTATTAATGTGTATATATACACATTAATAATAACTAAATATTATTTAGTTACTATTAATGTGTAGGTTTGCCAATTTAGTTATTTTCTTAAAATTGAAAGTAGACGCCATCTGCACGTTTTTGAAAATGTTGACATTATTTCTTATTTTCCCTTTCTTCTTACTCTTAATTCTTCTTACTGTTCTCTCGGTCGTTTCTATGATTTTGCATGATTTGCGTCTCCAGGTGTCCCCTTGTAGACGATGAAGTCACTGATGACTCAAACTGACTGGAAGCTACTAGATTATGATGTTTCTACGTTATAAAATAGCGTTGGGTGGCGTTTCTGTACTTAAATCATATTGACTCAATAACGAATTGAATCAGTATTCAGTTTAGGTATGTATTTATTTATAATAGTTTCACTCATTCAATGTGACTACCTTCGGAATATGTAGGATTCCTGGCACATAGCTTCCTCGTATCCACAACCCGATTGTATAGATGATCCGATTCATAGCAGCTAATCTCAAAACATCAATTCCTCCGCAAGCACCTTGCACTACCTCATAGGGGACCACCTACTCACCACCATTCCTAAAATTTCATCGAAATCGGACAATTACTTCGTATAATTTTACCCGTTACTAGGAACTTCGTGATACACAGGAACCAAAGTTTAGTCTTAAACATTCCCGCAGAAGTTACATTTTTTTGCTTAACTACCTCACGATGAGGTGCAAGTTGTGAATCAAAACACCCCATTTTGGCACGAATTGCAGACAAATTCATAATAACTTGGACAACCATGAAGAAATTATTAGTCAAAGTCACAAAAAAGAAATATCGAGCAGATATTTCGAGAAAAAACGGGACCTCCTAGTAGTTATAATCATAAATACGTCAATGAAAAATAATTTTAAGCACTTACCTTGTTTTGGTCCTACATCAGTAATTTACTTATTAAAACACCTACGTGGTATTATCTTTCTAGTTTGTTAATAGATATTTTCTGAACACGTAAGTGGGGCTTTTTGTTTCACTGAAATAATCATCTCTCTTGGCGAGTCCGATGTACGTGCTTTTCTGGAGATATTCAAAGATTAATACAATTCCATTCTGTTGATAATCTACCTGCTAGACTAAGATCATCCTCTTGGTTTTTTCTTCTAAAATCGCTCATTGACTAGTTTTCGAATTAACGCGGCCGTTTTACCATCCTGGTGGAGGTCGAGGCGCAAAAATAAGTTCCCCGCCAAAAAATTGGACGAAGCTCCCCGTAGATGAAGATTGCATTCTCTCATGCTCGCTTTTCGTCCTTCTCCGCCAATATCAGTCGAATAATCACTTATTTGCAAAATAATCAATCAGTAAAATTTATAAATTATTGTTTTTTTTTTCTATTGTTTTTATTTTTTAATTTATTTGTTTATTTTTTGATCGTAGAAGATCGAATATCGTTAGTGATAAATAATGGGTTACACACTAATCATGTAAGATATTTCAAAAGTTATCGATTCATTGTTGATAGATAGTGAAAGTATCGTTTTTTTAATTAAAGGAAGAATTCAAGTGCCTAATACGAACTATCTATAAAGTTCTATTTTTAAAAAAACCTGTGAATTAAATCTAAATCAATATTTTCAATTACAAATTTCTTACTTTTTTCACGTTAATTAATTTTTACTGTTGTGATAATAATAAATAAAACTTTAAAAAACATCCAAATGAAGGCGATTTTGGTTATTATTTTCAATAATGAACCTTTGGAATCGACCAAGAAAAAAAAAGTTAACCCCCTCAAAATTTGTTGGTTTACGTTTCAAGGCACTTTCCTTAGTTCCCATGTACCGATTTTGATGAAATTTGGTACCTATATGGGCTCTATTCGGGGTCTAGTTGTGCCCCGAAGCTTTTGTTTGATGTCAGTCACTTCTGAGGGGTGAAAATTAAGAGTTGAAATGTTCAAAAGTGCCCTAGCTCGAAAACTTTCGAAATAAAGGTGTCGTTTTTTCACCAATTTTAAATAGCATTGAATTTTTAGCACTTTTAGAGACCACGCGGAGCTCTGTGGGACAAGTTCGCTCCTTAGAACTTAAGGGTTGAACTTACGATAAATCAGAAACACGAGTGTGAATCGCAAGAGAGGCCTAATCCCCGTTCAAATTTTAGCTGACCAAAATGCGATCGCTGTTCGTTTCTTCGAGTTGTACTCAGTTTTGCGTCCTTTGCATCCAGTAATCAAATTTCTAAATAAATAATAATTCTTTACTCCTTCGAATGGAGTGTGAAGCTTTTATTTCATCCAAATAAACTCGATTATGAAGCGAAAACTTAGTTGGTAGGCAGTGACAATGGCAAAGCTGTGTTCTTTGCTGGCGAGTGATCTGTACAGAAAAATAATAATTCTTTGTGTAATAATTTGCAGCGTTTTTAGGAACAGACACTTTTAAGGAATTCACGTTGAAACATGGCAGAGGGAACACTTTTATTTGCAATCAATATCAACCATAATTTTATAATGAACTAAATAAATGTAGCGATCGGGTTGATATAAAACAATCTGTTACAATTGAATATCTATCATCTCCAGTCGAATTAATAATAACATACAAAATAACAACGTCAAACAACAAAACTATGTCAACGTTTAACAACTATAATGAAAATTTTAATAAAGTATCCGAGTACTTGAAAATTATGTATATATTTCTCGATCAGCATGAATGATTGAAAACATGTTTTTATTCAATCAAATGTTTACATTTTTGTTTTTCCCAGTAACGTGGTACCTACAGGCTATGGTAATAGTTACCTTCAGCCGCAGTTCACCAACATAATAAATCAACTTTTATTATATTTTTATTAACCCATTTCCGGCCACTGATGCGTTTTCGCATCGTCAAATTTTATGATTTTTTAAAAATATTAATAATAGTGAAAAATCTTTGCAGAAGAATTTTTTCTCGTTCATGCTGTTCCTAAAATTTTCTTGGACGTTTGGGAGCTGAATGCGATTTTGGAATTTTTTTTTAAATGAGGCCTTTTGGCCAAAGGCATGATTATGGTGGCTAAAATTCGATTCTGGGCGAGTGAGCGTTCTGGGCCATGAGTTGAAAGAGAGTTGAAGATCCTCAGACTTTTACATTTTACCAAAAACAATGAGCTGGATAATCACTTTGGAAAACTCTCAAATCTTATTAAAAAGTAAAATTCATAAAATATCGAGTTGGTGAGCAAATTACGTTTTATTTCGGCCGGCATTCTGTAAACAGTTCATCCTCCTCTCCTCATTATTCTGTTATTTCTGCCCTTGGCTTGAAATGGGTTAATACGGGTACTTATTTACTCGTATCAATCGTTGGATTGTGTTTGGGTTAGTGTTTTCTATAGGCATTCCTACTTATTATTAATGTACATTATTAATGTACATTATTATGTATGTACTTAGTTATTCATCTTTATTATTCCTAGTTATATTTAAATTCCGTAATCAGGGTGCGTCGATATTCCCAGGCTGCCTTTACATACTTATACAAAGCCTCTCTTCCATTTAAAATCGCAATAAGTGCCGATCTTGATAGATTTGTCGTGCCAAGGTAAATTCTCCTGAAGTATGGCAAAATCAGGCATCTAGCCAGAAAGTGTGCAGAGGTGTATTCTTTTGGTATTCCAGGGAGAGTAATTAAAAGTTGAGTATTAGCGGTCAGCATACTACCTAATTCAACTCTCCAACAAGATAATAAAGTCAACAAAGATCACGAACTAATAAACGTTATATCACAGACGTCGTTTAAAAATCATCGAAAGTTAGATAAATTTCCGTCAACACAATTCTTGAACTAGTTTGGAGATAGCTCACGTATTTCGAAAGGGTTAATGGAAAAACTTTATTCCCCAACGGTTTGTTGAATTATTATATTATATTATTGACCTTTTGATTGGTCGTCCAAATCTATTCCCATCCTCGGCACATTGAAGCCCGAAGGTGGTGGTGGTAGATGCTCATTATAATAGAGTAAAAATAATAAATTAACTTAGAATTGTGCTTATTGAAAGAATTTCCTTCCAAATTCTTATGGCGTGGGCATGAATGTACTCAAGTGATGAGGATGAGTTCTAGCATTTTCTTCTCACCTTTTCTACTCTCATTTATTAGAAGACTTCTTTTTTGTGTATGTATACATATTACAATACTTTTCACTGTTGTACACAAATAGTACCGTACATGAAGCTATTATATTCACATTTTAAAAAAATAATAAAAAATCTCAACTAATCTACTTATGACAAAAGGTAGCTAGGTTCCTTTTTTCGTCCAAACATCGTACAGCATAATTGCCGAAATTTAGACAAATTGGCAACTTTTGATGAGTTGCTAAAGGTAAACGCACCAGGCAGACGGTGGCAGGTACATACTTGTATTCAGGGTTAAAATACCTTCCAAATGAGTCCAATTTCGAAGTTTTATTCTTGCAGTTGAATTAGCACCCCAATTTAGAACATTTAAGTTGCCTTAAAATTAAGTAGTACCCGGATATCGCCCAGTACGGGGTTCTTGGCGTCACACAGAGTCAATTTAATTTAAGTTCTCATCAGAACTTTATTTTTCCGGTTGAATCGGGATGTCACCAGCTCTCGAACTAGAAGAATATTGAAACTGCTACGGTGAGAATGTTCGTAGATCAAACTATCACGAATAAATATTGTCAGAATCGTTAAAATTTTATTTATTTTATTAAACCTGTCTACAATCCTCACGATAACCAAGATCAAGTGTTATTAAGTACGAGATTTAATCCAAAATTAGCATGAACACCCAGATATTTAGAACTTGGGGGATCGTCATTAAAAGTTGAATCTTGAGTCCAAAAACAAGATTTGGGTTTTTAGGTTTTCAGGACAAGATTAGACTCGTTCACTTAGAGTCCATTACGATTGAACCTATCAGTAACTTCTACGAGACTGTTGTTGACAGTCTAAGATTGCTCAGTGAGCAATTTACGGAGATAATGGTAGAGTCGTCTGTAAATAAAATAGTTTGATGTGAAACCTGCTTGTGTAAATCATTATGGAAGTTGTGAATAGGGTGGGCACAAGTACGGAACCCTAAGCTGGGTGGGAAGGGAAGAGGAACGAGCTCTATCAAACCTAACTGCTTGAAGATTTTATGAAAGAAGTTACAAGATACAAAAATCTACATAATTTCAATTTGTTAACCAGAAGAAGTCATGAGGTACACAATCAAAGGCCTTTGGGACATCAACAAAACTGGCTGACGAATACTCTCCAGAATAGATTTTGAAAAATCCAATATAGCATCTCTCATAGATCTCTTACGACGAAAGCCGAATTGCTGATTCGTAAATAGATTATGATTATTCTTATAAAACCCATTTATTTGCTGCTTTAAGACTTTTTCATATATTTGGAAAAAATAGGCAGTTTTAATTTCTTGAAATTGGACTGTTATTTGAAATATCATTCCCGTTTTCCTTTTTTCAAACAGCGGAATTGCCTCTGCAACTTTTAAAGCTCACGGAAATATATTCTGGAAGATTATTAGGAACAGAGAAATCGTTGTGTAAAGAAATTCTCGTTTGGTAGCTTGGTAGGCTGTGAATATTCAATTTTTATTATCGAAATAATAATTAAATAGCTCTAATAAACCATCCGAATAAATGCGATTTTGGATTTTAAGGAATAGAGAACTCGCGGTTTTAAGGAATTCAATTGTTAGCATGAGCACACACAACACGCCCAACAATAAAGTAACTCAGTGGGGACCGTCCTTACTATTTCGTCAGTTTGCACCAAACTGTCATATGGTTTGACCCAAAAAATGTTTTTTTTTTTTTTTAAGAACACCCGAGAAAAATTGATCAAAGAGCTGTGAAACGCTAAATTAGCAGACAATTGAGTGATTTTGGTTTATTATTTTCAATAATAAACCTTTGGAATCGACCAAGAAAAAAAAATTTTTAACACCCCCTCAAAATTTGATGGTTTACGTTTCAAGGTACCTACGTAGAATCCAAAAATCGAATAAAACGCTGCAAATTATTACACAATGGTTTATTATTTTTCTATATAGATCACTCGTCTACAAAATCACCAACCATCCAATATGAAGGAGATGAAAAAAAAAAAAAAAATCAAAAAAAATCAGAAAAAAATTAAAAAAATATCAAAATCACCAACTATCGATTACATTTCGATCAGCTCTAATTTGAACGGAGATTAGGCCTCTTTTGCGATTCACACTCGTGTTTTGATTTATATATATATATTTCAAAATAAACGCTTAAATTTTCGTAGGAAGCGAACGGTTTGTCCTACAGAGCTCCGCGTGGTCTCAAAAAATTCTAAAAATTCTATAGAATCTTAAATTGAAGGAAAAACAATACCTTTATATCAAAATTTTTTGAGTTAGGGCGTTTTCAAAATTTCAAAATTGATTTTGGAACCCAGAAGAAGTGACCTACATCAACCAAAATCTTCGGGGCACAACTAGACCCCAATTGGAGCCTACATACCAAATTTCATCAAAATCGGTCGATGCTAAGTGGCAAAAGTGCCGCGTACGGCGGACGGACGGCCAAATTTTTATTCGATTTTTGGATTCTACGTACCTTGAAACGTAAACCATGAAATTTTGAGGGGGTGTTAAAATTTTTTTTTTCTTGGTCGATTCCAAAGGTTCATTATTGAAAATAATAAACCAAAATTTGGCCGTCCGTCCGCCGTACGCGGCACTTTTGCCACTTAGCATTGACCGATTTTGATGAAATTTGGTATGTAGGCTCCATTTGGGGTCTAGTTGTGCCCCGAAGATTTTGGTTGATGTAGGTCACTTCTAATGGTTCCAAAATCAATTTTGAAATTTTGAAAACGCCCTAACTCAAAAAATTTTGATATAAAGGTATTGTTTTTCCATCAATTTATGATTCCATAGAATTTTTTGAGACCACCCGGAGCTCTGTAGGACAAACCGTTCGCTCGCTACGAGAATTTAAAGGTTTTACGTACGATAAATCAGAAACACGAGTGTGAATCGCAAAAGAGGCCTAATCTCCGTTCAAATTAAAGCTGACCGAAATGCGATCGATGTTTTTCTTCATGTTGGATGGTTGGTGGCTTTGCAGACGAGTGATCTATTTAGAAAATTAAAAAAAAAAAAACATTGTGTAATAATTTGCAGCGTTTTATATTCTTAAGGTTACAAAATATTTTGTTGCTGCAGCACGAATAGAAAGCTTCTTTCGATAGAGACCAACAATTGAGCTATTTTAATACATCATCTAGGTAGTTTTGGGAACTGAGCATACCATCACCTATAATGGACTTTTGTTCTACTCCATCTTGTCGCCATTTTGTTTTGTTTTTTGTTTGTCCCACTGTGATATGAAACGGCCTAAGTTATGATCAACACTCGAAATCTCTAAAACTTCCTGTTAAACTTGCCTTGTTACTACAGGGATTCCACAAGCTTTGTAACTGACAACACAAATCCTGGTAGGTACATAATAACAGGTATCAGGTACGTCTGGATACTATTTGATATTTGCCGAGGCCAGACGTACCTTTTGAGCGGATCGTATTGTCAAAGGGGGGTCTCGAGAGGTTTTTTGGTTTATTTACGGAGCTCCATTCAAAAATCGAGCCTGACGTTTTCCGAACGAGTAGTCTTCGCGAGAGGTTGGCCCTACAAAGGATCCTCACAAAAAAAAGTTAGGCCCCACCGTCCTTTCCGTTAATTTTTTTTTTACTTTTTACTTTCTCCAACCCACTTGTAAAATGAAAAGAAAAGTATTGCAATCGGCAGAAAACCGATTATTGGTTTACTATTCTCAATAATTAACCTTTGGAGTTGATCAAGAAAAAAAGTAAATCCCCTAAAAATTTGATTGTTTATGTTTCAAGGAACGAAGCATCCTAAAAACGAATTACAACAAAAATCCGCCATACGCGGCACTTTCCTTAGCTGCCATGAACTTATTTTGATCAAATTTGGTATATGAGCTCCATTTGGTGTCTAGTTGTGCCCTGAAGCTTTTGGTTGATGTCAGTCACTTCTATGGGGTTGACAAATGAGGAGTTTGATTCCAAAAGGTACTAAAGACCATTTTTATCGAAATATCTTCACAAAAATGCGATCGTTTTGGAGCAAAAGATGATCTATTCCCTTGAAAAACGAGGGTGAATATTCCGTTTAATTTCAAAGGGTACTATATCCAGCTCAATGGCGGTCTCTCTTATCCGTCTTTGTTTCAAAAAGTACTTTATTAACTTTGTTTTCAAAAAGTACTCTATCCACTTCGTTTGATTCCAATAAGTACTATTTATCCACAAATCTGATATTTCAGATCTCATTCAAAATTATTTTAAACTTTGAACTAAATTACATTTTTTTCCAAAAATATTTATTATAATTTAGAAATATATAAAAAATAACATCATTGGTTTATAGCACGTTTTTTGGGTCGCTATGGGTTTTCGCATTTTTCTCACGTTCGACCAAAATGGATATACTTAGTTATTACCTTTTGGAATCAAACTCCTCAAATGAAGGTTGACATTTTCATTACAAAGCTCGGAAACTCTCGATGTGAGGATATTGTTTTTTCACCAATTTAAAATAGAATAGAATTTTCATAATCGAATGAGACCATCCAGAGGATGACCAACCGTTCGCTCCCTATGAGAACTTAGGAACAGAACAATAACACTTACAACAAACAACAATAACTTACAATAAATCAGAAACAAGAGTAATTGTTAGTCTCATAGAAATGAGTTTTGTGTGGTACTCAGTTGTGCGTCCTTAGGAACCAAGAATCAAATTTCGTTATGACGGTACCCACAACTCACTTACGAGGGTTTCTTCAGTGCTTTGATTGGTTAGTGATATCGTTCACTTCCAGTTACTATACAGGGTGTCTACATTTTCGATGGGCATAACTTCAGAGTTCGATTCTACAAGGTATTTCCAACAAAAAATGTCTCCTAGCAATTTTCTTTTAACCCACTCAAAATTCCTTTTTTTTCACTTTGAAGTTTTTCTTCGCATTTTCGACCTTACGGCACTAATATGGTCATAACTCCCTTATTTCTCCTGAAAATTCAAATCTGACTACACCGTTAGAAAGAGTGTTAAATTCCTAAGCTACCAAGTGCAAAATCAAAATATTTCAGCAATAAAATAGTTTCTAAAAATCAAGTCAAAAAGCCAACTTTAAAATTTTTTTTGAAACTCGACTTTCTTCGACCAAAGTTTTTACTCCAAATTCCTTCCCATTTCGATGGGCGCTCTTCGGAGAAAACATGCTCAAATAGTCAGCTTTCCAACGGTCTATCGATTTTTCTTTTTAACATTCAAATTGGAAGAGTAAATGAAGTTTGAATGCCAGAAAACGTGTGTTTTACAAGCAAATCCAGTGTTTTAAGCGGTTTATGGTCCCCCTCGACCTCAAGATGGCTTGACGATTTTGGTATAATTTCCTATGTAATTTTTTACGCTGAATCAAATAGTGATACTTCCGAATGGTTCCGACTGCTAAAAAGTGGATTTTTTGAAGAAAGCCTTCGTTTTTCGTACATAAAAGCTAGAAATTCGGTGTTTTTGTTGAGTTCAAAGGTGATACTTCATGCTCACTACCACATTTACGAATAATGCGTATTTTATGTACGAAAAACGAAGGTTTTCTTCAAAAAATCCACTTTTTAGCAGTCGGAACCATTCGGAAGTATCACTATTTGATTCAGCGTAAAAAATTACATAGGAAATTATACCAAAATCGTCAAGCCATCTTGAGGTCGAGGGGGACCATAAACCGCTTAAAACACTGGATTTGCTTGTAAAACACACGTTTTCTGGCATTCAAACTTCATTTACTCTTCCAATTTGAATGTTAAAAAGAAAAATCGATAGACCGTTGGAAAGCTGACTATTTGAGCATGTTTTCTCCGAAGAGCGCCCATCGAAATGGGCAGGAATTTAGAGTAAAAACTTTGGTCGAAGAAAGTCGAGTTTCAAAAAAAAATTTAAAGTTGGCTTTTTGACTTGATTTTTAGAAACTATTTTATTGCTGAAATATTTTGATTTTGCACTAGGTAGCTTGGTAATTTACCGCTCTTTCTAACGGTGAGTCAGATTTGAATTTTCAGGAGAAATAAGGGAGTTATGACCATATTAGTGCCGTAAGGTCGAAAACGCGAAGAAAATGAAAAAAAAAGGAATTTTGAGTGGGTTAAAAGAAAATTGCTAAGATACATTTTTTGTTGGAAATACCTCGTAGAATCGAACCCTGAAGTTATGCCCATCGAAAGTGTAGACACCCTGTATAACTCATCGCATCAGATCATTGATTCAGCAGGGAGATCATTGCTTGGGTAGCAGCGCTGGAGTGCTGATGCGGTGTTGCCAAATCTTGAGCCGAGGCTTTCTACTAAATCGGGCCGTGATTTCTCACTAAAAACTTGATCTTTACGATCATGTTTTTGGTTTATATGTTGTCTTATCAACACGGTTGTGAAGTGTTTTATACGTGTTGTAGCTCTCACTAATCGGATCTTCATGAAGTGAAGGAGCTTTCTTGTAGGGCCTCCCAAAATTTGAGCAAAAATCACAACGTCAGAAGTTGATTTAAAGTGAAATCACTTTAGAGTTTGCGCACACGCAGCTTTATGTCTGATATTGACAAATTCTTAGGGGGCCGCCTCTGACAAGGATTGACCCCAGACTGACAAGAAACCTAATTTTTTTCGAAAAGCCGTGATATACAAAATTGTGATCTCGATGACCTCGGAAGCTAAATATACCTAAATTGAATCTCGACTGAACCTATTTTTATGCTTTTGACGTATTGAATTTTATTATTATTTAAAATTGAAACCCAAACGAACTATTGAATAATATCGTAGTATCTGAAACTACCGAAGCGGTACACCCAGTCGTTTCCTATCTAATCTCCACCCGTACAGTCGGAAATGTCGTGAATTTTGCTTAGTTACCTCTTTTTACTTTTGTCTTGAAACGTGAACTGACTGTCTCTTCGTGTTACGTCACTCCTTGTTCACTTAACATTCTTGAGGCTGCGTGGAAATTTTCCGGACACAATAGTGCGCCTAAGAAATGCCTGCCAAACTAGATGGGTAGTAAAGCTTCGCACAGAAGAATCTATTGGTTCGAAATTGATTGCGTTGGTCGGAGCTGATAGAAACAAAAATTTTGAGGTCATTGCAATAGCTTCATTTTCCTTGAAAATTCGCCAACAGTATACGATTGAGAATTCTTTCCTTCGTGTCGATTTTACTGAATTTTGCTGCCCTCTCAACATCCCCTTGCAGGGTGGATTGATATGAAATTCATATAGTTCCAAACCGGAGATACTACGTCGTAAGAATTTTTGTGCCTGAAATTTATCAAAATCTTACATTTTTCCAGATTCTTGCCGAAGGCTGGGGTTTATTCTGAAGAAAAAGACTCATAAGAAATCAGAATTTGGACGATTTCGGTTTTTAAGAACTGAGAGATTCGTAGTATTAGGAATTTCACATTCACGCATGTGGTCTCGCCACCATTCCTTCGATGAAACACTGAACACCAAGTCTAACAATAAACATCATCGAATTGCATAAACCCCTCCAAGTATCGGTTATTTATGACTGGGAATTATTATAAAAGACGGTGACGACGGATAGAACTCAAGACTCAGTATATTGGTAGTAAAAGAAAGTAACAGGAAGACAGAGCCTGTTCAATAATTCCCTAACATTAAATTATTGAGGAGGCAGTAAGTAAATAATTGTCATATATTAAAATAATAGCCTTGTCAATCATTAATCAAACTAAACTTCTAAGAGTATAAAATTAATTTATTCTGTTTATAAATCATACAACAGTATCGTATAATATTTTCGTATGGAACCAGATAAATATGTTTTGACACGGTAGACAGACAGGAACCGAAGTTGTGAAATTTTGATTTTGAAGGGCAAAGCACAATAAAATAATAATTTAAATCAATAAAATAATAATTTATTCTGGTCAATGCATGATTTCGCTGCTCTTAATCGCAGCCCGTTTTGAAAATATTCTATTCTTGTCCTCCAAACGAAGCGAGTTGTTTTCAGTTTTGGTAGATGAAGGAAATTGTACCAACCGTATTAAAAGTCATGCCTCATAATATGAACATATTATGCTCATAATATGAGCATATTATGCTCAATATAGGGACGGCACGATATTCCAAAGTATCGATACTCCTTTTGATACGATATTTTTCAGGAAGTATCGATACCCGATATCTTTTCGATACCGATATTATAAAATATCGATACTTCGATAATATTGGCTCGAAGTATCGATACCACCGATATTTCAAACAAACCAACCGATGATTTTTCACTCCAAATAAAAACCCTATTAATTAAGAAAAGGCAATATATTTCTTAAACAATAATTTAAGATGTAATAAAAGTCAATGGCAATTAAAAATGTAATAAAAGCCAATAATTTAAAATTTAATAAAAATGAATAATCATTCCATTTTTTCTTCAATTCCAATTCTTTTTGCATTCTCATTTGCAAGAAATCTGTATTCAATGAAATGGTGTTTTTCTTCCACTAGAAATCGAAAGGATCAAGTAACAAATCAGTTACAACACAAATAATACTATTTATTATTCGAAAAAGCCGTTCGCACGTGACTGATGTCGCCATCACGATTAATATTTTGCATGTCTCCCTCTTCATGTAAGATCGGGAAAACGGGTTTAAATTCCTTCCAAACTCACATTGGATACTATTTTGAGGCTATCGTGAGGATATATCGTTTAAATTGATACCTACTATTCTGAGCCTATTTCGAGTGTTATTCTGTGGCAGACAATATATTATACCGCCACAGAATAACACTCGAAATAGGCTCAGAATAGTATATTATGGTATTATAATATACTATATTATATATAGTAGTATAATACCATATTATGGTATTATTTTCTTGTTACTTATTGACATTTTCATGTCTTTGCCCTGGCAAATAGCACAAAAAACTGTCACGAAATTGCGTAACGAAATTGTGTTACAGTGCCTTTATACTGATTTCCGCTTACAACGACCCCGTTGTTAGGTTTGTTCCTTTTCTACACTTTTTAACCCACAAAAATCGTTCACCACTCGTTGGAAAGCTCTCGATTTAACGAACATTTTCGTGTTCTCCATAACATATTGACTATACGAATAGCGGAGCTATGGGCATAACTGTTCTCATATTTTGTTTACAAACTAATGATCGTGAGTGTAGAAGATAATTAATCCGGAATCGTCTATTTTATTGAAATTAGGTACCTACCTCTTAATATTAATAATTGTGTCAATTTGTAACATAATATATCTATGTTATTATGTTAATGATTCGTTTCACATTCTGACAACAACGGAGGGTGGGTTATCAAATCCTATAGTGAGGTAAAAAGCAATAGGTAAAGACATGAAAATGTCCCAATGCGTTGCAGACTCGTATGCAAGCGTTTTAGCGAATTTTCAAGGAAAATGAAGCTATTTAGTTTTAGGTAGGTACTTCCTAGATTTCCAATAAAATACTTAACTGGAAATTTAAAGCGTGTTTTAGTCAATATTATTTATAAAAAAGAGGGTTTGATATTGACAAGAATTCGGGGAAACCCTACATGAACTAGATATTGTTGGTGATAAGTTCGTGTGGGGAGGGTTCTTGTTTTTGAAAATTTCCTTTATTTTATTCATTTTCATATTTTGTTGTCATAAATTCAAATTTTGTGTATTTTGTTGTTATTAGGAATAGTTACTATAGAAAGGCTCGTGACAAATTTCGTTACTTCATTTTTATTCATTTTCAAATTTTTGGTATTTTTTCACCAATTTACATTGGCGAAATTTTCGATAATATCGTCAAGAAAGTATCGATACCTCCGATATTTTAGGCAAAGTATCGATACCAATATTTCGGTTTGGGTTTTGCATCTAAAGTACGATACAAATATCGGTATCGATACCAAAAAAGTATCGATACTCCGATATATCGGTGGTATCGTGCCGTCCCTAGCTCAATAGCGAGTAGTTAAAGACATTATTTTCACATGTTCGAACACCCATCTTAAATTAAAAGCAACGAACCAACTTTTCTCGTAGTAATATCCAATACGCGTTCTTTCCTGATGGTAATCATAGGGCGAGTGAACAACAAGGCGGTTTAGAGGGAAGAGAAATAAAGGTGAAAGCTGCCAGGTGGGAGTGGGACCTCGCCTATGAGAACTTGGCAGAAGTGGTACACGGCCAAGATCATATTATTATTATTGGAGCCCGTCACCCTTCTTTGAAGATCTGAAATGTAATACATGCATGCTAATACGCGTGCGAGTACTTTAATGAGTTTGTCTCGAAGTTATAGGACAATAATGTTGCAAACAAGTTGAAGTTCCGGCACAAGAATGGTCCAAAAAGATCTGAAACGTTAAATGTATAATTTACCTGCTGCACAAATACGAAACTTCCCTAAAGCACAATGAAATCTAGAAATTCCCGAAGGTTTGACTCTTTCATGAAACATTCCGAACAGAAGGGACATTATTATAAATTAATTTTATGGAAACAAAATAAAACGGGCAATTATTTTACCTGCTGCACAAATACGAAGCTTTCCTAAAGCACAATGAAATCTAGAAGTTACCGAAGGTTTGACTCTTTCATGCAGAGATGAGCGAATTCTTATTCATAAATACGATATGAATACAAATCATATCTGCGACTTTATGATTATGAATACGAATACAGGTATGAATATGAATACGAATACAATTGTATTCACACTTTGAATACGATTTTCCCTCGTATTCGTATTTTGAATACGATTTTATGATTTTTTTTTTTACTGATTTCCCCAAAAATCGAATTATTTTTACGATTTTCCCTGAAAATCATTCCTTTTTTGGTTTATCATTTTCAATAATGAACCTTTGGAATCGACCAAGAAAAAAAAAATTTTAACACCCCCCCAAAATTTGATGGTTTACGTTTCAAGGTACGTAGAATCCAAAAATCGAATAAAAATTTGGCCGTCCGTCCGCCGTAAGCGGCACTTTTGCCACTTAGCATTGACCGATTTTGATGAAATTTGGTATGTAGGCTCCATTTGGGGTCTAGTTGTGCCCCGAAGCTTCTGGTTGAGGTAGGTCACTTCTAAGGGTTCCAAAATCAATTTTGAAATTTAGAAAACGCCCTAACTCAAAAAATTTTGATATAAAGGTATTGTTTTTCCTTCAATTTAAGATTCTATGGAATTTTTAGAATTTTTGAGACCACGCGGAGCTCTGTAGGACAAACCGTTCGCTCCCTACGAAAATTTAAGTGTTTATTTTGAAATATATATATATATAAATCAAAACACGAGTGTGAATCGCAAAAGAGGCCTAATCTCCGTTCAAATTAGAGCTAATCAAAATGTAATCAATAGTTTGTGATTTTGATTTTTTTTTGTTTTTTTCCCTTCATATTGGATGGTTGGTGATTTTGTAGACGAGTGATCTGTATAGAAAAATAATAAACCATTGTGTAATAATTTGCAGAGTTTTTTTAATGATTTTCTCCCGAACTCTGGACCTCCCGAACCTTATAACCTAACATTGTCAAAATAATCAATTCGAAACGCTCACAAAGTCTTATAGAATTTTTTACGCAGAATCGAATGAGACCAACCCCAGGTCGCTACGACCAACCGTATAGAAACTACTACGACATTTCCGCTGAAAATCGTATTTTTTTATAATTTGCACTGGAAATCATAAAAATATTATGATTTTTTCCGCAATTTTGGTCGTATTTATTCCCTAAAATTGCCAACATAATTAATAAAAATTCGAAACTCTCACCAATTCTTATATGATTTTTCAAGCAGAATCGAATGAGACCAATACCAGGTCGCTACGACCAACTGAATAGAAAGTACGACGAAATGTCCGGTAAAAATCATAATTTTTTAATGATTTCCAGTGCTAATCGTTTTAAAAAATACGATTTTCTGCGGAAATTTCGTCGTACTTTCTATTCGGTTGGTCGGAGCAACCTGGAGTTGGTCTCATTCGATTCTGCGTGAAAAATCCTGTAAGAATTGGCGAGCGTTTCGAATTTCGATTGATTATTTTGACAATGTTAGGTTATAAATATGTCCAGAATTCGGGAGAAAATCGTTTAAAAAAGTATGATTTTCAGGGAAAATCGTTTTAAAAAATTCGATTTTTGGGGAAATCATAGAAAAAAATCATAAAATCGTATCCAAAATACGAATACGAGGGAAATCGTATTCATATTCATATTCATACCTGTATTCGTATTCATAATCATAAAGTCGCAGATATGATTTGTATTCATAATCGTATTTATGAATAAGAATTCGCCCATCTCTGCTTTCATGAAACATTCTGAACAGAAGGGACATTATTAAAAATTAATTTTATGGAAACTAGTGATGCAATTTACACTATTAGCGAAATAGTTTGAACACACAATTGTGATGAGACAGTAGTAAAAACCCCTTCAACAATGGCAGTTCTAGGATCTGCGGAGGCAAGGAAAGTAGTGTGAAGCTGCGCGCCAGATGTTCCCGATATAATAATACTTCATTGGAAATCGAGGCTACGCAAGATCCAGCAGATGAGGATGAATTACACAATGCCCTCGCCGTCGAGCGTGTGGAAAGAAAAATATTCAATTTTATCAACCGGCGAAAGACCTTTAGCGATTTTGAGTTTTGGAAAGACAGCTGTTTCGCCAAGGATAATCGAGCCAGAAGTGTCTACGACCAACCCAGAGTAGGAAGGTGGTTCTTGGAAACCTGGGACAACAAACTGGTCGAGCCAACCTTGGAGTTCAGCTTCCACGCACGAAGAGAGGATCTGTTCCCGCTCACAGATAACATGTGTGATCTGGTGTGTAGAAAAAAATTAAAATTAAAGAAAAAATACGTCCACCAACTTGATAACCGAATGTGCGAATTTCGAGGATATCAATAAGGAATAATAGCCAAATTTAACTGACTTAAACAAAAAGAAAAGCCTTTAGATAGATAAATTATTATTGGACGAAGAAGCACCTTTTTTAAAAAAGTGTTATTGGTTTTTTAAAGTTTAACATTAACCCTGAATATTGTTAGTATGGCTGACATAAATTGACGTCTAATATATGAGTATTATAAATTAAAGTTCCACTTTTCCAATATGTTGACTTAATTATTGTGAATAATATTTCATAAACCATTGTTTCGTTTGTGGATAGCATATCAAGTTGAAGGGCTTCTCTACACTACACGTGGTGATATCTTCCGAGATCCTTATTCGAGGTGGAGCGTAGCGTGGAAATGTAAGGACTATCAAAAATGTTTAAACACTTCGATATTTTTTCCGTATTTCAACAGAAAATTGGAAAAATTCATTTCAAAATTTCATGTCAATTATAAAAATTTCCAAACCATGTGTATTTATCCTGAGCTGTGAAAAAATTTGAATTTCGGAGAAGAATTTGAACTTGAAATCGTAGTTTTTATACGGTTGGTCGTAGCGACCTGGGGTTGGTCTCATTTGATTCTGCGTGAAAAATCCTATAAGAATTGGTGAGCGTTTCGAATTTTTATTGATTATTTTGACAATTTTACGGAATAAATACGACCAAAATTCCGGTAAAAATCATAATTTTTTATGATTTTTGGGCAAATTGTAAAAAAAATACTATTTTCAATGGAAATGTCTTCGTAGTTTCTATACGGTTGGTCGTAGCGACCTGGGGTTGGGCTCATTCGAGTCTGCGTGAAAAATCCTATAAGAATTGATGAGCGTTTCGAATGTTTATTGATTATTTTGACAATTTTATGGAATAAAAACGCTGCAAATTATTACACAACGGTTTATTATTTTTATATAGATCACTCGTCTACAAAATCACCAACCATCCAATATAAAGAAAAAAAGAAAAAAAAAATCAAAAAAAAAAAAAAATCAAAAAAAAATCAAAAAAAAAAAATCAAAATCACAAACCATCGATCGCATTTTGGTCAGCTCTAATTTGAACGGAGATTAGGCCTCTTTTGCGATTCACACTCGTGTTTTGATTTATATATATATATATTTCAATATAAACCTTTAAATTTTCGTAGGGAGCGAACGGTTTGTCCTACAGAGCTCCGCGTGGTCTCAAAAAATTCTAAAAATTCTATAGAATCATAAATTGAAGGAAAAACAATACCTTCATATCGAAATTTTTTGAGTTAGGGCGTTTTCAAAATTTCAAAATTGATTTTGGAACCCTTAGGAGTGACCTACATCAACCAAAAGCTTCGGGGCACAACTAGACCCCAAATGGAGCCTACATACCAAATTTCATCAAAATCGGTCAATGCTAAGTGGCAAAAGTGCCGCGTACGGCGTACGGCGGACGGACGGCCAAATTTTTATTCGATTTTTGGATTCTACGTACCTTGAAACGTAAACCATCAAATTTTGAGGGGGTGTTAGAATTTTTTTTTTCTTGGTCGATTCCAAAGGTTCATTATTGAAAATAATAAACCAAAATGGAATAATCTCTCACCAATAATTTAGTCACAACGTTTTGTATTTATAAAAATGAGGCCCGAACATCAGCTTTATGAAAGCGATAACGGATGACAGGGGAAAAGAAGAAACATCGATTGAATCGCAAGTAAAATATCTATCTCATGACAACATCGCACACAAACATCGATGTTCAGAGAAATATAATATAATATTATTGTTGTTTTCAAACCGTCGACATCGATGTATCAGCTCTAGTAATCACTATGACATATACTCCATTGTATCCGGTATACCAGGACAATTTGCAACTAAGTAGGTAATTCTTTGGAGGAATTGGTTGATTGACAAGGTGGTCTATTCTTAGGCGCGATATTGGGGAGCAGAAAGTGTTGGGTTTATTTCCACCTATTGACTGGAACCGGGTGTATTTGTTTTGAGGTTGAAACAATTTTGTGTAGGCACTTCTCTCCAGATGGTTAACAGTTAGAGCTCCTTTCACCATTCATGTTGAGATACGAGTTCTGCATCGAGGGTCTGTATACATGTGGAAATACAGAAGGGTCAAATAGTTATTGAGGTATTTCAGTGGTCTTGATTGCTTTCTCATTCACAAGCTTATTCCCAGGTATTCCCTTGTCCCTCTTACCCAACGTGGTTTCATGCGGTTACCCTTTGATCTGAGTGCATTGATTTCCTTCAGAATTTCTTTTTCAATGTATGCAATTTTACAAGTCGGGTTGATATTGGTGTGTTTGGGTTGCCACTAATATTTATAATAAATTAGAGGGCAGACAAGATTTTTATTCGAGACTATAGACAAGAGAGAGAGAGAGAGAGAGAGAGAATTGATTGATTGCGGTATTTATTTACAAAACAGGACATGGGTTAGGACCATGAGGGTCCTCTCTTACACACACACCCCACCTGTACAAATTAGTTCATTATTTCCCCATACAATCATTTAACTTCATTTTTAATTATATCATTGACAAAAATAAACAATATACTCCTATTTACTACAGCATCAGTAGGTACCTACAATAATAATTGTACATAGGATGGAAGCTCTTGAAAATAATTTCATCTTCTGACTATTTTATCCTCTTATTATTCTATTTATTAGTACATTAAATCTTCCTTCGCATTTTGGTTTCGTTTTAGAGAGAGAGAGAGTGAGCAACATCATTTTCCACCGCATCAGTGAAAAGACACAGCCTTATAAATATTATAGTGCCTTATGCATTACCTATATTTTTATTACTTCTCAAAACGACCATGTCATTAATTTGTTTTATTAATAATTATAAATATCAATAATATTTTCATTATTATAACAGATATTTTTAAGTTTAGTGATAACACTTAGGAAATCTGATATTATTACTATAGTGGATAAATCGCTGGTACGTAGCTCGTTTGAGTTCAAGAATTGCATAAGCCTCTGCTGTGTATATCGAGGCGTTGTTCCACAGCTCGACTTAGTATTATTGTCGGTTTCATCGTAAAATTGGAACAGTTCAACAGAAAATGCTTGAACAGAGGTGATGCAACCTGGCCCGTATAGTAGGGTAAGATCTTAGCAAAAACACATCAGTACCTATTAAAAACACATTTTGGCTCATCAGTAAATAATAATAGTATTACATACTTTGTTTGTTGTCTTATATAGATCCTAAGTTACTATTATACTATTTCATAGTCTCTCACGTCTGTTTACGTAACTATTCGAGTATTCAGTAACTAGCCATGTTAGTTCTTGTTTGTATTTTGGTTCAGTGAACTTCTAAGGTCTTTTCATATTGCCGTCAATCTCTCCATGATCATGTGCAGTATGAAGTAGGTCTGGAAGAAATAACATTCCCCGCGGCAGCACAAATCTTGTGTAATACTTTGAAACTTAAATTACTTTCGTTGTTTTAAAGAATTGAAGAATTAGGTTTTTCATATACTTATAGATGAAATTAATATTAAATGTAATATTTTCCTTGATAAATTAGGCCCGCAATTTGTTTGGTCCCGTTTCAGTTCAATACAATTTTACATCGAACGAGCAGTTCTCTTGCAGGGTAATGGAGAACCGAAAAAAGGCAGTGGAAAATGAAGAAAACGTTTTGAGTTTTGGACAAAATGACGAGTACAGTGCTTCTTGATTACTCCAAGTCCACAAATTAACGAACAATTAGTCATTATTTTTTATTACAAGTCAACAAATGGTAACTTGTTCGTTAAGTTCATTTCATATCAAATTCATTCTTGTTTGAACCAAAAGTTTGTATGTGTCCATGTTATGGTGAGCCAGGATGATTTTTCGAACCCAAAATGATACCAAAAACTATTTATTTAGGTATTTGCATTGATGAGAATAGCATGTGACAAGCGGTGTCCCTAAAATCACAATTTCCATCTTGTTGTGACAGTAGGGCCTCCGTCGAAACAAGATAATTCGAAAAATCCCGACTGGTGGTGTCCGTAAAAACCTCTCTCTTTACAATACGGAATCAATATGAAGACAAGGGCTGGAGGGCACTGCGGCAGAAAATTAAATACGAAAGAGCGGACTTGAACGTGCTACTCGATGGATTGAGATCAAAGCCCTTCAGCTATCAAGAATCGGATCAACTCTGTTCAACCACCTAAAAGCATTTACTTATACAGGGTGTCCCATATGTTATCCACCAAACTTCGGGAGTAGTTTCTACATCTAATTTGCAACAAAAAGTGTCTGTTAGCAATTTTCTTTTAACCCCATTAAAATCGACTTTTCCGACTTTTTTGACTTTTAAGATTTTTTTCGTGTTTTCAACCTTACACCATTCAAACGGTCGTAACTGCCTTAAATTACTCAAAAATTAAAAATAAGGATATCGTTGGAAAGAGCGTAAAATTTCTCAATACTGAAGCCGTTGACCAGTCGAGAAAAACAAAACGCTAGATTAGTATTTTTACCTCAAACTTGAAAAATAGTCCATTTCTGTTTTTGGTGAAAATGTGAAAAAAATGATTTTTCCTCATTGAAACAAGGTATTTGCCAGAGGGGCTCAAAAGCTTAAAAACTGCTCCATTTCATCAGCTTTCCAACGGTCACCCAATTTTTAGTTTTACTGTGGAATTTGAGGGAGAAAATGGTGTTTCAATGCGAAAAAACGTGTATTTTTTTCAACGAAATCGACGGTTTGACGTGGTGCTTGGGAGGAGGGGCGGCGGAGCAGACCCCGGATTCCTCCCGTCCAACCGTCAATTTCGTTGAAAAGATGCACGTTTTTTTCGAATTGAAACACCATTTTCTCCCTCAAATTCCACAGTGAAACTAAAAATTGGGTGACCGTTGAAAAGCTGATGAAATAGAGAAGTTTTTAAGCTTTTGAGCAGGCAAATACCTTATTTCCATGGGAAAAAATCATCAAAATTTTTGAAAAAAAAAAACAAAAATTGACAAATTTTAAAGTTTGAGGTAAAAAAACTACTCTAGCGTTCAGTTTTTCTCAATTTATCAACGGCTCATCTATTGAGAACTTTCACACTCTTTCCAACGGTATCCTTATTTTTAATTTTTGAGTGCAATTTAAGGGGGTTGTGACTGTTTTAAAGGTGTAAGGTCGAAAACACGAAAAAAATTTTAAAAGTCAAAAAAGTCGGGATTAAAAAAAATTGCTATGAGACAATTTTTGTTGCAAATTAGTTGTAGAATCGACTCCCAAAGTTTGGTGGATAACATATGGGACACCCTGTATATGTGTTGATTTTCACCAAACAATTCTTGTATGTAATTGCAAATCACAGCGTGACGGAAGTAAAAGTCCCTACATCAAGTTATAGGCAACCCAAAAAAAAAAAAAAAATCAAACTGCCAAATCGGGTTGGAAGTTTGATTCATAAACGTTTTCAACTTCGCTGAATATCATATAATAATTAAATGAATATATAGCATTTCCGAATTGAGTTAAACTCTTTCCATTTAGGCTTAGTCCTTTTTCATTTTGGTTTAAAACTTTTTCATTTTGGTTTAAAACTTTTCCATTTAGGTTTAGACCTTTTCCATTTAGATTTAAACCTTTTCCATTTAGATTTAAACCTTTTCTATTTAGATTTAAACCTTTTCCATTTAGATTTAAACCTTTTCCATTTGGATTTAAACCTTTTCCATTTGGATTTAAACTCCATTAAAACGTCAGTAGTTAGCCCCATCATAGTAAGTAAGTAAGTAATATTATTCTCATTTGCATAGCGCCATAAACATTCTGTTCCACTTCAGATGTGATGAAAGAAAAATACTGTACTTAATTTATAACTTCCGTTCATGAGAAATTCTTGTGTTCAAAAAACATGTGTTCATTTAATTCTTTAATTCATTCATTCTTAATTATTTAATTCATTTAATTCTTGTGTTCACAGAAATGTAAAATATTTAATACATTTCTGTGCATAAAAAAACACTTGCATGATTTAATTTTCAAGTTGTGGCATAATAACGTCGGGTTAGAGGTAAAAGTACCGAAGAGGTAAATTCATATTGTGCGAAAATCAAATTAAAATTTCAAAAGTTAGTTTGGTAAATATGATAATAAATTATTTTCTTAGGTTGGATACATAGTTTGATGATATTGATCACCAATAATTACAACAGTTAAATAATCATAATATTCTGCATTTGATTTTCCCACGTGTTGAATTTGTGACTTGGGTACTTTGACCTATAACTCCACGAAAATTTCCTGAGTTTAAATCCAAATGGAAAAGGTTTAAATCTAAATGGAAAGGGTTTTAATCTAAATGAAAAAGGTCTAAATCCAAATGGAAAAGGTTTAAATCTAAATGGAAAAGGTCTAAACCTAAGTGGAAAAGGTTTAAACCTAAATGGAAAAGAACTAAATCTAAATGGAAAAAGTTTAACTCAATTCGGAAATGCTATAATTCATTGTTTGCGAAATTGTCGCAGATTCGCTGCTAATACTTCAAATTGGCCTACTCACAGCCCAACTCCTGTCTATAAGGTTGAATTTCTCTCGGTTTACTGTTCCACAATTTAAAGAAAAATACCGAAAGAGCGCATATCCGGTCGTAGAGTCGTTCTATAAATGGGGAAGCGGTTCAAAGCGTAGGAATCAAGAGGGTGCCAAAGCCGGGTTTCCCGAGGGTTGATCGATAAATGGGCAGGTTTTAGCGGGAATGCGTTCGGAATATCGAGAGGCTCTGGAGATTTGACTTGGGAGAGTAGTTCACCCTATAATTAGATGAAGCTATAGAACTAGGGGGCCCAGGTAAGCATTTCAGATTGGAATGGGATTGATTAAGGTATAAAGAAACGAGAATTCATTCGCAGTTCACCTATCTAGGATGTTTTTTGGGATGGAAGTGTTCCGTTAAAACGGCGTTTTTCCTCTATTCTTACGTTGAAATCATGTAATGATTCCTAATACAAAACTTATGAATCTGTAAGTACCTAATTAAAAGATGGTTAGGTACCTGGTTGGGTAGCCAAATTAGTTCCTCGTTCATAGACACTTATTTTCTCGTAGCACTATTTGAACACGCTATTTTGCTATCTAAAATACATTGCAAAAGAGAAAAACAGTCACCGAATTGTGGCTCCACCAAATTGACTTGAAATGAAATCCATGGAGCCCAAAATAACTACGGTAACGATCCATTCACAGAAAAAAACCACTAAACCCCACTAAAACACCACTAAACCCCACTAGAACACCACTAAACCCCACTAAAACACCACTAAACCCCACTAAAACACCACTAAACCCCACTAAACTCCACTAAACCCCACTAAAACACCACTAAACCCCACTGAACTCCACTAAAACACCACTAAAACTCCACTTTCTGAGCCTTGTATTGTATTTAGAGTTTTCTAACTACTTTTCTCTCATGCAACAAATCTCTTCTAACGTTTTGGTGCTTTTGAGCCCTTTGAATCACTTTATTCTATCTTCAATCACTCAATTAAAATCTCTGGATCTCTACATAGAGGAGTACCGAAATGCGCTTAGTCCAAACATTCAAAAAAAGTCACCTCCAGCATGGCCAAACTCTGTAATGGAAAATTATGGTTAAAACTCTTCACCTCCATAGCTGCACCAACTTATCTCGTTTAGAGATGGGTATCGTTACAAAAGTATCGATATTTTGTATCGATACTGTATCGTATTTGAGAATCGATACTCCATGTATCGTCTGGCATTAGTATCGATATTTCAAAATATCGAGTATCGATACTTTGGGGTCATAAAATGTCAATATTACCTAATATTCTCTAGGAAAATATTTTTTTATCTCTGTTTATTCATTTCTTACTATCAAGAGTCCAAGCCTTATTTACACATTTACATTTATTTGTAAATATGTCTTTTAGCTGGGGGTCGTGATCAAAAAATGTAGTAGGTAACTAAGGTGTTTACAGTTTAGTACTATCGTATTTACGAGTAAACTAGGTATTTAATTACGTTACTAATTGTGGTGGACGCCTCAGGGCGTCCCCACTACCGCCCCCAACTGGCCTGGAGTAGGTGCCCCTTCTCCAGCCAGCTAGGGGGTATAAATAGGGCCGGATGGCCCAGAATAAATCAGACTGTGTCTCAATCTAACTGCCTTTCCTTCCTAGCTCTTAAGAACCTATTGTCCAATTGACCAACCATATTTAAATGTAAATCTGTCTCCATCTTAACTGTCAGCCATTATAGCAGCGCAACACACTGGTAACACCGACGTTTGCAGCCATCATACTTCGCCGAAGTTCGCTGCCATCTTTGCACGCCATTCGCCTTCCGTCGAGATACCTCACAGAGACGCTCCGGAACCGGCCATCAGTCGCACAGCGACATTTTTAATACACCCATCTTGTGCAGCCATCATCGTCCGTCGAGATCCCGTGTTTACGACGCTCCGGACACGTCGCACTGCGACCATTCTAACCCGCCATTCAGCTCCATTTGCTTGAGGACGCCGCTCTTGGAACTCGCATTTGGGGCTCCCAGAATCGATCTGTCACTCATTCATCGATTGACCGCCGGACGAGAGTGAACGGGACCCCCCTCCTCGCGGCGACCCCCCACGAGGCCCGCTCTCCTTCTACCTG
Organism: Apolygus lucorum; assembly: GCA_009739505.2. Classification (NCBI taxonomy): domain Eukaryota; kingdom Metazoa; phylum Arthropoda; class Insecta; order Hemiptera; family Miridae; genus Apolygus; species Apolygus lucorum. Next base: position 5,036,987 of record CM019172.2, read on the forward strand.
GCGCCTCACAGCTGTTCACGTTACGTCAGCCCCCGCCGCGCCCGTCTACGCTCGACAGGGAATCCCCTCTCTTCCGGGAAACTCTCGGCCCCCTTCCACGAATCTCAGCTATTTAACGAGAAATTCGCCGTTGATTAATTGCAGACCACTGCCCATCAGCTTCGGGATCACTTCTCTTCTCTTCTGGTCTCCACTTCAGCTCACCTCGACCTTCAGCTGCCATTTCTCCGCCATCGAAGGATCGACCATCAGCCGCCATTCTCCTCCATCGAAGGATCGACCATCGGCTGCCTTTCTCCCGCTATCACTGCATCGAAGATCAATCTCTCATTCCTCGAAAATTTTTTTAAAAAAAGATTATTAGAGGAATAGAGGCGCCATTATTCCGCCATCTTGCACGGCCAACTTCAAGTCTCGGCTACCGACCTTCGAAGAACACTCTATTTTCCTCGAAAAATTTTTTCTAAAATTTATTAGAGGAATAGAGGTGCCATCATTACGCCATTTTTCACGGCCAACATCGAGCCTCGTCTGTCGAACTTCGTAGATTACCCTACCTCCTCGAACATTTTTTAAAAAATTAATAGAGGGGTAGAGGCGCCATCATTACGACCCGCTCCCGACAGAACCCGCGGCCGCCACCGGCCCCAACTCCGCAAACAATCATCATGGCTGCACCTACCAAGCTTCCGCAATATGACCCTTCGCTTCCATCAGTATGGATCGCCCAGGTTCGACTCGCGTGCGCCAACGAGGACCTCAACACGGAACCCGAGCAATTTCGGAGAGCCTTCCTTGCCCTGGACGTCAAAACAGCAGAACTAGTGGCGGACATCGACGCAAATTCACCTACCGCCTTCACTTCTCTCTGCAACCGACTCCTACAAGCTCACGGACCTCGTGACGGATCGGACCTCTCTTCAATCCTTCAGAACAACTCGCTGGACGGATCTACGGCCGCTGCACACGCACGCCTGCTTCGCAGAAAGCTACCTACTGATACACCGGCCTCCATACTTCGCTCCATATTCCTCCGGGCACTTCCTCCTGACATCCGCTTAAATGTCGCCGTCTCGACCGAAACGGACATCGACAAACTGGCCGCCATCGCCGACCGCCTACTGCCCCTTCGGGACAACTCGTCCTCTACGGCCGCCACTGCACTGCAGTCCACTTCTACCTACTCCTCCGACGACAATGGAGACTCAGCCGACGACGCTACACACATAGCCAGCGCTGCTAACAGAACACGCACCTTCAAAAAACCTTCACAGATGCCTCCCTCGCGACAACGTTCATCACAGATGCCCTCCTCGCGACCACGAAACTTCGCACGCCGTCGCATCATGCCGCAACAGCGAGAACAACAGTACCCCCCAGACCGGCGCTCACCATACTGCTACTACCATCAAAGATGGGGCACTACCGCGATATACTGCCAATCACCATGCTCCTGGAGACAACACATGCCAACGGGAAACGCAAACGCACGGTCGCCAAGGTGGTAACGACTGTGCATAACCGACCCAACCACCAACGCCTGTTCATCAAATGCAAACGCTCAAATTACGACTTCTTAGTCGACACGGGAAGCGATCTCTCCATTCTACCCAACAACCATCTGAACCGCCGCCGAGAGACTCCATCTTCCACGCTACTGGCCGCCAATGGCTCCAAGATTACGACCTACGGCTCTCAAACTGCGACCGTCCATCTTCCCAAGTTACCTCCGTACGAATGGACATTCACAGTCGCCAACGTCAGCACAGCCATCTTAGGAGCCGATTTCCTCAGCCACTATGGCCTCCTCGTAGACCTTCAAAACCTCCGGCTCATTGATTCAGCCTCCCAGTCGTTTCTTCCCGGCCACTGTCTTATCGCTTCACCACAGGAGTCCTACTGCTCCGCTGCCTGCGCTCCACCTCGCTTCCAACGTCTACTAGACGCCTATGAACCCTCATTGCATCCAAAATCGGCGCCCGTCTATCATCACATCGTGACCACCGGTCCTCCCTGCCATGCAAAACAACGTAGATTGGCCCCGCACCTCTACAACCAAACAAAGGCCCATTTCAACGAAATGCTGCGCTCCGGCATCGTCCGCCCTTCCAATTCACCTTGGTCAAGCCCACTCCACGTAGTTCTCAAACAAAATGGGGATATTCGACCCGTCGGAGACTACAGGGACCTCAACCGAGCTACAACTCCGGACCGCTACCCGATCGGCCACCTGCATGATTTCACACTCGCACTGCATGGTTCCACCATTTTCTCAACATTCGACTTATCGAGAGCCTTCTTTCACTGCCGTATAGCACCCGAGGACATTAAAAAAACTGCTATCCTGACACCATTTGGACTCTACGAGTTCACAAGAATGAACTACGGCCTACGAAACGCCCCGCAGACATGGCAACGCTACATGGATTTTATACTCCGAGATCTCCCGTTCGCATACGTCTACTTAGACGACATTTTGATTGGATCGCCGGATGCCGAAACGCACTTCCACCACGTATCTCGCTTACTTCATGTCCTCGCTTCCTTCGGGCTTTCAATCAACAAGGCCAAGTGTCAACTCGCCCGGAGCCAAGTCAAGTTCCTAGGACATTTGGTGGACAAAGATGGCATCAAACCTCTACCATCGAAAACTGCGCTCATCCGGAACTTTCCTCTTCCTCAGTCAGTAAACGATCTCCGTACGTTCCTCGGGCTCATCAATTTCTACCGCAGGGCTATACCTCACGCCGCGCACTCGTTAATGCACCTCACGAAGCTACTGCCATCAAATCCGAGAAAAAACGACAAGCGCCCAATTTCATGGCCTCCGGACGCTCTCCATCATTTCGAAAAAGCTAAGCAACTCCTCGAATCATCCGTCCAGCTAGCTCATCCTCATCCGTCCGCTCAACTCATCCTCCATACCGATGCATCTAATTTTGCCGTTGGAGCTGCCCTACATTACCAACACAACGGAACACTGTTCCCTCTCGGATTCTTTAGCAAAGCTCTCTCTCCCGCACAGCGGAACTATTCAACGTTCGACAAAGAACTTCTCGCAATATACTTAGCGATCATCCATTTCCGCCAAACTATCGAGGGTCGACCACTTACGATCTCCACGGATCACAAACCCCTCACTACGGCGTTGACCTCGCTTACAGACACCATGCCGCCCATCCGACTTCGTCATCTGCGCTTCATCTCTGAGTTTACTTCCGACATAATATATCGTCCCGGAGCCTCTAACCTTTCAGCGGACCTCTTCTCGCGAATCAACCACACATCGGCCGTCTCCATCGTACCTCCCACGGCCATCCGTGATGCCCAACTTAATGACCCACACATAGAGAACATGAATCTCACGCCGGTCACTCGGGACGGAATTACTCTCCTCTGCGACATGTCAGATTCGTCGCCCCGACCTTACATACCTTCTACACTTCGCCCTGACATTTTCAACATGATTCACGGCTTGTCACACCCGGGCATCAAAGCAACCACGGCACTCCTACGCGGACGATTCTTCTGGCCGAACATGTTGACTTCCGTAAAAACCATGACACGCGCCTGCCCTTCCTGTAATCGCGCAAAAGTGACGCGACATATTCGCGCCCCACTCGGCCGCTTTAACGACATCGAACCGCTACTTCACATCCACGCAGACATTCTCGGGCCCCTTCCCAGAAGCGACAATTTCAAATTCTGCCTAACAATGATCGACAGAGGCACAGGATGGACCGAATGTGTCCCCGTCCGTAACATCCAGGCATCCACCATCATCCGCGCCATTTTCAATTCATGGATTTCACGTTTCGGGGCCCCTCGCAATATCACCACCGATCGAGGAACACAATTCATGTCTCATGAATTCGCGAATTTCTGCCGCCAACATGGGATCACTCACAAGCCTACAAACGCTTATCACCCACAGGCCGACGGAATCATCGAACGTTGGCACAGAGTCCTTCAAGAAGCCATCATGTCCACCTCATCCCCATCATCATGGGCTCGGGACCTTCCCTCCATCATGCTCGGGCTACGCAATCGGCCCTCATCAGATGGTTTCTCTCCCGCTCAGCGTTTGTTTCATTTAAACCCTCGCCTTCCCGGCGATATTTTCACTCCCTTAACACCAAACGACATACCAGCGCTATCTCATGATTCCTATCGGAACTTCGCCCGCTCTTATTATCCGGCCTCAATGCGGAACGCTACTCACGTCTACGTCAGAGTGGACACGCCCAGAACAAAGCTTGCACCCCCCTACATCGGTCCTTTTTCGATACTGTCCAACGACGGGAAGACGCTTGTTTATCAAGACGACTCGGGGGCAAACAAACAAATCTCCGTGGACAGATGTAAACCTGCAACGACACACGCTCAAATCGCCGGATCCCCTTCTACTGTTTCTTCCCCCTCTTCGCACACACTTGGTCATTTCTCCTCGGCAACGTCTTCATACCGAGATGAGCAGCCAAACATTGCGCAACGATTTAAGGCTAACGCCGTCACCACCGCCTCCGCCGCCGCCTCCCCGCCTCTCAAAAAAAAAAAAAATAAAAAAAAAAAAAAATAAATTAAAATAAAATAAAGGAGAAAAAAGATACAAAAAAATGGATGGAAAAAAATATCTCCTCCACCATTCTTCTCCAACCCTTTCCTAAAAAAAAAAAAAAAAAAAAAAAAAAAACATATATATACTCACCCTGCTGGTGTGCCGCCGCTACTGCCGCCGTGCCGCCGCTGCTGCCGCCGTGCCGCCGCTGGTGCCGCCGTGCCGTCGCTGGTCCTGCCGCACCGCCGCCACGATCCGCTGCCGCCTTCCGTCGCCGCTTCCGCCGCATCGCCGCCGCTATCCCGGACCCGCCAGCATCGCCGGCCAGAGACCTCCAGCCTGCGCCTTCCGGCCCTTAACCACTGTCCCCCCACAGCAAGATATTTTTTTCATTTTTTCATTATTATTTTGTATCTGGGGGGGGAAGTGTGGTGGACGCCTCAGGGCGTCCCCACTACCGCCCCCAACTGGCCTGGAGTAGGTGCCCCTTCTCCAGCCAGCTAGGGGGTATAAATAGGGCCGGATGGCCCAGAATAAATCAGACTGTGTCTCAATCTAACTGCCTTTCCTTCCTAGCTCTTAAGAACCTATTGTCCAATTGACCAACCATATTTAAATGTAAATCTGTCTCCATCTTAACTGTCAGCCATTATAGCAGCGCAACACACTAATCACGCTACTTTAGTTCAAAAAATGAGGAAGTAACTTTTTCTTAGCAATGAGGAATTTCACCGATTTCTGTTTGCATTTTTCCTGAATAGTTAATGGTGTGGGATAGATGAAAATCGGGCTGATTTCGGAAAATAAGTCTCCTGTTATTTTTGGGAGACAATCAAAATTTTTGATTTCAAAACTAACCGGGAAAACGGACGTGAAGCGGAAACGCTCGCTGATTGGGCTGTTCGGATCGCCGTCTCCTCCCAGTGTTGCCCGATGGTACGACGAAATCGTGTTATCTAAGAGAAAAGTTATCAAACAAAAACAGGGGAAACCTAATTTTCCCCATCTTGCTTTTTCTATTTTTTTCTTCAGTTTTTCGATTTCGAACTTTACTGGTTTCGTGAAATGTTGCATCTGAGGACTATGGATTTCTCGATCTCAGCGCTTCAAGCGGCCATAAATGAACTATTCCAGGATGACGTCATTTTCCCGGTTTTTTTAAACATTCGTATTTTCTACACTGTTTTGTTTATTCGTAAATTAGGAAGTACGGGCTGAAAGTTTGCCTTAGGAGGTTATTCGAGGTGCTGAATCCGATTTTGGGGTCAAAAATAGGAAATTCCGACATGGTGAAATTCCTCATTAACGAAACAACAACAAAGCAATTCGAAGTTATGGTTTAAGTGATTTCACTTCATAGGTACTATAATATAGTATTATCACCCATTGTTTCTTAGCTTACCTACAAGTACAATACATACAAATTTCAAGCCTAGACATTGGTCTAGCAAACAAAGCAAGAATGTTCTGATTGTGAAAATAGAAAATTTTGGAGCGACAAATGTTCAAAATTCCGAAATATTCAAATTTGAAAGTCATAACTGGGAAATCTAGAAGTAGGTACGTACTCACCTGCGAATTCATTGTTTTTCATAAAATTATTTTGTCTCAAAATGAGAGTCAATACTTGGACTAAGTAACTTAGTTGATTCAAGGGAGCTAGGGTCAGGTAGTAAAAGGGTTCCACCTACCCTTGTGATGTCACAGTCCAGTCCTGGTCTCGTTATTGTCTCAAGACGCTTCCTAGAAATCCCAATATGGGATCAGGCTAGTTTTTAATGCGAAAGACCTCCCCCCCCCCCCACCAGAGCATGTAGGTACCTGCATGAGCGAATATTCTGAGAAATGTCGAAATAACTGGTGATTTCACAGCCTTCTCGATGTCTGAGCTGCTCAAAGTACAAGCAGTGTTGTGGTAACCCTGGGATTCTGGGTAGGAACTCCAAGGAACCAGCACGTGTAGGTCTCCAGGTACCAAGAACCTATCTTTTCCTAGAATCGCCTAGAGGAGCAACCACTTGTGTGTGAACTTGAATACTCTCCACTCTCTGGACTGAATAAGAAACAAAATTCCATTCATACAGCATGAAATAATAATGAAGATAATGAGCGAATTTTCATTGAAATCTAGTATGGTTATTTCACAGTCAACACTGGAGATTAGAACTCTCCAAAACGGATTTAAATAACTTTTTTTTCTCAAAAACTCCATTCTAAAAATTGTTTGGCAATTACAATAGCTTCATTTTCCTTGAAAATTCGCCAACAAGTGAGCTTATGTCTTAGAATGAATTAGGCATCTTTTGATGTAAAAACATAAAATGTAAAAACATAAAAAATACCCACTGCAAATTTTATTGAACATTTTATCCATAATAATATAATTTTATCCGAGTTGAGACCCAACAAGCCTCCCTACCTTCTTCATATTTTTATTTTTTAGCCATTATATTGAATTATCCGCGAGAACTGTATCGATGTTCAATATTTAGAAATAACGGATCCAAAGTATCGATATCCGAAAATATCAGATAGTACAGTACCGATACTAAAATATCGAGTATCGGTACAGAAGTATCGATATTTTTAAATATCGGGTATCGATACCCATCCCTAATCTCGTTGTGGCTGTTCACAACCTTACACTATTGCTTTGAAAATACCAACTGGCTCATGAAATTAGGCTACACTACTCATGAATCACTGCAAATATAAGTTTTACCCAATATTATTTCGGTCCACCCTTGTCTGATACTGGTGACCTCACCCTGCCCACCGGATTTGTGCGTTATCGAGCGATTAGATCGTGAAAAATTGATGTTACTGGGCAATCATACCCCACAGTCGTCAGACAGACACAGAACTAAGATTATTCGGAAAGTTCAAGAAAATGCAACAAAAATATAGATTTCTGATACTCCAAAATAAAGCAACACTTACGCAAGACTTAGCGTCGAACTCTGTTGAAATCCCAATGAAATTTTAGGCTCCAAATTTGAGCAAAATCGACACATCTGATCGTGAAAAATTGAAGTTTGAGAAGAATCACAACCTAACAATTGGTTCGATAGAGATGACATATTCATTGGGTATCATCTATAGGTAAACCCTTCAAATTTCATCAAAATCGAACAAAGATTTTGCATACATAGCCCGGGACAAAGAATTGACCGACACGGAACCTAAATTGTTCACTAAAACTCAAAATGCGAGCGAGTTGGCATCTTCGATTGTGAGGAAGCAAGATAAATTAACTTGTTGTGCAATTTCATTAACTATTGATAACAACTTGCCGAAGTAATATAACCGCCTACTAAATGAATAAATATTTTCATTAAAAACCGAAGACAAACCTTCTACTTACTATTATTATATTCACGGTTATTCAACTTTTTGCGAAAATTCTCCTTTACAATAAATTGATCACTTGATCTCAATAAATGCTATCAATAAATGATTACGCAAGACAGTTCGGCCCGTATTCACAAAAATCACCAAAGTGACACTTGAAGTCGCACTTCCGAAAGTGATACTTTGCGCCAAAGTAAAACTTGAGGAGAAATCGCTATTCTCAATCGTTTTTAGTGTAGCTGCTCTTATTTCAGCTTTAGGTTCAACTGATAAGGAAATTGAAGGAAAACTGATAAGTTTTCCATTTAAATCCGAACGGAAAAACTTCATAAAACGGCTGTCGAAGCAAGCAAAATAGACGTACTTCTCGTCAAAAGCTGCACTGAGGGCCAGTAAAGTGTGGTAGGAGCCAAACTTACACGGAGAGTGTAACTTGACGAAAGTTCAGCTTCGGCAAAGAGCGGCTAAAGAGACACTTCTTCCCAAGCTTGGTACGTGAATAGCGTTTTCTCTGAAGTACAGCTCTAAGTGGAGCTTTCAAGCTTCACTTAGTAAAGCTGCACTTAGTAAAGCTGCACTTAGTGCAGTTTGTGAATACGGCTGTTCTTTGTCAATCCTGCCCTAAGTGATGAATGTAATTATCGAACAAAATAGTTAATAACTTCTGTGTGCCGAGAACAACAAGCAGAGAATACCTTCTAAGTGATAAATGAAGATTGTACAACAAACTATAACTTCTCTGTGCCGTAAATAACTTCGAAAACCACTAAAAACTGCTATTAACAAATAGTGTCTGATGAACGTTTCTTCCGGGCCATAACTTTTCTTTTCTTTTAGGAATGAATTTTCGGAACTAATTTTCTTTCCGGAGCGAATTTGAGTGTAATTTATATTTTTGGGGTTACATGAAGGCGTCGAGGAGGTGTGAGTGAATCAAGCTCATCAGAGTCTACTGAAGCTTTTCAGAATGGAAGGAGACGTGGGAGACAACAAAGTTCTTCTATTGAAAAGAGAGTGCTTTCTTTGGATTAATGAAAACAACGCAAGCTTTTCATTGATTAATGAAAACAATATGAGCTTTTCAGTGAAACAAATTTGCTAAAAAGTTATGTCTTTTCCAATCTATTATGAGCATTTTTTCCAAGTTATAATATTGAGAACGTATAAAAAATATGACGAGGTTAAAATAGTAGACATTGAGGGAAGAGAGACAGGTTAACCCTTAATATCCTGAAGTATCTTTTTGGAAGCCCGATTCTTATTATGCAAACGTTTATCCACTTTCAAGCCAAAACTGATAGCTGTTGGATGTCTTGATAATCCAACTATCGATTGTGTAAAAAAAACGGAGTAGTATAAACATGATATCTCAAAGAAAAAACGAAATAATTCTCGAGTTGACATAATATGTCATATAGTCATAATAATATGTCATAATATATTATATAGTCTTCGAAGAACCTTCTATCGTCATTTCTCACCTTGTAGCGTATTAGTTGGGTTTCCTCGTCAGAGAACCATTGTCTGAGGCAGCACAGATCCATCCATGAAGTGAACCTTCTCCACCTCAGTTTGGTTCTGTACTTTATGAGAAATAACTTACACCAACATCCCACCAAGGATTTTTCCAAGTTTCTTCTACTCCAACAAAATTGGGTTTATAGACAGATTCTGCAGACCCAGATGGCGCCAGTGTGGCTTTAGGAATGATCAATCTTGAGCTGAAAGACTGTAATAGGGCCTTAAAGAAACCTTCTACTCAAATATTCTATAGATCTGACAAAATACATCTAAATTTAATTAAAAAAAAAAAACAAATTTTTTGAACAAGTGAGAAATTAAGGGTTAAGAGAAATGACCTTTCTTAATACCCTTCATGTAGACGCAACGGTATAAAATTAACCCAGTAGGTAATTTTCATTGGTGGTTTTTTAATTTTTTTTACACGAGGAGTTTTTGTAGAAATTTCGGTGTAAGGTTCTGGCGAAAGGTTACCCTTCACCCGCGTCAAAAAGTTGATTTCAGTTTGTGAAAGTTTTGATCGAACTGGGGACATCATTTTATTCTGGTACTATTTACTCGGATGTTGGATAAATGTTGTTGTTGAATTTCGAAAACATGATGGTTAAATCGTGACTATAACTCTCGAAAATAACATGAAATATTCGCGTAATGAGCGAACGGCAAAACTCATTTGCTTTCAAATGACCGTTTTGCTCAAAATATCATTTTCATGGGAGGATATTATAAACTCATTTATACCGCTCCCTTATAAATATTCAACTCCATTCCTCATCTGGAAAAGGCACTTGGTACGGTTGAATATTCAATAAGCTTTAAATAGTTCGAGTCTTGAAAGGGTAAACTATTACTCTCAACTTCAAACAGTTTTTTCGTCTGAAACATGATAATACAATTTCGGATGAAAATTAATTTAGATTATTTGGAACTTCTTCAACCAATGATCAATAAACCTGGCTTTCTCTTTCTCAATACTTTAAAATAAGTATTGAATTCTTGCAGCAGGCTAAAAAAGTTTGGGGTTTCCAAAACAAAAACGATCGTGGAAAATTGGGTTTTATATTGGGGGATTTATTAGTAGTACTGCTCAACAATATAGTCAATAATTTTTACACCAATCAACTCCACGTATTCATGTTATTTTATTTATTAATTTTTTCCTACCACTACTGAGGAGCTGTTCCTAACTAGGTTGATGATTTTTCACTCTTTCACTCGTTCCTATCTCAGCTCCCCATGAAATCAATGAGAAATCATCTTGGGCCTAGTCCCACATTTTGGCCGAATTGGGCCTTTACATAAATCGAGATGAATTTTTCTAAGAGGAGAATCTTCTCAGATGCTTCCCAGGTGTACAAATTATCAAAATTCTGAAAATGAATTCCAAATCTGACGAAATTACTTCGTATAATTGTGCCCATCGTAAGATATACGAAGATCTATAGAAAGACGTAAAATCAAAGTAGTTCATAGATTTTACTCCCGGAGAACCCACATTTTTGAACTCGACCTGCTGAAGATTCTAAACGACTATTGTTCCGAGTAATGCTCAAGTTGGCTAGTGATCACTTGCTAGTATAAATATATGCATTGGGAACTCTCAGGTTATTCATGAGAATCGCGAAATCGTGAAACGCACAACTGACCTCGTCATTACCGAAATAGAGGCAGAACTGTGGAAATAGATTTTATTCTTCGACCAAGGATATTTACTTGCCTATTTATCATTCAACGGGTTGGTATCGCCAACATCGATTTATAATTTATTAATTTATCTATCCAGTTGGACTTGTTAGTTATAGTTAAAGATTATTACGAGCAGAAAAATGATTTCTGAAGTCGAAAGAATTGGGTGAATACACAAAATTAATGAGTAGGTATAATAACAATACAGGGTGTCTACAGTTAAGATTGGCATAACTTCAGGGTTCGATTTTACAAGGTATTTCCAACAAAAAATGTCTCTTAGCAATTTTCTTTTAACCAACTCAAAATTCCTTTTTTTTTCACTTCAAAGTTTTTTTTCGCGTTTTCGACCTTACGGCACTGATATGGTCATAAATCCCTTATTTCTCCTGAAAATTCGATTCTGACTACACCGTTGGAAGGAGCGTTAAATTCCCAAGCTACCTAGTGCAAAACCAAAATCTTTCAGTAATAAAATAGTTTCAAAAAATCGAGTCGAAAAGCAAACTTCAAAATGTTTTCGAAACTTGACTTTCTTTGACCAAAGTTTTCATTCAGAATCCTTGCCCATTTCGATGGGCGCTCTTCGGAAAAATCATGCTCAAATTGTCAGCTTTCCAACGGTCTATCAAGTTAAAAAAATGCAAATTGGAAGAGTAAATTAAGTTTGAATGCAAGAAAACTTGAGTTTTACTAGAAAATCCAGTGTTTTACGCGGTGTTCGATCTCATAAGACGAAGAGTTTGGTATCATTTCCTTTGTAATTTTTCTAGCTGAATCCAACGGTGATGTTTCCGAATAATTCTGACTGCTAAAAAGTGAATTTTTCGAAGTTTGTTTTTCGTACATAAAATACGCACTATTCATAGATGTAATGTGTGTAACGTCAATCAGATAGATTTGAATCAATGAATTTGATGTTTTTATTGAGTAGAAAGCTGTTACTTTACGCTCCCTACCATATCTACGAATAATGCGTATTTTATGTACGAAAAATCCACTTTTTTAGCAGTCAGAATTCGGAAGTATCACCAATGAATTCAGCGTAAAAAATTACATAGGAAATGATGTCAAAAACGTCAAGCCATCTTGAAATCGAAGGGGACCATGATTTTCTTGTAAAACACGATTTTTTGGCGTTCAAACTTGATTTACTCTTCCAATTTGAATTTTGAAAAGAAAAATCGATAAAACGTTGGAAAGCTGACTATCTGATCATGTTTTTTTTTTCCGAAAAGCGCCCATCGAAATAGTCAAGGATTCATGGAGAAAATTCTATTGAAAAAGAGTCGTATTTCGAAAAAAAAATCAAGTTTGCTTTTTGACTTGATTTCTTAGAAAGGGTTTATTGCTAAAAGATTTTGGTTGTACACTAGGTAGCTTGGAAATGTAACGCTCTTTCCAACGATATCCTCAAATTTGAATTTACTTGGTAAATAACATACGTTATGACAGTTTTAATGACGTAAGATCGAAAACGCGAAAAAAAATTTCGAATTTTAAAAAGCATTTTGAGAGGTTTGAGAAAAAATTGCTAAGACATTTTTTGTTGGAAATATCTTGTAGAATTGAACCCCCAAGTTATGCCCATCCTAAGACACCCTGTATAAATATCAAGGAAAATTTTCGGAAAAGAATATCAAGTAAAAAGTCTGCAAGGTTGGGTAGGGAGTATAGCTTTCTATAAATTAACATTGAAAAGCAAAACATCGTAGAACCAAGTCTCAACTATCAACCATACATACAATAATTAAAATAGGGCCTTTACAGTTGAGATTTGAAAAATTAAAGTCTTCGAATCTTCATATTTACATAAACCAACTTATGCTTGAGAACTTCATCAAAAGCTGAACATTATTTTGCATAGTTTTGCCCACGTTGAGAATCGGACGTTATGATTCTTTTATTGAGAACCTTATTTTGTTGCACAAATCGAATGTAAATCCAAAAGTTCTACCTTCGGTGGAGTAGGGGAAATTTCGATAGACCGAACTTGAAAACGCCTCCTTCATCGTCTCCCTTTTATCGATTTCTGTTTAACGTCAGCTTGATGAATCGTTATCAGGGGTTCGTTGGCGTCTTATGAACATAGGAGTCGAGCAGAGTCATAAGTTTCCCTGTCGTCGGCGTTCGCAATGTTATTGAAAAACGAGGATGATAACAGTCGTCCGAACCGTTCTATATTCAACGGTCGAGAAGTTGAAATTTCGAAGCGTTCAAGCGTTTGATTTGATTCTGGGATAAAAAAAAAAAAAGATTTTCTATGATTCTCTTTAACCTCTTAGGGACGGTTTCACGAATGTGGATTACAGTGTGTATACAGTGTCTGACAGAAAGTGAAATTTCAATGAAGTTGACAGCAGTGAGCATCTAGAACATCCCAGGCGCTCAGTACCTGTCTCCCCTTTCAAACCTTCAGCTGTGATCTAACTTAAAATCTAAATTACTTTGTTCCCCAGTTTCTGAAAACCAACGTGTCCCTCAGACACTTTATAGGTACAGACAAAAAAAAAAAAAAAAAACGCTGCAAATTATTACACAACGGTTTATTATTTTTATATAGATCACTCGTCTACAAAATCACCAACCATCCAATATAAAGAGAAAAATAAAAATTAAAAAAAAAATCAAAATCACCAACCATTGATCGCATTTCGGTCAGCTCTAATTTGAACGGAGATTAGGCCTCTTTTGCGATTCACACTCGTGTTTGGATTTATATATATATATTTCAATATAAACCCTTAAATTTTCGTAGGGAGCGAACGGTTTGTCCTACAGAGCTCCGCGTGGTCTCAAAAAATTCTAAAAATTCTATAGAATCTTAATTTGAAGGAAAAACAATACCTTTATATCGAAATTTTTTGAGTTAGGGCGTTTTCAAAATTTCAAAATTGATTTTGGAACCCTTAGAAGTGACCTACATCAACCAAAAGCTTCGGGGCACAACTAGACTTCAAATGGAGCCTACTTACCAAATTTCATCAAAATCGGTCAATGCTAAGTGGCAAAAGTGCCGCGTACGGCGGACGGACGGCCAAATTTTTATTCGATTTTTGGATTCTACGTACCTTGAAACATAAACCATCAAATTTTGAGGGGGTTTTAAAATTTTTTTTTGTTGGTCGATTCCAAAGGTTCATTATTGAAAATAATAAACCAAAACGTACGTTTTCGAGCATAATTTTGCCCCGATTTCCAACCGATTTGCGAAATTCTTTTTTGTTCAGATAACTTCCGAGTTCCACATTATTTCACCAGAAGAATGGGGAAAATATTCACAAAATATCCGATTTTTCAATATTTCGGTTCCTTTATAGCGTACTAACTATACCCAAACTGTGAAATTGAGGGGACATTATCAAAATAGTTCTGGATTTTCATGAATTAACCCATTTCCGGCCAATGATGCATTTTTGCATCGTCATGATAATAATTTTTTTGAATATTAAAATAATGAAAAATCTTTGTAGAAGAATTTTTTCTCGTTCATGCAATTCCTAAACTTTTCAAAAACAAATTTCTTCGACATTCGGGAGCTCAATGAGATTTGGGAAATTTTTTTGAAAGAGGCCTTTCGGCCAAAAGCGTGATTATGATGGCTCAAATTCGATCCTGGGCGAGTGAGCGTTCTGGGCCACGAGTCGAAAGTCGCCGTTCCAAAAGCAAGCTTGCTGCGAGTTGGCAAATGAATAAATAGATCTTTTACATTTTACCTAGATTTTTTTTCAGATTTTTAACAATGAACTGGACAAATCATATCGACTTGGAAAACTGAGGCCTCTCAAATCTCATTAAAAAGTAAATTTCATAAAATATCGAGTATTTTTGCTCTCGATTGGGGAGCAAATGATGCTTTATTTCGGCTGGCATTATGTAAAACAGTTCATCCTCCTCTCCTCATTATTAAGTTATAATTGAATATTCGTAATACTCGTTAGGTCCATTTAAAAAAAAAATGGTGCCAGGACACCAGAAACGGCATATTTCTAGGTTTTTTGTGTGTTTCACCTTGAACACGAACTTGCCTACTTAGACTGGTACCGTGCAGGAGAATGGGGGGGGGGGGGGGGGGGGGCTCGATTTGCATGTTGGGTATAGTAAATCATAGTTTTTGAAATTCTGTTCAAATTAGACACATTGAGACCCCATAGAATACATTAGATTAAGTCTCATTACTTTGTTTTAACTAATAAAATGTAGGTTAGACGAAAAATACATTAATTAACCAACATGTGTCTCAAAAACAACTGGGAGTCCATCAGAGGGGTTTATACATACCAGGGGTTAACTTGAGTTCAACTCCGACAGAGATTAAATCCTCGATTAAGAGAAAGGACTGTTTCACCAACACATCATCACGGATCAACTCCTTATCACGATTTACCTGCCTTGGATTGGATACCATCCGTTAGGTGGCATTTTTGTTTGTTGGTGGTAACAATGGCAAAGCCGTGTTCTTTGCAGTCGAGTGATCTATATAGAAAAATAATAAACCTTTGTGTAATAATTTGCAGCGTTTTTTGTTATCTGTTTCGTGCTTTAAAATTAATTTGTAAATCTTTTCGATGCAAAGCTCATTGTACCAATCGAAAGCTGAGGCAATGTATTCACTGAGGTGGATGTATTCAAATCATTGAATCGAGGAAAAAAGCAACACGTACATTTGGCCATTGGGGTATTTCGATGGGTCGAAAATTCAGGTTTTTGACCTCAAATTTGGATTCAGGACCTTTGAAAACGTCTGTACTCCAACTTTTTGCCCATTGATACTATAACATAATATGTTATTAAAAGACCATATTATGGTAGAAAAATTAAATGAAGAGATCACACGTTTGAGAAAAAGGCGGGCGGGCCTCCATGAACGCACTGCGACGGGGGTGTGTGTGTGTAGTATTTTGTAGTAACCAAGGCCAAGAGGAGTTCGAGACCGCACAGGATTAGTGGAATGTATCGATCCAAGGTCAGCAAGTTATGCGTCACATCATTCAAATCTTCAACTTTCATTAGCTTCCCTAATTTCTTCTAAACATTTTCTCGACGAACAGACCCAATTACCGTTATTCCTGACCCATGCTCTTTTGAAAAAAAAAAAATTAAAAACGCTGCAAATTATTACACAATGGTTTATTATTTTTCTATATAGATCACTCGTCTGCAAAGCAACCAACCATCCAACTTGAAAAAAAAACATCGATCGAATTTCGGTCAGCTAAAATTTTAAACGGAGATTAGGCCTCTTTTGCGATTCACACTCGTGTTTCTGATTTATCGTACGTAAAACATTAAAATTCTCGTAGGGAGCGAACGGTTTGTCCTACAAAGCTCCGCGTGGTCTCAAAAAATTCTATAGAATCTTGAATTGAAGGAAAAACAATACCTTTATATCAAAATTTTTTGAGTTAGGGCGTTTTCAAAATTTCAAAATTGATTTTGGAACCCTTAGAAGTGACCTACATCAACCAAAATCTTCTGGGCACAACTAGACCCTAAATGGAGCCTACATACCAAATTTCATCAAAATCGGTCAATGCTAAGTGGCAAAAGTGCCGCGTACGGCGGACGGACGGCCAAATTTTTATTCGATTTTTGGATTCCACGTACCTTGAAACGTAAACCATCAAACATCAAATTTTGAGGGGGTGTTAAATTTTTTTTTCTTGGTCGATTCCAAAGGTTCATTATTGAAAATAATAAACCAAAATTGACTGAAATACCCCATTCTCAAACTTCGGTGTTCCAGAATAGAAATTTCCAGTCTTTTCTTTGTTTCTATATCTTTCTTTCTCTCGGTTTGCCTGGATCCTTCCCCGGGTGTAAATAGCGCGGAGATGGTCCCCTATACATTCAATTAATTGCCATCGGACCAAAGGTAGCCTGTGGGCACGCGCTAATGATTTTCTTCAATAATCGATTTCTTCCGTTCTAATATTCAGGTTTTGTACAAATTCGAAGACAATCAACGAGCCACGATGAATCAATACAATCAACACAATTGGGAATAATTTGTCGATAGTGTTGATATTTGTCAATTTGAAAAACTATTGTGAGTTCGTGAAAATTATGTCTAACTTCGATAACTTCTAATTATTTCTAAATTTTTCCGTGTTATTTTCGTGAGGAAACTGTTGCCTACCCGCTATACTGCCCATAAGTTTTGATATTTTATGTCTTTACTTTGGCACATAAACGAAAAATCGTCACGAAAATTTGCTCACGAAAATGTTTAATGATATCCACTTACAACCAAGTCTACGGAACTTTATCTTCGTCATTCGTGTTCATAGAAAAATCGTTCACCACTCGTTGGAAAGCCCTAAATTTATGCATAAATTATAATATAATTTATGTAAACATAAATAGAAATACTCAGGGGTTATGTAAACATTTATGTAAACATAAATAGAAATAAATATACTCAGGGGTATATCTCAGTTTCTTCCATAATTACAGCGGTTTTGGCAGCATAATATGCTGAAAATGAAACTGAGATATACCCCTGAGTTAAAAGAACTGTAAACAAGATTTGCAGTTTGTTGCACGTCATTAAACAATTATTGAGAACAATATTATTATTATAGGTAGGTAGCGAAGGTATAGGTAGGTAGACGTGTGAAAGGTGACGGGAAAAGGGGGGAGGGAAAAATTAAAGACATAAAATGTCCCAATGTGTTGCAGACTCGTATGTAAGCGTTTACATTTATGTTTTGCGTTTTCAATTAATTAATCGCCATCGAACCAAAGGTAGCCTGTAGGCACGCGCTAATGATTTTCTTCAATAATCGATTTCTTCCGTTCTAATATTCAGGTTTTGTACAAATTCAAAGACAATTAGCGAGCCACGATGAATCAATACAATCAACACAATTGGGAATAATTTGTCGATAGTGTTGATGTTTGTGAAAAAACTAATGTGAGTTCGTCAAAATTATGTCCAACTTCGATGACTTCTAATTATTTCTAACGTCTCCGTGTTATTTTCGTGAGGAAACTATATTGCCTACCCGTTTTACTGCCCTCAAGTTTTTCTTCTTCATAAAATGTTATTAAATTTGTGGGAAAATAGTACCCTGACGGACAAATTCTTGGGAATTTTGACAACTTGTGATTCAGAAATGTACGAATGAGTTGTACATTATTGTGGAGCCCTCTAAACGGCGAAGCTCTAAAACAATTTGGGCATAGGTCCCTTGCATGCGGTATAGGAGAGATGGGCCGTAGGGCGTAAGGGGGGTTGGAATGGCGTTTCTACTACCCGAGCTGAAAACGTCGTCTGAGGCCGCCCCCAGCTGCACGGAGATTCAGAAAACACCTATCGGACGAGCTTGGAATCCCCCCCCCCCTTCCGCTCATAGAGCCTTTTTTGCGGGGCTTTGTCGACACCCCTGAAATCTCCTTTTATCACCTCCTGACATTGTGCCTTATAAAACCTAGTCATCCAGTGCAGACATGATTAGTATGTGTGGGGAGAGGGGGGGTCTATAATCCTAAAAACGCTGCAAATTATTACACAAAGGTTTATTATTTTCAATAATGAACCTTTGGAATCGACCAAGAAAAATAATTTTAACCCCCTCAAAATCAAATTTTGATGGTTTGCCTACGTTTCAAGGTACGTAGAATCCAAAAATCGAATAAAAATTTGGCCGTCCGTCCGCCGTACGCGCAATGACCGATTTTGATGAAATTTGGTATGTAGGCTCCATTTGGGGTCTAGTTGCGCCACGAAGATTTTGGTTGATGTAGGTCACTTCTAAGGGTTCAAAAATGAATTTTGAAAACGCCCTAACTCAAACAATTTTGATATTAAGGTATTGTTTTTCCTTTAATTTAAGATTCTATAGAATTTTTAGAATTTTTTGAGACCACGCGGAGCTCTGTAGGATAAACCGTTCGCTCCCTACGAGAATTTAAGGGTTTTCCGTACGATAAATCAGAAACACGAGTGTGAATCGCAAAAGAGGCCTAATCTCCGTTCAAATTAAAGCTGACCGAAATGCGATCGATGTTTTTCTTCATGTTGGGTGGTTGGTGGCTTTGTAGACGAGTGATCTATACAGAAAAATAATAAACCATTGTGTAATAATTTGCAGCGTTTTTTCTATACAGGGTGTAAACGTTAAGGGCGCACCATCGGCTAGGGATCGATTTTACAACTAATTTCCAACAAAAAATGTCTCTTAGCAATTTTATTTAACCCTAGAATGGAAAGGTCAGCTTGAAGGCTTGTAAAGGAAAGAGGGGACAATTTTTACTCCCAATTACAAATACTCCATTTTGTTCTCATTTTTTCGTTTTAAAGTGATGGATTCGGAGAAAATAGCCACGAACAACGATGTAAGCAGGTAACTAACTAGTTTTGATGTAATTATCAAAATTCAAAATATCACGCTATGACTTAATAACAATAAGAAGATAGGAAAATACAAAGATACTAAAAAGGAACAAAATTATGAATATTAATTTCCAACATATCAAACACCAGTTACCAAACTGTTGGGGCAAGATTTGACTTTGATTACCACAAATGGGTTTTTAGCAACCTTTGCAGAATGTGATAGTGTAACGTTTCTCTGACGATGTGATGACTCTTTTTCTTTCAAGTAGACAGTTCACTTGATTTTCTTGGTGATTCTGTTCGGTAGAAGTTATATTTCTAAATCGCAAACCCGTTATTATTTGAGTACCCGGAAATAAAGAGTACTATTTACTCCATTAGACCTACGTTTTCGGAATGATGGAGTAATTTTTACTCCCTGACTTTTATAAGAAACCGCACCACTTGGAAGGGGAGCGTCCATTCACGATCGCTGCACTTGCAATACTATCTAGACATCCTAACTGAGGCATATCATGAGTTTAGTGGCTACCTATGCCCACTCTAACCTTACAACCTACTAAACACAGTGAGGAGTAACCCTTTCCATTCTAGGGTTAAGAGGCTTCGTTTTCGAGTTATTTCACTTTTAAGATTTTTTCGTGTTTTCGACCTTGTTCACTAAAACTGTCATAGCTCCGTTAATCGTCGAAGTAAATTCAAATTTGATTATACCATTGGAAAGAGCATCAAATTTCCTGTCACAACAGTGCAAATTCCTTTTATTTAGTTTCACCTGTCCCGTCGTCTGTCAGTCTGTTTGTCTGTCATTAATCAAATCTTGCAAGTTGAATTTGATCCACTTCCCGGTATCCGATTGAGCTGAAATTTTGCATGCATGTGTAAATCGCATGACAATATATGAAAGGTACGGGGGAAGAACCAGGTTTGTCAATTTTTTTCAAAAATGAGTTTTCAACGCTATCTTGTGGCTAATGTTAAGTACTATACCATGGTGTGATCCTTTCGGGGGAAGAAGAAGGTTAGTCACGCTAAAATTAAGGTTAAAGTTTTCGTACAAGGGGGAAGAATCAGGAGTTTCATAGATTGAAAAGCATTTCACTCAAAACTATGTTCAGATGACATACCTGGTTCTTCCCCCGTACCCTTCATATATGAAGTTGAAAATAAATTACCTCTAATAAGAAATATAACACTTTATAGAGATAGGTAACACTTTGTCACAGTCCCAAATTTATTAATAAAAGCCTGTTACGTTTAGCATCTTCCTTTTAATCTTGCTATCACAATTTAACACTCTTTTATTAATAAAATTGGGACTGTGACAAAGTGTTACCTATCTCTATAAAGTGTTATATTTCTTAGTAGAGGTATTTTATTTTCAACTTAATAAAAAAAGAAGCTTATTCTTCTAAAATTTTCAAAATTCAATAAAAGGTTTTTTCTTTAATTTTTTTGTAGAGAGATTCAAATGTAATAAAATAAGCCCAAAGACAAAAATTTGTAAAATATTGAAAATGTTTAGTTTTTTCCACAAATGCACGATTTTTTTCCCTGCAGTAGTCCTAAAAGTTGGCCCTTTCCAATGGCGTATTCAGATTTTTTTTAAATGCTTTCATTTGTCGATAAATGTGTGTATCTGAGAGAAAAAGCGTGAAATTTTTATCGAATTGGGTTCAGCATGACGTAGTGACTGTTTCATCACTTGCGGGCGAATGAAGTTTGGGACGGGTTTCCAAGTGATTTTTCTCGCTGAATCGAATAGTGCCACTCACAAGGCTGTATGAGTATCTAAAACAAAAGATAGGTACCGAACCATCAGAAAAAACCATGCGAACAGTTAATAGTACTAAGCAGAAATAAAATTAAGTTAGAAGTAAGTAAGTTAAGTACCAGAAATGGCAATAAGTTTTGCCGATGGTGTAGAGATGATGTATATCATGGAGAGAAAAATTTCGAGACTCCTCTGCTCACAAAATTCTCTTTATTGGAGACCGGTTTTGGGTCATAACCCCATCATCAGTCCTAAATAATTTTACAAAATCTACATTTGTGAATTCGAATAAATTCAGTTAATAATTTATTACACTTTACTATTGAATAAAAATATTGATTGAAATTCGAATTAAAACTATCGGTGGGTGAATCAACTACAAATAATGGACTTAACCAGGCTATAATGTTCAAGCAGAACATAAGAAGTTTCTGTACAATTGTTTTAGGACTGATGATCGGGTTGTGACCCGAAACCGGTCTCCAATAAAGAGAATTTATTAGCAGAGGAGTCTCGAAAATTTTCTCTTCATGAGAAATGATAATGTTGAACAACACATACTGTAAATTGAGTACGAAGAAATTTCTATACCAGATGCCTACCATGTAGGTACGTAGTAATAGCTAGTGTTCGGCAAAAAAATTGACCATCACGATATATTTATGTACACAAGAGGACATAAACTATATTGCGAGTCGGATCAAGAATAAGTCTGTACATAAACCAGCTGTATCCCCACATAAGACCCTCCCTTCTTTACCAACCGCTTCATAAACGACAAATCAACGTCTGATAAAGATTTAAACGCCGTCTCCGACCGTAAAAATGGGATTCTGTTCGCATTCGAGTTTCACTGCGTCCTCACCTCGTCTTCCATCCATTCTAGGGAGGGAACTCGGAGGGAACTGGTTTTTCTAATCTCGGGCGATATCGGTATCATTCAGTCCCTGAGAATGTTGTGTGGATTTTCAAACCTCGACTTTCCTCGTCAGTAGTCTGAAGATGTAAACAACACTTCCACAGTTACAATAACTAAGATATTTTGAAAATTCAGATTGTCCTAGCTTGAAACAGCTTTAATTTATCTACTCGAGAACCAGTTATATCTAACTGATGTCCCAGTTATAAACACGCTATCCAAGTTGGCGTTTAGATCACTGGACTTTCTCATCCGAATAGTTCAGGCTTGTTGGTTGAGATTTTTTGTAGTATTTCATAATTTTGTACAGATTAAATTCAACCTTCTACGGATTTATTTTCAACCTTACACAAATTCATTTAAACATTTTACGAATTCAATATGTACAGCTTTTTGCTTCATCATTCATTCATTCAAATTTACTTGTTGAAAAAAAAGTTCTCCAAAATCAAAATTTCCACTCGCGTTTTACGTTTCAGTCCTTCCTGAACAATAAGGAATTTCACCATGTCGGACTTTCCTATTTTTGACCCCAAAATCGGATTCAGCACCTCGAAAAACCACCTACGGCAAACTTTCAGCCCGTACTTCCTAATTTACGAATAAACAAAACAGTGTAGTAAATATGAACGTTTAAAAAACCGGGAGGATGACGTCAACCTGGAATAGTTCATTTGCGGCCGCTTGAAGCGCTGAGATCGTGAAATCTATAGTCCTCAGATCAACATTTCACAAAACCAGTAAAGTTCGAAATCGAAAAACTGAAGAAAAAAAAAAAAAAAAATAGAAAAACCCAGATGGGGAAAACTAGGTTTCCCCTGTTTTTGTTTGATAACTTTCCTCTTAGATAACACGATTTCGTCGTATCATCGGGCAACACTGGGAGGCGGATGGCGATCCAAACAGCCAATCAGCGAGCGTTCCCGCTTCACGTTGAAGAGGTCCGTTTTCCAGGTTATTTTTTGAAATCTTAAATTTTGATTGTCTCCCAAAAATAACAGGAGACTTATTTTCCGAAATTAACCCGATTTTCATCTATCCCACACCATTAACTATTCAGGAAAAATGCAAACAGAATTCGGTGAAATTCCTCATTTTGGTTCCGTGTCTGTCTGTAATGAAATCCTTGCCACAGCCATAACTTCTACAGTTCTCATCCAACTTCGATGAAATTTCCAGGGATTGTGCGGGTTGGCGTATAGATGGACCCTTATGAAACTCATTGCCTCCAGACTGATAGTAGCCACTGCGCAATCGCAAAAGTGTGTTTCCTTGTTACCGCCATAACCTCTACATTTTCCCATCTGATTTCGATGAAAGTTTTAGGAATTATGCGAGTTGGGGGGAGATGGTCACCTTTGAAATGGCCTCCAAATCGGAAGTATTCTGTGCGCATGAGCAAACGTGAAATCCTTGTAACATCCGTAACTTCTACATTTTCCAAGAATATCCAGAGATTGTGCGGGTTGACATGTAGTACTAAGAGATTGATGTTTTTCGGATCATCTATACAATCGGGTTATGGATACCAGGAAGCTATGTGCCACACCCACTTGGCAGACCTTCACAAATTCAATTCAACCTTTTATAATTGCAATTCTACTTTTTAGAAAATTAACTCATCCCAACCCTTCTTATGAGAAAAAACGCTGCAAATTATTACACAATGGTTTATTATTTTTTATTTTTCTATATAGATCACTCGTCTGCAAAGCCACCAACCAACCAACTTGAAGAAAAACGTCGATCGCTTTTCGGTCAGCTTTAATTTGAACGGAGATTAGGCCTCTTTTGCGATTCACACTCGTGTTTCAGATTTATCGTACGTCCAAACTTTAAATTCTCGTAGTGAGCGAACGGTTTGTCCTACAGAGCTCCGGGTGGTCTCAAAAAATTCTAAAAATTCTATAGAATCTTAAATTGAAGGAAAAACAATACCTTTATATCAAAATTTTTTGAGTTAGGGCGTTTTCAAAATTTCAAAATTGATTTTGGAACCCTTAGAAGTGACCTACATCAACCAAAATCTTCGGGGCACAACTAGATCCCAATTGGAGCCTACATACAAAATTTCATCAAAATCGGTCAATGCTAAGTGGCAAAAGTGCCGCGTACGGCGGACGGCGGACGGACGGCCAAATTTTTATTCGATTTTTGGATTCTACGTACCTTGAAACGTAAACCATCAAATTTTGAGGGGGTGTTAAAAAATTTTTTTTCTTGGTCGATTCCAAAGGTTCATTATTGAAAATAATAAACCAAAACATCTTTCCTATTACCCTTTGGGTGGTAAGGAAAATGAAAGCAACACTTATAGATAAGGTAATCCAATGGTTGCCCAGACTGACAACGTGACCTGCCTCAGCTATAGGGCAACCATTAGATTCACTAAGCTAAAATATTTGTTTTAACTTCCGTTAACCCTAATTGGGCCATGGTGTCACTAGAGACACCGAAAAGATCTTGGGAATTCCACAGCTGTCCCACGGTGTCACCAGATTGACTAGATTTAACTGCAATTGAAAAATTAATGGATGGAGCTGAACTGTTTGAGCCATTTTTTGTAAATTAATAAAAGTATAAAAAATGAGGTATGTTAAAACAAAAATTTTGAAACATTTTTCATCGATTTCTTTGGACATTTTTATTTTTGTCTTTTTTGTTTTTGATTTTGAGACTTCCAATAGTCCACGGAAAATTTCTGCTGTCTAACGATTCAATTTTGGGTACTCCGGTGACACCTTGAGATAGCTCTGGAGTTGCTGAGATGTTTTCGGTGACACTAGTGACACCATGGTCCAATTAGGGTTAACAATCGAAGGGTATTAAGAAAAATGTTTTTTTCTTAAAGTAAAGGTTGGGATGAGTTAAATTTCTAAAACGCTGAAAATTATTACACAAAGGTTAATTTTTTGACATTTTAACATGTTTAATGTTTTAGGGCTGGGGGTCGTTCTGTGAATTCCGACACGCAAATCTGCAACGTTTTTTTCTCTTAGTTACCACGGACCGATTTCTTAGTTACCACGTTATATCGGCTCCATTTGGGGTCTAGTTGTACCAAGATGGTCACTGATCAGCTGAGTGAGCTCCAAGGCCATTTTCTCTCCTGTTGAACGCAGGAAGCTGAAATTTGAGAAGCAGGGTCAATGGAGAATGCTGAAGGCGCCTGAGTGGTCACTGATCAGCTGAGTGATCGGCAATCTAATTTCTCCCTTGCGAGGGAAAAACATTAAACATGATTTAATGTTTTTCCCTCGCAAAGGAGTTATGTCTTTACTATGGCACATAAATGAAAAATCGTCACGCGGGGAGCGGTACACGGAAATTTCTGATGATTTTCACGTACAACCAATCGTTCCTAGGGAAAACTAACTTCCTCATTTTCCACCCCACAAAAATCGTTCACCACTCATTGGAAAGCTCTCAATTTATCAAACATAAGACATAAAATGTCTCTCGTGGTTGCGTACTTGTATGAAAGCTGTATCCACCGTTTTCTATATAGATCACTCATCTGCAATGAACTCGGCTTTGCCATTGCCACTACCTACCAACCACGTACCTACAGTGATCGCATTTTGGTCAGATGAAATTTGAACGGAGATCAGGCCTCTTTTGCGATTCACACTCGTGATTCTGATTTATCGTAAGCCCAAAACTTAAGTTCTCGTAGGGAGCGAACGGTTTGTCCTACAGAGCTCCGCGTGGTCGCTAAAAATTCAATATTATCTTAAATTGATGAAAAACAAAACGGACGGCCAAATTTCTATTAGATTTTTGAACTCTACGTAACCAACAAATTTTGAGGGGGGATAAAAATTTGTTTCTTGGTCCATTCCAAAGGTTCATTATTGAAAATAATAAACCAAAACTTAATTGAATTTTTTAAAGGTTGAATTGAATTTGTGAATGATTGAATTGAATTCGTAAAAGGTTGGAATAGTAGAGCTGTAAATGCTATAATTCCGAAAAAGTCACAATTGTAGTAGATTTTGTCGTCACAAGATGCGAGTAGGTAACAATATTTTGATTTTGAAGGTCTCACAGTTTTTTGACCCCAATTCAATACCTTTGGCGTAGAGGAAGGACTAACTCGAAATTGTCGTTGAATCAATAACCTTGATTATAATAATATTTTTATCAATCGTAATAACTAGCTCTACTAAATATATAAATTAAATTAATTGTACATTAATTTGAATTTTTTTTCTTGCAGGTGAGTCGAATTCGTTGTTGATTCAGCAGCACCCACCTCCAGTATTTCAAGTAAATTTCTTGATATAAACTTAATAAACAACTCTTTCAATTTGATAAGCTGTGGTATTAATGTACCCAATGTTCGTAATTACAATTTTCTTAGTACAACTCTTCTTACTATTTAGAGCAATCGGAGAAGTAACTTGATAAAAATAAAAACTGATGGTGGAACATTGACAAATACGTTCCTTCTTTAAATCGACACGTTCTGATTTTTTGGTGTTTCATAAAAAATGTTGTTAGGGATGGTATGAGTAGTGTGAGACCGTGTTTAGTGCTTGGAAAACCGCGAAATTGTCGGACATATAATACTTATAACTCGAAAAATGTGTGTCTTGCCGAAAAAGGCACTGTAAGTAATGTAAGTAATGTAAGTAATTATGTATGGTAATGTTAATACATGGCTGTAGATGGCTTACACTGTCTTGAACCAAACATATTGAGTGTCTGTTTCGTTTATCAATTACTTTTCGCCTTCGAAATCAATTCTATCGGGATTCCAACGGTGGACGGGGAGATAAACGCGTTTCCGAGGTGAACGGGATAGTCATTGTGGTCCTCGGCTGGGGAATCGATGAACGAAATTCCAGTGTCGCAATTTTTACAATCATATCGACCTGAAAAACACACAACAAAACACTTGCCTTGAGCGGTGGTGGTAAAGCTTAATATCGTATCTTTACAATAGAATGATAGGTTTTTACTAAACTTTTTTGGTTTATTATTTTCAATAATGATCCCTTGGAATCGCCCAAGGAAAAAATTGTTAACCCCCCTCAAAACTTGTTGGTTTACGTTTCAAAGTCCGTAGAATCTGAAAATTGAATAAAAATTTTGCCGTCTATCCGCCGTATGCAGCACTTTCCTTAGTTCCCATGGTCCGGTTTTGATGAAATTTGGTATATGGGCTCCATTGTCCTCCATTGGGGTCTAGTTGTGCCGCGAAGCTTTTGGTTGGTGCCAGTCTTTTAGTGCCAACTTTTAAGGGTTGAAAAATAAAGGCTGAAATTTTTATATCGCCCTTGCTCAAAAAACTTTGAATATAAAGGTATTGTTTTTTCATCAATTTAAAATAGTAATGAATTTTTAGAACCGAATGAGACCACTCAGAGCTCTGTATGACCTACCGTTAGCCATGAGAACTTAAGGGTTGGACTTATGAATCAGAAACGCGAGTGTGAATTGCAAAAGAGGCCTATTCAACGTTCAAAGTTTAGGTGATCTAAATGCCATCGTATCTTCGAGTTGTACTCAGTTTCGCGCCCTTAGCAACCAGCAATTAAATTTCCTAATCAAGGGTATCACAACTCTTTATTTCTCCTAATTGAGTGTGAAGCGTCAAAATTACCTTGATTGTGAAGCAAAAATATGGTTGGTAGGTAGTGGCAATGGCAAATCTGTGTTCTTTGCAGGCGAGTGATCTATACAGAAAAATAATAAACCTTTGTGTAATAATTTGCAGCGTTATTATTTTGTATTGGGTACAAATTGTGTTTCATTCGTTTTCAACTTTTTCTCTTTTCTCTACAAATTGTGTTTCATTCGTTTTAAAAATGTTCTCTTTGTTGTCTTGAGGGGGTTCATGAGTCGGTTCTAATTTAACACTTTTTCATGTACCTGTTCCTCTGGATATATTCATAATATCTATTAATAATTAATATCTATTCATACTTTTTTTTTAATTCTTCATCTACTCTTCATATTACCGCTGAGCGAGTTTCAACTCTGTTGTGTAAATATTATTTTACCTAGAGACAATATAGCAAAACAGTTTTTTCACATTTTTCATGCTAGTGATTTTTTAATTCTAGCCATGTTTCTGTTGGGAGTTTTCCGTCCAAACTTGTTCAATGATTGTAATAAACCCCTCTCGACAACATAAAAAAATTCAAGTTGCCAGCTCTATTGGCTGACGAAAAACAAGGGTTTTCCGGTTTGGAGAAAAGCCGCGATTTGTGAAAGGTTACCGTTTTTTGAGGTATTTGATCAATAGTTCGTAATTATTTCATATTGAAGGAATTGAAAATGAGGCCTGATTATTCCTTATCTATGATTCTTATCAGTCAGTGTTTGCATCGGTTAGGTAAGGTTATTTCATATCACGTAGTACTGATAAGAATAATGGTTATACACTATTGGCTCACTTGATTTCTTCATTAGTCTAGTGCTATGCTATTTTTGTACTATTTGGTGGCATGGGAACCATTGCTGGAACCATGGAGTAGGACATAGTATATCAATCAGAACTTATGAACAGCGAAAGAACGGTAGGAAGTTACAGAAATATAGTAACTATGAACCTGGAGCAGGAAACAGCTATCCCCCGGAAACAGCGTTTAGCTCCTCAATCTTTGAAAACTCATATCTCTGCTTTCCACTGCTCAAATTTAATATTTTTATATAGGTACCAAAATGTCTGGAAAAACCTGCAGAATTTTATTTTGAACTTTCGATTTTGACTCATGAACCCCCTTAACCCATTAAGGACCACGGTTGCCATATGGCAACCGCAAGTGCAGGAGGGTTCTGACGAAAATGTGATCGTTCTCTAATTGCTAAGAGGGCGGATATGAGGTGGATTCTCTTCAGTTATACTTACATGAAATTTAGAAATTAGTATTCCGTGCCAATGGTAGATTGAGCTCGCGTTGTACGGATTTGAAAAAGCTGACATGGAGGAGCTTCAGACGCTACCACAGAAAGTACTGTTTACACCCGATATAATACTTTTAGAAAGTCTGTTTCTCGTTTATGTCTCCTTGATGAGTGTAGCGTACAGTTAAAAATCGCGAATACGTAATTTTTCAAGGTTAGGGGGATATAAGAGATGCATTTTTACGTCGGTTGCCATATGGCAACCGTGGTCCCTACGAGTTCTTTTTTTCTCATATTCCACTCTTTTTTCTCAGTTGATTTTTGTTGAATAAGAAGATTTTTGTTGAGTTTTGTGAAGAAATATAACATGTCAATGGGTGGTACTGATTCGATGGACAACAGATTGTGCTGTTACTGAATCGAGATTAGAGGTAAAAAATGGTGGTGGTCAATTTTCACCTGGATTTTGAACGTCTTTATGACAATCGCTTGGATCACTCACAAGCGGTACCACCCAATGTCACAATGAGGAATTTCACCATGTCGGAATTTCCTATTTTTGATCCCAAAATCGGATTCAGCACCTCGAAAAACCTCCTAAGGCAAACTTTCAGCCCGAACTTCCTAATTTACGAATAAACAAAACAGTGTAAAAAATACGAATGTTTAAAAAACCGGGAAAATGACGTCATCCTGGAATAGTTCATTTATGGCCGCTTAAAGTGCTGAGATCGAGAAATCTATAGTCCCCAGATGCAAAATTTCACGAAACAGTAAAGTTCGAAATTGAAAAACTGAAGAAAAAAATAGAAAAAGCAAGATGGGGAAAATTAGGTTTCCCCTGTTTTTGTTTGATAACTTTTCTCTTAGAAAACACGATTTCGTCGTCCCAATGGGCAACACTGGGAGGAGACGGCGATCCGAACAGCCCAATCAGTGAGCGTTCCCGCTTCACGTCCGTTTTCCCGGTTAGTTTTGAAATCAAAAATTTTGATTGTCTCCCAAAAATAACAGGAGACTTATTTTCCGAAATCAGCCCGATTTTCATCTATCCCACACCATTAACTATTCAGGAAAAATGCAAACAGAATTCGGTGAAATTCCTCATTGGACTTCCGGGGAAATTTTGTCATCTCCTACTTGAAAATGTACGGAATAAGAAATACGCTTCAGGGCCGAAATTCGAAGAATATCGAGTCAGCGTACTCTATGATGTGAGGTTTGACATAAAGGACCATTATAATTTATTGTTCCACTGACGACGGAAAGAAGAACAAGAAGTGCGCGGATAAAAACTGTACCTCTATTATAAAGACCATGAGTAAAAATGCCAGGTGGGACTTTGCATTTCCTGCTTTGCTAAATTCCATACTCCTCAAGCATAGGGAGTGCCCTGTACCCCATTTTTTTACCAAGTATTTCCGTGCGTCCCACGCCTAGCTCAATGTCTCAATGTTCAAATAATAATAATACCTACCTACCTAATAAACTCATGGCTGTTTTATTTTATGTATATTTATTATATGGCATGTGTGAATTTATGCTCCTATGAGAAAACTGTGATAGTTCCGAATAGTGTACCTACATAAGCCTAGACAAGTGCTTTTCTGTGATGTCCTGAATAAAGACTACTATTCGGGTAGACTAGACTACTATTCGGGTAGTACTTACTGAGAATAAAAGTTTAGGCTGTTTTCCCCATTTGTCTATATCGGCTGCAAACTTTCAATTTTTTGGCAAAAATGTTCTTCTGAGGACCACGGTTGTCATATGGGGTTGTCATATGGCAACCCTCCAAAAACTGGTGAAAATGAACAAAAAAAATTATTTTTACATTTTTCGCATGTTCTATGGTACCTATAGGGGTAAAGTACTCAACGATTTGAAAAAAGTCGGGGAAAAAATAATCTGGTCCTTAATGGGTTAACGTGGAAAACAAATTTAGGGCCAAAATTGCTTCAAATGATGTACGTCAACGCTGGAATTTAGTATGGAATTTTTATGCGAATTTGTAATCGCATTCGGACAGCTTACTCATATCGGTTTTTGGGCGGGCTTGGGACTGACTTACTCGATAGTGGCTGTCGATAGTCGACTCATATCGATCGTCCCAACAACGCATTCTAAGAAGGTGGTTGTAGTGACCTTTGATGAAGAAGTTGATCATTTTATTTTTCACCTTTAACTTTAGTGGGTTGAGGAAGGTAAAAAATGGCAACTCCTATAAATATATTATTTTGTAATTTGATTGGAACAAAAACAAGTGGGAAATCTTCAAAGTTTAGAATCGCTGGAGCGAATTATCTAGACGGCAATTCCAGGAGAAAGAGACCAAAGGGAAAATCTAAACAAGGAAGCGGTGCGGGAATTTCTGACTAGGGAAGTGGGGGGGGGGGGGGGGGCTGTACTGCCAGGGGCGGGCGTGGAGGCGGCGGAGACGGAAGGCGTACTAGCGGACCTGAAAACATCGAGCGGTCCTGACAGGAGGGCGAAATTTCCTTCAGGGGGTATAAAAGGGGTTGAGAAGCCAGAGAACTAGAATGTCGGGAAAGAGGAAAATTAATATGAAAGCTGCTTTGGACGATGAAAGGAAGGGAACGAACAGGTGAAACTGAAATCCCGCCCTGCAAATTCAAACCAACGTCGTTTCATCCTTCATAATGCCCTACGGGAAATATAATTCCGACGTCATGTGATGTCGTTAACTTCATGGTGTCGTCTGACCATTCTTCCTCGGAGATCAACAACAATAGTTTATCTCTACGAACCCCCTTTTATCACTCATCTTCTGTGAATTCTATAGAATGCCCATATGAATGGAATTCCTTTTTTTTTAGTGCCTTCGAAAATCTACCAGTGCCAACATGTACTCAGCTTGAAACCACTCCGAATTAACGTGACGCCATTTCATTTCCCCACCTGATTGGAGAGGGAGGTGCTGCCCAGGCAGTTGCGTGACGTCAGATATAGCATTTCCAAGTCAAATTCAACCTCTTCCAAAACAAATTCAACCTTTTCCAAGTCAAAATCAACCTTTTTCAAAACAAATTCAACCTTTTCCAAGTCCAATTCAACCTCTTCCAAAACAAATTCAACCTTTTCCAAGTCAAATTCAACCTTTTTCAAAACAAATTCAACCTTTTCCAAGTCCAATTCAACCTTTTCCAAAACAAATTCAACCTTTTCCAAGTCAAATTCAACCTTTTTCAAAACAAATTCAACCTTTTCCAAGTCAAATTCAACATTTTCCAAAACAAATTCAACCTTTTCCAAGTCAAATTCAACGTTTTCCAAAACAAATTCAACCTTTTCCAAGTCAAATTCAACCTCTTCCAAAACAAATTCAACCTTTTCCAAAACAAATTCAACCTTTTCCAAGTCAAATTCAACCTTTTTCAAAACAAATTCAACCTTTTCCAAAACAAATTCAACCTTTTCCAAGTCAAATTCAACCTTTTTCAAATCAAATTCAACCTTTTCCAAAACAAATTCAACCTTTTCCAAGTCAAATTCAACCTCTTCCAAAACAAATTCAACCTTTTCCAAGTCAAATTCAACCTTTTCCAAAACAAATTCAACCTTTTCCAAGTCAAATTCAACGTTTTCCAAAACAAATTCAACCTCTTCCAAGTCAAATTCAACCTCTTCCAAATCAAATTCAACCTTTTCCAAGTCAAATTCAACCTTTTCCAAAACAAATTCAACTTTTTCCAAGTCAAATTCAACCTTTTCCAAAACAAATTCAACCTTTTTCGAAGTCAAATTCAACCTTTTTCAAAACAAATTCAACCTTTTCCAAGTCCAATTCAACCTTTTCACCATTATTAGGGAAATGACCAAAAATACGCACAAGCCCTAAATTTAGTACCAAATGCTTGTCTGTGATTGGGGACTGGGCTGAAAACAATACTCCAAACGCAGCAGGTAAATACCTATACATAAAACAAAATCATGTTTCATTATAGCATTTCCGAGTCAAATTCAACTATTTCCTAAGAGCAGTTTAAAAAAAAATTAATCTATTGATTCAAATTTTTTAAAGACCCGAAAGGGCCATTTTTTAAGTGAAAAAAATCAAAGATAGACTTTCTACGAGTAAGATTTTTAATTTTAAGACTTAAAATATTAATTATGTAAAGAAGTGATAAAAGTTTTTCTTTCAAAAAAATGTTAATTCTTTAAATTATATTTTTTGTTGATTTTGATTTATGTATATGTATTTACCTACTGCATTTGGAGTATTGTTTTCAGCCCTGCCCCCAATCACAGACAAGCATTTGGTACTACATTTAGGCCTTTTGCGTATTTTTGGTCATTTCCCTAATAATGGTGAAAAAGTTGAATTTGATTTGGAAAAGATTGAATTTGTTCAAAGGTTGAAATTCAACCTTTTTCAAGTCAAATTCAACCTTTTCCAAGTCAAATTCAACCTTTTCCAAGTCAAATTCAACCTTTTCCAAGTCAAATTCAACCTTTTCCAAAACAAATTCAATCTTTTCCAAATCAAATTCAACCTTTTCCAAAACAATAACTTTTTCATATATATATGAAAATTGTATCAGGTAGGTTGTAGGGATGAGCATCGTTGGAAACTATCGATAGTCAACCATCGATTGTTAAAACCATCGATGGTTTTTGATAGTATCGATACTTCTTTGATCAAGTGTGGTAATCAAAATATTGCCAAGAATAGATCAAGTATCTATTGTAATCGTTGCAATTTGCATGATTCAAATTTCAGTGAAACCACTGGTCAGTTCAGGTCAAACTAAATCAACCAAGCAAAAAAAATGCAATGACGAATTTTTCATCAACTTAAAAATAATACGAAAAAATAGGATTCAACTCAATATCGAAAAAATAGGATTCAACTCAATATCGAATATTATACCCTTTTGTCGTATTCTCCCCACCTAAATTATTTGAACGTTTGAAGATTTGTCCCAACACAGCTCAGTGGGCGGTTAAACAGATCAGATTGCCTTCCTACCTTCTTAACGAATAGAGAACGACAACCAAACACCTGAATATTTGAATTTGATACTGATACTATAATTATTTGATAACGATAACGGAAAGATTCGACACGATCAAATGCAATCACGTTGACGTAATTGTGGTAATTGTGAAATTTTGTTAAAACCATCGATGGTGAAAACTTCGGTTCTAAAATATCGATGGTGAAAACATCAGTTCTAAACCATCGATAATGAAAACATCGACCATCGGATGCAAAACATCGATAGTTCGATAGAATCGACCATCGATGCTCATTAGGTAGCAGTTGCCCTACCTACATTCTTCCTCGTTATAATTGTATATTCCTCCTACATTCTTTCAAATTTATCTTGAAGGGTTTCAGAAGTCAAATTAGAACCTAAATGTCGGAAAAGGGGATTATTGATATGAAAGCTGCTTTGAACGATGAAAGAGGAAGGGAACGAACATTGGAACTGAATTCCCGCCCAGAAAATCCATATCCACGTTTCATCCTTCAAAATGTCCGACGGGAAGTATAATTTTGAAATCCCTGAGAGTCATGTAATTTGATCATCCCTTCTCTATCTTCAACAACAGTTGATAATTCAGCACTACAAAGCCGATTCGTGAAATACGAGAAGTAATTAATGCTCTTAATTGAAGTCCACTCTGTTCTAATACTTGCTAGATGCACATCTGAAGAAACACAAGTGAAGGGAACTTGGATCTCATTGGTTGAGAAAGATCAAGGCCATATGAAATCAGATGGATGCAGGATTGCAGGTGGAAGCGAAAGGGAACTCTGATCCAAATTAGCTGAGAGAAGTGGAGGCATCCCAAAGCATATTCAAGACCCAGGGCTAGATGCTCATCTGAAGAAACACGAGTGAAAGGGAACTTGGATCTCATTGGTCGAGAAAGATTAAGGCCATGTGAAATCAGATGGATGCTGGATTGCAGGTGGAAGCGAAAGGAAACTCTGATCCAAATTAGCTGAGAGAAGTGGAGGCATCCCGAAGCATAATCAGGACCCAGGGCTAGATGCTCATCTGAGGAAACACAAGTGAAGGGAACTTGGATCTCATTGGTTGAGCAAGATCAAGGCCATATGAAATCAGATGGATGCAGGATTGCAGGTGGAAGCGAAAGGGAACTCTGATCCAAATTAGCTGAGAGAAGTGGAGGCATCCCAAAGCATATTCAAGACCCAGGGCTAGATGCTCATCTGAAGAAACACGAGTGAAAGGGAACTTGGATCTCATTGGTCGAGAAAGATTAAGGCCATATGAAATCAGATGGATGCAGGATTGCAGGTGGAAGCGAAAGGGAACTCTGATCCAAATTAGCTGAGAGAAGTGGAGGCATCCCAAAGCATAATCAGGACCAAGGGCTAGATGCTCATCTGAAGAAACACAAGTGAAAGGGAACTTGGATCTCATTGGTCGAGAAAGATTAAGGCCATATGAAATCAGATGGATGCTGGATTGCAGGTGGAAGCGAAAGGGAGCTCTGATCCAAATTAGCTGAGAGAAGTGGAGGCATCCCAAAGCATATTCAAGACCCAGGGCTAGATGCTCATCTGAAGAAACACGAGTGAAAGGGAACTTGGATCTCATTGGTCGAGAGAGAAAATCTGCCTAGTTGAATGAGCAGTAGATGCAGAGATAGTCTTAGAATAACGCAGACGTGTAAGATAATCGGAATTTCCTAATATTAACTAGGTAATAGGTATGCAACTTGATGTTCGAGAAAATGTTGACGATTTTTCGAAAATCTCTGTCTGATTTCGTTGAAATTTTCAGGGTTTACACGTGTTACTTTCTATTTGGTCCATTATGAATTTCGTGTTCATCAAACATACATTTCTCACGACTGATGATCTTTTCTCGAGTCCACCACGTGAAATTGGTAAAAAGACGAACAATGATAAATCAGCAGTTTAGGAACAGTTTCTCCGTAGTGTCAATATTATTGGTTGCCTATTTATGACCATGTTATGCTGTGTAAGGGCGCTTTATTCCTCACCCAATATGACAGGCAGGTAATGTTTTGGCATCGACTGAAATAGAATATATTGAAAGGTAGCATGTTCATTATGAATCAGATGATGATTTGGAGTTCCGCTAAGCAAGCTCGTCGGCCTACTGAGATCCTATGAGTCTGTGAGTTTATCTAGATGGGAAACCTCCACCTTCCACAGTAATATAGCGGGCTTCTCCAATGTTTACCACCGGGCCAATCTGACCTCTAATTAACTGAGGCTTAGTCGGAGGACTAGTGTAGAACTTCACGCCCCGACTGTTGCCAGTTTCGAATGCGATATCGATCCTTGAAGCGTTAGAGTCGTTTATATACGCTGAGCCGCTGGTCAGTAACCGGTTTCATGATAGTTTAACAACCGGTTCCATGTTCATTTTAACAAATGTCATGTGAACATTTGTGGCGATATAAAAATTGAACAATTTTTTGGAGGAAAAAATGGAGTAAAATTAATCATTATTATATCGCACGTATCCTAGAAGAGGGGTACAACTCCAAAAATGTGATTTTCGGGAAATCGCTTTCAAAGTTTTGCACTCAAACAAATAGCTATATGAAAACACGTTTAATGTTAATGATATTTGGGGAAAATGTTCCCGTACTAATGCTTCTACAGCTCATGGGCCGAAATTATTCTTTTCGCTGTGAGGAAGGAGCGGGGGAATATTTTTGTCAAATTTCTTCGATTTTTGGTGTTGTTCCCTTTTTTCATGGATACTTCTTTATTTCAGCGATGTCACTTTTTTACATGGACGATTTTTATTATTTCCCAAATGATTAATTTGGTTTTAAATGAGAATAATCATAACTTGAGGTGTATAAAACAAGAATTTATTAGATTGGGAGGTGCCGGAAAAATAAAACAGATTGAAAACGGAAGATATTTATAATTCTGTGTCCAAGAATATTCTTAAGTAATTGAAACAGCTTCTTAAAATCTATAATCAAAGATAACCAACGTGCGATTTCGAGTTCAATCCCCCCCCTCACACCATTCCTTCTTCAACGATTTCAGTACAACCAGTACAACTTTCATCGGTAGTTTCGGTAGGTAGCCCGTAGGAGTAGACATTCAAGGTGAAACACACCAGTGGCACCACTAATTTGTTCTATGGTGTCAAAATTTATAGTACATGAAAATACAAAGGTTTATTTATAAAGATTCAAAGCTTGGGTACCATTAGTAAGCCCTAAATGAACCAAACTATCGAAAAATCGCAATTTTGTGAATATTATCCCTCCACTTGCCTCTTCCTAATGAGAATTTCAGTACTCTGGTGACTTAATGTTAGTCAGTTAGTTATCTGAGTCGAAAAAAAGAAACACATGATCTGACTGTAGAGCCGTAGGTCTACCGTCCATAGTTTTTTTTTGTGTAGTGAATCTCTATTGATGTATATACCTATCTGTAAGTAAAATTCCCAGAAACACTGCTAGTTCGGATGGTCATCGCAACAGCTCTAGGGAGAGCAAAGAAAATCTCGATAGCGCAGAGGCGCTATGTCCATCCATCACACAAATTTTTTATTTTTTTTTAAATACAGAAAAACTCATAATATTCAACAAAACTATTATTGACCTTCTTGACGATTATAACCTCAAAATTTGTTGAAGAAATTGAAGAGTTTAGTATAATAAATTGTGCTCTGGTGAAAACTTTTTTTTTGGGGATATCGATATGCTGCATTATTATGAAATTGAAAGAGAAATTCAAATAAGAAGAGCCTGAAGAATATATTTTATTGTTTGATCATCACCATCATTTTGGATTCCTATTTCAATGTTTCTGACTTAGTCATTGAATGCAGCGATCTCAACGCACTCTATCGAGGGATTCCTTTTGCCACGTGATGTCAGAGTTGTTGTCCGGCTCTCCCGCCAACACAAGCGAGGGTATTTCTTAACGGGAATAGGCTAAATTGAATGAAATTTCGAACTGAAAACTGGTACAGGAACGTTTTCAAGTCCGCTAAATTTGAATCTGACGTCAAAAATACGAAAATCGGTCCCATGAAAATACTCCATTGCTGGAATTTTGATACTCAGCCCAGAAGTAGGTTCTTTTACGGTGTTTATACTTAACCAAAATCTTATCTATGTACCGAAAACTCTTTTAGTTGTGGATGAAAAATCTGTGGTTTTTATTCCTTAACAATTTGAGAATCTTGGCTGTAATTACACTTCGAACGTATCTTTTAATTGTTTCGTACAATTAAAATATTGCAAATATCATTAAATATCGACTGAAATATACTCGTCAATTTGAACCATTGTTTCATTTATGGTTTTTCCCATCACTAAGAATTCGACATTTTTCCTCCGAATTGTGTAACCCGAAAAGGCCCGATTGAGGTTTAAACTCCAAACCGTTCAAATGCCAATTTTAAAACTGAAAAATCGATCAATGCCCACAATTTTTGCTGTTTTGTGCCTTCCGGTTCCGCCAGTTTCAAATAAATTAAATGGCATCCAAATCAAATCGGAAGCAGTTTGGTTTTTAGATAAATTCAAAACAAACTTCAATTCAAACAAGGTACTTGCTGAAAACTATTCTAGTTCGAGAGGACTCCTATGAACGGTCAGAAACAAACCAAAGACAAACAGCGAAAGCAACTATTCATCCGAACAATGAACGGAGACTAACAAGGGTGGAAATGAAAAGATTATATCTACTACCCGTTCGAAAAACGTCGAGCTGCTGGCTTTAGAGTTGTTTTGCTTCTTTCAACCTTGCATTCAGCCAAGATGCCGTTTTTGTTTGTCAACGAGTTTTCAAGTCTTCCGAACAATGGTGAAACGTCGACGAAGCTAAATCGTGAAATAAACGTTCTGCATAATTTTATTCGGTCAAGTGATCATTACAAGCTTCAAATGTTGTCAGATACGTCGAATTTTTTGTCTCCCCTTCCTCAATAAGTGCTGACCGTGTAGTTCTTGACACAGGTAACACACAGAAAGTATTTAGATATCTTCGGCCGGGAACAATAGGCCATAATTTGCCAGAACCAAGGTAGGCTATGATGGATTGCAATTTGCCACCAAATTAGAGAAAATCGGGTGATTAGGCACTTCGTGATAATCGATGATTATGAAGGTACTTTTGGTGGGAATATGATGCATATAAATGGCATTTAAATAAAACATCTATGGTGATTAGGTACATCGTGATAATCGATGATTATGTAGGTACTTTAAGTGGGAATATGATGCATATAAATGAAATTTAAATACAACATCTAGGCTTATTTACACCTAAGGGGGTCTCAGTTGGTCGCCGTTCTTTCCTAGTATTTCACGAAAATGAAGGCGCAAAAACATAAAAAGGTGTATCTAAATTTGAAATTTTAAAGGATTTTAGAAATTCATTAGTGCACGGCCCTAGGGAATTAATAACAAAAAACCGGACCGACCTCAAAACTGATGATGGCATCCCACTAAAAAGGAAAAAAAAATAACGACAACTTATTCAGTTAGGTTGGTAGGTAGGTACGCAGTGAAGTCGCCGCCGTGCCCATCTGCAGAAACAAACATACACTTCCATCTGGTTAGTATTACAACATGGGTCGATAGTGCAATACAAAACATGAATGAGAGTGGGTACCTATCATTGAGGTAATGCATGTGTTCCAAAACGATTAGGTAGTACGTCACTGCTGTCGTATGAAGGAGGATGAGAGAGTGACAATAAGTGTGAATCCCCGAACGAAATGTTGGGATTCCAACAAACCATCTCTTGATTAGATAGTATCTAATAGTTATTTATCTAATTATACATGATCAATCTTTGATTACATAATATCTAATTAATCTTATATTCCATGTATGGCATATTGAATGTAGAATTGTCTAGATCATGATGTGGGTTTGTGATATGAGTTCATACTCAAATGAACCAGTTAGTGTTACAACATGCGTCGATAGTGCAATACAAAACAGGATTAAGGGTAGGTAAGTAAGTAAACAACCTTCTCATGTTCAATTTTTATCCAACTGCCATTTTTGGTGACGCAGACGTCTTCAGCTGTTATCAAAGGAAATATTCTTACTGAGATTCACACTTATTGTCTCTCTCTCATCCTCCTTCATACGACAGCAGTGACGTACTACCTAATCGTTTTGGAACACATGCATTACCTCAATGATAGGTACCCACTCTCATTCATGTTTTGTATTGCACTATCGACCCATGTTGTAATACTAACCAGATGGAAGTGGAATCTACTTGTGTATGTTTGTTTCTGCAGATGGGCACGGCGGCGACTTCACTGCGTACCTACCTACCAACCTAACTGAATAAGTTGTCGTTATTTTTTTTTCCTTTTTAGTGGGATGCCATCATCAGTTTTGAGGTCGGTCCGTTTTTTTGTTAAAAAGTTTTTTATTTTACTATTTTTGTATTTTCATAATTTTTTATTTTTTACTTTTTAGTGGTTTTTTAAATTTATTTTTAAAATTCAATTTTTTAAATCATTTGATTTAATCTTTAACTTATTAATTTTTCGACTTTAATTATTTTAATTTTACATAACTTACCTACTACCAAGTACATTTGTTTAAGTTTTTAAATCATTCGTTTTAATTTTTAACTCATTAATTTTTTCGACTTTTACTATATAATTTTTTTTTTAATTTTACATAATTTACCTTCTACCAAGTACGTTTGTTTAAAGTCGGTATTCTTTGAGTTACCGACCGTTAACCTTTTTTCGACATTTTTCGCTATTTTTCTTTTTTAAATCTTTTACTTGTATTTTTTAATCACTAATGGTTTTTTTAATGTGGAATTAATTATTACTTTTTGAGGTTTTTTTATGAAGGTAGTAGGTAACATTATTGTTTAATTTTTACATTTTATTTTAGTACCTATACCTACAGTATTATTGTTTAAAGTAGTTATTAGTGAGTCCAAAAAATTGTTAAACATATTGTTTAGTAATGCATGCATTCCAGGGGACGTCCCATTGGATAAGCATTAAGTCAATTAGAACCTGTTGGTGAGCGAAAAAACACACATTATTATTTCCCTTCCTCCTGCACCAAACTGTTTCACTCAACGTAAGTAAAATGGGGGCGATGATGTCCGTAGAGGAGTATCTACACTCAAATCCGCGCAATCCCAGAAAATACCATCGAAATCAGATGGAAAATGTAGAAAGTATAGCTCTTACAGGGAATTCACGTTTGCGCATGCGCAGTGGCTATTATCAGTTCCTAGGCAATGCTTTTCATCGGGGACCATCTATATGCCAATTTGCATGATCTCTGAGAATTTTATTGAAATCGGATGGAAAATGTGGAAATGATGGCTGCTACAAGGAAATTATCGTTTGCACATGCGCAGCGGCTATCAGTACGGGGGCGATGATTTTCACAGGGGACCATCTACACGCCAACTCGTACAATCTCTGAAAATTTCATCGGAATCGGACTTGAACTTCATATTTTAGCCCGCTGCAACATGTTTTGGATGATGAGAAGGCTATGTGCTAGACCCATTTGGTAGTCTACCGAAATTTGATGGTTATCGGAAACCCCCTCAAAAAGCATCTCATTTTTTGTGAAGCTTAGAATCGGACCTTAAATTTGAATGTACCTACACAAACATGTACAAAAATGTACAATGAGTCGGGAAACTCGTCTTTCAATGAAATGTTAAAGTTATTTTCAAAATTGAGTTCAATATCATTTTTTGAAATTAAAATTTTGCTTCATAATCAAGTTTATCTTGAAGAAATGAGCGTTTCACTCTTAATGGGGAGGATGGTCCCCAATGAATGAGAGGGTGGTCCCCCTTGAATTTGTTGAGGGGCGGCAGGCGTCCGAGAATATGCGTGTGTATTTGGTGACGGGCGGGTGGCCGGGGGGGGTGGGTGGGACGAGCGGGTGGGTGGCTTCGACGAGTCGGGCGGGGGGAGAGGATGCGGAACAATCTTCCGAAAAAACACGTTTTTTGAACTATTTTCACAAAATTTCGATACTTTTAACAAAGCAAAATGAAATCTGATTAAAACGGGACCACTATGGATACTTGTAGAACACTTTTCGAAAAGAATCAGGCAGATTGGTGGCCGAATAAGAAACTGCTAGTGGTACAAACATACAGAAAAAAAAAAAAAAAAAAAAAAAAAAAATCGTCGTCCCATGACACACCGAACTGTTTACCTCCTTCCTTCGGCGCGGCTTCGCCGCGCATGAAGTCGGTCAAAAACGCTGCAAATCATTGCTCAAAGGTTTATTATTTTCTGCATAGATCACCCTTCTGTATAGATCACTGGTTCTCCATCAATAGCACCTACCACCATCTGTATTCTCCCTTGACCTTCCCTCTCAAATTTCAGCTTCCTGCGTTCAATAGGATTGAAAATGGCTTCGGAGCTCACTCAGCTGATCAGTGATCTGAGGAGTGAAGAAGATCTCCTCGAATGCTGGAGACGCCTGGAAGAGCACTTCCATTCAATAGGATTGAAAATGGCTGTGGAGCTCACTCAGCTGATCAGTGATCTGAGGAGTGAAGAAGATCTCCTCGAATGCCGGAGACGCCTGGAAGAGCACTTCCATTCAATAGGATTGAAAATGGCTGTGGAGCTCACTCAGCTGATCAGTGATCTGAGGAGTGAAGAAGATCTCCTCGAATGCTGGAGACGCCTGGAAGAGCACTTCCATTCAATAGGATTGAAAATGGCTGTGGAGCTCACTCAGCTGATCAGTGATCTGAGGAGTGAAGAAGATCTCCTCGAATGCTGGAGACGCCTGGAAGAGCACTTCCATTCAATAGGATTGAAAATGGCTGTGGAGCTCACTCAGCTGAACAGTGATCTGAGGAGTGAAGAAGATCTCCTCGAATGCCGGAGACGCCTGGAAGAGCACTTCCATTCAATAGGATTGAAAATGGCTGTGGAGCTCACTCAGCTGAACAGTGATCTGAGGAGTGAAGAAGATCTCCTCGAATGCTGGAGACGCCTGGAAGAGCACTTCCATTCAATAGGATTGAAAATGGCTGTGGAGCTCACTCAGCTGATCAGTGATCTGAGGAGTGAAGAAGATCTCCTCGAATGCTGGAGACGCCTGGAAGAGCACTTCCATTCAATAGGATTGAAAATGGCTGTGGAGCTCACTCAGCTGAACAGTGATCTGAGGAGTGAAGAAGATCTCCTCGAATGCCGGAGACGCCTGGAAGAGCACTTCCATTCAATAGGATTGAAAATGGCTTCGGAGCTCACTCAGCTGATCAGTGATCTGGGGAGTGAAGAAGATCTCCTCGAATGCTGGAGACTCATGGAAGAGCACTTCCATTCAATAGGAATGAAAATGGCTTTGGAGCTCACTCAGCTGATTAGTGATCTGAGGAGTGAAGAAGATCTCCTCGAATGCTGGAGACGCCTGGAAGAGCACTTCCATTCAATAGGATTGAAAATGGCTTCGGAGCTCACTCAGCTGATCAGTGATCTGAAGAGTGAAGAAGCCTTTGAGCAATGATTTGCAGCGTTTTTTACCCACCAACATTTTTTTTACCTACCAGCTAGGTACTACCTACCACACCATACTGGCTTCACACCTTCACAATCAAGTTTATTAGAAAAAACTGAACGCTTCACACTCGATTGGAGGAATAGAAAGCTTCATACGGAAATTTGATTACTGGTTACGCAGAAGGCAAAACTGTATACAAATCGAAGAAATGAACAGCGATCGCATTTTAGTCAGATAAAATTTGAATGGAGATTAGACCTCTTTTGCGATTCACACTCATGATTCTGTTTTATCGAAGGAAAACCTTCAAGTACTCGTAGGGACCGAACGGTTTGTCCTACAGAGCTCCGGGTGGTCTCAAAAATTTTTAAAAATACAATACTATTTAAAATTGGTGAGAAAACGATACCTTTATTTCGAGAGTTTTCGAGCTAGGGCACTCTTGAAAATTTCAACCCTTAATTTTCACCCCTTAGAAGTGACTTACATCAACCAAAAGCTTCGCGGCACAACTAGACCCC
This sequence comes from Apolygus lucorum, assembly GCA_009739505.2. Lineage (NCBI taxonomy): Eukaryota > Metazoa > Arthropoda > Insecta > Hemiptera > Miridae > Apolygus > Apolygus lucorum. The sequence continues at coordinate 5,081,003 of CM019172.2, forward strand.
AAATGGAGCCCATATACCAAATTTGAACCAAATCGGTCCAGTGTTGCTAAGAAAAGTGCCGCGTACGGCGGACGGACGGAAATTTTTTTATTCGATTTTCGTATTCTACGTACCTTGAAACGTAAAACATCAAATTTTGAGGGGGGGTTAAAATTTTTTTTTTCTGTCTCGATTCCAAAGGCTTATTATTGAAAATAATAAACCAAAACTGAAATATTGCCCGAGAGTTTCTTCAAAATCGCGCAATTTTTCCGCATAAGTTTGCCCGAGACATTTTACTGATTTTTTTAAATTTTTTTTCTCTTCTGAGTCTCCTACTGATTGAAATGCAATGAAATAGGCCAAAATTTTGAAGCATAAACCCTAAAAACCATCGAATTTGGACAATCTTCGACGTTTAAGAATCTCATAAATCGCAACTTTAAATATATCACTTTTACGCACTCACAGGCCTCTATTAGTCTAACAATTTAGTTCCACTCGGCGGTCAAGTAAAATACGACGTCCATCTGACGGTAGAAGTGTCTTTAGACACTTACAGAAGCTTAGAAGCTTAGAAGCTTTACAGCCCACCCCGCTTGGCACACCTTCTAACATGATGTTTTTATGATGGTGTATTGAAAATATGTGCTTACGACCAAGTTAATGACACTAAATGTTGTCTCTGTAAGTGGCAAGAGAATATTATGAATCTGGGAACAGACGTGGGCGTTCGAGAAGTGGCAAAGACCTCCGCGTGGGGCCGATTCTATAAATAGCATCTTCATTCCGTTGGAAGTTCAGCCAATAAATTGCACCCTGCTGGGTTTTCTACTTTATATTTATATTCAGGGATTTAGTTTTCCTCGATTAGATAAATAAAAAAAATAACTCGGTAGGTAAGGAGCGGTTGAGGTATCGGAAAATCGAAAATTCCTAGGTAGACAGGATTTCATACGAAAGGTGAAAAATGAGGAGAACATTACGAGGCTTTGCAAATCATGCATTTTAAAAAGAGAAATCCTATCAAAATAGGTACCTACCTTATTCAAGCAAATTTTCATAATAAGAAATCTTCTTTGCACCAGTTATAGGAGCAGTCGCAGTTCATGTTTTTCTCCTCACCAGTAAATTGATTTTAATTTTGAAATTGAATGACACTCATCATTCTATATTTTTCAATATTTTCTGTTTAACCTTTCAAAGTCAAATAATATAAGTATTTTTAAATTTGAAATTAAATTCAATATTTGAGTTTAGCGCGGTTTGGACACCTGTAAGTCCAAACCGCGCTCAACTCAAATATTCAATTTAATTTCAAATTTAAAAATACTTATATTATTTGACTTTGAAAGGTTAAACAGAAAATATTGAAAAATATAAAATGATGAGTGTATATGATATTAAACGCTGCAAATTATTACACATCGGTTTATTATTTTTATATAGATCACTCGTCTACAAAATCACCAACCATCCAATATGAAGAGAAAAAAAAAATAAAATAAAATAAAAAATAAAAAAAAAAATGAAAAAAATAAAAAAAAATCAAAATCACCAACCATTGATCGCATTTCGGTCAGCTCTAATTTGAACGGAGATTAGGCCTCTTTTGCGATTCACACTCGTGTTTTGATTTATATATATATATTTCAATATAAACCCTTAAATTTTCGTAGGGAGCGAACGGTTTGTCCTACAGAGCTCCGCATGGTCTCAAAAAATTCTAAAAATTCTATAGAATCTTAATTTGAAGGAAAAACAATACCTTTATATCGAAATTTTTTGAGTTAGGGCGTTTTCAAAATTTCAAAATTGATTTTGGAACCCTTAGGAGTGACCTACATCAACCAAAAGCTTCGGGGCACAAATAGACCCCAAATGGAGCCTACATACCAAATTTAATCAAAATCGGTCAATGCTAAGTAGGGAAAGTGCCGCGCTACGTACCTTGAAACGTAAACCATCAAATTTTGAGGGGGTGTTAAATTTTTTTTTCTTGGTCGATTCCAAAGGTTCATTATTGAAAATAATAAACCAAAATATTGCTCGGTTGGAACTCCCCTGCACCATTTTTTTTCTTCCTCAAACCTATATTCCTCAGGCATTCAAATTGGGAATGTGAACAAATTTGGGTCCTCCGCATTTTGTCGATTTTGGATCCGCATCTTTGAAAAAAACCTTACCGTTGGAATGGTGGGGTTTAGAGAAGGTTTTGCAGTGATTTTCAAACTCGATGGAACTATCGAATTATTTAAACATTTTTTTTCCAATTCTAGTGAATTTCTAATTCTGTTGTTTTGGTCGCTAGACAACTCAATCTGTCCGTCTACATCAGCACGCAAGTCGGTCGTTACATCTTGAGTAAGCTTTTGAGAAGGTCTAACATCTTAGCTATCTAATGCCGTAATTTATTTGGGCGTAATTTATTTCAATAAATTAAAACTGGTGATTCGTGTGGTTCTTTTTTGAGAAACAGATAAGGCCATTCTGGGTTCAATGACCTTTTCCAATTCAAATTTCGACGGGAAAGCCTTATCAATTTAATACCTCCTTTTTGCTGAAATTTCTGACCTACCTTGCCCTTTTCAAGTGGTCATTTTGCCATTTTTTGTGGTTGGTTCTCTTCTGGTTAATGCCATCCATTTATATTTCCAATACGAAAAGGAGAACAAACAATAACTCCGGATATCTAAAGAAAAAAACGAATACTTTTTTTTTCTCGTCATCAAAGTTACCTACCAAATTTTCTTTTACTGCGGCAAGTTCAAACAAATCAAAAATTTTAGTCGAATTTTTGAACAGTTTTTGTCATAGAAAGTGTATTATTTTATTGGTTTATTAAGGGTTCAATGATTAGTAGGTCTTCACGTGGTTATATTATAACCTGATAGTATAAAGACCACGTGAAGACCTACTAATCATTGAACCCTTAATAAACCAATAAAATAATACACTTTCTATGACAAAAACTGTTCGAAAATTCGACTAAAATTTTTGATTTGTTTGAACTTGCCGCAGTAATAGAAAATTTTGGTAGGTAACTTTGATGACGAGAAAATTTTTTTTTAATTTATTATATATATAATATAAATTATTATATATCTGAACCGAATATTATTCAGTTCAGGTTACATCAATCATATTCAGTTGTGGTTTCTAATATTATTGCCTTGGATGGCTAATATTGTCACAGAAAGCAATCCAATTTTTACTATATTTTCAAGGAAAAAGTGGGAATTTGTTTTTAAAAATCGTGAACAAATACCAACCCGATTTTATTGCTGCCTGTCAATTTTTAAAATTATCAACATGATCGTAAAATCATGTTTTACGATACTACAATGAAGCGTTACTCTACTATACTGCCCTCCCTACTTGGCGGACAAAATATCAATTTGGAAAAACCGTGGTTTTTTACCCTAATTTTCATCATTTTAGTTTTTTTCTACTTATTCAGAGGAAACGTTTGATTGTGAGCAACATCGATATCAGCATTGTAATTCGAAAACCAATCTCGTGGTTTTTTGAAAGCACAAAATGAAATCCAAGCACTAGGATGGGGAAAAAATTAAGCCCTTGGTTGCAAGTTACTGGCAGTTCTGAAAACATCCGTCAGTCGCATTCTATCGGCTGCCTTCGTTCGGAACGGAGCTGGTTTGTGGCCGTTCTTTTATTGTTTCCCAGCTTTTATTTGCTTATCTTGCAGTTACAAGGCAAATATTTTCGTTCATTTTTTCACCTACCGATCCGCTTTTGGTTTCTCGAAGGTTAAAATCTGGTTGTCGTTTTTCCTTATTGCCTTTCTTTAAGAAAAATGCGTTGTATTTATCTAGCTTGCAGTGTCACCGAAAATATAGTAGGCCTACAAAATCAAAATTTCCGCCCACCGATTTTTGACATTTTCATGTCTTTGCTTTGGCACATGAACTGAAAAATCGTCACGAAAACTAAGCAAGTCTTGCTCACGCGACCAATAAATAAATAAAATAGACTCACTGTTGCGTAGAGAACAATCAACAGTTTTCTTATTTTGATGCTTGGGTACATGAACTAACAACCTTACTTCACCACCTTGTTGTGTAGTGGTTGACATGAAAATGTCCCAATGTGTTGCAGACTCGTATGCAAGCATTTTTATTTTATGATTGATATTTTTTGATTGTTATGACTTCTTATCGCAATATAGGGGATATGCATACCTCTTACTTGATAAATATGTTTGTTTCAAGTATGTACCTGCTAATACTTAACACTGTGATTTCAAGGAGTCGATTTGGCTCAAGAGTTAATTTTGGTTATTTTTCGAGAGTTATTACAAAAATTTTGAAATTTTTTAAATTGATTTCCTGGGACATTTTTGTCATAACTCTATTTTGAGACTCCCAATGGCCCACGAAAAATGCTGCTGTCCATAAAATTTAAAATTGCAGTGTAAGGGTTTGCCCCTTACATAAAGTAGGTAACTATGAATATTGTTAAAAGTAAAATGAAATGTAAAACTCGACATTTTTGTACTTGAGAAAACCTCTCTGCAAGGATGGCAACGGATATATGGATATATCAATATAATATATATAATATTGTTACGTTTATAATAACAATATAATATTATTACGTTTGATATATCGATATAGAGAACCGATATTATCGGTCAATATCGATATTTTGTTTCTTAGCTCTTCGTTATTTTCTTGGAGCATCCTATTGTAAAATACAAGAATTTTGGGTACAAAGAGCGTACATGCCAGTTGACTACAGGCACCCTTCCTACCTGAGATTTTCAGTACTAAGAACCACCTATAGTGGATTGGGATAAATACGCCCTTTGAAACCAAAACTTGTCTTCTTTAATCCCCAAAATTCACGGAATTTCCTCAAATCAACGTGAAGTTAACTTGTCATGCTAGTAGGTAAAGCACCTTCCTTGAAAAAAAAGGCGCTAAGTTGAGTTGGCAGCTTAATTTCCTCAACTGAAATAATAATGAACGTTCATGTGTTTGACTAATTATTTATTGCTGATCGAATAATGATTGAATTAGATGCATTCTTCTTAGTTCCAGCCCCAAAATACCAGCCTAAATATAAAATCAGGTTATTGGATAGTGAAAAATTGCGATGTTCAATGAAAATCACATACCTAGGGAACCATTTCAAGGCGAACCTGCATAATACTCGGTTAAATTAATCAAAATCCGCCGTCAATACGTATGTTTACGATCTGGACGAGGATTTGACCCCAGACAGGGAGACGTGGAACCAAAATTTCTTTTAAAAAACCCTAATTAGGAAAATGCGATAAAATTGCAATTTTTTGAGGATTTTATGACCTGCGATACGAATACAAAGATTTCCTAGCCTAGAAAAGTAGGTAGTTATTATTCAGCCTTTCCTTGACTACATTTTGTTGTTATTTCTATTGTTCGAAAACGTGTAGGTAGGTGTTGATCAATCAAGCGGGTCAGTCCAGTTAGAAAAACGCTGCAAATTATTACACAATGGTTTATTATTTTTTATTTCTCTATACTGCCGTCCAAAGGAAGAACGTCCTAAGTCCATTTTTTGCATTTCGAGAAAAACGAGGTTTTGTGAAGTTATCTGCGCCATTCGTCAGAAAAAATTTTTTTTCACGAAGCACTCACAAATTCGTTCCTTTATCTTGTACTCCATTGACAAGCACAGAAATAATATGATTAGGGTAATTATTGGGTCATTTATGCCCAATGGAAGGACATAGGACTCTTTAGCTTAGCAACCTAGGACTTGGGACAGCTTGACTCAGCTTGATGCAAGGCTAAAATGTCCTAAGTCCGTGGTATTTTGGGTGATAATTTTTTTATAATGATAATGGGTTTCTGAAATAAACATTTTTGAGTTTTGGGTTTCTGAGATAAACATTTTGAGTGATAATTTTTAATATAATGATAAGTAATATCATAACTACCATAAGATAACTTAATGGGTTATTGAAATAAACATAAAACAAGTGGGTGTGGCACATAGCTTCCTCGTATCCATAACCCGATTGTATAGATGATCCGATGCAAAGGTAGTAGTTAATCTCAAAACACCAATCTCTAAGTACCTTCCACTACCCTCATAGGAGACCATCTACACGCTAATCTGGACAATCCTAGAAAATTTCATCAACTTCGGATGAAAAATTAAGTGAGTAGGTGTATGTGATTAGATAAAAAAAAATGCGCAGTCGCTTTTATCAGTCCGGGGATGATGATTTTAATAGGGGACCATCTAAATACTAATCTGTAACATCACTGAAAATTTCATTGAAATCGGGTTGAAAATGTGGACGTTATGGCCGCTACAAGGAATTCACGTTTGCGCATGCGCAATGGCTACTATCCGTCCGGAGGTAGTGATTTTCATAGGGGACCATCTAAATACTAATCTGTAACATCCCTGAAAATTTCATTGAAATCGGGTTGAAAATGTGGACGTTATGGCCGCTACAAGGAATTCACGTTTGCGCATGCGCAATGGCTACTATCAGTCCGGAGGTGGTGATTTTCATAGGGGACCATTTAAATACTAATCTGTAACATCACTGAAAATTTCATTGAAATCGGATGAAAAATGTAGAAGTTATGGCCGTTACAAGGAATTCACGTTTGCGCATGCGCAGTCGCTTCTATCAGTCCGGGGATGATGATTTTCGTAGGGGACCGTCTACACACCAACCCACACAATCCCTGAAAATTTCATCGAAATCGGACAATAACTTCGTATAGTTATGCGCGTTACAAGGAATTCATGACAGACAGACACACAGACAGACAGACAGACACGGAACCAAAATTGTTCAGAAAGTTCTAAAACGCAAAACGCGAGTGAAAATTTTGATTTTGGAGAACTTTTTTTTTCATCCTTGAAAAGTGAAAACAAAGCTTCCGCTACCTTGGTAGACTCGGAAGCAAAATCAGTATTAGCTCCAAAACCAATTTTTTATTTTCAAAAAGTTTCATTAATTACACAATTGAAATGCAGTATAATATATTCATTGGATATTAGGAATAAACTCTTGTTTTGACTGTAGACAACTAGAAAATCACAGTTCTTCGTTTTATATAAAGTCTATCTGTTTAGTCTCAATCGAATGCTACACAGAGATCAGAAAACCTTGCTGTGTTGTTACCGCTGAGAGTGACTGAAGCAGTGCTACTAACTGTCGCTAAACTGACATCATCTGTCTCAAAAAATTCTAAAAATTCTATAGAATCTTAAATTGAAGGAAAAACAATACCTTTATGTCAAAATTTTTTGAGTTAGGGCGTTTTCAAAATTTCAAAATTGATTTTGGAACCCTTAGAAGTGACCTACATCAACCAAAATCTTCGGGGCACAACTAGACCCCAAATGGAGCCTACTTACCAAATTTCATCAAAATCGGTCAGTGCCAAAAGTGGCAAAAGTGCCGCGTACGGCGGACGGACGGCCAAATTTTTATTCGATTTTTGGATTCTACGTAGCTTGAAACGTAAACCATCAAATTTTGAGGGGGTGTTAAAATTTTTTCTTGGTCGATTCCAAAGGTTCATTATTGAAAATAATAAACCAAAATGTGCATTGAGTATGATTTTTCACAGCATATGAGATAGAGCCAAAAACATGGAGATAATCTAGAGCAAATTGATCAACTAATAGCAATTATCATCTTTTTAGTTACCTACATCGTATTTGCTAGTAATAGGTAAGTCTTTATAATAAACTGCTACTCGGCAGAGTGTTTTTACATCCAAATCGCAATAGGTTGCTAGACCCAGGTATTTACTTTCCTTTTACTCTTCGGGTTGAAAGCAAAGTAAAGTCAAGTCGGGATTTGAGGAAGTAGAAGAGGGAATATTGGCTTCTATGTTGACACTAGCGTTGACCCATTACTACCCATCGGGAACAGGTCCTGGAGAAGTTTATGTTTTCCGAACGGCTAGTAACTCAGATTCACCTCCCTCGTCGGCCGTTGTGTTGGTGTCCAATGAATGCGTATGCCCTATCTCCGAGGGATTAGCTAAGTAGGTAGTAGGATTCGGGGCGATTTGTCTCGTCAGCCTAGATTATAATGCAAATGAATGGTTTTGGGTATAAAAAATTTGTATTTGACATTGTTTTGTACGTGATAAACAAACATCAGGGAACTGACCTGACTGAAGGCCTGATCAGCTGCTTGATTGACTATTAATTGTTGGAGATTTAGTTGATTTCGATTGTACTAAATATTGCTTTTACCATGACTTACGTTTCATCGAATTACGAATTTCACTGCGAGGAGTGCAGGAGGAAACCGTGACCTTGAGTACGACCGTGTTGTGTTGTTTTAGGTACAATAAATCTGTACTTAAATTGCTTACCCAAAAAAAATCTCAATTCGCCTTCATGATGGATAGGGCCTTTCAATCACGTCGACCCCAGAAGATGATGCGGTGAAGAGATTGGCGGTGATGAAGCAATATTGCATTGAGTCACGTTAGCGGCTCTTTCAAGGTTGGGAGTTTATTTTTCCTGTCGATCCAGTGGGAGAACCTCGATCCAGGTTCCACCTTTGGGATTGTGCGCTCGGCAATAGTTATCTGTATGAGAAACTCGTTACAGAAAAGGGTTATTTGAAAACCAGTAATCCCTCAAACTCGGTAATATAATTTTTAAACGTAGATTCAACATCAAGAAGGTATTTCGTCATGGAAATGTCACTACTATCGATAACACGCGTTGATTTGGGTATCTCTACACAATGGTTCATTATTTCATCATCTATACCTACTTGATGACTTCTACATTCATTTTTAAACAGTCGGGTAGAATAACTTCTACATGTTCCTTCTTTATGGGTACTAATCAACTACCTAACTGAATTGTTGTTGATGACATTCAAGTAGATGTTCCGTTCCTTCTCGAAATTAAGTTAATCATTCCTACAAATAGTAAGTTATGCCCTAGACAAGGATTGACCACAGACAGCCCCGGACCGGAACCATAGTTGTTCAAACTGTGGGTGGAAATATTGACTTTGGATGTCCCTAATGTTCTTGACCTACTACTAAGCTTCCTTATCTTCTATAGTTGCATTGAGAAAATGTATAGATTAATGTGATGATAAATAATACTAATTTTAGAATATCTTGATAGGTAATCGAACAGCAAATAATGGAGTTGGGAGTTGACTCAACTACCCGCTTGTTGAGTCAACTGGGTTTGGTGACGACAAAAATCTTGAGATACCGACGATCCTCGTCCCTGTCCTACAATGAAATCCAGGCTGGTGTGTCAAAAGTTGATTTCTCAAGTTTTTTAAATTTTCCAGCTTAGCCTATGAAAATCTTCCTGACCTACAGGAAGCACGTTACAAATAAGTTCTTATTTCTCGTGGTATGAATTTCTCCTTGTTCTACAACTTCTATAGTTCTTTTGACAGAATTGTTTTTTTTTTTTTTTTTTTTTTTTTTTTTTTTTTTTTTTTAATTTACAGAAACGTCTGTATACTATTACAGAATGAAAGGGATAATTCAGTATAAAAAGGCCAAGAACTCGCTAAATTTCCAGGCAAAATATGTTTCTGAATTCGGAAGTGAAACTAATTGACACTAATATTTTTATACCAATTTCAAAAAAAAATATATTTTTTTACCAACAGCAGTCTTATTACATTTTAATAAAATTATTTTTATGTTTCAACTAATTCTTATGACTAGGACTTAGTGCTCCTTGGTTAAGTGTTTGGTCTGACAAATTTTCACAAAAAAAATTTTTAAATCAAAGTATGTACCTACTTGATGAAATTTAATATACATTACATTTCAAAGTTTTATTAATCATCATCACTCTCTTCCTCAAATTCCCTTGGCTTGTCTGTTGGTGAGACTGGGGTTGGAGTTGTCAGGCAAAACATCATGGCTGATGAAAATTTTCTGTGGGAATAGTAAATAGCAATACTGGGAAACTTCTTATCAACTTTTACCTGGTAGGATTATTGCTTTTTGAACTTACATCTTCACGCCATTCGTTGTTTATAGAATTTTCCTCGAACTTTTGAACTTTGAGAACTTTTGTCGGACCTGCCTGGACATTTTCGCTCGATTTTTAGTCTTCGGTGAGTATTTGTAATAGACTAAAACGTGTTTGTATGCAGAATTTTCGGGTCCTCAAAATCGAAATTATCAGTGGTTTTTGAACAATCTTGATTTAGTTTCACTATCGGTGTGTCTGTGGACAAATCCTTGTTCCGGGCAAACTATGTGAAATGATAAATTATGAAATAAATATGAAAATATAAATATGAAAATTTCAAGTTTTCCCTTTGCATTTCACCTACAATGGATTGTGGTTGCGCAAACGTGATTTTTACCACAATTTCTCACAAACTGGAGACAACATTTCGCTCAAATTTGGAGGGTATTTTGGAGCTGACTTCTGGTGACGAATTAAGCAGTTTAGGAAAGGATTCTAAGGGGAAAGAAGAATTATGTTTTATGAGATTGAAATCACCAATCGATTTATTCCTTTTTAGGGACGGTAAATCTGATTACACTTTTTTTTGGGCAGATTCAGTGAAATAAGCAAATCCAAATGAATCGAGCGACATCGAAAAGAACGAAGTGATTTCGAAAAGAACTACTTACATACTGATTGTGCTCCTTAGCAAATTACTCCGTTCGATCACATCTAGTTTGAAGTTTGCATTGGAACTTTGCCTCCGAAGACTCGGGGAGGCTAGTTGGAATTGAGCCAAAACTCATATTTATGAGAATATTTTTTTCCCCAGTCGTGTAGTTTGATCAGCATCAACGTGGCAAACAAACTTAAGTTGATGAAAGATTCAATGTGCCATCGGCCAATCGCCAATCAGGATTTTGGTGCCTGATACCAATTTGGAGTAAAAAAAAAAAAGAGTTAGCAAAAAGCCCTCAAAATTCAAGATTTTTACTCATGAAAGTACGTACTTTGCGCTCAATAGGGAATCATGATGAGCAAATTCTGGCAATAGGGTAGGTGGTTCTAGAAATTTCATTTTGTAGGATTTTGTAGGGGACGCTCAAAACTATGGTTTTTTTGTTTCCTTATCTTCGTTTTTTGTCGAAAATTTCATAAGCACTAAATTCTAATACATATAATCACATATTTTCTATGTTTTGAAATTCTGAATCGATAGAGACTGGGTAATACTAAAGTTTCAGAATTAGTAGTTTTTGACAAACAGCCAACCAAACCATTTAAATGCCACTTAGAGTATGAAAGAAATGGGAGTAATTCGAATTTTGATTCCATATTCAATTTCTGTGGTTCAAAACTTGAAAAGCAATGGTTGGAAGTTGGTTGGAAAAATAAAATTTTCTCATTCCCCAATAGAAATATTCATCTTGCATGTCTGACCTCAGAATTAAGAAAGAAGAAAGAATGAAAAGAAATTTCAACTGAAATAGTTGTTATCTCCAAACAAAAACTTTTCTGGCAATCTTGCACAATGTGTAAGATAGATGTCATCTATCTTACGCACATTAACATATGAAGAGGTGTCGTAGTTCAAACATGGACGTCTCTAAGGAGTCCTATATTCAAAAAATAAGGCCTAAACCCGTATTTTTTTAGGTCTTTGTGAGGAATTAGGTATCATCATCAAATTGTCTGTGAGGATGCCTTATAAAACCATATAAAAATTATCTTTTTTCAAAAATAGATAAAATATCGTTTGTAATATTTCTTCGAAAATTGGCTCATTCACTCATGCTGCATGTCTGGGACTCATGTAATTTTTAAATACGAAAGTTCCCTAGTTACTCATCACGAGTCGGACGTCGAGAAAGTTCTTCTCTTGATGTTTCCTCGATCATTAGTGAGGAGGCCTTAGATCGGCTTTATCGACCTCCCTTTCGAAGGCTGTTATTAATTTACATGAAACCTTAAACTCGCTTCGTGATTTTGGCTGGCTTTAACCTCGGTGCGCATTATGTAAAATCTTAACGAGATATTTCCACCCGGTGTTTACCACCCCGTTTTCAACCCTAGAACGTATTTTCACGGTGAGCCGCGGCGCCGCAACATTTTCAGATATACTGAGAAAAAATAAGGAAGATGGAATCGTTCCAAAATGAAAACTCTGATTTCTTCAAGGGGTAAACTTCAATGTTTTTTCTATCTCACTGTTGGTTTAACCTGTTAACCCTTAATATCCTGAGGTATCTTTCCGGAAGTCCGATTTCTACCAGCGATATTTTCTCCACTTTTAAACCAAATTTGATAACCGTTGGTTATCTTGATTGTGTAAGAAAACGTAATAATAAAAACATAATAGCTCAAAAAATAATGATAATAATAACCTCCGAGTTGACAGACTGTAATAGGGCCTGCTAGGTACCTTCTACCTTAATTTCTCACCTTGCAGGTTATTAGTTGGGTTTCGTTGTCAGAGATGGCTCCACTGCCTTAGGCAGCACAGATCCCTGTATGGAGTGAATCTTCTCTACCTTATTCCTTGGTTCTTTACTCTATGAGAAATAACAGACCCCAACCAAAGATTTTTCCAAGTCTCCTTCTTTCTTCTACTCTAACAAAATTGGGGTTAAAGACAGATTCTGCTCACGCAGATAGCGCTAGCTAACCTTTGAAAACATCATTCTTGAGCTGACAGACTGTAATAGGTCTTTTGAGGAACCTCCGTCTCAAATATTCTTTAAATTTGTCAAAATACATTTAAATTCAATAAAAATCCGAAAAAACAAATTTTTTAACAAGTGGGAAATTAAGGGTTAAATCCTCCAAAAAAATCAATATGCTTATTATTCTCTCCAAGCTGTGATAAATTTTTACTTATTTCTGATTGTTTTGTAAGTAGGCTAATTTTCAGGAAAGCTGGTGTTTGAATTCATTTCTTCATTTATTTAATACCATAAAATTTAATCGTAAATCTCCATCAGCGAATTTCTTATTGACGCTGGGTATGTTTACTGAGTAAAACGTCCCTCGAGCCCTGAAAAAGGTAATAAATTTACCGAATGCTCGGCAAAGAAGGAGTTTAATTCCAGTTGGCCCCATCCCAATCAGTTGATGTGGTAAAAAAATCAATACTTATAGAAAACGGCGTAATATTCAAGTAGTGCCAACCAAACCCTCTACTGACTATACTTAGTCCATCCTGGTATGGTCATTCGTGAATTGCAGCCCTCTAGAATGGAGACCATTCAGCTAGATTGCTCGCAAAGCTGATCTGACATTTCTGAGTTCTTTTCAATCACCTTTGTTAGCCATAAAGATGCTATGTATTAAAATTTGCGAATGAATAGGAAATAAATAAAGTGAAGTTGACAACCATTTCAAGTTGGATTTTCGTCCAACTCTGATTCCTAGGGAAGGTCAGAATTTGCCTCATACTTAGTCCATCCTGGTGTGGCCATTCATAAGTTGCAGCCCTCTAGAATGGAGGATAGTCAGCTAGATTGCACGCAAAGCTGATCTGACATTCCTGAGTTCTTTCTTTCACATCTGTTGGCCATAAAGGTGCTGTATGTTTAAATCCATTACGGATGAATAGGAAATAAGTAAAGTCAAGTGAAGAACTATTCCTGGATTTTCGTCCGACTGTCATTCCAAGGGAAGATCAGATTTGCCTCTGACTATGCTTAGTCCATCCTGGTATGGTCATTCGTGAATTGCAGCCCTCTAGAATGGAGACCATTCAGCTAGATTGCTCGCAAAGCTGATCTGACATTTCTGAGTTCTTTTCAATCACCTTTGTTGGCCATAAAGATGCTATGTATTAAAATTTACGAATGAATAGGAAATAAGTAGTGAAGTTGACAACCATTTCAAGTTGGATTTTCGCCCAACTGTGATCCCTAGGGAAGGTCAGAATTTGCCTCTGACTATACGTTGTCCACCCTGGTGTGGCCATTCATGAGTTGCAGCCCTCTAGAATGGAGGATAGTCAGCTAGATTGCACGCAAAGCTGATCTGACATTCCTGAGTTCTTCCTTTCACATCTGTTGGCCATAAAGGTGCTATATGTTCAAATCCATTACGGATGAATAGGAAATAAGTAAAGTCATTTGAAGAACTATTCCTGGATTTTCGTCCGACTGTCATTCCAAGGGAAGATCAGAATTTGCCTCTGACTATACTTTGTCTCTCCTGGTATGACCAATCATGAATTAGAGCCCTCTAGAATGGAGACCATTCAGCTACCAAAGTAAAGTGAACAAGTAATAAGTAATGTAAAGTTAACAACAAGTTGGATTTTCGCCCAACTGTGATCTCTAGGGAAGGTCAGAATTTGCCTCTGACTATGCTTTGTCTCTCCTGGTATGACCAATCATGAATTGGAGCCCTCTAGAATGGAGACCATTCAGCTACCAAAGTAAAGTGAACAAGTAATAAGTAATGTGAAGTTAACAACAAGTTGGATTTTCGCCCAACTGTGATCTCTAGGGAAGGTCAGAATTTGCCTCTGACTATGCTTTGTCTCTCCTGGTATGACCAATCATGAATTGGAGCCCTCTAGAATGGAGACCATTCAGCTACCAAAGTAAAGTGAACAAGTAATCAGTAAAGTGAAGTTAACAACCATTTCAAGTTGGATTTTCGCCCAACTGTGATTCCTAGGGAAGGTCAGAATTTGCCTCTGACTATGTTTTGTCTCTCCTGGTATGGCCATTCATGAATTGGAGCCCTCTAGAATGGAGGATAGTCAGCTACATTGCTCACAAACCTAATCTTATATTCTGGAGTTCTTTCTTTCACATCTACTGGTATGTGCTGTCTTTCCAAAGGGACATACAAATTTTGTCCTGAAAATGTTGTTCTTGCCAAGGTTGTGTCTTTTATAACGTCCTCTGGAATGTCAAACCCCGTCGCAAGAAATTAATCAAAAACAAGTACCAGTAAATGAGTTATCAATATTTTGAAAGTTCTATTGTTCACCCCGCTGATAGAAAACACCAAAAAGTACTAGATTATATGAAATTGGCCAACAAAATATCTCTCTGGGGTACTCTTGGTATTCTAACCTTTTTGGTATCAGGTAACTTGCTGAACCGCTTCCAGGCTTGCTCACTCTGAGAGGAGGTTCCCGCAACCCTCACCTTCTTGGATTAGATTGTTTACCTAATCAAGGTGGGGCCGATTCTGAAGTCCGGCAGAATGTATTCCAATGATGTGTTCTTGGAAACTACTTCAACTCGCTTGTTTTAAGCTAAAAAGCTTGTTTAGCAAACTGCTTTTGTAAGCTAAAAGCTTGTTTCCGAAGAGTTTAAGACATTTGTCAAAGTTTTTTTGACAAATGTCAAACTCTTCGGAAACAAGCTTTTAGCTTACAATAAGCAGTTTGCTAAACAAGCTTTTTAGCTTAAAACAAGCAGTTTTGCTTAAATCCAAATCGTTCCAACGCTTCTTCGCGTTGCTGATGAGTCACCGTATGACGAAAACGATTGACCAAAGTCCCATCCACACTGAAACAAAACTGACTGCCCTTTCTGCATCAAGAATGCGTTTGGTACAGTCAAAACGTTTCAAATATTCCCACTTTCAGTGGCGATCGTTTTGTTTGGTTCTTTGTTTCGATCTTTCGGATCTCTTCAGCTAAGCGTGTGCAAACCTAGCCTCTTCAGGCTGAGCACTAGCTTAGGACTAAGTTGTGTTTACAAGGTTTGACGAAAGTCGTCTGACTAAAAGTCTTTTGACTAAACGTCGTATTGACAAAGTGTCGTTTGACCGAACGTCGTATGACAACAGTCTTTTGACAAATACTTCAACTCGGGTTGGCAAGGAGAGTCAGAGTCCGTTGTCTTGTCAACTTGAAATGAATTCGGCTCCGTTATTTCTGTCCCAGAATTGATGATCCTAATTTAGGGACTGATTCTACGACTAATTTGCAACAACTTTAGTGCTATCACAGTTTTTCCTAACCACGCATCTAACCCAGCTTTTTGGAATTTTAATTTTTTCATGTTTTTTTCTTAACTAACCTCGTTCTCGTAAGTATTTCTCTCAAAAACCGGCGCTTTACAAATTGTACTTAAATTTGAATTTTTCAAAGATTTAAAAAATTCAAGAAGGATTGAAAAAAAAAACAAAATCAAAATTCAGTGAATAAACGGGGTTTTCCACTTTTCGCAGGCAATTAATGTATGATTTTGATGATTCCAGCGGCAATATTTTAATTTTTTCAATTTCCTAGGCTGATGCACTAATAAATCTCAAAAATCCTTGGAAATTTCAAATTTAAGTACAATCACCTCAAAGTTTGTTTTTCTTCCTCATATAATAATAATATATTTACGTACAATTGTCAAACTTTGAACGCCGGTTCTTGAGATAAATACTCGTACTAACCCGAAACGAGAAACGAACTGCGACCCTCTTAATTCGTAGAAATGACCGTAACTTTCTTAGATTGCAAGTGAATTAAAATTTAAGGAAAGCGCATGAAATTTCATTATATGTTTTCACGGGAGCTCAGTATTTAAAAAAAAATTTAATAATAATATTTATAAATTTAATAATATTTAATAATATTCTAATACTATTATCGCCCACTTCCAAAGGTGCGGAAAAAACATCTGCGACTCAGCCACTTTCCGGCGGTTTATCTGAGTCAATCTGAGCCACTTTCAGAAAATTGCGTTTAAACACGGAAAATCGTGATGTTATTGAAAGTTGAACTTGAAAAAATGTTCTCTTTGGTGTAATTTTTTACGTACTCAGCTCGAGTGAAAAATATTTATTGCGTACCTAATGAGCAGAAAGGAAATTCAATGCGTTTTTCAATGGTATCCTCAAATTTGAATTCACGTGTAATTTAACAAACTTTCGGTCATTTCTACAAATTAAGATCGAGAAGACGAAAAAACAAATTAAATTGTTTTTATTCGGGTTGGATGGGAGTTTAAAAAAAGTTATTGCTATAAAGTTGTTGAATTGGTCCCTGAAGTTTGGATCATTAATTGATCATGAACGCCTTTATAAGGACAAGAGACAATTAATATTGTGACTCTACAATGATCGCTGTGATGTCTAATGGATTCTTGAACCTGTCAAAACTGAGTCAGCTAACGAAGATTATTAGTAATTATTGTTTCAATTCCTGCATGAATCTATTCAGTATCTACCAGCACTGACTGTGTGTTCTATCAGTAACGTTGTTCAATTCAGGTTTCAAACTGTCGAACGTGGGCGTTGGCTGGGCTGATTTTACATAAGTACACGCTTCTCTAGCTTCGGAGAAAGGTGACAACCAGCCGGTTCATATGGAAATGAGGTTTGGAAACCATCACTATCGAGCCTAATAACCAGATGGGATGTGAAAATACGTTCGCAATGGCAACATTGCGGAACTAGGATTCATGTGAGCTAAATAACCGAGGGAAGATTATAGGAATAAAGTTTCGGTCATGCAGCATGACATCGCGAGCGAACTTTCATAGAAGCTTTTAAACCAGCTTTGGTGGTTAGTTAGGTTATATAATGAATACTATCTTAGTATATTATATCGATACCTTAAAGCACAAAGCAGCTATGTCCAAAAACGGAGTTTTGAGAAAAACGCAAAAGAAATTATCACCAGAGCACAATTCCTAAAATAATGGCTTATTAAACTAAACTCTTTAATTTCCTCAATAAATGTTCAAGCTATTATCGTCGAAAAAACTGAATAGGTAAAAGTTTTGTTGAATTTGAGTTTTCTGAATAAAAATAAATAAAAAATTTGGAACGTAGATGGACATAGCTCCTTTGTCCTTTAAGGTATCGATATACACTGTTATGTACTGCGCACTATGGACGAATTAATAGATTTATTTATCCACGGAAATTGACGACTAGCAATCTCAATGCCTTTAGTACGTAGAATAGTAAATATACTATGAATGTAAAAATTTTCCTTATTCAATTATTGCTTCCGAGTCTACCAAGGTAGCGGAAGCTTTGTTTTCACCTTTCAAGGACGAAAAAAAAAAGTTCTCTAAAATCAAAATTTCCACTCGCGTTTTGCGTTTTAGACCTTTCTGAACAATTTTGGTTCCGTGCCTGTGTGTCTGTCTGTCTGTCTGTCTGTCATGAATTCCTTGTAACGCGCATAACTATACGAAGTTATTGTCCGATTTCTATGAAATTTTCAGGGATTGTGCGGGTTGGTGTGTAGACGGTCCCCTATGAAAATCATCGTCCCCGGACTGATAGAAGCGACTGCGCATGCGCAAACGTGAATTCCTTGTAACGGCCATAACTACCACATTTTCAATCCGATTTCAATGAAATTTTCAGGGGTGTTACAGATAAGTATTTAGATGATCCCCTATGAAAATCACCACCTTCGGACTGATAGTAGCCACTGCGCATGCGCAAACGTGAATTCCTTGTAACGGCCATAACTTCTACATTTTCCATCCGATTTCAATGAAATTTTCAGGGATGTTACAGATAAGTATTTAGATGGTCCCCTATGAAAATCACAGAGAATTGTTTTTCATAGAGGGATGGTCTCCTGTGAGAATCTCAAATCCTAATATTTGCAGGTCATCGGTAGCTCAGAGGAAAAAGTCTTGATTTGGGTTCCTGAGGTCGCGGGTTCGAAACTCAGCCGAGGCTATGTATATTTTTGATCCAATCACATACATCTACTCACTTAATTTTTTATCCGAATTTGATGAAATTTTTTAGGATTGTCCAGATTAGCGTGTAGATGGTCTCCTATGAGGGTAGTGAAAGGTACTTAGAGATTGGTGTTTTCAGATTAACTACTATGCATCGGATCATCTATACAATCGGGTTATGGATACGAGGAAGCTATGTGCCACACCCACTTGGCAGACGTTTTTTAAAAACATATGATAAGATATTTTTTATATATTGAGATTTACATCAACCAGGTTTTGAAATCTTGCTTCCTCAAGGGAAGTTTCATGCATCATGTTCCCATGTTTCATACATGGGAAACCCCGTTTATTCAGTAGTTTTTCCCATTTTTCTCTGGCAATTATTGTTCGATTTTGATGATTCCAGAGACAATCTCCCAGTTTTTCAATTCCCGTGCACTAATGAAGTTCTAAAATCCTTTAAAATTTAGGTACAACTTTTTAGGTTTTTGGCCCTTTAATTTCGAAAAATACTGATCCGGACCCCGGAACCTTTCATTTCTATTTGGTTGGTGGTTGGGGTTGAAATTTTCAAAAATGCCCTAGTAGGTAGGTAGGAGGTGCCTATGGTTGGTAGGTAAAAAACAAAAAATAAATAAATAGTGACAATGGCAAAGCTGTGATCTTTGCAGACGAGTGATCTTTACTGGAAAATAATAAACCTTTGTGAAATAATTTGCAGCGTTTTTGTTCTGTTCTGGGCATAGTTCTTGGGGATGGTAGCCCTATACTGCCGTGCTAAGCCAGAAAGTCGTAACGTGAAAATTTGACCAAATTGAGTTATTGGTAGCCGGGGGTTTTGGGGGTCGATTTCTATCGATTTTCGGAGTTTTAGAATCGTATCTCTATTAGAAATGCCTCAAGCAAGCCTCCCGACGTTCGCGTTAAGGCGTGTTAACTTGATTTTGCTAAGAAACTAATCGTATTAGAGCGATTCAGAAGAAGAAAATTCGTATCTTGACACTGATACGGGAATCTGCCTATTTCGAATACGACTTCTTGCATTAAATCGGCATGATACGACTTTTTGCCTCTGAAAACTCAACATTTAGTGGTGACTTTACCTTTATACTCCAAGTGAATAAACGTTTATTTTTATTGATTCAGCAGTTTTTTCTTACACTCTGAACAGAGATGAAATACGATTGACTTTGAGCCAAGTAGGATGACAAAATAATCAATGTGAAATGGTTTCTTGAATTAAAATGTTAATTCAACTGAATTGATGTTTCAAGAATTAAAATGAACAGAATAGTCGTAACTTCGGGTTTACGAGAGCGTAATCTCGTATCATCGTTTTTTGACTATTTACACTCAAAAATGTTTAATTTTGACTCCAGAAATCGATTCGGCCACTAATTTCTTTTAAGAAAAACCTATACGTGTGGTAAAAGGAGGAAAAATAATCCCGCGAAAGAATTATTTCGCCACGAAACCTATTACGCCGTTTTCCCGAAAGTTGGGTGAAGTCAAGATACGACTTTCTGGCTTAGCACGGCAGTATAGATGTCAGTACAGCGCTACATGAGGGGAGTCAGCGAGCACACCTGCCGTCCACGCATCCACTCGTGACGTCCAGAATTCCCCTCCAGACCATTCTGCGGAAACCCTCATTTGCATGGTGGCAGCGGCCTCAGATCTCCCGCCCTCCCGTTGAACAGCCTTGATATTGGCCTTCAACCTTCCTATGAGAGGTGCTTTGCCAGGTCTGAGGTTCCTCCAAGAGAGGGCTCCAAGCTTCACCAAAGTCGTGACCTGGTCGGTTCCGAGGGAGTGTGGAAGGGGTTTGGTTTGTGGAGGTCAGTCAAAGCGGTCGGATGCGTGAGGGGGCCAACGAAAAAGGAAGTGATGACATCGTTTTCTGCCTTTACCTTCTCCACAGTGGGCCAAATCGCCAAACATGTGGTCTGCAGCTCAGTGCTACTTCCCTTGCTCTCTGTGAAAGCTCAGAAATTGGTACCAAATCCTACTGTTAGCGAATTTTCAAAAAAATGAAGCTATTGCAATGTCCTCAAAATTTTTAGAATGGCCTTTTTTTTAATTGTTCACTGAAATCCGTTTTGGAACAATCTGAAACGATCCCTGAGGGTTTTCCAAAAAATCATTTGTATATAGCATTTCCAAGTCAAATTCAACCTTTTCCAAGTCAAATTCAACATTTCCAAGTCAAATTCATCTTTTTCCAAGTAAAATTCAACCTTTTCCAACTCAAATTCAACCTTTTTCAAGTCAAATTCAACCTTTTCACCACCATTAGGGAAATGACCAAAAAACGCACAAGCCCTAAATGTAGTACCAAATGCTTGTCTGTGATTGGGGACTGGGCTGAAAACAATACTCCAAACGCAGTAACAAAATCATGTTTTTTTTTAATCAACAAAAAACATAATTTAAAAAAATCAACATTTCTTTGAAAGAAAAACTTTTATCACTTCTTTACATAACTAATTAATATTTTAAGTCTAAAAATTAAAAATCTTACTCGTAAAAAGTTTATCTTCGATTTTTTTCTCTAAAAAAAAATGGCGAAAGGATCTTTTAAAAATTTGAATCAATAGATTAATTTTTTTTTAACTGCTTCTAGGAAAAAGTTAAATTTGACTTGGAAATGCTATAATAAAACATGATTTTGTTTTATGTATAGGTATCTATCTACTGCGTTTGGAGTGTTGTTTTCAGCCCAGTCCCCAATCATAGACAAGCATTTGGTACTACATTTAGGGCTTGTGCGTATTTTTCGTCGTTTCCCTAATAATAGTGAAAATATTGAATTTGAGTTGGAAAAGGTTGAATTTGTTTTGAAAAAGGTTGAATTTGACTTGGAAAAGGTTGAATTTGTTTTGGAAAAGGTTGAATTTGACTTGGAAAAAGTTGAATTTGACGTGGAAGAAGTTGAATTTGACTTGGAAATGCTGTGTGTGTATCATATGCGTCACTCCGCACGATAACTTACATTTTTAGTTTTCGCCAAAATGTTCTAACAACAAACAAAAGGACGAGTTCGTTAGCTAGGAATTTTGGGCAACTAAGTGGTCCAATTTTCAAAAATAGTCCAAATAAACGGTGTTTTCCCGGTTTTTGTGCAATCATAGTAACATAAGGTATATTCGGACTCAGTACAAAATTTCTGATACCGATGCACTTTACAAAAATTAAAGTGTCCGAAAATCAAAAATTATACATATATAATGAAAACGTGCGTATATTTGTTGTACCCAGAAATGCAGTAGCCGTGTGGGTACTCTATGAGTTCGAGGAGACGAGTAGAAAATGAATATGGACTCCTAACATCTTCATAACATACCCTGTGTATACGGTATATTGGTATGGTAAACTAAAAATCGAAAAACCAAGAATGTCGAAAAAAAACTTTCTAAAAAAAATTTCAACACCATTGTTCCTTTTTTTACCCTAATTGGACCATCGTATCACTATTGTCACCGAAAACATCTCCTCAGAAACTCCACAGCTGTCCCAAGGTGTCACCGGAGTAACCAAAATTAAATTGGAATTTTAAATTTAATGGACATCTGAATTTTTTGAGAACTATTGGAAGTCTCGAAATAGAGTTATGACAGATATTTCCAAAGAAATCGACGAAGAAAAATTTCCAAACTTTTTCTGACTTCTAATAATGTACAAAAAATTTAGTACTATCCGCTCCTTTCTAAATTGCAATTTAAATATAGTTAATATGGTGACACCATGGTCCAATTAGGGTTAACCATCC
The DNA here is from genome assembly GCA_009739505.2 of Apolygus lucorum. Classification (NCBI taxonomy): domain Eukaryota; kingdom Metazoa; phylum Arthropoda; class Insecta; order Hemiptera; family Miridae; genus Apolygus; species Apolygus lucorum. The sequence continues at coordinate 5,103,341 of CM019172.2, forward strand.
CTTCAACAAAAAGATTTCTTTGAAAATTCGCTCATTAATTCATGCTGCATGAAAATACTTTAGTACTACCCGTCAGGCAATCCGGGAGAATGCAAACGCTGCAAATTATTACACAAAGTTTATTATTTTCCTGAATAGATCACCCGTCTGCAAAGAACACAATCTGCAAGTCTGTTCTTCAACTAAAATTTCGAGAAAAAAAAACAATAATAATTAATTGCGATTTGTGTTGGAGAAATGGTCAGGCTGAAGTGAAACAAGTTGAATTTATTTAGTGTGAAATAATTTATAATTGCTTGAAAACATATGGCAGCTGTTTGAAACGAGGTTTTGTTTTGCTTCCCTTCTTGGCCAGACGTCTTAATGAGTGTCCTCCAAAATCCAAATTTTCACCCGAATCTTTGGTTCCGTGACTATCTGTCTTATATTCGCACACAATTTTCTTTCCAATTTTTCCAATAAATTCCACTCAACCTCCCGTGCAACGCAAGGTTACTGGTATTTTCTCAACCGTGGACAACTTCGGATGCCACGTCGCTAGAAATCTCGCTTCTCTCCTCTCGTCCACCTACCTTATCTTTTCTTCGGCTTTCAAGAAAGTTTTTTTTTCTTCCTCTTTTAATGTCGCCGTAAAACTTTTTTGCCTCCGCTCGACGGCCAAAGTTGGAAATAAAACTCTCGCCAACACAACAGTTTTTCCAGGCTGATTCCACGCGGATCGCGGATAACGTTAGTTCGCGTAAACCGCACAACTAACACAAATAACAACAGAAATGTGATTTTAGTGGGTGTTATGGGATTCATACTGAGTACTAAAACGAAAACATCTGCCAAGTTTCTTTAGTTTCTCATAGTTGTGACACATAGCTTCCGAAAGGATACCTAAATCCAAAATTGTAGTTTTCAACCACCCACCAAATTTTGTAAGGACGTGAACCCTATAAGTATAATATTCGACAAAGGACTTTTCAATCTGGTTGATGTTTGTCAACTCAAAAAATGTTCAACACGATCGTGAAAGTCAAGTTTCATGTTGGTGAATTCATGTTATTGCTGCTCTAATTTAAAGCTTTCCTTCTTCCGGTAATATGTTACAGTAAACCCACTCCTATAAACCCTTGTTTGTGGGAACTGTATTTCACCCCCTTAGTTGAAACAATTTTTTCAGTGTCCATTTTCAGTAGAAAACTGCCGGAGAGTCGATATCTGACTTCAAGGTTTATTGAGGGAAACTTCGGGAGTCGATTCTACAACTAATTTAAGTTGGAAATGTCTCTTAGCAATTTTGTTTTAACCCCTTGTTTTTCCAAGTTTTTCCCATTTCAGGATTTTTTAAAAGTTTTTTCGACCTTGTCACTAATATTACCATGACTACCTTAATTTACGGTGCAAATGTTGATATAAAGGCACCGTATTAGAAAGTGGGTCAAATTTCCCATCTTTCTAGTGCCTACAAAAACTATTTTCGGAGTCCTGAAACCCATCAGGAAAAAGTCTTATACCGTAAAAGTAGGTTACTTTGCACAACTTTTTTATATTTTTCTGTAAAATATGAATTTTTTGTCCCGTAATAAACGAAAAAATTATGATAGTGGTGTATATGAACTCTTCATAACCTAACACACTACCAGTCCTTAAAAAAATTATGATGCTTTTCATATGTTGATTTTTTAAATCAAAAAGTGGTGCAATGTTCCCAAGGTGTTTAGGAGACTTAGCACCACTTTCGCAATTCCCTCTGAAATCAATTTTATCGAAGGGCTTTTGCATCGCCTCCTTCCCTAATGTTTAAAGTAACATCAACAGAGAATGTGGGCAAAAAATAACTCATTTTTGAGAAAACTTTGAATTTTATTAAATTTTTTGTACTACTCCTCTTTATGTTGTCTGGGAATCGAGCTGTCAGCTCCCTAAAGCCTTCCATCTTCACTGACAAATAGTCTTTGATACTTCATTCATGTTCAGGTCAGGCCTTTTTATAGGGAATCAAAATTCAAAAATTTTTTGAATCCATGAAACAAACATTTTTTCCTCCTCCTTTGAAAACACTGGAGGCTCTCCCACAGATTTTCCATGTTTGAGTATACTTGATGGGTTGATACTCCCAGCTCACCTAACCTAGTGATTTATTTCCCAGGCTATTACAACATGTGGGTATCCTCTAAATCATTTATGACCAAATCTTGCAACACCATTTCATCAAGAAAAGTTGGATACCCTCCCAAGTTGATAATAAAACTCGACAAGAAATAGCTGCAAAACTGAACAATACAAACCTATAAGCCCATTGCACTTACGAGGTACATATTAAAACTTTTAAGCTCCGGACCAAAATTGAAAAAATTATGTAACCAAGACACAAGATCTGGATGTCAGTACCCTACCACTGCAATATCTCTCTACATTCCATCAAACTTATAATACTAAGAATATGCGAAGAATGCGACCTGGTGAAAGGACCTTACTTATATACCGTAAAACCGTCAAACTTTATCCCAAGATTTACTCCAAAACATTTCCAAATATAAATTTCTCCCACTCGAAATGGGTTAAATTGATTTTTTCAATAAGTGAATTGATCTTCAGGGCTTCCTGAATATTTTGAGTGGTCGAGCTCATTGATCAGATAATTGTAACCCCTCTATTTAATTGTTTAAATGTTGGAGTGAAGTTGCCTACGAATACTCGTCTATCTTTACTCCACTCTGAAAAACTCACGGTTATCGCCACAGAAACGGGCAGTGGTGCAATGATACTAGTCGGGATTGAATTCATTACCCCAGAAATACTTGATAATATCAAGTATTTATAATATTATTATAAAATATATTCTGAAAAATTGAACTTTTTAGCTTGAAAAATACAAGTTATACCTAAGAAAAATATAAATTCCAATGATCATATATTTCAACGAATTTGCTTGAAATGCAATATTTCTGGTTAAGAGATCACAATTTCAGTCTTCCAGTATAGACAGACTTATGTAGGTAATCGAGCAAAACTTTCTACAAGTAAAGAAATATTAAAGGACAATAAACGATAAACGAATGACTTAACAAAATCACAGAAAAAGTCTGTTTCACATTCGATAACTTTCAAATGAATTGCAATGGCAAATTTCAAAGTTAACCCACGAGTAAATAATATTGTAAATCACAACTTATGAGACCAAAGCACGTTTATGTTCATATCATTGCTGTAAAGTTTCGGTAGGGGCGCGTACCAAGCTTTTTCTCAATTCTTCTCCCCATCTCTTACTTCTGCAACATGAGATACACTAGAAACCTTACATTCAACACTGCGAAAATTATAAAACTCAAATATTTTTCGAGATTAAATAAGAAAAATATGAGTGAGGCTACCTTTATCCCAACCTTTATAGTGGAGTAAAGATACCCGGTTTTTGGAGTAAAGTTACCATCAAATTTTTGGTAAACAAAGGCATAACTAAGAAAACACTTTTTTGATAATTTGATTAGTGCATTTTGTTCAAAATAAGATATTGAAAGTGATATGATGAGGGCTTGCCTGGTGAATCCACTCCAAACACCTGATATGGAAGAAATTTTGGAGCACGAGAAACAGGACAAAAACAGCTGAACAGGAAACAATGACTGATAACATGGATAAAGTCGCCATCGCAAGCCGCATCGATTCTCTGGGATGTGGAGTATAACGAAAACACAATAGCTAACTTTTATCTAAGTTATACCACGCTTACGTCACAATTGAAGATTCTCACTTTTTGCGGTAAAGTTACCCCTGGTGGGGTAAAGTTTGACGGTTTTACGGTACAACAATAGTAGTCAATAATTGTCAACAATAGTAGTCACCCAAACTACTACCTGTACACCACCTAGCTTAACTTGAATGGGTAAAACTCACTCTTACCTCTCAGCACCGTACCTCAACTGCTTGGGCCAATGGATGTCGCCACATTAGGCATAAAAACCTACCATATCTCTACTATCAATGTGCTTACAAATTATAAACTGAGGATCCGCCGCACTTTATCCTCCAGTAGTGTATGACAATCGACCTGAAGTAAATTATGTCAAATTTATTGGGAGCCCTGAGCCCCAAGGTTAGGTTTTCTTTATGTCCTCTGAGCCCTGATGAAGAAAATAAATTTTTCGAAAATTTGGTGAAAGGAGGATTTTGCTGTTGGACCCAAATCCCAATAAATTTGACATCCTCCCCTCACCAACAACCTTGTCTACTAAGAAAGGCAACAAACTATGAATGTTTCTGATCGTTCACTTAAAAATTTTGAAGAGAATTTCCGCCTTTCTGATGGATACATTCAACTCCCAGATTGCGTAAATGCACTCCTGCAGGGCTGCGTTGTCAGTCACGATATGTATTTCGTCTACGGAGTTTTCATAACTTATGTCTTCGGCATCTGTAAAAAGCCAACAAAAACTCTCAAATTACTCAATCATACACCTTTCTACTTATAATGACTGAATAAGTAATTAAAAACTAGAGAAGAATGTTCTTAACAAGCATTAGGATACTTTGGACCATTAAAAAAAGTGGCGCAAAGCACCTTGTGAATATCGGTGCAAAGTTTCATTTTTCAATCATGAAAACGTCAAAACTTTACAGATTCCAAAATTTCAAACTGGATATTGTTCACAACTAATTTCTATACAAAACTAGAGAGTTACTTGCCTTGAAATGACAGAAAGGAGCCGTTCAGAAGACAAATTCGGGGGAGCAAGTTTCAAACAAAAAGTAGCGGGATTATCCAATGATAAGATAATCTTATTTCCCCCAGTCCACTGATGAGGTATGCATGTGATACACAAAAATCCATGGAATAGTCATGATTTATCAACGATCGATTACATCCATCTATACCTGATTTAGCGAATTGAACAAAATTACTTTTTGGTGCTAAGTTACCATCCGTGATGCAGTCACCTAATTTTACGGTACCCGAAAAATCAAGTCGTAGAGTGATTTTGTCAAATTGTGGTCTCCGAGACCTCCCGCCAAACAGTCGATTTCGTTGAAAAAAATTCACGTTTTTCGGCGCTCAAACACAAATTTCTCCCCTAAATTCGATTCTAAAATATTTTTTGATTTTACCATTTGAGAGCTGAGTTTTTTACGCAGTTTTTGGTGTTTAGTTACGTGAAAAACCATGGGGAAGAAAAACCTAACTACGACTTGATTTTTCACCCAGCTCTACTCCGGAAATAGTTTTTTGGAGGCACAAAGAGGTGGGAAATTTGACGACTTTTCCAACAGTGCCGTTATTTTTACGTAAATAAGGTATTTATGGTAATTTTGTAGACAAGTTCGAAAACTCGAAAAAAATTTGAAAAAGAAGGGGTTAAAACGAAATTGCCAAGATTAGTTGTAGAATCGACTCCCGAAGTTTTTCGGTCCTTAACATGGGGCACCCAGTATATCCTAACGTGTTAACACCTTGCGAAATATGTATGACGTTTATGTATGCAATTCATGCCTCTATTATACTCAAGTCCTTTCATACTAAAGTCCTGCGGCTGGGCAGGGTCCCAATATACTTTTAGATGGGGGGGAAGTGTACTACTCTGACTGAAAACGTCGATCTCATACATGCCTCCCCTGCCTCATACCCATCACGACCCGCATCGCTGTTGGATGCATCTTGGGTTACTGAGGGATCAAATTTTACTTTACATCGTCACATGTAGGTATTCCACGCTACTCAGTCGCCTTTTAAACGTTAGGTCAGTCTGCAGAACCTCTGTCGACTTATTGCCCAAGTTTTGGCAACACCGCCAAAACCTCTTTGTGTTCCATGTTTTCCTCGGTAAAACGTAAAGGGTCTGTTCGAAAATAATTTTCTTTACGAAGTCCGTTCGCATATTTAAATGGGTGTATAGATCACTGGTCTACGGACTTGCTCGTCCTTGTGGTTTAGACTTAATTGTCGTGATTTTGGTTTATTATTTTCAATAATGAACCTTTGGAGTCGACCAAGAAAAAAAAGTTTAACCCCTCAAAATTTGTTGGTTTACGTTTCAAGGTACGTAGAATCCGAAAATCGAATAAAAAAATTGTCCGGCCGTCCGCCGCACTTTCCTAAGTTATGAACCGATTTTGATGACTTGGTAAATGGGCTACATTTGGGGTCTAGTTGTGCCTCGAAGCTTTTGGTTGATGTCATTAACCCTTAATGTCCTGAAGTATCTTTTCGAAAGTCCGATTTTTTGAACATTCTGCGACACGGTTCAACCACTTTTAATCCAAAACCGATATAATCTTTTGGCTAGCTTGATACTTCAACTATCGTTAAAAAAAAGGTGAAAACCATCGATTCCTGAGGTAACATCGTGTTAAGATCAGACCCACCTCTACCATGAACCGGAGGACAGTAAAGGTCAGTTTCATGAATTAGTTCAGGAACCTTATTATAACAACTATTCTACCAAATTTAGTTTGGAATCTTACAGAAAAAACCCGAGATGTTGAGGAAACAATAGTTGTGGTAGGGAATATCCCCCCACAATAAAAAGAATATTTAGAATTTTTCAATGCTGTCTTTTGGATACCGTAGGAACAGAGCAGATGTCTTACTGGAAACCTCAGGATTTGAGGGTCACTGCATCAATATTCCATTGAAATACCCCTGAAGGATAACAGGACTTTTATTGGACTAACAGTTTTATTTGTACTATTTCGTCTATTCATTAAATGAATTTTGTTTTAGAATAAAAAGCTGCTGATTCCGGCAAGCCAAAATTGGAGAGAACGTATTCTAAGTAGCTTATTTTTAAAATAACGGTAGCGGCCCCCCCCCCCCCCCCCCGCATTCTGAAGTACCTATCCTCCTGAGGTGTCCAAAAAATGCCATCTAGTCTTCCTCAAATTAAGAGGAAAACTGTTATAAGTCGAGAAAGTGTTGCAGGTAAAAATCGGACTTCCAAAAAGATACTTCAGGATATTAAGGATTAAAGATTGTAATTTTCAAAAGTGCTGCAGCACGAAAACTCTCGAAATAAAGGTATTGATTTTTCACCAATTTAAAATATTTTCGATTTTTAGAACCGAATGAGACCCACCCAGAGCTATTTAGGACCAACCGTTCGCTCCCTACGAGAACTTAAGGGTTGGACTTAAGATAGATCAGAAACACGAGTGTGAATCGCAAAAGCGGTCCTGTATCCGTTGAAATTTTTGCTGACTGAAATGCGATCATTGTTCGTTTTGGTTTATTATTTTCAATAATGAACCTTTGGAATCGACCAAGAAAATTTTTTTTTAACACCCCTCAAAATTTGATGGTTTACGTTTTTTTATTTATTTATTATTAAGTTGTACAATTCATTATATAAATTAATTCAATCACCTTTGCACTTTGAAAATGAAACAACTTTATTGCGAGGCAGAAGGCAAAATGCCTGTAGCGCCCCACAAGAGCCGCGCCAAACTAAAATTTAATTACACAATTCATAAAAAACAAACAAAACAAAAAAAAAAAAAACAGTTATTTCCTCTCAATCGATCACATTATTGCTCTTATGTTTATATATATATACTACGAATTATATTCTCTGCTTCCACAACTCCTAATTTCAGTATCCACTCAATTACTACTTTTCTATATTCAGAGCGTGTAAGTTTACTTGGGGATTTAAGGGTTGAACTCAAGATACGATGAACTATATACATCACATACTGTGGGGATCTAGCAGTTCGTGAAAGCGCATGCTTAGGCGTAACCACATTCCCAACCAATCTGAAACGGGTATGATGGTCATGCTGATGGCTATCACGGACTATACCTGGGTTGCGATGGAACATTAGTAGAAGCGATTTTAAAAACAGTTGGCGGGGGGTGAATACCTTAAACTCGTTTAAAAGATCTACGCTAGAGTAAAGCCGCGGTTTTTTCATAATAACCTTCAAGATAAATCTTTGCATAACATTTATTCTCTCTAAATGCGTCGGATATGTACACCCCCATGCTACAATGCCGTATTGGATGATTGATTGAACAAGTGCCATATAAAGTTGACGAAGCTTGTCTCGTCTGAATACTCTTCTAACATAGTAAAAAACATAAAGAAGACTCCTCAATTTTTTATGGATAACATCTACATGCGTTTTCCACGTTAGATCCTCTTCAATCATAATACCGAGGTAACGAAAACTAGTCACTCTTTCCAATTTGCGACACGAACAGCTGGAAGGGCCACCACAACAATGAAAAACCATGAAATGAGATTCGATATTTATGCCCTCCTTCCCACTCCCAATGAGTAGATATTTCGTTTTACTCATATTCAGTGTTAATAGACTACGGGAGAACCAATTTGCAAGGGTACCAAGTACATGCTGCGCTTCAGAGAAAACCTCATTCCATGTATCGCCAGTAACTAGGACCACTGTATCGTCAGCAAACAGATATGTTTTACAAGTCGGTAGGTTTAATGGCAAGGCATTGATATAAATCAAAAATAATATCGCACTCAACGTCCCTCCCTGAATTACTCCAAAGTCAATGGCCATTGGCTCACTTGTATATTCACCAATTGAAACGTTTCAAGGTACCTACGTAGAATCCAAAAATCGAATAAAAATTTGGCCCGCCGTACGCCGCACTTTTGCCACTTAGCATTGACCGATTTTGATGAAATTTGGTATGTAGGCTGCTCCATTTGGGGTCTAGTTGTGCCCCGAAGATTTTGGTTGATGTAGGTCACTTCTAAGGGTTCAAAAATGAATTTTTAAATTTTGAAAACGCCCTAACTCAAAAAATTTGGTTATAAAGGTATTGTTTTTCCTTCAATTTAAGATTCTATAGAATTTTTAGAATTTTTTGAGACCACGCGGAGCTCTGTAGGACAAACCGTTCGCTCCCTACGAGAATTTAAGGGTTGGACGTACGATAAATCAGAAACACGAGTGTGAATCGCTAAAGAAGCCTAATCTCCGTTCAAATTATAGCTGACCGAAATGTGATCGATGTTTTTCTTCATCATCATTCATGTTTTTCTTGGTGGCTTTGTAGACGAGTGATCAATATAGAAAAATAATAAACCATTGTGTAATAATTTGCAGCGTTTTTCGAGTTGTGCTCAGTTTCGCGCCCTCAGCAACCAGTAATCAAATTTCCTAATCAAGGCAACCACAACCCACTATTTTTTCGAATATTAATGTGAAGCAATAATTTTTTCAAAATAAACTTGATTGTGAAGCAAATATATGGTGGGGTGGTAGTGGGAATGGAAAAGCTGTGTTTCTTTGCAGGGGAGTGATCTATATATAAAATAAACCTTTGTGTGATAATTTGAAGCGTTTTTTCCCGAACTTTCCAAATTTCTCTTACCTATAGTACCTAACTCAGCAGTTGAAAATCTTCCTTCTATTTATAATGTCGCTTTTTCGTTATACTGAAATTCGTCCCTTTCAATTGGTTCCTGTTATTCGACGAGTCACGGGAAGTCCCCCCAGCAGGTGAGCCGCCTTTCCCGCGAACTGAACACCAGTTCTGTCTCCCCTCCTCTGCAAATCGATCGTTTGGTTTCCCTGTAATTTTAGAAGCCGTACTATCTCTCTCCTTCTCTGAACCTCTATCTCTCTCGCTTCTTGTATTGAAACTGTTGACTATCGGAATTCAACCCGATCCACTGCCGCAGTTTATTGGCTCGACGTTCGACAGCTTTGCGTTAAATTGGGTACCCTTCAAAGCTCATTACTCGACTAAACGAAATATCCTTTGTAACCCTAGAATGGGAAGCTCCTCCCTGTGGACCCTTCAAATCAATTTGGACGGAGGTTCAAAAAATCAAATTGCAAAATCGAACAATTTTGAAGAAAGCAGGAATATGAATTGAGTTGTTTATTTGAACATCAAATGTGTGGCTAATAGATCCTCGAAGTTATGAAATTTAGGGAGTATAGTATACCTTTAGTTTTTGATTTTGGTTTATTATTTTCAATAATGACGTATAAAAACGCTGCAAATGAGGAATTTCACCGAATTCTGTTTGCCTTTTTGCCTGAATAGTTGATGGTGTGGGATAGATGAAAATCGGTTTGATTTCGGAAAATAAGTCTCCTGTTATTTTTGGGAGACAATCAAAATTTATTATTTCAAAAAATAACCGGGAAAACGGACCTCTTCAACGCTCGCTGGTTGGGCTGTTCAGATCGCCGTCTCCTCCCAGTGTTGCCCGTTGGTACGCCGAAATCGTGTTATCTAAGAGGAAAGTTATCAAACAAAAACAGGGGAAACCTAATTTTCCCCATCTTGCTTTTTCTATTTTTTTCTTCAGTTTTTCGATTTCGAACTTTACTGGTTTTGTGAAATTTTGCGTCTAAGGACTATAGATTTCTCGATCTCAGCGCTTCAAGCGGCCCGTAAATGAACTATTCCAGGACGACGTCATCCTCCCAGTTTTTTTAAACGTTCATATTTTCTACACTGTTTTGTTTATTCGTAAATTAGGGAGTACCTACGGGCTGAAAGTTTGTCATAGGGGGTTTTTCGAGGTGCTGAATCCGATTTTGTGGTCAAAAATAGGAAATTCCGACATGGTGAAATTTCACAAAGGTTTATTACCAATTTTCTGTATAGATCACTCGCATGCAAAGAACACAAGCTTGTTGTCACTATTATTATTTTTTTTTCAAACGGAGGGGACACGCCATTAATGAACGGGGGAAAAAATCAATTTAATACATAATGGGGAGGACGCCCAGGACTCACCCGACGCATGCCCTAGGGATGAGGGAGGAGGATGAAGGAGGTGGGGAGATAGTGGGATGAAGGGAAGTGCCTCTATAAAAAAAAAAACGTCTGCCAAGTTGGGTGGGCAGTATAGCTTCCTCACTCATTGTAACATGGACGTACAATTTTTCAAACGTTTTTATACGTTTTCAACGTAGAATTTTATTTAGCGGTCCACCGTCTAGGACCTAACCCACACAATCCCTGAAAATTTCATCGAAATTGGTTGAATAGTTGCGGAGTTTTGGTTGCAACAATAAATATAAAGTTCGCGCATGCGCAGCGGCTATTGCTTGACCAATTTGATTGAAACTTATAGGGTGTCTCTTAGAAGTTAGTCCCTAACTAACCTCCAAATTTGAGCAAAATCGGTTCATTAGAAACCGAGAAACCGAGGTTCCAGGAAATTCACGTTTGCGCATGCGCACTCGCTCCTATTGGTCCGAAGGTGCTGAAATTGATAGGGGACCGTCTAGGACCTAACCCGCACAATCCCTGAAAATTTCATCAAAATCGGACCACAGGTTAGTATAGTTTTGCCCGGGACAAGGATTGACCACAGACAGACCGACAGACAGACAGACACGGAACCAAAATTGTTCGGGAAGCTCTAAAACGCAAAAAGCAAGTGGAAATTTTGATTTTGGAGGACATTTTTTTTTTCACTTCTTTCACGATTACAAAGCGTCCCTACCTTCGGTAGTGAGGAAGCAAAAAAATGACCATAAGTCAGCCGAGCAGGACACGGATGGTGATACCACGGAGTACGCCTACTGAGATGCCCAACTCCGCACAACACTCTGTGCCATGACCTTCACCAACCATAGGTACTACCAGAGTTGGGCGAAATCGTAATTACTATTATGATTACGTTGTGTATGATTTTGCCCTAATCATAAGAAAAGTGTATGTGTATAGTTAGATTCGTATGTTCAGGATCATTTAAGGCGCGCAGGACGTCAAAACTGTCCTTCGTATTTTACGGTAATAGGCGAAATACAGTTTTGACGCCCTGCGTGCCTTTAATGACCATGAAAATGCTACTTTTATCTTACGATTTTCGTATGATTATAATCGTAATCGTACTAATTACTTAGGTACTTACTACACAATCAAGTTTATTTGGAAGAAATAATCACTTCCCACTCAATTCGAAGAAATAGGGAGTTGAGGTTGCCCTAATTATTAAGAAATTTATGATAACTGGTTGCTGAGGACGCAAAACTGACCACAACTCGAAGAAACGAACAATGATCGCATTTTGGTACTACATAGCTCTGGGTGGTCTCATTCGATTCTAAAAGTTCAAAACTATTTCAAATAGGTGAAAAAACAACACCGTTAATTCGATAGTTTTCGTGCTTTAGCACTTTTGAAAATTACAACCATTATTTTTCAACCCTTATTGACATCAAGCAAAAGCTTCGTGGCACAACTAGACCCCAAATGTTTTTGATTTTTCGCTTCCGAGTCTACCAAGGTAGCGGAAGCTTTGTTTTCACTTTTCAAGGTTGAAAAAAAAGTTCGCCAAAATCGAAATTTCCACTCGCGTTTTACTTTTCAGACCTTCCAGAACAATTTTGGTTCCGTGTCTGCCATGAATTCCTTACCACAGCCATAACTTCTACAATTCTCATCCGATTTAGATGAAAGTTTCAGGGATTATGCGGATTAGGTTTTAGATGGTTCTCAATGAAAATCAAGGCCTTATAATTGACAGTAGCCTCTACGCGTTTACAAACGTAAAATCCTTGTGACAGCCGTAACACTCACATTTTTCATCCTAATTTGATGACATTTTCTAGGAATGTTCAGATGGGCGTGTAGATGGTCCCCTATGAAAATCATCTCCCCCCCGACCAATAGTAGTTGCTGCGCATGCGCAAACGTGAATTCCTTGTGACAGCCATAACTTCTACATTTTCTCCCCTATTTCGACGAAATTTCTGAGGATTGTTCAGATTAGCGTTTAGATGGTCCCCTATGATGGTAGTGGAAGGTACTTAGAGATTGATGTTTTAAGATTAACTACTAGGCATCGGATCATCTATACAATTGGGTTATGAGTAGGAGGAAGCTGTGTACCACACTCGCTTGGCAGACTTTTTTTTAATTCGATTTTTGGATTTTCCATACTTTAAACCGTAAAACATCAAATTTTTTTTTTTTTGGGCGGGGGGGGGGGGGTATCATTTTTTTTTCTTGTTCGATTCCAATGGTTCATTATTGAGAATAATAAACCAAAAAGGAATTTATGCTTCCGCACCCTGTAGAAATCATCTTGAAATAGTCTTGCTAGGTTTCGCTCTTCTTCCCATCTAAAACGACCCTGAAACTCCGTTACTAAACAATATGTTCCCGTTCTACCCTTCGAGAATCACCACAAATATAACATCCAACTTCATCGATCTCAAAAAAAAAGTGCTCTAAGGTAAATACGCAGAGCCGAGGCCTCCCCTCTTCCTGCGGGGCAAGAACCCCCCGTCCTTGGCTTCCCGGCTCTGCCCGTACACTTGGCACAAATCTCATTACGCAACCTTCCTTCAGTCGGATTCGTTTTCTTAGATTAGATTTCTTGTTTACTAAGCTTTCTGTGAAAATACTGCCGCTAATTTTAATGTCTTCACCCCTTTTCTTAATTCTTTCTCTTTCTTTGCCCTACATTTGGCTCCGAGAAAATGATTTGCTTCTTCCACCGGGTCTGCAAGTCATGAAACTGCAAGCTTCAGTCATAAACCAAATCTATTTTAATGAATAATAACAGCTTTCAAGGCTTTTCTTGCAAGCTTATTGTCGTACTTAAGTCAAGTCATTATTATCTATGAAATACCCATTTGTATATCTTGTACATGGCGGTATTTTGTATTGATAAACTTCTTCAAGAATGGGATGATGTTTCTACTAAAAACGCTGCAAATTATTACACAATGGTTTATTATTTTTCTATATAGATCACTCGTCTGCAAAGAACACGACTTAGCCATTACCATTACCACCAACCAACATGAAGAAAAACAGCGATCGCATTTCGGTCAGCTAAAATTTGAACGGAGATTAGGCCTCTTTTGCGATTCACACTCGTGTTTCTGATTTATCGTAAGGACGGCCAAATTTTCATTCGCTTTTTCGATTCTACGTACCTTGAAACGTAAACCAACAAATTTTGAGTGGGGGTTTAAACATTTTTGTTTCTTGGTCGATTCCAAAGTTTCATTATTGAAAATAATAAACCAAAATAGAGGCGAAATTTAGGAAAGTTGCATAATAAACTCAAGAGATATATTTTCAATGAAGAGAGAGAGAGAGAGTTTAATTGATTGATTGATTGAACGAATTTATTTACAAACCAGGAAGGGGTTAGGGCCAAGTAGCCCTCTCCTCCATTCCTCCTGGCAAACATTAGTTATTACATCCTTGATTTCGTTGTAGATACATCATAAAATAATATAATAAATCAATTCTTAAGTTAACAAAATTTTCTTTTACATTTACCATCTTGAAAACAGGGCATATTCAACAAGGCAGAGAGAGAAAGAGAGATTTTCGATAATTCAGGGGAGATATGAAATTTTGTTATAAATACCTTAAACGTACCATGAAAATATCTTAGAAATACCCTGGATATGTTGGAAATATCTTGAAAATGGTTGACGTTAAAGATGAAAAACTGTTAGAAATAAAAAGAAAACTCGGGACCCCCGGATAGGTACTTACTGCTTAGAGCCTTTGGCTAAAATTCAAGAGACGTGGAACATGCTTTAGCAGTGTTCTACGCATAACATAAATATAACATGTATGTTATCTTATAGAACATCCGTGTTTCAGGTTCCTTAGATTCCATTTCGTATATACGAAATAATACGTTGCCTACAATAATACGTTGCCTACGTGCAACACAAGTAACACCTTCCTTCGAAATAAAACTCCGCTAAATCAATGATGACGCTTTCCTCGAATGTTGTTTACAGTTCTTTTAACTCGGGAGTATATCTCAGTTTCTTCCATAATTACAGCGGTTTTGGCAGTATATCATTTATGCATAAATTTAGGGCTTCCCAACGAATGGCGAACGATTTTTCTACGAACACGAATGACGAAGATAAAGTTCCGTAGCAACGACTTACATCACCGTCTCCCAAAAACATGACTCTTTTTGCCAGTTAGCTCAAGGCTAAAGCATGTTCCATGCTAAAACCGAAAAAAATACGTGCGCACACCCTATTATGGGCTGCAAACATGTTTTGATACCTTGGAATTTTCATTTTTAGCTCAAAACTTTTTAGTTTTGAGACCCATTGTCCCACTTGTGACGGCAATCCCATAGCAATATTCATGTTGGCATCGTCGATGATAATTTTCCCGAAAATGGCGTGTAGATTCGATAGGCAAGTGTGTAACCAACGATAATGTTATCGAGAGTCGGTACCTTGGTATTATATTCCGAATGACATCGTCGTGTTTTATTTTTTTCGGGCAGTTACCGAGTTGAGTCGGAGAGTGAAGGCATTGACCCAGATTCCGCTGGGGAGTTTGGGGTGGAGGGAAACGGCGATGTGTTGAGGCGGGAATCGAGAAGCCCTTTCACCTCGATGAAAACGAACCGATGACAACAGACTTCAAAGTCACGTGGGCACCGAGTATGAAATACCTGGTTAAAGCTTCCTTAGAATAAAATTGACGACTTGCGGCAACGGATATCTAGCGCTGGTCCTAGGGATTATGAATCCGAATTCGAAGCCCGTTTTTAGCGAAGACGTCTGGGTAACTGAATCGAGGTAGAAGCCGTCAAAACGTCACCAAATGGTGAGACTCCTGATTGATTGTGACTGATTAAAACCGATTTCATGTGGAAATAATACTCAAGTTCTTTCGACCATTTCATGAGGAGCAACGTGAATAACTGATGTCATTGGTGTAAATTTGTGCGACAACATTCGTAGAATAACATACTCGATTCTGTTCACAAAAATAAATGTTCACCATTTCATTCCAAGACCAATAACTGCAGACTGATTTTCACTGATGGTTCCAAGACCGGCAGACTAGTAGGAGCAGCATTCATTGATATACAATCTGCTGAAACATTCAGATTTAAACTCCCTCCTGAAACTAGCAGCTACTCAGCTGAGTTAATAGGAATAATTCAAGCTCTGAAGTACGTTCTCTCCCTGCCTTCTCTGGCTGATCAAAATATTGTTATCTGCACAGATTCGTTGAGCTCATTACGAACATTGTCGGCGCCAAATCTTTCAAAATTTAGGAATAATTTAATTCTTGAAGTCATTGGTGGTGGTGAACTTTTTGTGGGTCAGATCACACGTCGGTTTGACGTTCAATGAGCGAGTCGATGTGGCGGCAAAGAGTGCTGCTCAGGAGGGTAACGTCCTTGATTATTTACTGCCAAAAGAAGAATTTTATTCAATATCTAGAAAGGAAAAGTCTCTCGTATGGCAAAAAAAGTATGAAAATGGTGTTAGGGGTCTGTTCTATAAAAGCCTGAACCCGAATATTAGACCCCCATGGTTCAAAATAATAAATAAAGAGAAAAGGTTTATACGTGTCGGTTAAGAGCAAACCACGCAATATGCCCAGTGTATTTGGATAAGATTAATAGAAGAGAAGATCCTGCATGTGAATGTGGAAACCCATACGGCAATATGGAACATATAATAATGGAATGTACAGAAGTAAATTATAGGGAACAAATGTTTCGCAAAATACAAAGTATAATTGACAATCCATTCAATTACGTTAATTTACTAAGTTGTAAAAACCAAGAAGTATGGGAAGAAATATATAATTTTATAAATGTTAATAACGTTGTTATTTAATAAGGTTTATGTTTTGTTTATATTGTTGAGTTAGTTACCCGTGCCATCGGTTCTGTTTCGAATTGAATTATTGTAATATAGAAGTATTGTATTAATGTTTCTGCAGTATTGTTGACATGTAATACATACTATGGCTGAATGTAAATAAAAACTATGCCAAAAAAAACAACATACGAGAGTTGAAGAATTTCATTATTCTCCCAGAAAATTACGTAATAATAATTTACCTAATTAGTAGAGCTAGAACCCCTTGAAGCCTTTCGTTTTTTTCAAACCACAGAAAGTTGGTTTTATGCAGAATGTATTGAGTTCGATTAATTGTGTGCTTCTGTCAAGTAATTAAATTACCAAATTGCCAAATTTTGGCATAATACTGTGGGGACTTCAAAGTCACGTGGGCACCGAGTATGAAATACCTGGTTAAGGCTTCCTTAGAATAAAATTGACGTCTTGCGGCAACGGATATCTGGCACTGGTCCTAGGGATTATGAATCCGAATTCGAAGCCCGTTTTTTAGCGAAGACGTCTGGTTACTGGAATCAAGCAGAGACCATCAGAACGTCACCTAATGGTGAGACTCCTGATTGATTGTGACTGATTAAAACCGATTTCCTGTTCAACAAGAATAAAATCGAAGTCTTGCGGCAACGGATATCAGGCGCTGGCCCTAGAGATGGAATCCGAATTCGAAGCCCGTTTTTTGCGAAGACGCGTCTGATTAATTGATATAAGCAGAAAACGTCAAAACGTCACCAAATGGTGAGACTCCTGATTAATTGTGATTGATTAAAACCGATTTCATGTGGAAATAATACCTTTTTTTTGGGAATACTCAAGTTCTTTCGACCATTTTATGAGGAGCAATGTGAATTACAAACTGATGTCTTTGATGTAAATTTGTGCGACAACGTTCGTAAAATAACATATGAGGGTTTTAAAATTTCATTATTCTCCCAGGAAGTTACTCAATAATAATTTAATTAGTAGAGCTAGAACCCCTTGAAGCCTTTCGTTTTTTTTCAAACCACAGAAAGTAGATTTTTATGCAAAATTTATTGAGTTTGATGGATTGTTTGCTTCTGTCAAGTCATTTGGCATAACACTGTGGTGTGCATCTGGAACCAACCGTTTATTTATACTCCAAACGAGAGCTTCGATATGCTCCAGGGTCATCGCTGGAGTTTATTACCAAGCAATCCATTGTTTGATGAACAATCCATGACCTCTAGTACTATTTCTGAAAGACTGCGTGATTACAAGACCCATCAACGAATAGATATTTATTTATTAACTGAAAAGCTCCTAAAATCAATTTCTGTACGTATTATAACTTCATTCCTGGTGTAATTCGTCAAGAGGGTTTGAGAAAAATCATCAATGTCGTCAACGAAGAACTTATAACTCATCCGCTGTGCACAAGACAAGAATTTTTTATGTCAAGATTTCAATATCCATCAGGATAATAATTTTTGACGCAGTGATAATATTATGTTGTGTATAAAATCAAAAAAATTACTATTGAACTAAGTTGAATTAATTGCATTAAAAAATTCGAATTTAGAAGAAATCCAACTAGTGTGAAAAAAAGCTTATTTTTATGGAATTCAGGAAAATTTAGGCAAATTCAGCTATTGATGGACGTAGGTAAAACCAGGGGCGTGGCGTTTTTAGAACTATTCCCACGTAGCACGTAGTGCTATAAAGATTTTCTAATATTTCCTATTCCTACTATCTCTACATATTCCTATTATTAGCACTACAGTTCTCTCCAAAGCCTTGGTCACAATGTTCTACACTCCAAAACGTGATGTACTAAGGTTAAGGGGGTTCCAGTCGGTCGCCGTTCGTTCTTCTTTCCGGGTTAGTATTTCCCTAAATTACAGGCGCTCAAACTTAAAAATTGCACCTAAGTTTGATATTTTCAACGATTTTCGAAATTCATTAGTGCAGCAGACTAGGGAATTGAAAAACTAAAAGATTCCCGATGTAATCGTCAAAATCGAACAATAATTGCCAGAAAAAAATGGGAAGAACTTAACTGAATAAACGGGTTGTCCCATTTTTCTCTGGCAATTATTGTTCAATTTTGATGATTCCAGCGGCAATTTTTTAGTTTTTCAATTCCCTAGGCTGCTGCACTAATAAATTTCAAAAATCCTTAAAATTTTCAAATTTAGGTGCAACTTTTTAAGTTTGAGCGCCTGTAATTTAGGGTAATACCAACCCGGAACGAGGGACGAAAGGCGACTGACTGAGATCCCCTTAGTTCATTTCGAAGGCATAGGCGTTTTTGGCTGATTCAAGTACTCGGTGTTGCAATTTTCTCGGGGAATTCGGTAATTCAAATCGACTTCTCAACAACATGAAAAATATTCTTAGACGACTGATTCAGGAAACTATGGAGCACGAGGCGGGCAGTAAAGACTTGAACCTAGAGAGCTCGGGGCGTTGGAAGTGCTTTCTGAGTCGCTTACATGAATAATGCAAAGCATTCCGGCATCGCGAAGAAAGACTGTCAAGAATTACCGGTCTCTTTCGACCGTAGAAAAAGAAACTCTGGTAATAAACAAATGAGAAGTTATTCGAATCCGAGATCCGTTTTTTGATAAATATACCCAAGATTGTGACTGATGTAGCTTTGTGTACTTCTGATAAAACTCAGTTTGAATAGCAAAATCTGCAAAATTTAGGCTTACTCACAAATAAGACATGAAACATACATTCAGTAGTTTTCCTCTAAAGATAGGAAAGATTTCAAGAGGAAAAAATTATTATAAAGTGGAACTTGAAGCAAACCTCTACTGATTTTGCCAATTTCTACTGATTTTTTATGTATCCGCAGATTCAGGGAAGAAATTCAGACTCTACTGAATTATTGACGCTTTTGGACGATCTAATGAAAAATCATCATAAAACCCTTTTTATCCTTGAAAACAGCTTTTTTATGTAGGCTTGAATACTGAGTGAGTACAGCTAAGATAAGACAGAAAAACTCTAGTTAAACATCGGTTTTTCATTCCTTTTTTATTTTTCTTTATTTTAATAATTTATTGCTCCTCCTAAATCGATTATTTCTTTCTACTCACTCCTGGCTTGTTAGTAAAGAATAAAAATAAGACAACTGGAACTTGTCTTTCACTTACGCAAAGGGATTGGTAATAGCTAAAAGCTCAACCCATGTTTCAAGGGATCACTCATGACGAATCTAATTGCTGTGATTAAGTAGTGTCCAAAAATAACTGTTATCACGTTGATGACTACAATAAAATATTTCGGGGATTCTACTACAATTTGACACTCTGCTTCCTAGTTTTATTTTTTGCGTACTTTAAAGGAAACTTCGGCTATTGGTAGACGTAGGTACAACTTTAGTTGTACAAAAACAGTAGGTAGCCTATTGATTTTTTTAGTATGAGCAATGACCTGAACTCAATCTGAAGTGGGTACACACATTGAATAAAACAAGCTTTAACCCTGTACTTGGCAAAAGTACCCCTATGGCAATTTTTTCAAATTTTCCCCCTAAAGTATACTTCAGGCACTCCAAAAACATGTCAAGTTAAAAAGCATCTAAAACGTTGAAATTTGAACAGATTTTCAACACTAGTAGTATAGTAAGTACCTACCTATATACCTGATACCTGATATACTAAGTTACTGCCAAGTCACTGATGAATGAGATTGTTATTGAATAAAATGTTTTTCGTTCTATTTCAATCGGAATAAAATTAGAAGAAAAAAAAATGGAAAAAAAATCCATAAAATAACATAATGGAAGAATCGCTAGTAATAATTACTAGGTCGGTATTTTTTATGATACCTTCTCAATTGGTGCTCTTACCAATTAGGTAAAGTTGTAAACGTGAATGTACACCAATACAGCAAAGCAGTCTCAATCAATTTTCCTTTGGGATTTGTTTCAATTTTCCCCTTACAGTGTACCCTTGGCCCTACAAAAATATGATAAAACTGGAAAAACCCCTTTTATAATGATAAAATTTGAACAGAAAACAAGTATGGTATATTAGACGTTGCGAAGTACAGAGTTAAAATACAATGCGTGACGAAATATTACATTGTTGTCTCTTTGAGGAGTTTACATTAGGTAAACGCTTTTTGCTTCCTCACTACCGAAGGTAGGGAAGCTTTGTATTCGTGAAAGAAGTGAAAAAAAATGCCCTCCAAAATCAAAATTTCCACTTGCTTTTTGCGTTTTAGAGCTTCCCGAACTATTTTGGTTCCGTGTCTGTCTGTCTGTCTGTCTGTCGGTCTGTCTGTGGTCAATCCTTGTCCCGGGCAAAACTATACTAACCTGTGGTCCGATTTTGACGAAATTTTCAGGGATTGTGCGGGTTAGGTCCTAGACGGTCCCCTATCAATTTCAGCACCTTCGGACCAATAGGAGCGAGTGCGCATGCGCAAACGTGAATTTCCTGGAACCTCGGTTTCTAATGAACCGATTTTGCTCAAATTTGGAGGTTAGTTAGGGACTAACTTCTAAGAGACACCCTATAAGTTTCAATCAAATTGGTCAAGCAATAGCCGCTGCGCATGCGCGAACTTTAAATTTATTGTTACAACCAAAACTCCGCAACTATTCAACCAATTTCGATGAAATTTTCAGGGATTGTGTGGGTTAGGTCCTAGACGGTGGACCGCTAAATAAAATTCTAAGTTGAAAATACAAATATCATACTTCTCGTGCCCACACTTACTTCCAGGTTCCCGTGTAAATTGCTTCTTTTATTGTGTGATCAAATGTTGTGGTCTGCAGGTCAATTAATGTTGAAACCAAATTGGCCCCTCATCACAGTCTCTTTTGCATCTTTCAATAACTCTTTGAATCATAATTTTTTCGCCAACTGATTCTATGCGTCCATGTTACAATGAGTGAGGAAGCTATACTGCCCACCCAACTTGGCAGACGTTTTTTAGTATGAGCAATGACCTAAACTCAATCTGGAGTGGGTACAGTTTAGGTGTGTAGGTACTATTTAAATTTAATCAAATATTGAATAAAACAAACGTTAAAATACAAATCGTGACGAAATATTACATTGTTGTCTCTTTAAGGAGTTTACATTAGGTAAACGCTTTTTTTGTGTAGTCTACTTCGTTCTGGGAACGATTTAGGAACAAATAATTTCTTGAGTTGGCAACCCTGCAAATTGATGAATTTAGAAAAATTTGTTTCGAACCAACATCTTTTTCAAGTCAATCCTTCGACTATTTTAACGGAAGTTTTCTCAAACACTGAAAGTCAATCGAGAGTACCAACCACAAAATTTTCGACAATTTCATTGAAATCGCTTCGTTTCGCGATTTCGTTTTGTTCTGCTGAAAAACAGTTTCGGAATGAGATGTGGAATCTGAGAACCAACTGCGAAGTTACGCTGCAATAAAAGCTTGTATTTATACGTAGGTACCTCATTCACGACCGTTTATTGACTTTTGATAGCCTTCGAACAAAAGAAAAAAGGTAATTTTTAGAAAAATATTGCTATTTTGAAAAAGTGGTCGCCGTGAATAATATGCCTGTTTTGAAAATCGTGATATTTTATGAGAATTATTAGTTATTTTGAAATGATATTTTATATGAATTACTAGTTACTCTGAAATGTATTGTGATTATATGGGTTTATTATATGGGTACCCACTGTTGATAAATGTGAATTTGAAAAATAATCCAATAATCCCATTTAATCTGGAATATCATGTTCAGTTCTGCTACTAGTAGAAACCAGTATATCAGCAGATAACTATCATGAATTTTCAAGAGACCAATTTTTAGAAATTCAACTGGTTTCTAGTGATTTATGATTCCTGTAATGATCATACCTGACGTTCTGAGAATAGGTTGGTTGGTACTCAAATATTGTATTACATCAGAATTTTTTTTGCTGTAAATGAGCGAGAACAAACGTTTTAAGAACTTTTTTTATATTTATATATTCATGACAAGTATTCTCACAACATCCAACAGGTGATTCTTCAACTCAAGGGCAATTACCATTATTAATCATGAATAATACAATGTTTCTTCAACTCTTCCTCAACGGGCTCAATCAGAGTTTGTACATCCCCATTGTTAAACGAAATAAAGCAACAGAAAATGTATCAGCGACTGATATTCTGGCTCTAGTTCCTGAAACTCCGAGATGCTCCGAATTTTACCTGCTTCCAAAGATCCACAAAGGATTTGCTCTGCCGGACCGGTTACCCCCAGGACGCCCTTGCAAACTTTGGTTGTATCACAGAAAGAATATCGGCGTACGTTGACTACAATCTGCAGCCTCTTGTCAAAAGTCAACCGTAGTACGTTAAAGATACCAATCATTTTCTAGATATTCTTCATCAAATTCAAATTCCAACCAACAATGAACATCAAATTATCTTGGCATCAGTGGATGTTTGTTCACTCTACACGGAAATTCCTCACAACGAAGGTTTGGCTGCAATTACACACTTCTTAGACCAGAGATCACTTCCACACAATCCATCAACTTCTTTCATTGTAACACTCGCAAATTTCGTCCTGACTAGGAACGTATTCAAATTTGATGACAAGCTCTTTCTTCAACAAAAAGGTACTGCAATGGGTACCAGGATGGCACCGACTTATGCGAACCTGTTCATGGCCCATCTGGAGCAAAGCTTCCTCTCATCGCAGACATTACTACCCCTGATTTGGAAAAGATTTATAGATGACATTTTGCTTCCGAGTCTACCAAGGTAGCGGAAGCTTTGTTTTCACTTTTCAAGGACGAAAAAAAAAAGTTCTCCAAAATCAAAATTTCCACTCGCGTTTTGCGTTTTAGACCTTTCTGAACAATTTTGGTTCCGTGTCTGTCTGTCTGTCTGTCTGTCTGTCTGTGTGTCTGTGTGTCTGTCATGAATTCCTTGTAACGCGCATAACTATACGAAGTTATTGTCCGATTTCTATGAAATTTTCAGGGATTGTGCGGGTTGGTGTGTAGACGGTCCCCTATGAAAATCATCATCCCCGGACTGATAGAAGCGACTGCGCATGCGCAAACGTAAATTCCTTGTAGCGGCCATAACTTCTACATTTTCCATCCGATTTCAATGAAATTTTCAGGGATGTTAAAGACTAGTATTTAAATGGTCCCCTATGAAAATCATCACCTTCGGACTGATAGTAGCCACTGCACATGCGCAAACTTGAATTTCCTTGTAACGGCCGTAACCTCCACATTTTCTACCCGATTTCAATGAAATTTTCAGGGATTATGTGGATTAGGTTGTAGATAGTCCCCTATGAAAATCATCATCCCCGGACTGATAGAAGCGACTGCGCATGCGCAAACGTAAATTCCTTGTAACAGCCGTAACTTCAACTGTCCCCCAGGGGTCGCGGGTTCGAATCCCAGCCGAGGCTAAGTATTTTTTTGATCCAATCACATACAATCAGTACATCTACTCACTTAATTTTTCATCCGAATTTGATGAAATTTTCTAAGATTGTCCAGATTAGCGTGTAGATGGTCCCCTATGAGGGTAGTGGAAGGTACTTAGAGATTGGTGTTTTGACATTAACAACTATGCATCTGATCATCTATATAATCGGGTTATGGATACGAGGAAGCTATGTGCCACACCCACTTGGCAGACGTTTTTTTATTTGGATCCACGGAGAAGAAAAACTTTTGGAATTTCTAAACGCTTTAAATTCTGAATTTTCTGTCAAATTTACATGGACTTGCTCAACGTCAACAGCCACCTTCCTCGATGTATGCATAACATTAATCAACAACAGACTCACGACCTCAGTTCACATCAAGCCTACAAACAAGCAATTGTACCTACATTACGAAAGTTGTCATCCACGTCACACTAAGCAGTCCATACCACGCGCCTTGTCAATAATAACACTACGTTGGAGATACGGGAGTAGACGAAAAGATAGGAAAAAGGGAAGCAGCTGCACTGAAGATTTTCCGACAACCGGATGCTTGAAATGTGACATATTTCTACATTTTCGTTTTATATCGTTCCACACAAAATAAATTTTGTCAATTTTAAATGATACATAGTTTTATATGCAGTTTTGATTGAATAAAAAAGTGTATTTTCAATCTTGAGTCTCATTTGCTATCTCATAAGAATAAGGAATATGAGAGAGGTTGCTTCCTTATTCTACTGACGTCCTTCTGGAAGGATGTCCATTTATGACCTCATTAAAATGGGAAAAAATTGCAAGAGTGCCAAATTTGTCTTCAGACAACACCTACGACACTAAACATACGAAAAAATTCAAAAAATTAGTTAAAACGAATAGAAGCGAAATGTTCTTGGATTGTAATGTAAAAAGAAATCACCAATAATTGAGAATCTATCTCGTGACAAATGATCTTAAATTAACCTTTTGAGTACCAATGAGAAGACATATTTTGAATACTTGGTAAAGAATGATCAGTTGAAAACGCTTGCATACGAGTCTGCAACGCATTGGGACATTTTCATGTCTTTACCTATTGCTTTTTACCTCACTATAGGATTTTATAACCCACCCTCCGTTGTTGTCAGAATGTGAAACGAATCATTAACATAATAACTATCTATAGCTATTTGTTGTATTTTTCAAACCTCACAATGCGTTGCTGTTGTCTACTCTACTTAGCTTTTATCTCACTGGCTGTTTACCGAAATTATTGAACATCACATGTACCTATGTTGCCAAAGTTTTGACCTACCATGTAAAGAGGTAGGTACTACGAAAGAGTGTAGATATATTATGTTACAAATTGACACAATTATTAATATTAAGAGGTAGGTACCTAATTTCAATAAAATAGACGATTCCGGATTAATTGTCTTCTACACTCACGATCATTAGTTTGTAAACAAAATATGAGAACAGTTATGCCCATAGCTCCGCTATTCGTATAGTCAATATGTTATGGAGAACATGAAAATGTTCGTTAAAACGAGAGCTTTCCAACGAGTGGTGAACGATTTTTGTGGGTTAAAAAGTGTAGAAAAGGAACAAACCTAACAACGGGGTCGTTGTAAGCGGAAATCATTATAAAGGCACTGTAACACAATTTCGTTACGCAATTTCGTGACAGTTTTTTGTGCTATGTGCCAGGGCAAAGACATGAAAATGTCAAAAACATTCGGGGTTATCTGGGTTAGTATGTATAAACTTCATGTGTGTCCGGGCATCATCGCCGTTGTCAACCATGGAATCAGTTATCATGTATTTCAAGTTGATACCATCTTAATGCTATTATTCGGAAGCCCTTGATAAATAATCGAAATAATTTAAACGCCTACAAATGCATGTGAATTAGCCTTGGTACTGGTGTGTGCCGAGCGTACCAATTCTTTGAGTAAAATTGTGTGGACGTACTTCCTGTAGACACTTCTTAAGGCACAGGTAGTACCCGTTTGTCCTGGTTTGGAGATACAACACGTTATGTGCACAAGCACGTATTATCCTATATAGGTACACATGGAGACCAACTCGGCGAGACCGACTCGGATCCTGAATCAATATGGACTAAACACAAGCCCTCGTTCGTCATTCTGGTTGAACCATTTGTTTTTCCGGCGCATGCCGCATTACATACATCACACTCTCTCACCGAAGAATATACCTTAACTGCGGCGTATCCATAAATAAGAGATTCATTTTATTCGAGTTCCTCCCTCGTGTTCATCGCCACCCCGTTTGCGGACCATCAACATCGATTTGCCGCCTCCCGCCTCCTGATTCCGCTTCCGACTACCTCGTTATACTCGTTGAACCCCTGAAAACGTAGTTTTCCCTCGACTCGTTTATTTGGCGTGTTCACGTTGAATTCAAATTTGAATTCACAGCAAAAATTGAAGGGAAATATTCGAATTTGGAATAAGGATCTCTATTAATTGAAGGCAGTAATTTGATGATTGAGCTGAATTTTCAATACTACTGACTAATTCAATGCCCACCTCGTATATTCGTAAGATTTGTTGATGGTGAAAAGGTTACCTAGAAGAACAAAATAACATCTCTACTGCTTGTCGAAGGTAAGAAAGCCTTCGTGCAGCAGGTCAGAACATTTTCCCCAAAATCAAAATTTTCACTAGTATTTTGAGTTTCAGGGCTTACTAAACAATATTTTGGTTCTGTTTCTGTCTGTTGGTCTACATGCAATACTCGTCCCTGTACCATTGATCAATTTTGATGTATTTTTCAAGGTTTATGAAGGTTAATCTCGAAAATATGAATTTCATCAACTGCCAATAGCGTGTGCTGTCACCTGAACGCCAATTTCTCACAATCTGATTGTTCGATTCTCTTCAAATTTGGAGAGTAGTTTAGAGTTAGGCCCCATGGAAATTCTATGATTTACATTCTATGAGTTACATTCTATGATAGAATGTACATTGATTTCATAGGGGTCACGATGCAGCGAAAAGAAAAAAATCATTCGTGCAGCATGATTGAATGAGCGAATTTTCAAAAATCTCAAACCTTCTCTTCTCTCCAGAGATGGGCGAATTCTTATTCATAAATACGGTTATGAATACAAATCATATCTGCGATTTTATGATTATGAATACGAATACAGGTATGAATATGAATACGAATACAATTTTATTCACACTTTGAATTTCCCCCGTATTCGTATTTTGAATACGATTTTATAATTTTCTCTACGATTTCCCTAAAAATCGAATTTTTTAAACGATTTTTCCTGAAAATCATACTTTTTTTAATGATTTTCTCCCGAACTTTCGACATATTTATGACCTAACATTGTCAAAATAATCAATCAAAATTCGAAACGCTCACAAATTCTGATAGGATTTTTCACGCAGAATTGAATGAGACCAACCCCAGGTCGCTACGACCAACTGAATATAAAGTACGACGAAATTTCCGTTAAACATCATATTTTTTAATGATTTTTAGTGCAAATTGTTGAAAAAAAAAAGATTTTCAGCGGAAATGTCATATTTTTTATTCGGTTGGTCATAGCGACCTGGGGTTGGTCTCATTCGATTCTGCGTGAAAAATTCTATAAGAATTGGTGAGCGTTTCGAATTTTTATTGATTATTTTGACAATGTTAAGTCATAAATATGTCGAGAGTTCGGGAGAAAATCATAAAAAATGTATAATTTTCTGGGAAAATCGTTTTAAAAAAATCAATTTTTAGGGAAATCATAAAATCGTATTCAAAGTGTAAATACGATTGTATTCGAATTCGTATTCATATTCATATTCATACCTGTATTCGTATTCATAATCATAAAATCGCAGGTATGATTTGTTTTCATAATCGTATTTATTAATAAGAATTCGCCCATCTCTGCTTCTCTCTGTACTCATAGAGTACCCACACGTAGTTTTTTTTTTAGTTTTTGATCCCCCCCCCCCCCACGATTACCGGTATACCAGTAAATTATTCTGCCATATAAAAGTACAAGCTACCTATGTTTTGAAATACTTAGTAGTCCTTATTCATGCTCTACTAGTTTCAACCAACTCATTGACTTGGTAGTCATGTAGATACATGTTATGAATGAGTTAATACGTTTGTTCAAAATACCAATTTTCAGCCATTTTACACTAATTTTGCATTTCCGATGTACTTACTTGTGAAATGTTCCCGAATGTACCTTAAGTTTATATTACATAACATGATTATGACTGCTATTTCCACTATAATCTTGGCTCAAAAGTTTTTTGCTTACACTGAGTGACCATAGTTGAGACCCCTTGGGATCCCTAGAGGGTTAAATGTCTTGAGCGTGGACACCCAGTATACACGTATGGAAATTGGAAAAACTTCAGAAATCGTTTAACAATTTTCTGAGACGGATTTCAGTGGGGAAAAATCCGACATTTCCGATTTTAAGCTTCAATTTCTTCGAAAATTCGCTATAAAAAACATCAAGATAATTGTGAACGATTTTTCAAACCTGTTGAGTCCTGTGTTTGTCAACTCGGAAAACGTTATCATGAAGGTGAAACGTATACATATTAGAGAATTTATATAATCACGAATGTTTTACGTCAACTAATTCTTTACGTCTGTGAAGTAACCTATACTGCCCAGTGCCCACCCAGTTTGGCCGACATTTTTCATTTCGACCTCCATCTTTATCGCTCTATGGTTTTTAAATTTATAACAGATAGCTTTATCAAGTATGAGCAATCCCTAACACAGGAATGCAGACAGAAATACTCGTCCTGTAGAAATGTTATTGTTGTGTGCTCCCCTTATCGTCGCCAGCTGAGTCTGACCAGGTGTTTTTCTTCCTTGTTTCGCAGGACGAGGTTCTGGCCATCACGGAGAAAGTGGTGATTCGTGTCGAAGATCTCCTAACGTGGATAACGCATGCGGCGGACTGGAACTGGGGGCTGGGGGCCGTCTGGGAGCAGGACTGCCCCCAGGCAGACATCTCGAGCAGTAGCAACGTCAAAATCGACATGGAAGACGTCAATAAAGAAAAGCAGAACCTCGGTGAGCTTTCGTTTTTTCAATTTCTAGGTAGTAGATGGCAGTTTTGTAGTCTGTAAATTATTTTATTCTACATACAGTGAGGTCCCAGTCGTAACGAAACTTGCTTTGAGGCCTTATGGAACATTTGAAGATGATCAGGAATCCACCACAGGGTCTCTAAATGAGTCTAACATCCATTCTTTTTCTATAGTTTTGAATAGATAAGAGTTTTTTCAAGGTATGAAGTAAAATACAGTATGGATTTGACCGAGTGTGACAAAAAAATTTAGGTGAATCCGTTTCTTAGCTCTTAGGTCTTTGCTCAATCCGTTTGCAATATATGATTTTTCAATTTTTAAATAGGAAACTATGTTTTTCCATAAAAACCTTAATTTAGTTACTTAATTAGTTTATATTACTTATATTGTTATTGTATTTGATGTAGTATGAAAAAACGTGGCCTGCTTCAAGTAGTAAAAAAAAATACGGCTGATTCTAGGGTACCTGTCGCGATATCTACGCGCCATGGGTACCTATTTACTAGAAGAAGGTCACGTCAAGGGTCTCAGTCGGTCGTCGTTCGTTCTTACTATTTATTGAAATTGAAGGGGCAAAAACCTGAAAAGTTGTACCTAAATTTGAAGTTTTAAAGGATTTTAGAAATGTCAAGTTTAGCTACATTTTATGGGTAAAACATAACTGAATTAACGGTTTTCCCATATTTGTCTGGCAATTATTGTTCGATTTTGATGATTCCAGCGGCAATATTTCAGTTTTTCAACTCCCTAGGGCCGTGCACTTATGAATTTCTAAAATCCTTTAACATTTCAAATTCAGGTACAACTTTTTAAGTTTTTGCGCCTTCGATTTGGCGAAATACTGACCCGGAACGAGGAACGAACGTCGACCGAATGAGACCCTTATAATGCACCTTACCTCTGTTGTTTCCAAAGGACCTTTAGGAAAGTTAATAAAATCCAATCGACTGTCAATAATAAATTCATTGAAATTCCGTAAAATTGCCACGACTTCTACCAGGAGGAACACCAAACTTCAACGCCACCTGCCTGAAAAAATCAGTTAATAATGTGAAGAAAAAAAATCAAGTAAATGTCTCATATTGGTTTATTACTTTCAACAATGAACCTTTGGAATCGACCAAGAAAAAAATTTACATCCCCAAACCCTCAAAATTTGTTGGTTTACGTTTCAAGGTACGCAGAATCCAAAATTGAATAAAAATTTTTCCGTCTGTCCGCTGATTTGGTGTATGGGCTACATTTGGGGTCTAGGTGTGCTGTGAAGCTTTCGGTTAGTGTCAGTCACTTCTAGGGGTGAAAACGCTGCAAATTATTACATAACGGTTTATTATTTTTCTATATAATCGTCTATAAAGCCACCAACCATCCAAACATCGATGGCATTTCGGTCAGCTTTAATTTGAACGGAGATTAGGCCTCACACTCGTGTTTCTGATTTATCGCATGTTTATTATTTTTATGGTTTATTATTTCATTATTATTATTTTAATGGTTTATTATTTTTCTATATAATCGTCTATAAAGCCACCAACCATCCGGAGATTAGACCTCTTTTGCGATTCACACTCGTGTTTCTGATTTATCGTACGTTTATTATTTTAATGGTTTATTATTTTTCTATTTAATCGTCTATAAAGCCACCATCCAACCATCCAACATGAAGAAAAATACTTGGAAAATGTCACCCCACGCATATTTAAGCAAAAACCTCTTTTTTGGCCGGTTATTTGCCCATAACTTCTATACGAATTAAGCGATCGGAATAGTTCGACGTTAGGACCAACTAGACCCCAAATGGAGTCTATGTGCGAAAGAGCGGGTTTTTTAGACCGATTCTAAGGCCTTTTATGGCCCGGACGGCGGACGGCGGACGGCGGACGGTGGACGGACATTGCAAATTTGGATTCTACGCACCTTGAAACGTAAAGTGACAAAGTTTGAGGGGGGGTTATAAAAATTTTTTGCGATACGATCACATAGGCTTATTATTAGAAATAATAAACCAAAAATGAGGAATGATATTTTTTAAACGCCCTAGCTGAAAAAAACTTTCGAAATTAAGGTACATAGTTTTTTCATCAATTTGAAATAGTATCGAATTTTTAGAATCGAATGAGACCACCCAGAGCTCTGTAGGACCAACCGTTCGGCCTATAAGAACTTAACCTTGTACTTGGCAAAAGTATCCCATGGCGATTCTTTCAAAATTTCCCCCCTAAAGTGTACTTTAGGCCCTCCAAAAACATGGCGAATTGACAAAGCTCCTAAAATGTTCAAATTTGAACAGATTTTCAACGCGTGTGGGATAGTAAATACCTATGCGATAGTAAGTACGTACATCATGTACTGCTCAGTCACCGATGAATGAGAATTGTTATGAAATAATATATATTTCGTTCTAGAATAAAATGGAAAGAAGAAAAGAAAAACGAATCCATAAAATAAAATAATGGATCGCTAGTAATTGTACTTTCTCACTTACTTCACGCACCAATTAGATAAAGTAGTAAACGTGAATGTACACAAATACTACTAAGCAGTCTCAATCGAAGACGTAACGAGTTTATCTAAAAAATTTGTAGTTTTCCTATAGCGATTTGTTTCAATTTTTCCTCTAAAATGTACCTTTGGCCGTCTAAAAACATTATAAAACTGAAAAAGCTTCTATAATGAACAGAAAACACGTATGGTATATTAGACGTTGCAAAGTATAGGGTTAAATATAAAAACACGATTGTGAATCGCAAAAGAGGTCTAATCTCCGTTCAAATTTTAGCTGACCAAAATGCAATCGCTGTTCGTTTCTTCGAGCTGTACTCAGTTTTGCGTCCTTAGCCACCAGTAATCAAATTTCCTCATAAATGCACCCACAACCCCCCATTTTTTAAAAAATTTAGTGTGAAGCGTTTATTTCTTCAAAATAAACTTGATTGTGAAGCAAAATGTGGTTTTAAGTAGTGGCAATGGCAAATGTGTGTTCTTTGCAGGCGAGTGATCTATACAGAGGAATAATAAACCTTTGTGTAATAATTTGCAGCGTTCTTCACATCCTAGACGCAACAACTACATCAAATTTATAAATCATCTTAAAGTTTGGTGCTCCATTGGAAACTTGATTAAACTTCATAATTTTCTTCATAATTTGACAAATTGCAGGATTTTTTCAAAAGTTATAAAATTTAGTTGTTTTTCGAAACTTGACGATTTTTAAAATTGTCATTTTCTAAGCTGCTATTCTACTTTTTACTTGGTATTCTTCAACAAGGATGGTAAGGCTAGTCTTACAGTTTAAACCTGATTTCGAAAATGTGGTTGATAGTTGGTAAAAGTTGTTGTAAGGAATTTTAGTTGATATGGTCAAAATGTGGATTTAAAAAACTGAAAACTCATATTTTGGCAAAGGTTTTTAGCTAGGAAGGTGCGGTTGGTGCCTCTGTCCACTTTGTATTTTCACCTAAAAATGTTTGCCACTCAAGGTCGTTTCCAACCCACATAATGTTATTTTGGTGGTTAAATTGTCTATAAAACTATACTATTGTGTATTCATTTGAGTTTAAGTTGGTGTTTTCTTTTAAATTGAACACACAAATATGTAGCTAAAAGTGTAAGCACCTACAGCTTACCAGCCCAAAACCTCTTGGATTCCTCGAAAGCTAGAAATGTCAATCTTTCAAAGCTCCTGCTTCCTGTTTCTGTTGACCAAAGTCGTAAATACTGTGTAAAATTGAAGTATTGCGTTTCCCTTGGGAATTATTCTTTTTCAAAAACAAAATTAATGGGGTCTCCAATGATACACGTCCCAACCTATCCCACGATACAAAGTACAGAAATCCTCTAGAGAATTCCCCGTATCGAACACATTTGCGAATCATAAAACCGATAAACGAATGCTCTATTTGAAGTGCTCTCCAAGTATCACAGAGCTGCTCCAATTACGACCTAAGCCCTTTCGCCGTAGGGGGGAGCCTGCAAATGGTATTTTATACCAGGTAAATGGAGACTTTGTATTCGCTTTATCGATCTCGTTCCACCTCTGAAACACCCCAGACGAGCTCTCTTCATTAGCGCTAGACGCCTGAAAGCCACATAGCTCCCTCTCTCTTGACGGGTCTACAGGGATTAATTTCGGGTCTGAAACGGAAATGTTACACTGATCTTACAATTTTATTTCATTATTTCAGCGATATCTTTCTCACACGATAGGAGTAATTTCAACAACAAATCTTTCCTAAAATCTTTAGCGAATTCCTAAAAACAGTAAGGTATTGCGTGGCAGCAATGTTTTCGTCTCCATACGATATCAAATTGCCAAAATGCCAAAAATATCAGAAGCCAGAAAAAAGTGAGTAAAAAAGTAAAGTAAACAACCATTTCAGGTTGGATTTTCGTCCGACTGCCATTCCTAGTGTCGCGGACGTCATCAGATGTCTTCCAAAGGGAAGATCAGAATTTATTATTCGCTCATGGCTTCCCATTGCCTCACCGCCATGGGTTGGGACGAGGGGGGCGATGAGCCTTGAACCCACGACCCCCTCAAAATTCGGTCCAAAGTCCACCGCCAAACAACGACGCCCCAACGACCGTAACCACACCGGACCCCTCAGTAGCCAGAATAGGTTTGTTGACCAGAATGGGGGAAGTAGCGAGATATTTTTTTTCTGTGGAGTGAATCTCTATTGAAGTTTGTTTTTGTAAGTAAAACTCCCAGAAACATTTCCTAAAAAATTAGTGTCTTTTAAAAATCAAGATTTTCGGATCCAAGAGGATAACCTTCACAGAGCTGTGGCATTCCAGGGAAGGAGCTACTTCAGAGTTGCGGTGGGCGTGTTATATCTCGTTTCCTAGGGCCTCTATGAACTTTTAGGCTATCTGAAAGTAAAAATAAGTACAGAAGTATGGAGGAAAGTCTCACCTTTTATTAGGTCACTCACAATATCGCGAAGGGAGTGAATGGACAGAAATAACAACACTAAAGAGAGCAGGAAAACAACAAAAATATGCTTCATTGCTTTGGAATAGGGTCTGCGCCTGGGTAGGAAAAACTGTTATTGTTATTTTTAATCTAAGGTAGACCTCATACTGAGAATTTTGGTACCAACCGCGACCTTCTAGCGTGAATAGATCTTTTCCTATGAATTTTTAAAGTTTCGACCGTTTATGACGTCACAGTAGTCTGAAGGTCCCACCCAGGCGAGAGGGGCGCGTGACGTCATAAACGGTCGAAACTTTGAAAAATCATAGAAACAGATCTACTCACGCTAGAAGGTCGCGGTTGGTGCCAAAATTCTCAGGATGTAGTCTTCTTTCGATTAAAAATCTAAAAAAAATCAAGGCGCACCCCCCATTAAAAGAGTAATTCAAATATGCAGAGGCTGAAAAATATATTAATTTAATTGTTTTCTCTAAACATCAACATTATTTAGCATCCTTATTTCAATGTTCTTGACTTGAATCTATTCTCGATTGCTGTGATCTCAACGCGCTCTATCGAGTTACTCTTTGCCAGTTGACGTCAGAGTTGTTGTCCGGCTCTCCCGCCAACACAAGTGAGGGCAGAATTTCCCTAAGGAAATACGGCTAAACGGATTTTGATAACTTGTACAGGAACGTTTTCAAGTGCGCTAAAGTTAAATCTGACGTCAAAAATACGAAATTCCGAACCATGAAACTATCCCATTGTTGAAGTATATTTAGTGTACCTACTAATGAAAAGAAAGTTTGTACTAAAGAGAATGCCAGTTATCGTCAAACTCTTAGTCAACGACCGACTCTTGGAGAAAAAAAAAGAGTTGCCGGTTGACCAAAAACAAAAGTTGCCTAAATTTTGATTTAAAAAATAACTAAATAAAATAAAATACAATAAAAAATTGTAAATAAGTATATATTCTGACGAATCGTTTCTTTCGTTTCAACTCAAATGTATCACAATATTTACTGAAGGCCGAGTGTAACAATTTTAGGACACCAATAAAAATTAACTTAATAAAACCACATTTAGTGGAGAATCAAATTATGATGACTCAAAAGTCGATAAAATCACGTTTCACGGGCCCGCATGTTGGTATTCTCATGTACATTTTGCAATCATTTCTACCAAGAATTCAATATAAATTTTAAAATTTTCTCGAGTCGGTCTGAAATTCCTTTATTGAATGACTAGAAACTTCTTATCTAGGTAAATTGACTATTTCAACATCTCCATTATAATCGTTTCTTGAGCTAATTTTGAGAATGGGGTATTTCGGTGGGTCGGAAATTCAGGTTTTTGACCTCAAATTTGGATTCGGCACCCTTGAAAACCTATGTACTCCAATTTTAAGCCCAACAATGATACTATAACATGTGGTAGAAAAATTAGTTAAAGAGATCACACGTTTGAAAAAATGGCGGGCTGCCATAAATGCACACACACTACGCCGCGCGCCTGTGTGAGTAGTATTTTGTAGTATCCAAGAGGTCCTCCAAGGGTTTCATCTCTTCTCTGTGCATGGATACTTTTTTCAAAGCTAAAAAAAGTTTCTAGCTACGCCACACCATTCAAATCATCAACTTTCCTTAGCTTCTCTGATTTTTTAAAAACATTTTCTCGACGAACAGACCCGATTACCGTTATTCCTGAGCCATAACCTTTTGAAAAAAAGATTTTTTAAAAATTGACTGAAATACCCCATTCAACATCAATACAATGTTTTTCCATAATCGTTTCCTATCGTTATTTCAGGAGCGAAACATTGGGAAACGCAGACTGGGGTTGTGGTCCTCAGCTACCCGAAGTACTGCCGTTACCGAGGGATCGCACGGAGACTGGAAGGCGTGGCCGACAAGTGGCTGAAGACTGCTCTAGTTGTCGCTCTAGGAGGATTTACCGCTCCTTGGAAAAATACCAAAGTTCTGTTTTGCAAAGACACGTTCGACTATCCTGAGCTTGAAGGCCACGAACTCCTGTGCAATCATCTTGGTAAGCAATTAACCATTTGGCATGTCTGGTGTTGTTTTATCCTTTAGAGTTAATTCTTATAATGTAAGCTCCCTCCTAAATTATAGTGCAGATAGAGGGCAGATTTCCTCGATTTGAGTAAATGTCCGTCCTTTAAGTCACAATAATTACCAAGAGTCGAGTTATTTTCAATTTAAGCTCTACAACATTCACAATTGCTGTTTTCCTTATTTTAATCTGCTCAGAGTTCAAATTCAAGTAGGATAAAGGCACCAGTAGTAGGCACTAGTTCGTTAACTCCAACATTTTTTGGGTCTTAGAATATTCCTTGAGAAATTTTCCTTTTTTTCACTTTTTGTGAGTTGTGACGGTTCAACAGTCACTAAAACTCGTTCTAATTTCTTTTTAACGCTGAAAAATGCTGAGAAATTATAAATTAAAGACCGAAAGCATACTTTTATCATCAGTAGTAAGCAATGAACCGCCAGTAGTAGGCAGGGAAATACAGGGTGGTTCACGGGAACGTCCTCAAAATCAAATAGTCATAGAAATGAAAGTTTCAGTCGTACAACCATTATATTAAAATTTTTCCGTAGGAAATTACTTGCAATTTCATGTCTTGAAAATAATGTTCGTCAAATGTTGTCCATCTTGCTCGTAGCATGAAGCAAGTCGATTCAAGAAGTTTTGGTGGACGCGCTCCAGTAAGGCTTCGTCAATGGACTCCACTTCCCTTCTAATAGCTGGTCGTTCATGCAAAGTCTGAGGATTGTGATCTGAATAATACCGGCAATTTTGCTTGTTAACAAAGCCGTTGAGGTGAAAGTGCGCTTCATCACTCATCAGCAACACCAAATCATTGACTTCGAACCGTGAGAGCATCTCCAAAGCAGCTCTGGAGTCCAGAGCTCAGGTCGTTCCGCACGCCAACACGCTTCAGGCCTTGCACATTAATCGCGCTTCTGTTCGACGCATCATAAAAAGTGGGTTGCATTTCCATCCCTATAAGCTGGCAGTTATACAACAATCAAAACCTGGAGATTATCAGCAGCGATCAGCATTTGCTTTGGAGATGCTCTCACGGTTCGAAGTCATTGACGATTTGGTGTTGCTGATGTGTGATGAAGCGCACTTTCACCTCAACGGCTTTGTTAACCAGCAAAATTGCCGGTATTATTCAGATCACAATCCTCAAACTTTGCCTTACTGGAGCGCGTCCACCAAAACTTCTTGAATCGACTTGCTCCAATCTACGAGCAAGATGGACAACATTTGACGAACGTTATTTTCAAGACATGAAGTTGCATGTATTTCCCTACAGAAAAATTTAACCCATTTTCGGCCACTGATGCGTTTTCGCATCGCCTTTTTTTAAATATTGAAAATAGTGGAAAATCTTCGTAGAACATCTTTCCTCGTTCATGCTGTTCCTAAAATCGTCAAAAAATTCTTCGTCGTTCGGGAGCTCGATGCGATTTTGGAAATTTTTTGTTGAAAAGGAGGCCTCTTGGCATGATTATGGTGTTCAAATTCGATCCTGGGCGATTGAGCGTTCTGGGCCACGAGTCGAAACGGATTCCGGTCCACAAAATAGATTTTTACATTTCACTAACAACAATGAATTGGATAAATCACATCGGTTTGGTAGAATAAAATGGCAAAATGGAAAAAATTTGGGGAATAAAATGATTGTACGACTGAAACTATTTGATTTTGAGGACGTTCCCGTGAACCACCCTGTATACCAATAATAGGCACTTCTGTTGCAATGAGTGAAACGTTAATATTATTATGAACAATTGTTTAAAATTTTACAGGTATTGATATTTATCAACTTACTAAATTAACTACTAATTAACAAAACTTTGAAATGAAAATAGATATTATCTTTGAATTAAGTCAATTTAAACTGTGAAAGGAAATTGATTTTTTTTTCAATTTTCCCGAAAAGAAAGGGTTTGGGTAGGTTTCGTGGAGTCAACTTCTTTTGTATGTTCAATTTCTTTGAATTCAAAAACTATCTTTAACCTGGAGCTGGTAATCAATGGAGCTGCCTACTTTTTGAATGTCCTGCTGAGGTTATCAAGGTGACATGAATTTTACTTCATTGTTGGCTGCTACCATCGCCTCTTCTGAATACATCCACATTTTCCCTTTTTCAGATGGCATCTTTTTTTGCCTCTGTATGTAACACATTTTGGGAAAAAGCCTAGTCTGCTACCTTCCTATATGAAGAATATTTACATTTGAAACATCACATAGTTTGGAACTACCGTACTATGAAGTACCTACTGTTCGCAGATAGAAAGAATGCGGTTGACCAATTTCCCGAAGGGTATACCTGCTAACATAGAAGACTACCTGTTCCAAAATCTTAGGTAGCCTGGTGAGTCAGGCTGGGGAAAGGGCCGAGCCTCGGTAATCGTAATCCAGGGGGAAGGGCAACTCGAGTCATAATAAGAAAGAGAGCCACTCGCCAATTGTTAGGAAAGATTATTTTTATCTCGAATGTGAGTTCACTTGCCCTTCAGTTGCCTTTAAAATTTGAAAGAAGCATCATCCTTCAGGTACTGGAAGCGTGATTTTACTTTTGAATGAATGAATGTACATTTTTTAATTGATAAGACTTTCCCAATGGTAAGGAACCTGTTTTATTTTTTATTAGTGTTCTATATTCGTTTTGTTTTGCATGTAATAAATCAATCCTTTCACTTCATCATCGGTCTCATTTTCCTTGGCTTGAGTGGCATGTAGAAGAAGGACGATGTTTTTGGGATTGTAATACACATGGACACCAAACCAAACCATCCGCATTCTTTCAATCTGCAAACAGTACCTAGAAGGATTGAGATTTGGTGTCCAGCAGTAGGCACCTTCATAGAACAAAACAAGGCATCCCCTGCCTATTATTGTATCCATTCATTCGTGACAAAAACGCTTATTACATTTTCTGCTCCAAAGTGAAAGACTTGAACTACTAAAGTCACAGCAAAACAAAAATGACTTACCTAGTGAGAGATTCTGCCTACTGTTGGAATAACGTCCATTTCAGACCGATAGTAGGCATCTTACATTTCAGTTCGAAATTACATCTCGGAACTATTCATTAATCTATCATTACTAGAAGACGATTAGAAGAAAAACAATGGAAGATTTAATCCATGAAAACGTAAAACGGTAAGGGAACAAACTTAGCTTCTAACCTGATGTACTAAGAATGGAGATCACATGGGAACTGCTTAGTGAAGAAAGCTGTAACCTTTCTGCAACCCACTGAAAGTTTGTGGCTTTTCTAGGCAGACCACAGAAGATACTGACGTTTAAAATGGAGCTAATTTCGAA
The DNA here is from genome assembly GCA_009739505.2 of Apolygus lucorum. Taxonomy (NCBI): domain Eukaryota; kingdom Metazoa; phylum Arthropoda; class Insecta; order Hemiptera; family Miridae; genus Apolygus; species Apolygus lucorum. The sequence continues at coordinate 5,142,681 of CM019172.2, forward strand.
TTGTCAGATTGGTCATAGCTCATATTTTTGAACCACGAAACACCAAGTACCTACTACTGGTTAAGTGACTTCTATTAGTGCCTTTACCCTAATCGTACCAATTTTGAGCACAACATTTCAAAAGGAATACCTGCCTGGAGATGTAAAGCGCTGCATAATCTTGGCCAAAGTAGCTTAAGTAGTTAGTTGAGAAATTCTATATTATCTATTCCATTATCTTCTAATGTTGGAAACTTGACGATGTGACAGCAACAGTTGCTGATTTGATGGAACGATTACTTTCGTTCCATCGAACCACGACTCAGGGATTGCTCCTCAGTCTTATTCCAAACTTCGATTCTGTAAGTACCTGCTTTCATATAAGATTCAAATCCGAAGATCTGATCTGGTAGGGATGAGACATCGATATCGATAATATCGACACATCGATGTTTTGCTCGACACATCGATGTTTTTCACTCGATGTTTCGGTCCGATGTTATCGACATGTCGAGGAGACAGTCTGATAACCATTTGACTGCAAAGAAACCAGAAAAAATCCAAACTCCAGACCAGATATCTACCTTAAATTTACTTTCTTGGAATTAAAAAAACATCACCTGCCTTTCATTCATCATTTTATATAACGAGACAATTATTGGAAAGCAATAGGAAAAAATCCGTTTGTGGTTGAAACTGAAAATGTGAAAGGTACTTACGGAATATCGAAATGAAAAAGAAGTGTATAAAAAGCGGAAAAATTTATCACGAATGAAAACTCTTTGTGCCTCGCCAGCCCCCTGGACCCCCGGATGGTTACTGCTTAGAGCTTTCAGCTAAAATTCAAGGAACATGGAACATGCTTTAGCCGTGTTTTTTGTTTGTTGTTTCCTTTTCTAGGAATTTGTTGTTTGTTGTTTTAATTGAGCTCTTTATGGGTCAGCTTTTCAAATTGTTCGTCATTTCATGATCCGATTTTTTACAGCTAATATAAATTTGATTAGCTACCGAATATAGCAAGTTGATCCCGCGCTGCTTTCGTTCCAATTTTTTTTTAAACAGAGAATGTGTTTTAACCATGGACTAACTAGCCAAAAAAGCTAACGAAATCTGGGACGAAATAGGAAGCGAATCCGCCTATTTTGCAATGATTTCCACTTACAACCAAGTCGTTGCCACGGAACTTTATCTTCGTTACCACTTTAAAATCGTTCACCATTCGTTGGAAAGCCCTACATTTATGCAAAAATTATATACTGCCAAAACCACTGTAATAATGGAAGAAACAAAGATATGCCTCTGAGTTAAAAGAACTGTAAGTAACTTTCGCGGTAAGAGTTTGTTACACGTCAACAAACAATATATTGAGAAGAGAAAGCATATTATTATAGGTACCTAGGTAGCGTAGTATTTTAACACAGAATGTGTTTTAGCTATGGACTAACTAGCCAAAAAACCTAACGAAATCTGGGACGACAACATGGATACCGATGATACGGAACTAAGCATCGTGTAACCTGGTGTAACCTATGAGATATTTTGTTATGACGCGGTGATTATATAAGATTCTGATTCAGTGGGAGGAAAGTTGCAACATCATTAATTCCAAATCGACGAATGAAGGAGAGTCTAGCCCCCAGAAAGTGTTGTCGGGTTTCAGCGCTACCTACCGCCACTTCAATGAACTACCATTTCTGATATCTTATCAGGTAATCACGCTCGCGATCGCATTACCGTCGCTCCTCTAACTTGCAGTTATCCCAACATTACAATTTTGTAAAGAAGAACAACACAAAAATACAATAACAAGTTCCTTTTCCTCGCAATTTAAAAAGGCAGGGAAGTAAAGTAAAGCCGCCAAACTTAGAAATTAGAGAGTGGTAAAACCGAGGCGGTAAAATCTAGGTAAGCCTACTTTTCAGAGATGCCGCTTGACCACGCTCACATCGAGCTGATAAGGATGGTGGTTCGCTGAAGTGGCGGTAGGTAGCGCTGAAACCCGACAATACTTTCTGGGGCTAGACTCTCCTACGAAAGATCGTACCAAATTCTTTGGTTTGCGAAACTTGATGTATATGATGTAGCGAAATTATGTGAAACGCGTGAGCTAAAACACATTCAGTGTTTCAATAATTTCGTCTGAAGTATGTAAATAGAGGTAACCGGGGGTCCAGGGGGCATGCCCCCTGGCGAGGCGCGGAGAGCCGATTTTTTTTGGCTTTGTGAATAAACAAATTTTTAAGAGATCGAAAACATCTAAAGCGTCGAAGAACAAATCACAACTGAAAGCCCGCGTTCATAACAAAATCTCGCCTAGGTTTCAAGATCCTTTGATTACATTCGTAAAAACCAGGCCAACCAACATCAATATAATCCATCAATAATGTTGGTTTTTACCGCGCATGTTGTTTACAGTTCTGAGGTGTATCTCAGCTTCGTCCATATTTACAGCTGTTTTAGCAGTATAAAATTTACGCTTAAATTGAGGGCTTTTCAACGAATGGAGAACGATTTTCGTGGAATGAAAACTAACGGCGGTACATTTCCCTAGAAACGGGTCGGTTGTAAGTGAAAATCATTACTAAATTCCGCGCCTCTTTTGTTCCACGGTTTCGTCACGTTTTTGCCCAGTTAGGTGTTGGCGAAAACATGTTCCATGCTAAATATTATAATGGAATAAGTTTCTATTTAGGTGACAAGTTAATTAAATTTCCCGCTTGCGATAAAACATCCGTTATACCTCACGATATTATCGATATCGCTGTTTTTCATACCGATGTCGATGTTTCTAAGAATTATCGCCATCGATGTTTTCCATTCGATGTCCCATCCCTCCTATTAGGTAGTATCCTAATATCAAGTGATTCTCCTCCTCCTTCCACCAATGCATAGATAGAAATAATAAATAAAATAAATAATTTTTTTATTTGTAGCCGCCATAAGGCAATACAAACATAGACATAATAATATACTACCCTCAGAAAATAAACGTTCGCTTGAATACGTCTACTCCTTGATGAAAACCAACCCAAGGACGAGGGATGATAAACAGATGCAAGTTGAATATGACAACGATACATGGATATTGTATTATCCTATAATAGTCCGGGCAACGAAGGGTTTGAGGTAGAAAAAAATAGAACCCAAACCAAAATTGGCACAGATGTAGGGGAAGGGGGGGTATCCTTATTAACATACTGAAAGTCCGTGATGGTGGGGCACGAGCTCGAGGGGGGGGGGGGTCTCTAAAGGTCCCATTTTGGGGTTTTTCGTAAATATCTCGAAAACGGTGCATTTCTCGATAAAACATGTCCTATAGTAAATTAAAGCTGATAAAATTCTCTACAACTTTGATTCTATACGTTTTATCAAAATTCCGAACCATTACCGAAATATATGCATCCAAAAAAGGAGGAATTTTGAAAATTTTGTTTTTAGCTCACGTTTTCTGGATAACTTTGTTGAATTTCGTCCAAACGGTTGATCTGAGAAGAAAAGTCTTTTAGAGAAAGTTGTTGAGCATTAAATTTCCTTGAAGAATATGTGGTTGATTGCCAATTTATCATTTACCAATCAAAAATTACGCCAATTTCAAAATTTTGCCAATGTTTGTCATTTTTACTCAAATGTTGCCATTTCCCTTTTTATGTGCCCTCGAACTTCAATCGTCCTTCTTTTTGTCATCTGTCGTCATTTAATGCTGTACAGGGTGTCTACCATTTGGATGGACCAAACTTCAAGGATCGATTCTACAACTAATTTGCAAACTTTTTTGTCTCATGACATTTTTTTTTTAAACGCTTTAAAATTATACTTTTTTCACTTTTAAGATTTTGTTCGTGTTTTCGACCTTGAGCCATTAAAACGGCCATAACTCCCTCAATTTACTGAATAAACTCAAATATGAGTATATCGTTGGAAAGAACGTTAAATTTCCTATCAGTTCATCAGGACACAAAAGCTTTTTAAGCCTTTCGTATAAGTGAATAAATTGGTCAAAGTCAGAAATTTAAAACTTTCTCGAAAATCACCATTTTTCAGGCTGACTCATCTTATGTAATAAACAGCCGTATCGGCGGGCACTCAACGGAAAAAACTTGCCCAGAATCTCAGCTTTCCAACGGTCTATCAATTTTTCTTTTTAACATTCAAATTAGAAGAGTAAATGAAGTTTGAATGCCCGAAAACGTGTGTTTTACAAGCAAATCCAGTGTTTTAAGCGGTTTCTGGTCCCCCTCGACCTCAAAATGGCTTGACGATTTTGGTATCATTTCCTATGTAATTTTCTACGCTGAATCAAATAGTGATACTTCCGAATGGTTCCGACTGCTAGAAAGTGGATTTTTCGAAGAAAACCTTCGTTTTTCGTACATAAAATACGCATTATTCTTAAATGTGGTAGTGAGCATGAAGTAACACCTTTTAACTCAATAAAAACACCGAATTTCTAGTTGATTGAAGTTTTTGTTGAGTTAAAAGGTCCACATAAAACCCACACACCACATTTAAGAATAATGCGTATTTTATGTACGAAAAACGAAGGTTTTCTTCGAAAAATCCACTTTCTAGCAGTCGGAACCATTCGGAAGTATCACTATTTGATTCAGCGTAGAAAATTACATAGGAAATGATACCAAAATCGTCAAGCCATTTTGAGGTCGAGGGGGACCAGAAACCGCTTAAAACACTGGATTTGCTTGTAAAACACACGTTTTCGGGCATTCAAACTTCATTTACTCTTCTAATTTGAATGTTAAAAAGAAAAATTGATAGACCGTTGGAAAGCTGAGATTCTGGGCAAGTTTTTTCCGTTGAGTGCCCGCCGATACGGCTGTTTATTACATAAGATGAGTCAGCCTGAAAAATGGTGATTTTCGAGAAAGTTTTAAATTTCTGACTTTGACCAATTTATTCACTTATACGAAAGGCTTAAAAAGCTTTTGTGTCCTGATGAACTGATAGGAAATTTAACGTTCTTTCCAACGATATACTCATATTTGAGTTTATTCAGTAAATTGAGGGAGTTATGGCCGTTTTAATGGCTCAAGGTCGAAAACACGAACAAAATCTTAAAAGTGAAAAAAGTATAATTTTAAAGCGTTTAAAAAAAAAATGTCAGGAGACAAAAAAGTTTGCAAATTAGTTGTAGAATCGATCCTTGAAGTTTGGTCCTCGAGTTAGGGTGACACCCTGTATACGTCCACACGAATAAGCGGGCTTGGGCTTCTATCAGATTTTTCTATTTAATCAACTCAATAGTGCAGATCCCCCCAGAACTATGCAGTTAAATGATAAAATAAGGGTTGGTACTGCTTTAATATCACGACTCCAATTTCTCAAAATGATTCATCATCCAGTTCAATAGAACTATTTGAAACCAATCGAGAGCCTTTCTAATCAAAATCAAAACCCAGTTCTGCTTCCAGTTTTGCAATTTTTTTCTAGTATAAACTGCTATTATTCTCAGCCGTTACTTGATTGTTAATCTGTTAATATTACAATTTTTTCTTCGCTTGTTTATATTTAGTTCCCAAGCTCAAAGGAAGGCCACGAAAACGCAAGAAGGCCAGCGCGTCCCCCGAGGAATCGGAATCCGAAAGTGAAAGTTCTCAGTCAACTAGTTCTTCAAATTCTAAGGTAACTGTCAGTCCAAACTCAAAATATGTACATAACTCATTTAGTTCATCTATCAGCAGTGTTGCACTCACCCATAGGCATTTGTGACTTTTACTGCTGATATAGTCAAAATTGTGCCGAAATTCGTCAATGATCAAGAGACTACAAGTTTGATTTTTAACGAATATTCACCCGATCTGATTCCTCTTGGAGAATGTAAGGCAAACTGCAGTGCTCTTGGATGTACAGGATATGAGTTGGATCCATTGCTCAAACAGCTGAACTGACTCCATTAACCCTAGAATGGAAACTGAGTAAATCTTACTCCTCAACACCTTCAGTAGGTAACACTGGCAGAATTTAGGTAGGTGGCGCCCCCTGGCTCCTGCTATGCTTCCTTCAAGGTTTCTAGTCAGCTGTGCTCCCCCTTTGTGTGGCTCAACCCTTCTCAAAGGTAAGTGAGTAAAAATTACTCAACATTTCCAATACTGTAGGTCCAGAGGAGTAAATATTACTCCTCATTTCCATTAGAAGGTCCACCAAGGGAGTCTTTTTTACGTAATTTTGAGTTGTTCACATAACATGTGAACCCATATTATGGGAAGTTCGTTTTATTATTTTTTCTTCCTATTCGAACTTGGCTGTGTTTACTTTTTGGCTTTGAGAGTGATCGTATTTGCCTTTTCCCCGATATTTGAGTTTTTCCCTAGTTCACTTCTTTTTACTTGCTACTGTGATAAAGGACTAAAATCTATTTCAGTAATTGGGAATAAGACTGAATTGCCAATGTTTGTGATGGTAAGTGCATTCTAAAGAAGGGACCTACCTGGGGTTTTTTTTTGGCTTCATTGGGATACTGTTTTCTGATGAGAGATGTGGAAGCTATTTCATTATTTTGCTATAAGAATGAAGTCCGAACGTGTTACCAACCTACTTAGAAAACAGCAGACACCTACCTAGTCTGAGAAATAGTTAAGAAGCTAGGTACTTACCTCCAAGTTTTTTTTAAACCAATTTTGCTATGATTTGGCACCCGAATTTCTGTTCATTTACCTATATTTTTTAATACAGAATGAGTTGCTCACATTGTTTATAAATGTTATTTGCCTAAATCCATTACCATTCAAAGAAAAAATGCGAGGAAAAAGGAGGTTTCCTACGTGGGTGTAAAAATTACTCAATGTTTCCATTGAAAGCCTTGAGAGGCATGTTTCCATTCTAGGGTTAATCAGCTGACTCCTCCTTTGGCCCCCGAGAGGCTGTGCGCTACATTTTGGCTTTCCAGGATGAACTCATCATTGATCGCTATCACCGCTGATCGCATTTAGGCAGTTTATTAACTTGAAGTTTTAGGATGCTGATTGGTCTCTCAGAGGTGAAAGGAGAGATACACTGGAGTCATCTCTCATCCAGCTAATCTGCCAACTTCTTCGTTGTCATCCTGAGAAGCTTCGTAATACTGTTCTAAGCTCTGCAATTATCACTCCTCACACCGCTGATCTTTTCCTTCCCCCACTTCTTTTGCCTATCTTTTCTCATGGTCAGTGCACTTACGCTCAAATCCTTGATCTTTCAGCCCTTCAGTAGCATCAATTAACTGTGCAGTTAAGCAGTTGGGTTTTACCTTTAAAACGCTGTAAATTATTACACAAAGGTTAATTATTTTTCTGTATAGATAACTCGCCTGCAAAGAACACAGATTTGCCATTGCCACCACCCACCAACCATATCTTTGTTTCACAATCAAGTTTATTTTGAAGAAATAAACGCTTCAGAAACTTGTCAGAGGCTAAGGAAGTAATTTTTTTATTGACTTGTTTTATTGCACCAAGTTACAACTTATAAGCAACATTCTTCCGATACATAGTTGGCGTACGTTAATAAAACTAAGATACTTCACTTAGTTCTTATTGTCCTGAAATTTTCACTTCACGATGGTCACACTAAGTGGATTAGATCGTGTGGTTTGGTTCTCTTAAGTCTTCTAAGCAGATCATCTGTGTTGAGTAGCTGGATGACATCCTCATTTGCATGATCTTGGAGCCTCAAAAGGTGATTCATGGCTTGGCTGCGAATGACCTCATTGACAGATTCTATCTTCAGTTCGTAGTGAAGTCTGTCATTTCTAAAGTATCTGTATGCATCAACGTAGCATCGCAGTACATTATTCTGGAAGCGCTGAATTATATCTCGATTGCTCTGGGCTGTGCACCCCCACAGTTGTGCACCGTAAGTCCAGACGGGCTTTAGGACTTGCTTGTATAGTATAAGCATATTGTGGACAGACAATTTTGACCGTCGGCCCATCAGCCAGTATATTTTTCTGAATTTAATCAAAAGCTCAGCTTTTTTCTTCTTAACGTGGAACTTCCTCCTTAGTTTGGCATCCAGCGTCATTCCAAGATATTTCGCTTCATTGGCATACGGTATCACCTTGTTATCGAAAAAGGCTGGCACATAGTTGATCCTCTTATTCGTGAAATCAACGTGCACTGACTTAGTCCCATTCATTCTAACTCTCCATCTCACTGTCCAATCATGAATGCGGGTGATACAGAAATTTAGCTTGGATTCACTGTTTGTTTCCCCAGTCGCTATAATTGCAGTATCATCCGCAAACGTAGCGAGGGTATTACCTCCTGTTTCTGGTAAGTCAGAAGTGTAAAGTAGGTACAGTAGTGGGCCCAGTACGCTGCCTTGCGGCACCCCATTTTGTATTATTTTTGGCCCTGAAAAAGCACAATCCTGTCTTATACAAAAATATCTGCTGGATATGTAGGACTGCAAGAGTGTTGCGTAGGATTCTGGCAGTATTTTACGAAGCTTGTGAATCAGTCCTTCATGCCAAACTTTATCAAATGCCTGAGTCACATGTAGGAAGATGGCAGTAAGGAAGTAATGTCACCGGCATATTAAAAAACATCGCCTTCATAATTGGTTGATAGCTCCTCAAATACCCTTGGGATTTGATGTTGAACCTCCACAATTATCCTATTTTTCATTTAGAATTTGATGCTTTGATGGGACTCATACCTCACAGTTCTTGTTCCAATCACCTACTTGAAGAATGATTAGGCTAACTCATCCTTCTCGAATGACTCGAATTTCTTTTCCAGGTTGGGATCTCACAAGGATTTGTTCATTCTACATTATTAAATACGATATGTACAGGTAAACTAATCTGTATTTTTGCTTTCGCAATCCTAGACTGTACCTCCGTCTCCCAAACTGAACCTGGTGAAACCCCGGCTGAGATGTACTGCTCTAGCGGTCTCCACGAATCGCCCCAACCGTGGACCTGGACCTGACGAGCGGAACTTCCTCATTTCCCTCCACGACTTCATGAGGGAGCGGAAAACTCCCATAGGCAAAATTCCCGTCGTTGGTTTCAAAGAAGGTACGTAAACAGAATTAGGATAATCATCAGTAATCGTTACTTTGAAGATTGATTACTTTTTCGATTACTTTCATCGTAAAAAAAATCTTGTAACAATTTCAACAAAAAGGAGATTGAAAATCCGAAGTTTTGGCGTTGTAATTACTCCGGGAGTAATCGCGATTACCATTCCAATTAGAGGTGTGTCGGTCAGGAGTGAACGTATTGAAAAGACCTTATCTTCTAAATGACCTTGTCAGAACTGAACGGGTTATCAAAATGAACACGGTCATTCGTTCCTCAACTCACCAATCGAGTTTTCCGGTTAAATTACGAGAACAACGGCAGAAAGCCAACAAAATAAATTATTTGCCCGCAATATGGATTTATAATTTATATTTATATACATGCATGTTTGTACATGGATCATTAATGTGTGATCATCAACAGAAAGAAGTAGATGGAAGTGGTTTTCTAACCAAAACCTTCCATCATCCAAGTGAAGAATTACGTTCGAATGAACTGAGGACTAAAAAGACAAAACACACTCAAAGACTGATTCATACGATTCGAATCGATCTTTCATTTGTTTTTATCTTTTAGCTCAGTCGATTCATTCAAATCGCCTACTCATTGTAACCTATTCCGACTCGTTCGGTTTTTCGACTCAGCGTTTTTTCGAGTCACGACTAGGGATGGGTATCGTTATAAAAGTATCGATATTTTGTATCGATACTGTATCGTATCCGAGTATCGATATCCCAAGTATCGTTGGGGATGAGTATCGATATTTTAAAATATCGAGTATCGATACTTTAGTGTCACAAACTATCAATATCATCCAATTTTCTCAAGAAAAATTATTTTTTCCACAACTTTTATTCAGTTTTCACTATTAAGAGTCCAAGCAGAGTCATTTTTGACGTGATAACGTCTTATAAATTGGTTTACCGGGAGACACTTCAAGAAACTGCGTTACGCTCCACTCACGGAGGGGGTGCAGCTCGGCGCTCCCTAAAGGCGGGCAGCCCCTCCCCTCCCCGGCTCTCACAAGAGCGGGAGCGCCCCGCCCCCCTTCCCTGGCACTCACTCCCCCCCCCCACCCATGGGAAATACCTACTACCTACGGGAAATACCTACTCTGTGCAACTTGACAAAGAATTTTATTTTATCCTTCTTCCTACTATACGAATGAATATTAACATTAAAATTATTTTACCACTCAAAGTCGTTGTCACGTAAAACTTTCGCCCGTATACCGACTTTACAGGCAACAACACAGGGTTTTTTTTCCATGATATAAACGTTATTTGTGCAACCAATGAGTAATGACCAGAGACCTTCAAATGCCACATTGCCACGGCGCCACACTAAAATGCCACATTGCCACGGCGCCACACTAAAATGCCACATTCGGCCCATTTTTTGGTAAAATGCCATATGTCGTTGATTTCTTTCAAAATGCCACATTTTGTGCCACATTTGTGCGATGAAGAAAGCAAAAGCTCTCATAGACGACCCGGCCCTCTTCCCGCAGCATCTCTTTTTGGAGTCAAAATTTAAAAACATTCCAAGCATAATCGAGCAGCTGCAATCTCAAAAGACTCTCCTGACGACCTCTGTGAAGATGGAGGAAATCGCCAACACCGACTACCCAGGAGCCATTGGATTAAGGATTAATTCCAAGGTACAGGCCGTTCTGGTCAGTAATTGCGGCTGGGAAGAAATGAAAAGTATAGTCGCGAATCTCGAAGGGAAGGAATCTTCTCTCAGGGAAGAGTGGGACGCTGAAGACGTCCTTGCAATGAAGTACGCGCCCGCGACTTCTGCCGATGTAGAGAGATCATTCTCTAAATTGAAATATATCCTGAGCGACTGACGTCTCACTTTATCCATGGATAACATAGCCGCCCACTTAAAATTGTTTTATAATTGAATTTAACATGTTGTAAATACATGTAAATTTGTTGGAAATACATGTAAATAGTTGATATACATAATACAGTAGTTGATATGCTTTCAAGTTTCATGATTTGATGGTTTAACATCCCTTTTGTGGTGGGGAGGGGGTGGAAAGTTGAAAAAAATAAATACCACATCAGCTGAAATAAATGCCACATTCGGCCACAATAAGTGCCACATTGCCACATTTTATAAAAATAAGTGCCTCATTTTGAAGGTCTCTGGTAATGACTCTCTACCTTCTTCATTTTTTAGCCATTATGTTGAATTTTCCGCGAGAACAGTATCGATATTCGATATTTAGAAATATCGGATCCAAAGTATCGATATCCAAAAATATCGGATAGTGCAGTATCGATACTAAAATATCGAGTATAGGTACGAAAGTATCGATATTTTGAAATATCGAGTATCGATACCCATCCCTAGTCACGACCTGGATCCCAACGTTTCGACTCGTTCAGTTTACAGACTCGCTCGTTTTTGTGACTTCTGACCGGTTGGTTGTTTGTCTTGTGAGTGAACGGGTGAACGGATTCAAAAGACCTGGTCTCTGTAATTGGGATTCGAATCCGCCAAATGACCTTGTCTTACACACCTCTAATTCCAATTACTGTAATGTTAATCAAAATTTCAATTACTTTTTCCGATTACAAGTAATGGTAATGCGATCACTTTTGGCTTATTATTTATAATAATAAGCTTATGTTATCGTGTCCAAAAAATATTTGTACCCTCCTAAAACTTTGTCATTTTACGTTTCAAGGTACGCAAATTCCAAATCTGCAATGTCCGTCCGCCGTCCGGGCCATAAGTAGAGATGGCCCCTAAAATAGATTTCCAAGGGGGTGAGATATTGGGGAAAAAAGGAAGTAAAATGGAGATTTTCGATGTTTTTGGTAATTTGTCGTGTGGGGTATCGTTTTTCAAGTAGATTTTGTCGCTGAATAGATTGCAAAGGGGCTCTCAGATCATCAGAGTGCACTGGAACGAGAAAATCCCATTTTTGAGGTTAAAACGCTGCAAATTATTTCACAAAGGTTTATTATTTCTCTGTACATATCACTCGTCTGCAAAGATCACAGCTTTGCCATTGTCACTATTTATTTATTTTTTGTTTTTTACCTACCAACCATAGGCACCTCCTACCTACAAAGGCATTTTTGAACATTTCAACCCTTCATTTGCATCCCTTTTGGTTGATGTCAGTCACTTCTAAGGGGTGAAAATGAAGGGTTGAAATTTTCAAAAATGCCTAACTACTAAGGCAACTATGGTTGGTAGGTAAAAAACAAAAACGCTGCAAATTATTGCAACCCTTAAGTTTTCATAGGGACCCAACGGTTGGTCCTACATAGCTCCGGGTGGTCTCATTCGATCCTAAAAATTCAATACTATCTTAAATTTTGAGGGTGGATAAAATTTTGTTTCTTGCTCGATTCCAAAGGTTCATTATTGAAAATATAAACCAAAAGATGAAAAAGTGCAATATAGTTCAGAGTATTTGCAATTTTTTAACTAAATATTTTTATCAATACGAGTTGATCATTTAAAAAAAATTACCATTACTCCATTCGATTCCTGTTATGGTAATCGGAAAAAGTAATTGTAATCTCGATTACCATTACAGTAATTGGAATGGTAATCGCCATCATCTTTCTTCAAACGTAATTGGAATTTGTAATGAGTAATAGAATTTCTCTTCTAACAACTCTGTCAATTGTACTGATATTGTGGTAGCACGTTTTTGTTCTGCTGACTCGAATGGTGTGTGCGCATGGGTCGGAAAAACTGTTTATTGTTATTTTTAATATAAACTAGACCTCAATCTGAGAATTTTGACACCAACCGCGACGTTCTAGCGTGAGAATACCTTTTTCTATGATTTTTCAAAGTTTCGAATGTTTATGACGTCACAGTGGGCTGGGAAGTCCCGCCCAGACAGGAGGGGCGCGTGACGTCATAAACATCCGAAACTTTTAAAAATCATAGAAAAAGATCTACTCAGCCAAAAAGAGAACGGCTGGTGTCAAAGTTCTCAGGATGAGGTCTACTTTCGATTAAAAATTTAAGAAAAAATCAGGCGCATCCCCCATTGTACTGATATTGTCGCAGCACACTTTTGTTCTGCTGACTCGAATTGCATTATGCAAGAATTCAATTCAATGACACGAGGTTTTATAATCTGATGTTGATATTTTGAATTATAGTAAACCTGTACAAACTGTATCGAAAAGTGAAGGAGCTCGGAGGTTACGACGTCGTCACTACCGGCAAACTGTGGAAGTTCGTCTACGAAGTGATGGGAGGTGATGCGTCCTGCACCAGTGCTGCAACTCTGTCCAGAAGACATTACGAAAAGTTAGTAATCAAACGAGTACTTTGTCTACAATACTTATCTTTCTATACTATCACCATAGTGTACTGTGAAGATGTTAACATCGAACAAGCTCATGAGGTTATGACCTGACTTTCTATGTTCTCTACAATCTCTACTTCTGTATGGTAAGCCAATTCTCCATTGTCAACACTTGGTTGTTTTCAGGCTGCTTCTGCCCTACGAACGGCATATGGCTCAGATGAAAAACACTAAACTCAAACCCACTTTGTCTCTGCCGCCTGTTCCTTTGCCTCAGGACCGAGTAAGTGAAAGAACTTGCTTTCATTTGTTTTAAGGGATCCTAGTTTCTTATGAAGTCGTTATGATAATAGAATATCTTTGAGTCAAATCGGGTTTCACGCCGTATTGGAAGCCATTTCTGCCTTGATGCAAACGTGGAGCTCTGGAGGAGTGAGAGAGGGATGTCCAAAAACCATTGCCTCTCACTGACCCGACTCCAACGTTCCATTGATTATTATTTCAGGAAAATTAAAACTGACAGAAAATATTGATATACAGCGCGTCCATTTCCTACAAAGAATTCATCTTTGCAATTTCTTATACAGGGTGAGTCAAAAAGAATACCACAACATTGTAGAGCGGTACTGTTGTTATTATTGTCTTCGGGAAGTTCTGAGGTTTTGTTCAATTGCCGGTAGATCGCAGTGGGGTAGCCCGTCGCCACGTAACAGCGATGTTTTAGTTTGTGTCAAGATAGCAACCGCTCAACAGAAAGCTGGCCTTCACCACTGGCCTCCTAGAAGCCCTGATCTTAGATAGATAGATAGATATTTTGACTGCCTATATTTTGACTGAGATAGTTTGACTGCCCCTTCTGCATCAAGATGCTTTTGGGTTGAGTCGCAAAGTTTCAAATTTCCCATTTTCAATGGATAGTTATGTTTGGTACTTCGTTTCGATCTTTCGGATCTCTTCAGCTAAGCGTGCGCAAACTAGCCTTTTCAGGCTGAGTGCTAGCTTAGGACAAAGTTGAGTTTCAAGTCTTTTGACAAAGTCGGACCGCTGGACAAAATCTCGAATTTTGAGATCGTCTTTAGCAAAGTCTTTGACCGTCTTTTGACAGATAGATATTTGTTTATTGGCTCCATTTTGTACAATTTTTACAAGAAGGAAAATGCATAAAGGGATCCGATTTGCTCTGATTTTCTACCCGACGTTAGGCTTGGCCTGTTTTGTAGGGTAGGATACCCCCCCCCCCCTTCCACCTGCGATTTTTTCATATGGGGGTATGTTAAAGATAAGGTTATCTTCTCTCCTTTACCGAGAACCTTAGAAGATCTCAAAGGAAGAATAACTGCGGCGATTGAAACTGTCACGCCTGACATGCTGCAAAGAGTGTGGCAAGAATTTGAGAATCGGGTTGTCATCGTTCGAGTGTCTAAAGAAGGTCTTATTGAACATTTTTGATTATGCATTTACTGCAAAAAAAGACGTACTTAGCTGATTAAAATTTGTTTCTCAATATTTTTTTTTTTTCTTCAAGTCAATATGTATACTTGTTCAAAGTTGTGGTATTCTTTTTGGCTCACCCTGTAAAACCATGTTTTTAGAGTTTTTTCACTTGAGTAAAAGTTTTTTTTTCGTGTTTTTGATCATCAATAACACATTTAAATCTTTTATAAGGTTAACTTAAAAATAGACGTATCATTGGAAAGAGCGTTAAATTTCCCATCGCCCTGAGGTTTTTTTCTAGATGTTCAACTAGGTAAAAAAATTGACGTAACACAAGAATTTTTCAGTTTTTTCAAATGACTTTTTCAAGGTGCATTAAGTATTGAAACAAATAGTGAAAACCCGCACGCATTACAGGAGAAACTTGCCCAAAATCTCAGCTTTCCAATGGTTTAATCGAAACATACGAGGGACGTCCCAAAAGTAAGTTCCGAAGTGCTGGAAAAAATCGAAAACTGAACCAATTTGAAAAAAAAATTATTCTTAAAGGTACGGATCTATTTTATTTTTCGACGTAGTCGCTATTCCAATCGATGCATTTTTGGTACCGTGGTGCCAGTTTACGTAACCCCTTGTCGTACCATTCTGCGTCATTTTGTTTGAAGAATTCCGAGACCGCGGCTTCGAGTTCGGCGTTCGTACGGAACTTTCTTCCGCCCAGGTGGACTTTGAGGAGGGGGAAAAGGAAAAAGTCACTCGGTGCAAGGTCTGGAGAGTATGGGGGGTGGGGGAAAACATCCCAATCAAATGTTCCAAGCAAATGTTGGGTGATTTTTTCTGAATGGGGTCGCGCATTGTCGTGGAACAGCAACACTTTTTTCCGCAACATGCCCGGCCTTTTGCGCCTTATGGCATTTTTCAGGTCTCTGAGCACCTGGCAATACCTTTCGGCATTCATGGTCGTGCCTCTTTCCAGGTAATCGACCAAAAGACCACCCCGGGAGTCCCAAAAAGACAGTTGCCATCACCTTTCCAGCCGAATGTTCCACCTTCGCTTTTTGGGGGCACTTTGGTCAGGAGCTTTCCACACCATTCTCTGTTTTTTTTTGTTTCGGGGGTTGAGTGGTGGACCCAGGACTCATCACCAGTAACAATTCGAGAGTAAAGAGACTCACCTTCATCTTCCAACATTTCAAAAAACCTGTGTGCTGCATCCAACCTGTTTTCCTTGTGCTCGTCGGTCAAGAGGCGAGGCACCCACCTTGCACACACTTTCGAGAACTTGAGATCTTCCTTAATGATTCGGTGTACTGAAGAACGAGTCAATTGATGTTTGTTGTGCACTTTCTCGACAATTTCACTTAGAGTAAAGCGCGCATCTTCCTCCAAAAGCTTGTGAACTGCAGAAACTGCGTCGTCCTCTCCACGAGAAGTGGAAGGGCGCCCACTTCGCTGTTCATCGTGCACACTTTCCCGCCCTTCCAGGAAACTTCTCTTCCACTTACCGACCATTTCGATGCTCATGACCCCTTCTCCATACGCTGAAGAGAGTCTGCGGTGAATTTCGGGCAAAGAAACATTCTCAAAAACTAAAAAACGGATCACCGAACGGATTTCACAATTTGACGGGTTTTTCAACGTAGCAGCCATGTTTACACTGGTGCTGATAAGCCGCAACAAGTGATAGCAAGATAAGAAAAATTCAGTGTTGCCACCAGATGTAACACGAAGTATCCCCGTTGGAATTTTTTCCCTACGGCATTTTCCCACGGATTTAAAAATGATCGGAACTTACTTTTGGGACGTCCCTCTTATTTACAAACTATTTTAGGGGAGAAATTTGTGTTCGAACACGAAAAAACGTGCAGTTTTTAATGAAATCAGAGTTCTGGCGTGAAACTCCGAGGTTGATCAGTAGGCCTCTCAGTAGCACCGCTCAAAAAATTCATGTTTTTTCGAGTTCGAACAATTTCTACCCCCGAATTGAATCTTTGTTTGTTGTTCTTTGTGGACTGTTAGGGTGGGGTTGATCTGATCCTCTCCTCACCTCAATGGGAGGATCAAGTCATAATCGAATAGGAAGCACCTCAATAACCCAATTGAACTTTAGTCTCTCTATTTATTGAGTGAAGGCATTAAGGAGAACCCGAAAATGCAAAATTTTTGTGACACGCAGGTGGACAGGGCTCTACAGCCCCTTATGTTGCTTTCAAAGACCATTTTTGTTGTACTCCATCATTGTTAATGGAATAAGTAATTCATAGATTAGAAAGCTAATTTGCCCCCGTCCAATATATTGTATTCAGGATTTTGGTTCCAGTCCTAATTAGGACCACAGGCAGCCCTTGGCAGTAGTGTTATTATTATACAGTTGTTTGGTATTATTTTTCAAAGTTTCTATGGTATTCGGAACTTGCCATGACAGATCTACGCTGCATTGTAAATCATTTAAATAAAATTACCGTGGAGAAATGACGCCATAACTAAAGCTTGGACAGAAGGGTATACAAGGCGGCAATTAGGCGGTGTTGCCAAAAGGTTTTGGTAGGAAAACAATTGGGTGGTGTTGCCTCGTTCTTTTTTTAGTATGGAACATGCTTTGGCCTTGAACTAACCACCCAAAGAGTGTCACGCGGGAGGGAGGGTGACACGGAGAGGGTGACGGGCGAGTGTCATGTGGGGGTTACTCTCCACCTGCCCACTCCATCCCTAATCCACTGAAAAGCACGGGTAAAGCATGTTCCATGTTTCTTGAATTTAGCCAAAAGCGAAAACATCTGGGAGTCCAGGGGACTGGCGAAGCCCAAAAGGCTGAGTTTCTCCTGTTGTGTGTGTCCTGATCTCAATTCCAAGGCTGTTACACGACCTGCTATGAAAATAAGCATCAACGGTTTGCAAAACTAGAAACAGGCGTCACAAGTGACTTGGGCCCGTATTCACAAAAATCGCCAAAGTGAAACTTGAAGTCGCACTTCCGAAAGTGATACTTCAGGCCAAAGTGAAACTTGAGGAGAAATCTCTATTCACAATCGTTTTTAGTGTAGCTGCTCTTAGGTCAGCTTTAAGTTCAACTGATAAGGAAGTTTAACTTCCGAAAGGGCAACCCTTAGGGCGACTCGCTCCTATTGACCAATGGGAATATTCAGTGATAATATTGATAACCGGTTGGTGATCAACAAACGATTGTCCGGGTCGGACTAATTTGAAGACCTGAAGACTGGAAGACCCAAGGAAGGAAGACCCGTTGGAAAACTGAGGAAAGGCCGATGTGAAAGGTTAATTTGGGCTTACCTACTGGTTCTTTGAAATAATATTCACATAAATCTGACTACATTTTGGACACTTGAACAATAATGTCCTCAAATTGAAATGAACTGAGTACAATTATACGAGCTCAAAGGTAGCTGTAAAAAGGAAAAGTAGGAAGAAGTGTTTACCTGTGACGTGCGAGGAAGGTCTTCTGACCAACACTCGAATCCATTTTCGCTTTCTCTTCGCCTTCTTGGCACAATTTGTACTCGTCTCCTTGCCGTAGATACTGCAAATATTCCTTGTAGTCGTTTTCCATTTAAATCCGAACTGAAAAACTTCGTAAAACGGCTGTCGAAGCAAAATAGACGCACTTCTTGTCAAAAGCTGTACTAAGGGCCAGTAAAGTGTGGTAGGAGCCAAACTTACCCAGAAAGTGTAACTTGACGAAAGTTCAGCTTCGGTAAAGTGGAGCTGAAGTGACGCTTCTTCTAAAGTTCGGTTTGTGAATAGCGTTTTCTCTAGAGTACGGCTCTAAGTGGAGATTTCAGGCTTCACTTAGTGAAAAGCCCCACTAAGTGCGTTCTGTGAATACGGCCCCAAATCTTTCTTTATGCTGAATGGCTTTACATATCACTATTATGAGATTGTGGGACTGTTTTAGTAGAATCTTTTCCTCTAATTTACTTCTGCATACTTGTTGAAATTACCTCACGTACTCGTCATAGGGTAAGACCCAGACGTCTATGCGAAGCATGCGCTTGGCCAAACAGGAAAAAGGTGAGAAGGAGAATATCCCGCAGAGGCGAGCGACGGCAGCGCCTCCACTTCCCCCCTCTGCGCCGCCTGATCCGCCCAAACCGGCAGAGGTCACGTCGGACAAAGGGACGGATGAATCAAAATCTGATGAAACGCCCAAATCCGACGATAAACCAAAATCGCCCAGCGAGAAAGTGGCCAAAGTGAGTGGGTGTATGCGCTCATCTCATCGTGAACTCATCCATCCACCCTTAACCCTCAGCCATCATCCATCATGCCTTGGAATGTCTAATTTCATCTTTCACGATCATCCATCATCATGTCGACATTAAAACACATTAACTGAGTAATGTGCTGGTTACCTAATAGTGAATGCACCATGATTCGTTTTGCTTACTCTAATAATTTTCCCAAGACCTCAATGATTAGGTGAAACCAGCTTGGTTAGTGAAGACTCCAATGATTCACCGGTCACCCCGTGACAATCACTGGAGTTTTGCGCAAGGCTCAAAAGTAACTGTTATTTTTCATTCATCAAGTTGGAATAATTTGTAAACATCTTTCTTCGTAGAAATACGATTTTGTAGAATTAGATAGAAATCCAGCTCGAATTAAAAAATAACAGTTATTTAGAAGTCCTGAATTTTTTTTCTCGCCAGTTTTCTATTATTCTGCAAAGGAAAAATAATAATTTGCGCTTCCGTAGGTCAGTGCCCACCGAACGTGAACTTAACCAAGTGTCTCATTGATAACTCAAGGTTCTTCCTCGTTGACAAATGCGTGCTCTTTGGGCAATATGCCGTGGAGGAATTCAGTAGATAGATAGATAATCTTTATTGCTCCGTAGATGCATACATACATCCATAGCAATCTTACATTATTTAGCCAGTATATATATATATTTTTTAATTGAAATAAAATAAAGTTGGACCTTCTTATTGTTGTGAGACACATTACAGCAATCAACATAATTTTTGTTTATATTATCTTTCATCTACTTCTATGGGTCTATATATTCCAAAAAATAATCATGCCTATATCGTCCAAGTCCATGTCCATGTCCATCCAATTTTGAGGGTTTCCTAATCAGTTTTTTGGTGGCTGAGAATTTTTCTTTCCTGGTTGCTTAACGATTGGTGAAGAAGGGGGGCGTTTCCTTTGGCCCAAAGGGTTTGGATTTTGCGTTGCGCGTTTAGCCTCCCAAAATAGACGTCTTCTTTCCCTTTCCTCGGGAGGTAAATCCTCCTTGATGGTCATGTTCGTACCAGAGAGCAGGGCCCTTGCTGCCAATATTTGTCTTTTAAGAGCAAGCGTTTTTAGTTCAAAGTGGATTGGTCGGTTTTTTTCAAAAGTTGACTTGCCCAGTCTGTACAGATCCTCTATGTCATCTGGGGAACACCTGAGCCTCATTTCGTTCTGGATAAGGTCCACCACGCCAGACAAATCGTCCTCAACACCCTGAGACCTCTCTGACATCCCCATCAGAATTAATTTTCTTTTCCTCACCTGACGCTCCAGCTGGATAACACGGGCACCCTGAGCGTCCAGTTTGGATTCAATTTTCTTTACGTCATCTTTCAGAGACGTTGAGGCGTCATCGATTTTCATTTCAAGTACCTGAGGAATTCAGTAGCTCTCCCAGCGGCTGGAAGTGCAACTGCCATGTTAAATTGTTGATTCCTCCCGTATGTGGGCGTTGGCTGCGGGGTCTGGGTCTTGGCCGGCCTGGGGGCGGCCCCCTTGATGGTTTTCCCCGTGCAACATTTGCACCGCAGACAAGACCGTTGCCCGGTATGGGTACACGGTCCGGGAGCCGCCATGGTGGGTGGGTCCGGGCCCGGCTGGGTGCCTTCCGGCTGGGCTCCGCTGCCTTTGTCTTCTGGAGGATGTGATCGTTCTTTTTTTTTTACCCGTGTGCCCTTTCTAATGTCCCATTGTTTTGTTTAGCCCTATTACGCTGTTATGTTTTGTTTTATATTTATATTTTATTGACTATTGTCGATGCACTTTGTGTGGAGTGACAAATAAAAGACATGACAAATAAAAGCCATGAAGTGTACCTCTCGAAATCCAGCTCAGCTTTAGTTATTCAGAAGATTAGTTCCTATTCAGTTTAAGAGCCCCATCTCTTGAAGGGAACTTGTCTAAATGAGGCGTGAGAAAGCAGTTTGTCATCTCAGAATCGAATGTCAAACATGTCCAGAATATTATCTTTTTTTATATTAATAATAATTTTTATTATTAACAAGTTTTAAGGTAGAATGTTAACAATATTGTAGCTTCTGGGTAACATGGCGATGATAACAAGAGTGTGATATGTGCAGAGTGTACGAGAATTTGTGGTTTCAATGGTCCACCAAGGAAGACAAAGCCGCCCCATCCTCCAATCCTAGTGAGCGTATTTTCCTTCTTGCTCCGCGTAGCCGAAGTGATAGGTACCGCCCGAATGATGGGAAATTGTACTTTTACCTTGAGCCATCCTGTCAGTTGGGAGTAAGGTCGTTGCCACTTCTCAGCCAACACAAAAGCTGCTCTATTCAGGAAGACTCCGAATTCTTGTTCCACAGCCCCGTCACCGGAACTGACTAAGGGTGTGAATGACCCTCAATGGTCCTCTGCCGCCTGGTCATACTTTGTGTGCTTCGCGCAAGCAGCCATTCGAGCTGTTTGGTGCCAGTCTTGGGAGAGGTAGGAGGCAGCGTCAGCATTTACAATGCGATTATCGAAAAACGCTGGCCTCCCACTCTCCCAGACCCCATTCACTGCAAAGTCGCCCACCAACGCGGGGTGTCCATCGGCTGCTTCCTGCATCACTGGCTCGACCACTGCACCCCCCAGGCTAGATCAGCGATTGCCATGGTTACGTCCTGCACGTCATCATGTCCCCTTTTAACCACCCCCCCTTTCTTGCAGTTAAGAGCGTGTGTTAAGTCAAAAGATGACCCACAGCCATCGCAACTCATGGGTAGGTCTTGGGTCTTTTACTTTTACCTACTTATTCCTCATTCATCAAAACTGGTCGAAGACGGCATGGATCAGTGGATTTGCTCTCTATTTGTTGACTCCACTTGATTTCTCGTTAGATGCCTGTACATAAATCACGTTTCTTTACTAAATATACAGTTTCTGCAGTAGCTGTGAAACATGCAAATAGCTACTGCTTGTTACTGCAATAGCTTGACAATTTGACATTAGAAACACGCACTTGGTTAGAGTATTGAAATTCTTCAAGAAACCGTCATAATGTTTGAACTCAATAGAAGAGAGCGTCTGTTTGCTTCACCTTTGCCTTCACTTTGAAGCCCGAAGTCTTTATGGGAATCCCAATAAAACAGGCACTCCTCAGACAGGCTTCTCCATTTTCGCATGCATCCGCCGTTTTCCATCTTGTATATCCATCTGCATTGCCATTGCATGGCCATCATTGTGAATCGTCATCGTCTCTTATTTATTTATATTCGCTGCATATAAGTGTTTCTTTATGATCTCAGGTTTAAAAATAATAGTCCTTATTAATGTTTATTAACATTTATTTGCAGAGTAATACTGGAGGTCGAGATCTTGGGCCGTTGTTGAAGAAACAAAAGCTCGAGATTCTGAAAGAAGGAGGTTTGGAAGTGACGCCAGTCAGTGGGGGCAATGGCGGCGCAACCACTGTCACCGTCGCTCAACCCAGCAGCACTTCTAGCACCAGTGCTCCTTCGACTCCCGCCACGAGACAACCACCGCCTCCTGCCAGGCAATCGGCGCCCGTTGCTAGGCAATCCCTGCCTGTCTCCAGGCAACCAGTGCCCGCTGCTAGGCAATCCATGCCTGTCGGTAAACCTTCGCTGAGTAATGGTAGACCCCAGGAGGCGCATTACAGGGCCAACGGGTCCGACAAGGTGTCCATCACAGTGACGCCGGACATGTCTCACCTCCTCTGCCCGCCTGGCCCGTCAAAGAGGGCCGTTTATTCCAACCCCAAAGAGGTATTTTTATTTTTTTTTATTGGCTTCTGTTTAAATTACAGCCCTTCTGTACAATGTATCATTTTCCTTAGGGATTAGTTGGCAATTTACACTGATAGATACTGAGATACATTAGGTAATCACTTCATTAAATATATATTCCGATCTTAATTAGAAACTTGAAAGTAGCTGTCTGGACTATGGTGTGTGGTGAAGAAGTTAGGGTGTCTACGTTGAATGGATGGGGGATATGAGCGCCAATTTCGTGGAATAGATGGATTCGTGCTGCTGAATAGTTAGGGCATTCCAAGAGGATGTGAGTTATTGTTTCCAAAGTTCCTGGGCAATGTGGGCAGTCCGGAGGTTCAATCAAGCCGCATGCATCCGCCGTTTTCCATCTTGTATATCCATCCGCATTGCCATTGCATGGCCATCATTGTGAATCGTCATCGTCTCTTATATATTTATAATCGGCAATCGGCGCCCGTTGCTAGGCAATCCCTGCCTGTCTCCAGGCAACCAGTGCCCGCTGCTAGGCAATCCATGCCTGTCGGTAAACCTTCGCTGAGTAATGGTAGACCCCAGGAGGCGCATTACAGGGCCAACGGGTCCGACAAGGTGTCCCATCACAGTGACGCCGGACATGTCTCACCTCCTCTGCCCGCCTGGCCCGTCAAAGAGGGCCGTTTATTCCAACCCCAAAGAGGTATTTTTATTTTTTTTTATTGGCTTCTGTTTAAATTACAGCCCTTCTGTACAATGTATCATTTTCCTTAGGGATTAGTTGGCAATTTACACTGATAGATACTGAGATACATTAGGTAATCACTTCATTAAATATATATTCCGATCTTAATTAGAAACTTGAAAGTAGCTGTCTGGACTATGGTGTGTGGTGAAGAAGTTAGGGTGTCTACGTTGAATGGATGGGGGATATGAGCGCCAATTTCGTGGAATAGATGGATTCGTGCTGCTGAATAGTTAGGGCATTCCAAGAGGATGTGAGTTATTGTTTCCAAAGTTCCTGGGCAATGTGGGCAGTCCGGAGGTTCAATCAAGCCTTTCAGGAACTTTGAGTGTCCTGTGTTGCTGTGTCCTGTCCGTAATTGCGTAATAGTGGTGAAGAAACTCTTAGGTTTTGGATCTGTCGATGGATCGAGTTTGTGGAACCATGGTTGGCGGTTTAGGTTAGGGAAGAGTGATTTGTACCTGTTTCCGCCGTTGTACGAGGCAAATTCTTCCTTCCATATTTTGCGGGCATTAATCGTGATTTTCCTCTTGAGGTCAGTAGCATGTGTTTGGGGTGGGTTCGGGTAGCTGTAAGGCATTTTTTGCTTCAGTGTCAGCCCTCTCGTTTCCTGGTATTCGGTTATGTCCTTTCAACCAGCAGAAAATCGCTCTTTTACCCTGGCTTGTCAGAAGGTGCGTAGTTTTGAGGATTTCGTATTCGAAAAATGACAGGCGTTTGGTAGTAGGTATGATATGTATGAGAGTATGATAGTCCTATAGGTATAGGTATGATAGTCCTATATTTTTCCTTGCGAGAGATGATGAAAAAAAATTCAATCGGCAACCATGTTAGTGAAGGTCCTGACTAATTCTGTCGTGAGAAGCAAAAACACCTTGAGAAAAACGTCTACCAAATGGGTGTGGCACATAGCTTCCTCGTATCCATAACCTGATTGCATAGATGATCCCATCCATTGTAGCTAATCTCAAACATTAATACAAGGAGTGGAAATTGTTGTCGTTTTGACTGTTACAAGGACATCTACACGCCAACCCGTATTGCATTTTTAGAACCGAATGAGACCAGAGCTCTGTAGGACCATTCATTACTTCTAACAATGTGAAGTTGGGACGAATGATGAAGCAGAAACACGAGTGTGAATCGCAAATGAATGTTAACTGACGGAAATGAGCCAAAATTCAACTGATCAAATGCGATTATTGTTCTTTCTTCGATTAGAGTTTCATGTCACTCAGTTGTGCTTCCTTAGTAACTATGATCCAAATTTTGATATGAGGACACTCACAACTCGCAGATAACGCTGTTTTGTTGTCGAAATAAAGTTGACAGTGGACCTTGCGTGATAATATGGTAGATTAATGAAAAAGCTGTGTACTTTGCTTATAAACCAAAAATAAAAAATAAACCTTGTTTTGTTTATGAAATTAACTTTTTCAAATTTGTCTTCTCTTTTTTTTCTATGGTGGCGTTACAGCCCGGGATGGGCCTTAAATACAGATGTGTAGAATAAGTTGTAAAAGTTTGAAAACCTTAGAAGAGATACTTTTTATTTGCAATCAAATGAAGACGTGGGTTGCCAACTGGGTGAATGTTGCGGCTGCACCCCCTTGACCCTATACTTCGCAACGTCTAATATACCATACATGTTTTCTGTTCGGATTTTAACAGTATGGAAGCTTTTTTTCAGTTTTATCATGTTTTAGAGGGTCAAGGAACCTCACTGTAGGGGAAAATTGAAACAAATCCCCAAAGGAAAATTACCAAAATTTTTGATAATAAACGCGTTTCGTCTTTGATTCAGACTGCTTAGTTGTATTGTCGTATATTCGCATTTATTATTTTATCTAATTGGTATGAGCAGCAATTGAGAAGATGTAATAAGCATACCTAGCTAGTATTACTAGCGATTCTTCCATTATTTTATTTTATGGATTCTTTTTCCCCATTATTGCTTCCGAGTCTACCAAGGTAGCGGAAGCTTTGTTTTCACTTTTCAAGGACGAAAAAAAAAAGTTCTCCAAAATAAAAATTTCCACTCGCGTTTTGCGTTTTAGACCTTTCTGAACAATTTTGGTTCCGTGTCTGTGTGTCTGTCTGTCTGTCCGTCTGTCTGTCTGTCTGTCTATGTGTCATGAAATCCTTGTAACGCGCATAACTATACGAAGTTATTGTCCGATTTCTATGAAATTTTCAGGGATTGTGCGGGTTGGTGTGTAGACGGTCCCCTATGAAAATCATCATCCCCGGACTGATAGAAGCGACTGCGCATGCGCAAACTTGAATTCCTTGTAACGGCCATAACTTCTACATTTTCCATCCGATTTCGATGAAATTTTCAGGGATGTTACAGATCAGTATTTAGATGGTCCCCTATGAAAACCATCCTCTTCGAACTGATAGTAGCCACTGCGCATGCGCAAACGTGAATTTCCTTGTAACGGCCATAACTTCCACTTTTTCTACCCGATTTCGATGAAATTTTCAGGGATGTTACAGATTAGTATTTAGATGGTCCCCTATGAAAATCATCATCCCCGGACTGACAGAAGCGACTGCGCATGCGCAAACGTGAATTCCTTGTAACGGCCATAACTTCTACATTTTCAATCCGATTCCAATGAAATTTTCAGGGATGTTACAAATTAGTATTTAGATGGTCCTCTATGAAAATCATCACCTTCGGACTGATAGTAGCCACTGCGCATGCGCAAACGTGAATCTCCTTGTAACGGCCATAACTTCCACATTTTTCACCCGATTTCGATGAAATTTTCACGGATTATGTGGATTAGGTTGTGGATAGTCCCCTGTGAAAATCATCATCCCGGGACTGATAGAAGCGACTGCGCATGCGCAAACGTGAATTACTTGTAACAGCCGTAACTTCAACTGTCCCCCAGGGGTCGCGGGTTCGAATCCCAGCCGAGGCTAAGTATTTTTTTGATCCAATCACATACATCTACTCACTTAATTTTTCATCCGAATTTGATGAAATTTTCTAGGATTGTCCAGATTAGCGTGTAGATGGTCCCCTATGAGGGTAGTGGAAGGTACTTAGAGATTGGTGTTTTGAGATTAACTACTATGCATCGGATCATCTATATAATCGGGTTATGGATACGAGGAAGCTATGTGCCACACCCACTTGGCAGACGTTTTTTTTTCTTTTAATTCTATTATGATTGAAGTAGAACGTAATACATTTTAATCAATACCTAACAATCTCATTCATCAGTGGAAGTGTTAGATATATAAGTAGGTACTTACTATACCACAAGTGTAGCAAATCTGTTGAAATTTCAACATTTTAGAAGCTTTTGTCAATTTAGCATGTCTTTGGACGGCCTGAAGTATACTTTACGGGGGGGGGGGGGGGGGGGGGATTTGAAAGAATCGCCATAGGGATACTTTTGACAAGTACAGGGTTAAGAAGCCTCCCGAAGAAACTCGCGAACTAAAGGGAACGTAGACAACTTTGCACACTTCCGTACTACATGGAATGCAACGCTCTTTTCTAATCCATGGCTATTTCGTAATCTAATAGGAATGACTGTATTTTATAATTAGAGTGTTAACCAAAACTGTTTGGTCGATTGCAGATATTCTCGCCTCACATGCAACCATCACATCCTCAGTCTAAGAGAAACAGTCTTCCCGAAGTGCTGGACTTGAGGACGAAACCCCGGCTCAACATTGGCTCAAATTTGGAAATCACGTTGGTTCCACCCAAACCGAGACCCGCTCATCAGCAGCACATTCCCGCTGCGCCGGTCCCGCTTCTCGTCAACAAGAAGAAAAGCGCCCCTCAACCGCAGCACCATCACTACAAGGTATTTCGTTATTTTGGGGTGGCCATCTTTTAAAGTTGAAAGTCAGGTTGGGTGGACATTCTCCACATCATGCTTCGTCGAGTGAACAGTTTGTGCTGGCAAAAATGGTAATCATAGCAATTATGAGAGAAGAATTGAAACTGTAATAATTGTGAGCTCCCCTTTTCAACGGTGTAAAAATTTTACTGTCGAATTTGATGAAATTTTACAGTCGAATTTGAGGAAATTTCTGTTCCGGGCTCTGTTTCACTGCGGCTCCTCTAAAGCACAGTCTCCCCCCCGTCAAACCGTCGATTTTGTTGAAAAAAATGCGCGTTTTTCCGCTTTCAAACAGAATTTTCTCCCTCAAATTCGATTTTAAAATATTTGTTGATTGTGCCATTGGAAATCTGAGATTCGGGCGCAGGTTTTAGGCTTGTTTAGTCATTAATAATCGGTAGGCAATAGTAGTTCATAATAACCAATATATTTAAAAGTCAGCATACATCGAAATAATACTCAACGGTAACTCTCTCATCTTATCTTATTCCTCTTCACTCTCACCACCTATGTCCATCCATCATCAGCCCATGATGGACACCACACAAGGCTTACCTGCAATAGTTCATTAGACAGTTCCTAGTAGGTTTGTTTCAGCTAAGATACGGCGCGCTGTAGCCACTGAGTATAGAATATAATAGAGCGGCCCTTCACGGGCAAGCCACCGAGCCGAAAGTGTGCTCTGACCCCCCAACTCCTTGGTCACCCAACCCCGCCCTGCGGAGCGCGACTTCAGTGCAATTGCGCCCGTACAATCTCGCTGATAGCCTCAATTTTCATCTAGATTTTTGTATATTTTTAGTTCAGATAATTTTGTAATGCTGCTCACGAGTATATAGTACCTGATTAACTGTGGTTACCTGGCCCGAGGAAGGCTAAAAAACATGGGAAAAGAAGTATCAATCTCGCAACAGTTTTTTGACTTGGAGCACAAGCTCGGCTACGACCCTGGTTATTATTATTTTATGTCTGTTTCAAACAATGAACAGAATCAATTGAAACAGAGTTATGTGATCAAAACATCAAAATTCATCCTCGGAAATACTGACACGGGGAAGAATTCACTCAATCACTCGGTTGATAACACAAAAATTTACGTTATGATACGTTTATTGAGAAATAATACTAATTAACAATCTGCAAAAATGTTTTTTACTGTCCCTTGAAATGAATAATTTTCTTGAGCTTTTGCCGCACACGTTGTTCCTCGATTTTCTGATTATGGTCCCGGAGGTGATTTTTGATTCTGATGGTGAAGTAGGCCTTGCCAATGCTCTCAATCAACCAATTCTTATGGTTGTCTTCTCCTCCAATCGACAAGTGGGCAGAGTCAACGAAAATATTCATATTCGAACAATGGGAAACTAGTATTCGGGTGTAATGACTGAGGTTGCTGTTGATTTGGGGTTTTAGAACTGCCATCCTGAAAATTTTCTCGCTGATCTTGCATATGCGGGCAACATCCGATGACGGTTGAATCAAACCTCCTCGGTTTTTCATTGAGATTAAATTCGAAGTTAAATTCAAGGGGCAGTTCTCTTCGTCGGCGATTGCAAGTAAACATTCTTCGCACATTATTTTCCTTCCCATGCCTCGTACAACGTATCCCGCAATATACTCAACGATATCCAGGATCAAGTCTGAAAAAACATCGTCTTGTAACTCAGGGCATTCCTCGTCTACTTCAGGCTCTTCGAAATCCAACATACTTGATTTTCGTGTAGATGAATTAATGAGTCCTTCACAGGGAAGATTTCTTCCGAAGCTGATTCCAAGAAGGTCAATTTTGTCCAAAGGAATAGCGTTCCCGCTACTTGCATTACTTTCATGCAACTGTTTATGCACGATTATTTTTCTGAACAAGTGGCAGAACTCAAGGGCACTTGGGTTATCATTGTTTCCTCCTCTACGTCGAATGTAACCAAACAGTCTTTCGAGATGATCTTGGCTGACCTTGTACATGGGTAGGTACATCAGTACTTCGTCACGTTTCACCAGCATCTCGTACATATTTATCATGCTGTTAATACAAATTTTTTTTTTTTTTCAAATCGATATATTTTATCAAAAATATCAATATCATAACAACTGAGCATTTGTGCCCATCAAGCTAATTTCTATGCATACAATATTTACACTTTTTAGAGTTAGCAGCCCAATGGCTGCGCTCTAGAAGAGAACACCCCACGCACTACACTGTGTCAGTCACAAGTTCGTAGGGTTTTTTTCTATCCAGTCGCCGGACGACATTTGTACTGTCTAGGAGACGGAGAACTTCGGGGTTTGTATGACCATGAAGCCGATGTTCGTGTTTAATAGCATGTTGCTTGATCGCTTCGCTGACGGTTTCCATTTTAAGATCACGATGGAGGTCGTCGTTGCGCACATACCAGGGGGCATTTACAATGCTCCTTAATACCTTATTTTGGAAAGTTTGTATAACCTTGATGTTAGATTTTTTCGTGCAGCCCCAAAGCTGGATGCCATATGTCCACACAGGTTTCAGGATTTGCCTGTATATCAGCAGTTTGTTGTGAACAGAAAGCTCGGAGTGCCTACCGAGTAACCAATACAGTTTTCTATACTTTATCTTCAGTTCTTCGTTTTTCTTTTTAACGTGCTCTTTCCATTTCAGTTTTGTGTCAAGGGTCATCCCCAAGTATTTAGCAGTATTAGCTATGGGTATCGCTTGTCCGTTCAGCATGATTGGCAAACTAGTTATCTGCTTGTTAGTGAAGCTGATCTGGGTAGATTAATACAAATGAGAAACCCCATGAACCCAGTTTTGCGGGAGCCGTTAAGAACCAGTTTACCACTTTTTTCTTTCAGACCACATATGTAAGCTTTGGCCTTGTTGAGCAAGTCAAAAACAGCTACTTCGTTGTTTTTGTGAATTTTTGTGAACCAAAACAACGAAAGCAAGCACGAACACGGCGGCGTAGTGGTGAAAACTGCGTAAGGGGTGGGTAGCAGGCGACGGGACCAAAGAAAGTTGGGTGACCAGAGGGTGGGGGAAGCTTGACACATCGTTCGGGCTCGGAGGGCCGCTCTACTGTATTCTATACTCACTGGCTGTAGCCGGATTGTCTGCCATGTTTTCAATATGGCGAACCAGATTGCCTCCTAGTGACGTATTCTACCTTAATATTACGGCCAGATTGCCTCCTAGTGACGTATTCTACCTTAATATTACGGCCAGATTGCCTCCTAGTGACCTATTCTACCTTAATATTACGGCCAGATTGCCTCCTAGTGACGTATTCTACCTTACTATTACGGCGCCAGATCGGATATGGCGCGTTCTTATCACAATATGGCGCCATATTGAGTGTGTGTGTGTGATACGTCACGCCATGTCTAAGCCGAACTAAGTCCACTAGGAACTCTCTACTATCTCGAATTATTTGGACATTACTGGCGTTGAATGAGCGATGCCAAAAACCACTTGTCTTGCTGAATGATACTGTCGAACAGGTTGAGTCATTTGTATACCTTGGAAGTGTGGTCACTAAGGAGGGTGGTTCTGCAGAAGATGCGAAAAGCCGTATAAAGAAAGCCAATGGGGTTTTTGTGCAACTTTATCCAGTTTGGAAAAACAGAAACCTGTCCAGAAACACAAAGATACGGCTTTTCAATTCAAATGTGAAATCCATTTTGCTTTATGGGAGCGAAACGTGGAAGGTCACAGAAAACATCACGCGCCCGTTACAGACCTTTGTGAACCGATGCCTGCGTAGAATATTGGGAATTTGGTGGCCAGAACGCATATCAAATGAAGATTTATGGAGAGCCACCAACCAGCTTCAAATCCACTTGGAAATCAGAAGGCGAAAATGGAAATGGGTAGGGCATACTCTTAGAAAACCAGACGGTGCCATAGAGAAGACTGCCCTACAATGGAATCCAGGACAGCGAAGAAGAGGGAGACCCAAAGAGACGAGGCGCAGGTCTGTGGAAAAAGAAATAGGCCAGGCGGGCAAATCATGGCAGGAAGCAGGAAGAATTGCTGCAGTACGGAATGACTGGAACTCACTCGTGGAAGCCCTATGCTCCAATAGGAGTCAACGGAATTAAGTCACTGGCGTTGAAAAACGAAAAGTTACCAATATCACTTTTTAGGTTGATTCATTCCCCGTAAAATTCAACTGAAAAAATTTTATTTGGTATTAGGGAGATAGGAAATTTAATGCTCTTTCCAACTGTATCCTCAAATTGTATCAACAAATTAAAGGAGGTTTTTTGTTGCAAATTAGTTGTAGAATCGACCCCTTGTAGGAATGAGATCTGTTTTGTAGACACCCTGTTTAGTGCAACTTCTCCAACTTCTTCTTTACAGTCCTGTAAGGTTCGCCTCCTCCGTGGTTTCAGTGGTTAGGCCTGACTTATTTCTGCGCCTACTCGTGGATTGGAATTCGCAATAAATTGCCTATGTCCTGCCTAGGGGCTAAGTTTCCTAACTAACCTAGCCGGGGATTGGGTAAATCTGGGGCTATTGCCTTAGGATCTAAATATTTGACTATCTGCTTGTTCCTAAGTACTTGATACCTTCGGGCTTCGTGGACTTTTGAGAGAAAACACTTGTTTGGGTTTTGGAATGAGCAACGGGGTTATTTGACAATTGGAAAAGGGGATTGAATTTTGATAATATAAAGGTGAAAGTGAAGCCTTAGGTGGTAGCTTAGTCTATCCCTACCTATGTGCTTTCTAACCGCGTGTCGTCGCGAGATTACGGAGTTTTGCGGAAGGCGCCGGTTCGCTGGTGGCTGCTTCTCTTGAACCGACGTAGCCTGTAGTGATACCGCTCTCTGTCACTCAGCGGAAGGCAGCAGAACTGGGTGCTTTTGGATCGAAGGGCACTAGGTTCCAGATGCTGATGCACGACCTCGATTCTGGCTGCGCACAATGGTTTTGTTGCACAGCTGGGGGCGTGTCTTCAGAAACATTTGTGGCTGAATATTTTCGATGTTTTTTCCTGCAGTCCTTCCACCTCTCCTCGCTGATTGGGTGCAGATCTTTTCCTGGGCGTTAATTTTTCGGCTGATTAGCGAAAGCAGGGATAGATTTCTGCTAATCAGTCCGCGGTAAATTTTACCATAGAGGGGACTCCACGTGCCGTGTTTTTTGGCGACGTGGGCCTTACGAATTGTTTTCCCTGGGAGCCGTCGATTTTCCTTTTCCAGAGTCGAATTGCAACGATTCGGTTTCCCAGGGAGAAACATGAGACTTTGTCAGCGTGAGTGTCTGACAAGTCCCAAACTTCCAAATGGTTGTATTTTCGATGAAGAAGTTTGTGTTTACTCTCAGTGCATGGTTAATTGATAGACACAAACACTTTGTCAAGCATATTACATCTCATCTGTTTGCGTTTTTGTTGCAGGCCTCACCAAACACCACACCCAAACACGGCATTCCCCTCCACCAACCGTACCCTGGCAGCTACAAGCCTTTCGTCCCCGTCGTCGACCCCCTCTACTTCTCTGGCCTCTACAACGCCGGCCTCCCCGGAGGAATCCCCGCCCTCCAACAGCCTCGCAACCACGACCAGCTCGCCTTCTACAAAGAGCTTCTCAAACACCAGTTCCCCTCGTTGATCCGCGATGGCACGACTTCCATCACCCTAGTTGGTCAGACCCCCACGTCCAAATGACCCCCGCAGTAGACGTGAATGAGCATGTACGACTCAATAGAACGGTATAAGCTTTAGGACATCACCTCCTATGGATGTAGTTCCTCCCTTTCTAGCATCTGCACATTTCGAATTATGCATTACATGATTTGGCCCATCTACTTCCTACATTGATCACTGTTGCATAAAAGTCAATTCTCGTTCACAATTGAGATTTAAAATTACCTTTCAAACATCCTCATATTTATGTACATATTTACAATTCAGATTATTTTATTCGCAATTTATAATAGTATTATTTTCACCTATTTAGTTTGTGCAATATAAACAGATTTTATTATTTATTCATGTTCCGTGGGCCTTCTTGACAATAATAAAAATTCCTTGATATGCTCTAATTTCATTACGGATTCATAAATGATAATGAAATAGGTAGGTAAGTTCAGTGCAATCAGAATAGGTTTTGTTAGTTCTCTATTGCCAAAACTGCCAGCCAATGAGGAATTAATCATTAGTAACCTCAAATGTTGATTCAGCGCCCCTAGAAAATCCCGCAATTACCAAATTTTTGGTCCAACTCTGTTGGAACATGTGATGAATTTCACATTTTGAGATGTCGAGTCCGACTCCAACATCTGGGACAGCCTGAATCCTTTTATGTGCATTGGATTTGTACTATCCATGTAAGTGGATTTGTACTATCCATGTACATGGATTTGTACTGTCCATGTAAGTGGACTTGTACTATCCATATAAGTGGATTTGTACTATCCATGTAAGTGGATCTGTACTATCCATATAAGTGGATTTTTACTATCCATGTAAGTGGATTTGTACTATCCATGAAAGTGGATTTGTACTATCCAGGTAAGTGGATTTGTACTATCCATGTAAGTGGATTTGTACTATCCAGATAAGTGGATTTGTACTATCCATGTAAGTGGATTTGTACTATCCATGTACATGGAATTGTACTATCCATGTACATGGATTTGTACTATCCATGTAAGTGGATTTGTACTATCCATGTACATGGATTTGTACTATCCATGTAAGTGGATTTGTACTATCCATGTACATGGATTTGTACTATCCATGTGAGTGGATTTGTACTATCCATATAAGTGGATTTGTACTATCCATGTAAGTGGATTTATACTATCCATATAAATGGGTTTGTACTATCCATATAAGTGGATTTGTACTATCCATGTAAGTGGATTTGTACTATCCAAATAAGTGGATTTATACTATCCATATAAATGGGTTTGTGTAAGTGGATGCTTCCAATAGATAATTTTTATACAGAATCATGAGTCGGAACAGCTGACTAGAACATCCTGTTTTTTTTATATCTCGATAAGACTGTCTCGCACTACTTCTAGCAAAATCCATTCCCATTGCACTGCACTATTCTCAGTCAATCATCGCGATTCTTGAATAATCAGAATCTTGAATAATTTCTCACCTACAGAATTTTCGTCAGGTACTTCTCTGTGTTATTTATGTTATTACTCCTCAAAATGACTCACATGATTGCGAAAAAAGTTAAAATTTTGACTTAGGCGTATTTTTTTACTTTTATGTGAAATATGCATTCCACCCCGTCAAAAATTCGTTAATTTCGTTGGGTAAAATCCATTATTCTAACTGTTCTTCTCGTTCGTCCTTAATTTCAGACTAGGATTTTTTTTGTAAGTTGATTGATCTCTTTCTTGTAAAAAATAAAAGATTTTGGAAAATTCAATATATTATATCGAGAAAATATATTACGTTAGTACCTTATTTTTGTACATACAATAACATTTAGTCGTAAAAATGCATGTACAATGTCAACTGTATTAAACTTGATGGATTCGTCGATCCTGGTGTAACTCCCACGTTCGATGAATTTTATTCAAAATGTATGATACAGTGTTGTAAATATTGTTATACATTTTTGTATGTATCGCTATTATAATAAAATTATCGTACAGTTAGGAAGGTGTAAAATGGTGGCGTGTAGCGGTTAAAGTAGATTCTCAATTGCCCGGAAAACTGCCATTTAATTCATTTCAGGTAGCCATTTTCGGACTTCCGTGCCGACATGTTTTATCCGGTACAACCAACGCAAGATTTTTTGTTGAAATGTAATTCATAATTCAATGGTAGAGGGTGATATCACGATGTAAGCTCTCAGCTCAGTTATCAACTTTATAACCTGCCAACAGTTCCTCATTCATCGAGGAATTTCAAAACCTGCATTGAGAACATAATTTGTATTGCATATTTGAATTCTGCTCTAATTTTGTAGTCAAGTTCGTTCGTCGATGTTTCGAGTGGTTAAAATATAAGGGAATTCGCGCAAAACGTTAGATAAACAACAAAAACCAATTAACTGCATGCAAATACCATATTGTGGAGTACACGTCAATTTTTTGTTAATTTTTAGAAACATGAATTTAGCAATATTTGAAATTTAGTGGAAAGAAAGTGCGGAGTTTTCAAGGTAGGATGGTAAAAATGGGGAATTTGCCTCAATTTTGGGTTCTGGAATTTCAAGTCAAATCGTATAATAGGTCCCTAGAGTAACGTTTAACACCAGGAATACCCAAGGGGAAAAAATACTGTAGTAGAAAATGCTTATACAAGTGAAACCTCCGTCAAAAAAACACTGATTACGTCACTTCCTGGGGTTCCTCACGCAAAACTGTGCTCTGGCGAAGCGTAAAAGGAGTTTTTAGCAAATAGTGTCAGAGAATGTCAACAGGTAGAGTTGTAGGCGCCCTCGTGACCACATGAAACGATCCACTCAAATAATGTGATTCAAATATCAAAACTAATAGAGAAACTAAATTTTTGACATCACTACCCAGTAGGCAACAGAAGACCATTCTGAGGACTAGGGAGGCATCACAATGGCTCAGCGTCCTCCCACTTGCAGCAGACAACTTCGACTTGTCGTCTTCCCAATTCCATGACGCACTAGCCATTCGGTACGGTTGGGAACCAAGAGGGTTGCCGGTGCGACGGATGCGGGAGTCCCATGAATATTAACCACGCCCTCAATTGTATGAAGGGCGGCCTGATCAAACAGGGACACGACCTGGTTCTGGA
This sequence comes from Apolygus lucorum, assembly GCA_009739505.2. Classification (NCBI taxonomy): domain Eukaryota; kingdom Metazoa; phylum Arthropoda; class Insecta; order Hemiptera; family Miridae; genus Apolygus; species Apolygus lucorum. The sequence continues at coordinate 5,178,707 of CM019172.2, forward strand.
CGAATGCGCCAAAATAGCAAGCCTCGCATGGAACGGTGTTGTAACAGAACCAGTTCTTCGTGAAAGTGCTGATGGCTGCCCCAGCCTGGTGGCAGACATGAAGGTTCATGGTGGGACCGTGAGAGACCTGCGTTTTTTGATACCCGCGTTATAAACGCTGACGCAGTCTCTTACACTTCCATGGACTGGCCGGCATCTCTCGCCATGCTGCCCAAGCCAAGCATGCAAAATACGACAGAATAGCCGAAGATCTGAGAGGGTCTTTCACGCCACTCGTAATTTTTTGCGATGGAGCATTGCATAAAGAGTATGACGCTTTTCTCAAGAATGCCTCCGTACGCCTTGCCAATAAATGGTCCAAATCCTACGCTCAAGTGATGATGTGGACGCGAGTGAAAACTCAATTCTCCGTCCATCGAGCAGTTTCCATGAGGCTAAGAGGCCCAAGGAAACAAGTCCGAGGACTCGGACTGGAGGACGGAGCAGCAATTTGGCTCCCACAAGACCAACGCCTCACGCATTCACGCTTGCAAATCAATTTGAATTTTTGGCAACTCAATTTGAACTTTCGGCAAATCCATCACGTTTCGACAACTACTGGAGTCCTTGTCCACCTTCATTTCTTCAACAATGTTCAATAAAGTGTTTTTTCTCTCTCTCAAAAAATATATATAGAAACTAAATAAGAGAAGGTGAAGACTAATAATGCTTGATAAACTAATGGGTAGAATCGTATAATATAAAAGAGTGAGCAATTTTAATTGCTTCTTTTGTTCACTTTCGAGTCTGGGTTCTTTCTGCCAGTTCGTGGCTCGCTCTTGTGTTCAATCACGTAAGCTAATGGTTTCATGTGCTTGTTGGTGTAGGTAGTTCATTGTTAACTAGTCGATATATTTGGTGATTTGATAGCGAATCCTCCAAACCCCCTCCTTCCCAGCAATGGAAACATAATACCTCTGTTAGGGGGGGGGGCTGATTCCAGTATGTTGGATCTTTGTTGTACAGGCATCGTATCCAAGAAGTCTACGTTAGAGGTCTAAGGGCAGACCACATCTGCCGGATTTCATTTCCCACCAACATCTTCAGCCAATCTTAGTTCAATGTCTACTACTAACGCCAAAAATTTCCCTCCGATCTGTCAGAAACCTCAGATCTGCCACTGATCTTTGCTCTTGTAAGGCTAGCTAATGAATGTCGTCTCTAGCTCTCTCAGACTACAGGTTGAGCATCTCTCTGAGGGCAGATGGGATCTCTCCTCAAAGTGAAATACTTTCCCTCTAATGCAGTACAGCCACAAACATAAAATTTCGAAGTCCAATTGCCCTGCGAAGGTCTGGGTACCCGGGTGCCACAATACTTGTGTAGTGCTGTAGCTGGATGAAGTCACGACGAAAACCAGTGAACTACATGTAGTCTCCCTCCCTCGATTATCCACTACGTGGATGAGAGAAAAGTGGCAGTTGCAGGGCCACATTCCCTGTAACGGGCCTGCGACCGATCTGGCCTCTGGCGCCCGAGATAACCAGTGCACTGGCGAATCGAAGGAGCAAAATCGGTACCACGGGCGGGGGGAGCCCTAGGCTACCGACACATAGACTCTGTCACAGTGTCACCTGCCTACCCCCCGAGAGCGGTTGGCTTCGTGGTGGTCGTGGTTGTAGACCCAGACTGGATGGCTAAGCCTGAAAGTTGAGGGGAGGTGCTTCCATGGTAGACTTGTCTTCCAAGGTAGTGCCGGCATGTGAGTTATGTGGTACGCCAATAACTCGGGTACCAACCCGCTTAGTTGGAAGGGTGAGCTACAACACCCAGCTCGACCTGTAGTGCATTGCAAACAGGTACTCACACCTATGCGTGTGAGGCCCCTGACTGTGGGTGTAACAGTCTCCCACGGTATTTAACCAGGGATTTCCCTCTCTGCTTGCAGAATGGGAGGGAGGACGTAAGCACTGTGTGCTGGGACACTCCCTTATAAATCAACCTTCAGATAAATTTATCCCAAGGGGGGAACAAGATTCGTTGCCCTGCGAAGGTAGACTCTACCGTTAGTTCACAGATCCACCACCTAGGGGGCGCAAATCTCTGTGGAACCACAGAAATATTGAAAAAGCTCTTAATTATGTCTACAATATTTTACGTGAAATTCAAAATTGCTTTAAAAACTTGGGGTTCATTAAAGAAAAATGTTTAGTAGTTTTTTGTTGAGGTTAGCGATAACTGACTGTTTGCTATTTCGTGAAATCACCTTGTAAGTTTGAATATTTCGCAGTGAAGAAAATTGAGTGCGTTCAAGATAGTGAAACACTTCTCCACTGCCGAGTTGACTATATTTCAATACCTTACTGGTAAAATTTAAATTTGATTGCAATTGAAATCAGTGACGCTTTTATTGATAACAAGCTGTGAAAAGTATTCGATAAGACTGGCACATGATGTCTCTCTTTTCATCTCTGGTCCATAATTTCCTTTTGTTAGTTACCATCTCGTCATGTGAGGAATTGTACTGAACTAGGCGGTATCGTCAAAATCTTATGCAAATTTGGAATAATTCTTGGATGACATATCTGACTCGTAAACTGTTCACGAGAGAGACAGCTTGATACAATTTTGAATTGAGAGAAATAAAGTGAAGTGTAATTATTCTGCTAGGAAAACAATTAGGTTTATTGAAGAAAAACTACTGTTTCAGTGATTGAATTACGAACATGTTCCTTGTTGGGGGATGTCATGTGCTCGTGAGTGGTGATCTTGCAATTTTTCAATGGGCAAATGAGTTCTCTATTCGATATTCGAAATATCCTTAGAAGATGCGGGTTCCCATTGTGCGATGGCCTGTGGGAATGTAGAAGGTGTAGGAGCGCTATACCTGGATTTTAAGTTTTTGTTTGGATTCATGGATAATCTAAAACTGGTCCTGGAACTTGCTAAATTCTCATGGGAAGTTTTTGTTCGGCAGGCTGGTGAGAAAATATTTTAGATCCACAGGTGGAATTTGATCTTAAGATACCTGAGGGGTCTGCGTCATCTTGTGGGGTTCAAACCCGCTACTCTCACTATCTCTATTCCCTCCCACGTTGATCCTCAACCCAAAACCATTTAAGACATTGCTTCGGGCTGACTTCTAGGGTGGTTCGTCAGTTCAAGGTCAGGGTTGGTCCAGCTGCTCCCTTCTGTCCCCAGTTCTAGGCAGGTCTGCCTTTCCAGGGTGGTTCGTCAGTTCAAGGTCAGGGTCGAACCAGCTGCTCCCTTCTGTCCCCAGTTCTAGGCAGGTCTGCCTTTCCAGGGTGGTTCGTCAGTTCAAGGTCAGGGTCGGTCCAGCTGCTCCCTTCTGTCCCCAGTTCTAGGCAGGTCTGCCTTTCCAGGGTGGTTCGTCAGTTCAAGGTCAGGGTCGGTCCAGCTGCTCCCTTCTGTCCCCAGTTCTAGGCAGGTCTGCCTTTCCAGGGTGATTCGTCAGTTCAAGGTCAGGGTCGGTCCAGCTGCTCCCTTCTGTCCCCAGTTCTAGGCAGGCTGCCTTTCCAGGGTGGTTCATCAGTTCAAGGTCAGGGTCGGTCCAGCTGCTCCCTTCTGTCACCAGTTCTAGGCAGGTCTGCGTTTCCAGGGTGGTTCGTCAGTTCAAGGTCAGGGTCGGTCTAGCTGCTCCCTTCTGTCCCCAGTTCTAGGCAGGTCTGCCTTTCCACGGTGATTCGTCAGTTCAAGGTCAGGGTCGGTCCAGCTGCTCCCTTCTGTCCCCAGTTCTAGGCAGGTCTGCGTTTCCAGGGTGGTTCGTCAGTTCAAGGTCAGGGTCGGTCCAGCTGCTCCCTTCTGTCCCCAGTTCTAGGCAGGTCTGCCTTTCCAGGGTGATTCGTCAGTTCAAGGTCAGGGTCGGTCTAGCTGCTCCCTTCTGTCCCCAGTTCTAGGCAGGTCTGCCTTTCCAGGGTGCTTCGTCAGTTCAAGGCCAGGGTCGGACCAGCTGCTCCCTTCTGTCCCCAGTTCTAAGCAGGTCTGCCTTTCCAGGGTGGTTCGTCAGTTCAAGGTCAGGGTTGGACCAGCTGCTCCCTTCTGTCCCCAGTTCTAGGCACGTCTGCCTTTCCAGGGTGCCCTCCGTGCATTCTGCGACAAGGCTCCAGTTCTTTTCACTTTCCAGCATCTCGCTAACAAGAGCTTCTGATGTTCAACTTCAGGGCGCCAGTCGTCCATCTTGTGCATTCAAAGAGTTTGTGGAACGTCGTCTTCTCTGTTTGAGCAGTGCAAACTAGTTGGGGCCGACACCTTTCCCATTTTATGCAGATAGGCATTAAGCAGTTCATGTCTTGTGAAGAAATACTCAAGGAAGAAGTTCACTTCTAGATGTTTTCTGTCCTCCATCTTTGGCGCCAGATGTGCGGTCCACCTTCCTCTGTGTTCTCCAGGCGTTCATTTCGTTTGCCATTGTGCGCTCTTTTCCTTTCAAGGCTACGCGGGACCTGACTCTTTAATCTTTTCCCCACGTTTGCCACAGAGGAGTTATTCTTTCCTCGATCATCTTGAGAGCCCCGGCAACTTGTCAGTATGGTAGGGATGGGACATCAATTACGATAATATTGAAACATCAATCATTATTTTATACTGCTAATTTTAGATAATTACTGGAAAACAATAGGATGTTTGTATTATGTCAGTTTGTTCATCTCCTACTGCCTTTCCCAGACTGCTGTGAGGGTTCAGGGGTTTATCTTCCTCCTAGGACAACCAGATAGTAAAGTTAAGTAAACAACCATTTCAGGTTGGATTTTCTTCCAACTGCCATTTCTGGTGTCGCGGATGTTGTCAGCTGTCATCCAAAGGGAAGATCAGAATTTGTTCTGATGATTTCGCTCATGGCTTCCCATTGCCTCACCAGCCTGAGTTGGGACGAGAGGGATAATGAGAGCCCCAGATACATAAAAACTCACGCTGCTGGCGATAAGACTTGAACCCACAAACCCCGCAAAAATCAGTACAAATTCCACCACCCAATAGTGCTTGCCTCAGCGATCATAGTTACAACGGACCCCTACGTCACTACAGACGTCCTAGGCAACTGGGTCGTCACCAATTGTTAACGTTTTGTCAATGTGGATACAGCCCTCTGTGAACTGGTTCCACAGGAATGTTAGTGGCGTGTAAAAACTGTCTAATATCTGAGTGGGAACACGTAAATAAGTGGTAATAAAGATAAGGCATAGAAAAATATCGATGTTTTCCGTTCAATGGAGAGTTTTTATTTGGTTAGATTTGGCCTAGATAGGGCAGGACTTATCCTCAATCTGGCGCTGTATTGTCTGATCTGATGCTGTAATGTAGAGAGTTTTTGCATGCCACTACCAGAGCCTGTGAAACTGCCTCACTCAGCTTGGGGTCCTTTGTAGACTTTGATGTTGACAGTTCTCCAGGGACACCCCCCCCCCCCCCCTCTAACCACAGTATATAGCTAACCAGGCCTCCTTTTGAGTGGGTAGCATCTTTGTTGCTCGTGCTAGTCCCCTCCTAATGGGTCTATCACTCTTTGGATGCAAACATTCTCTATTATAGAGTTTTTTCACGCCACTACCAGGGCCTATGGAACTGCCTCACAGCTTGGAATCCTTTGTAGACTTTGACCTTGACAGTTCTCCAGGGAGCCCCCCTCCCCCCTCAGTATACATATAGCTAACCAGGCCTTCTTTTGAGTGGGTAGCATCTTCGTTGCTCGCGCTAGTCTCCTCCTAACGGGTCCATGACCCTTTGGATGCAAACATTCTCTATTATAGTTTTCGCACGCCAGTACCAGGGCCTGTGGAACCTCTTCACAAAGCTCGGAGTTTGCGGGTGATGGTGAATTTGCCTCCCACCAACAGCGACAAGACAAAGGGGCGACAAAGAAAGGGTTCCCTAGACAGTCACCTGTTTGTAGAGCCCCCCCCCTCCGGCACGAGTGCCCCCCCCCCCTTCCAGCACGAGCACCTCCCCCCCCCTGTCCATAGTTAACAGACCTCTTCCTTCATCAGGGTAGCATCCTCGGTTGCTCGCGCTAGTCTCGTCCTTAACACTTCCCACGTGGGTCTCAAAACGGCAATTTCATCACCAACGCAGATCCCAAACAGGTTGGTCTTGCCGACAGCGCGGGGTGCCTACCGGTAGGCACTTTTTTGCCGCTCTAGTGCCATCGGTTTCTTCTTAGTTGAACCTGTTGGTAGCTTTTTTCAACAGGATTTCTCCATGTGATTTCGTTTAGTAATACCCGTTCTCCACTAGGTTGCGTTTCGTTTCCGGGTAGCATGATTGCAATGGATGCAATTTCGCCCGAAATTAGTAGTTCATACAACGTATAGAAAGCGCTCGAAACGTCAGCCGCTCAGGGGGGTGGGATTTTGTTTGCCTACCGGTAGGCAATCCACGCTGGCGAGAGAATTACTTTTGCCTGCTTGTAGGCAATCCGTGTGGAACGTGTTAACACGCTTCCACCCTGGATCCACGCGAAACCTTCGCCTGGTACGGCTGCTTCCATGGTGGATCCATGAACTCATGATTCGGTGGATCCATGAACATTTTTCGAAACGCTGTGGATAGTTCATTTTTCCCCCAACGGGCTCTTTTTGGTCTCAATCGCCTCGGAATGAACCCACCTTACCGTCCCATCCTTTCGGTTTTGGATATCAGTGCATGGTATCACGCAAAAATGCCGGCTTCTCATCAGTGCGACTGTTTTGCTGTGTCTTCAGTTTTGCTTGCTAGGTCCTGGGGACAATCTGGGTTTTGAGCCCCGGTCTGAATGTGTTAAGGGGCCCGTACAATTTTGGCAGCAAAAACTCTATGTCTCATCCCTAGGGTGGTCTCAGAATGCTAAGAAGTGATACCCTCGACCCCCCATGTAGCACAAACGCCCTCTGGCCTACCTGCCTTTCATACTAAAAGGCTCGTTTATATTTGACTAGCTGAAAAGCCTACTAAAAGCAGGCAAAATCGATTCCTCCGACTCCTCTCGCCTCCAACTCCTCCCGGCTCCAATTCCTCCGACTCTCCCCACTCCCTCGAACTCCTCCTGATCGGCAACTTGCATACATACGTACGGTTGGCGTTGTATGTATATAGATTGATCCTCATAAATGAAGGTTTAATAATTCAAAACTCGATTGTTTTCAACTTAACTTTTTCACATCACTCATAAACAATTCGGGCTAAATTATCCATATTGTCCAGATCAGTTCCTTTACCACCACCAGGCAGGCTGGAACAGGGCAGCGCAGCGTTGCCAAATCTCACGCTGCGGCCTCCTGCATCACCTCATCCCAAGATCACCACTTTCGAGCGCCCCGCGTTATTTTTACTCTGTTTTCAAAAACAAGTAATCGTAACGTCGATGTATAAAAAAAAGTAGCTTTGAAGTACGTTTAGCTTGTAAATATTTTTCGTCCCTTGCTCTCCCTGTACGTACAAATATACCGAGTTCCCCCTGAATCCTTCGATATGAAACTTCAAACTCAACGCTACGTACGTGTATAGGCGATAAAACAATTATTATAAACCATGCTAGATTACAATATTTAAAAAAAAGAGTTAGTTGTTAAGACAATTTTAAAATAGCGTATTTTAATGGAAGCAAATAAATAATAAAGCATATACATAAAGTTATAGATCTTAGGTTTACAGTAGATGTTTTCAGTGTAGTCGTAGATATTTTGGAAAACTGCTTGACGGTGGGGACCCGCCGTGTTTGCGAGGCAGTTCTTGTAAAACTTTTGAGTTCGCAGCCGTTTCGTTATAATTGAAGAAAATTCTCATTGAAATGTGGGCCGGGAGATTTTGTAATTTTTGGTGAATCGATCGAAGGCAACTCAGAACGCACCTGTTCGCCATTTCCTCGATTCGAACTGAGTATTTTGGAATCGAGACGGAAATGTGAAATCGCGAAAAAATGTAATTAATTGACTGTAATCTCGTCGCTTTTTGGCTCTCATCCGAAAACTCAGTTCTCATTAATTTGAACGGCTAATGGAAAAATAGACTCTTTTTTTTTCGAGGTAAAAATACTACCTAGTTTCTGTGATGATTTTTGATCAATATTATTGCAATTTTTTTTTCTCGTTGCGCGACTCCTAGTCTTCTAAGAGGTCTGTGGCTATGATGGAAAATTAGTTTTTTTTTATACCTACAAATTCGTTTTTGTGAGACCTTTTTTTATGTCGAATAAATTTGTTTGGGAAATATTTTGTGTGGTTTTTTTTTTATAGGTTCCTTTTCATTTTTGCGTTTATATCAGACTTTGTTCATCAGGTATCTGCAGAATGTCAAAGCTTATTCTGAAAAATTGTATTTGAACCTTTAGGGATGATAAGTCCATTCATGCAGCATGAATTAGTGAGCGAATTTTCAAAGAATTTTTTTTTCACTCTTCAGGGATCGTTTTAGAATGTTCCAAAATGGATTACAATGAGGAAATGTTTTGGGGGAAAAACATTGCATGGGCTATGTTCTGAAAATGTTAGGAGTCCTTATTCACATCCTACTCGTCTCCAAGAGCTCATGGAGTACCCACACGGCTATTGTTGGTTTTTTCGATTTTCTGCATACCATACCAACATACTGTATGCACAGGGTATGCTTTGAAGCTGTTAGGATTCCATATTTATGTTCTACTCGTCTCCACGAAATCATGGAGTACCCACACGGCTGCATACAACGTATTTACGCACGTTTTCATTATATAAATATAATGTTATACTTTTTTAAATTTTTGGACAATTTTCGTTTTTGGAGAGCGCTTTGGTTTCATATATGTTTTGCTTAATCCGAATATACCATGTATTACTATGATTGTGGAAGTAGTAACCACCAAAAGCAGAAAAAACCCGTTTTTTGGACTTTTTGAACTATTTTTGAAATTTGGACCCCTTAGGGTTGTCCAAAAGTTTTGGCTAACGAACTCGTCTTTTTATTTGTTTTTACCAACATTTTGGTGAAAACTTGAAAATGTTTGCTAAACAAAATTAATACTAAAGTTATCGTGCGGAGTGACACGTATATATAAATATCTATATACATAAAACGTCAACTGTATGTACGTACGTACGTATGCACATGGGAGGAATTAGAGGGGTCGTGGGAGAGGGGAAAGTCAGAGGTGGTAGGAGTCCGTGGCGGGAGGAGTCAGAGGGAGTGGGAGGCGAGGATAGTCAGAGGAATCGGAGGCGGGAGGAGTAGGGGGCGGGTGGAGTCCATGGCGGAAGGAGTCGAAGGGAGTGGGAGGCGAGGATAGTCAGAGGAATCGGAGGCGGGAGGAGTTGGGGACGGGAGGAGTCGGAGGGAGTAGCAGGCGAGGATAGTCAGAGGAATCAGAGGCGGGAGGAGTTGGGGGCGGGAGGAGTCAGATGGAGTGGGAGGCGAGGATAGTCAGAGGAATCAGAGGCGGGAGGAGAAGGGGGCGGGTGGAGTCCATGGCGGGAGGAGTCGAAGGGAGTGGGAGGCGAGGATAGTCAGAGGAATCGGAGGCGGGAGGAGTTGGGGAAGGGAGGAGTCGGAGGGAGTGGGAGGCGTGGATAGTCAAAAGGAATCAGAGGCGGGAGGAGTTGGGGGCGGGAGGAGTCGAGTCTGGGGCGGGAGGAGTCGGAGGGAGTGGGATGCGAGGATAGTCAAAGGAATCGGAGGCGGGAGGAGTTGGGGGCGGGAGGAGTCGAAGGGAGTGGGAGGCGAGGATAGTCAGAGGAATCGGAGGCGGGAGGAGTCGGTCGCGGTCGGAGGAATCGTTTTTGCCTGCTTTTAGTAGGCTTTTCAGCTAGTATTATACATTAATGATTTTTGTAAAAACTTCAGGGGTCGTTTCAGAATGATCCAAAACGGACTTCAGTGAAATTTTTTTCTCGAAAGTCCATTCTAAAAAATTTTGAGGCCATTGCAATAGCTTCATTTTCCCTGAAAATTCGCCAACACATGAGCTGAAATCCGCAAATGCGGGATTTAATGTATGTTGCTTTTTTTGTGTAAAGTTTGACTGGGATACATAATCACAAATTATTTTTAAATTGTGAAATCTACAGGTGTTTTGGTTATTTGTTCATTAAAGTGAAAAATTGGCCAAAAAAATGTTCGAATACATAGGACACTTCAATCCAGATTCCTTGAAACCATAAAAACGTGTGATTACCTTTGAAAATAATGAACGAAAATGCAAAAACGTCTGCCAAGTGGGTGTGGCACATAGCTCCCTCGTATCCATAACCCGATTGTGATCCGATGATCCGATGCACAGTAGTTGATCTCAAAACATCATTCTGAGCTCTACCCTCATAGGGCACCATCTACAAGCCAACCAGCACAATTTCTGAACATTTCAACGAAATCGGATGGAAAATGTAGAAGTTATGGCTGTTAGAAGGAATTCACGGTTGCGCATGCGCAGCAACTACTATTAGTCTGGGGGAGATGATTTTCGTAGGGGACCATCTGAACAATCCTAGAAAATTTCATCAAATTCGGATGAAAAATGTAAGTGTTATGATCGATTTTCATTGGGGATCATCTACAACCAATTCCGCATAATCCCTGAAAAATGAGGAAGTTATGGCTGTTACAAGGAATTCACGCAGCGACTACTATCAGTCCGGGGATGATGATTTTCATAGGGGACCATCTACACGCCAACCCGCACAATCCCTGAAAATTTCATCGAATTCGGACAACAACTTCGTATAGTTATGCCGGTAACAAGGATTTCATGACAGACAGACAGACACGGAACCAAAATGGTCCAGAAAGGTCTGAAACGTAAAACGCGAGTGAAAATTTCGATTTTGGAGAACTTTTTTTCAACCTTGAAAAGTGAAAACAAAGCTTTTGCTACCTTGGTAGACAAACACTCGAATCCATTTTCGCTTTCTCTTCGCCTTCCTGGCACAATTTGTACACGTCTCCTTTCCGTAAATACTGCAAATATTCCATGTAGTCGTTTTCCATTTAAATCCGAACGGAAAAAACTTCGTAAAGCGGCTGTCGAAGCAAGCAAAATAGACGCACTTCTTGTCAAAAGCTGTACTAAGGGCCAGTAAAGTGTGGTAGGAGCCAAACTTACCCGGAGAGTGTAACTTGACGAAAGTTCAGCTTCGGTAAAGTGGAGCTGAAGTGACGCTTCTTCTAAAGTTCGGTTTGTGAATAGCGTTTTCTCTAAAGTACGGCTCTAAGTGGAGATTTCAGGCTTCACTTAGTGAAAAGCCCCACTAAGTGCGTTTTGTGAATACGGCCCCTGGAAGCATATTTGAATAGTGGAGATTTCAGGCTTCACTTAGTGAAAAGCCCCACTAAGTGCGTTTTGTGAATACGGCCCCTGGAAGCATATTTGTATAGTGGAGATTTCAGGCTTCACTTAGTGAAAAGCCCCACTAAGTGCGTTTTGTGAATACGGCCCCTGGAAGCATATTTGAATAGTGGAGATTTCAGGCTTCACTTAGTGAAAAGCCCCACTAAGTGCGTATTGTGAATACGGCCCCTGGAAGCATATTTGAATAGTGGAGATTTCAGGCTTCACTTAGTGAAAAGCCCCACTAAGTGCGTATTGTGAATACGGCCCCTGGAAGCATATTTGAATAGTGGAGATTTCAGGCTTCATTTAGTGAAAAGCCCCACTAAGTGCGTTTTGTGAATACGGCCCCTGGAAGCATATTTGTATAGTGGAGATTTCAGGCTTCACTTAGTGAAAAGCCCCACTAAGTGCGTTTTGTGAATACGGCCCCTGGAAGCATATTTGAATAGTGGAGATTTCAGGCTTCACTTAGTGAAAAGCCCCACTAAGTGCGTTTTGTGAATACGGCCCCTGGAAGCATATTTGAATAGTGGAGATTTCAGGCTTCACTTAGTGAAAAGCCCCACTAAGTGCGTTTTGTGAATACGGCCCCTGGAAGCATATTTGTATAGTGGAGATTTCAGGCTTCACTTAGTGAAAAGCCCCACTAAGTGCGTTTTGTGAATACGGCCCCTGGAAGCATATTTGAATAGTGGAGATTTCAGGCTTCACTTAGTGAAAAGCCCCACTAAGTGCGTATTGTGAATACGGCCCCTGGAAGCATATTTGAATAGTGGAGATTTCAGGCTTCACTTAGTGAAAAGCCCCACTAAGTGCGTTTTGTGAATATGGCCCCTGGAAACATATTTGAATAGTGGAGATTTCAGGCTTCACTTAGTGAAAAGCCCCACTAAGTGCGTTTTGTGAATACGGCCCCTGGAAGCATATTTGAATAGTGGAGATTTCAGGCTTCACTTAGTGAAAAGCCCCACTAAGTGCGTTTTGTGAATATGGCCCCTGGAAACATATTTGAATAGTGGAGATTTCAGGCTTCATTTAGTGAAAAGCCCCACTAAGTGCGTTTTGTGAATACGGCCCCTGGAAGCATATTTGTATAGTGGAGATTTCAGGCTTCACTTAGTGAAAAGCCCCACTAAGTGCGTTTTGTGAATACGGCCCCTGGAAGCATATTTGAATAGTGGAGATTTCAGGCTTCACTTAGTGAAAAGCCCCACTAAGTGCGTTTTGTGAATACGGCCCCTGGAAGCATATTTGAGTAGTGGAGATTTCAGGCTTCATTTAGTGAAAAGCCCCACTAAGTGCGTTTTGTGAATATGGCCCCTGGAAGCATATTTGAATAGTGGAGATTTCAGGCTTCACTTAGTGAAAAGCCCCACTAAGTGCGTTTTGTGAATACGGCCCCTGGAAGCATATTTGAATAGTGGAGATTTCAGGCTTCACTTAGTGAAAAGCCCCACTAAGTGCGTTTTGTGAATATGGCCCCTGGAAACATATTTGAATAGTGGAGATTTCAGGCTTCATTTAGTGAAAAGCCCCACTAAGTGCGTTTTGTGAATACGGCCCCTGGAAGCATATTTGAGTAGGTGTTTACATTGTTTTTCTTCCTCCACAACTTTTTGCTCCTCCTACCCGGTGTAGTGGTTGTGAGAGCAACGTTATCAATCATCTGTACAGTTTCGTGATAACAACCAGTTTTTTGCTTGCGTTTGCGTGTGGTAGGGAGAAAAAGACGTGTATTGGCTAGTTTAGTTCATTTTCGTTCAAACAGCTTCGAACACGTAGCTAATTAAATTTAATTAGTAATTGAAATCGGTTGTGTGCAAAGTGACGTGTGCTGTTTTGACGGGGACTGAGGCTTGAGATGGTGGTTTGCCGTCAATAGTGGGAAGTGAGTTTGTTGAGTTATGGTTTTGTGAATACGACGATTAACATGGTGTGGTCGCCGGTGAGTTTCCCGTTGGTTTTTCTAGTCTGCTTGCTGGTTTCTGGTGAACCAGATGATAAGAAACCGCCTCCAGAGAGCGAGCAATTGCCTCCGTGCCAGGCGTGCCGGACGGTCGTCAATTCCTTCAAAGAAGGCATGTTGAAAACTAATAAGAAACACTTCGGCGGCGGAGATACCGCTTATGAAGAAGAAAAACTCGGAGATTACGTGATTTCCGAAGTACGTTTGGCCGAAGTGCAGGAATTTCTGTGTTCGGACGTGAAAAGAGGGCAAAACCAGTGTTATAGTTTGGCGGACGAGTGGGAGATCTTGTTGGAGGAATGGTGGCCTCAGCAGAGAACTGTTCCAGATTTGAACGACTGGTTGTGTGTGAAGAAAATCGAGCATTGCTGTCAAGATAACCACTATGGGCCGGAGTGCAAGCCTTGTCCAGGGTACCCGGATAACGTGTGTTCGAACAACGGGAAATGCAAGGGAGCCGGCACGAAGAAGGGGAACGGGCAGTGCACTTGCAACATGGCTTACACCGGCGATATGTGCAATGAATGCGCTGAAGGACATTACGAATCTTACCGGGACGATAAGAAGTTGTTGTGTACGAAATGCCACAAAGCTTGCAAAGGGGCGTGCAGCAAGGCTGGGCAGAAGGGATGCAAAGAGTGTAATCCAGGGTGGATTCAAGATGGCGACCGTGGTTGTTTGGATTTGAATGAGTGCGCTTCTCAGACACCCCCTTGCAAGAAGGACGAGTTCTGTGTCAACAACGACGGTTCCTATTCCTGCCTCAAGTGCGACCAGAGCTGCGATGGGTGCCATGGCGACGGGCCAGACATGTGCCAGAGCTGCGCCGAGGGCTACCGCCTGAAAGACGGCTTGTGCACTCCTAGGTATGTATGTATAGCAGGGATGTGAAAGTGTCGGCAAAGGATTCTGATTGGTTGACGCTCTAAACAGGGGCGTGGCGTCCATAAGGCCACTCAGGGTCTAGCCCCGGCATAATTTCTCTCTCTGTAAGCTACATCTTTACCTCTAAGTTGAAAAAACTCCCTTGAAAAAGTGTTCCCCCCAGAGTAGAAAAAAATCCCCAGTAGACAGTTTTTTTTCCTCAAATCTCACTGATACTTCATGGAAGCATGGATCTTTTATAAGTGTAAAATTTACACTTAATGTGTAAAATTTACACTTCCATTTAATGGAACTATCATAACTGACATGTAGTTATGTCAAACTTCCATGTTAGAAATTGAATGATGTAGTAGAATGGAATTAGTCACCCGAGGCCATGGAGCTAGTCTTCATGGACTTAGAATCCACTTGAGTCCATGACGGCCAGTGACTAGAGAGGAGAAGAAGAAGAAGTGGGATAGAATTGATAGGTAACCTAATCGAAGAATCGATCCATAGAATCGATTGCCAATTCCCGAATTTCCAAGATCTGTCCATGATCTGGGGCGAGGCCCCAGTGTTGCCATAGTGATTGTTTTTTATTTTCAGTTTTGCCCCGTCTGCGCATGCGCAGTAGTGTGAATATACAGGCCCCCCACCCCTTTCTCGGCCCCTGCCGGGAAGACAAAATCGATTTATTATTCTCTCTGATCGAGACACATTTCGATTCAATTCAGATGGATGGATGCTCAAACATCGTGGAGTATCCTATGGGATACTGGGTCCATGTCAAACATTCAACTCTTCTCCTTATCAGTTTCTTATCTTGCTTCACAAAGTCGAAGTTCAAACTCAGTTCATTTGAAACTGTGTTTTTCCTTTTTGTGCTCGCGCTACAGCTACAGTTCCTCCTTTTACAACGGCTAACAGATAAATTTTACTTTTCTACTTTCAACCACCCTAATTTTCTGATTTCCTCTTTTTTTTTTGTTACATTTTAACATTTAGTTTTTACATTTCATTGAGGTTCTACTGTTAGGGTAGGTACTCCAATGAATACTGTGGTCAGTATCCAGTCGAAATTTTCGACTTTTTCCTACGATGATAGGATTTTGATTAAAAGTTTAGGAAGGGATAAACCTGTACTCAACATTGCCCAATCAGTAAATAAGGGAAGAATATTGTTGGTACCAGAAAATTCCGTATTGATATTTATAACAATGCTGAGTGGCTCACTGGATGTCCCGTTAAGAATGCATTCTTCTGTTTTCGTTGCTTGCTTATGGGTGGGGAGTATTCATGGACGTTTAAAGGCATCGATGTTTTTCTTCATGTTGGATGGTTGGTGGCTTTGCAGAGTGATCAATAGAGAAAAATAATAAACCATTGTGTAATAATTTGCAGCGTTTTCTAGTTTAGTGCCCCACCACTTTCAGGGGTCACCCAACGCCCCTGGTTCTAAAGCCGCGTCCAAACTTGCAACATTCGGCTGCTCCGATCCTCTGGCGTGTTTGGGGCGGTAAAACTTCAGGAATGAGGATCGAAGAGAGGAGTGCAGTCCTATCGCTCCATTGGCAGTTTTTTGGTCAGCTGTGACCGAGCGAGCTACGGCATGTGTCTCTGGGGATGGGACTCGAACTGGTTGCAGGGGCCGTGAGTTCGGGGCCCGCCTCCGCGGCATATTTTTGGGCAAGTTGGTCACAGTTCCCCCTCATCCCAACCCAGGGTGGTGAGGCAATGGGAAGCCATGAGCGAAATCATCAGAACAAATTCTGATCTTCCCTTAGGAAGACAGCTGATGACGTCCGCGACGCCAGGAATGGCAGTTGGACGAAAATCCAACCTGAAATGGTTGTTTACTTTACTTTCCATTGGCAGTTTTTCTTTTCATCTTGCATCAGAGAAATTTTTAGAGCTTTGTATGGGCAGAGCGAGGTTCGGAGCGCTGCAATGTTTGGGGCAGAAGAGCGGAGCAGCCGAATGTTACGAGTGTGGACGCGGCTTAAAGCGTTGTTGAGGTAGATTTCACGACAAGACAGTATCCTTCGAGGACACCCCAACTCCCGCTAGGGGCGTGCAAAGTAGTTTCTAATGTGTCCAATATAAAGTAGTTTCTCATATGTCCAATAGAGTGCTCTGATTGAAATGACAATGGAGAGATCTCATCATTTTTTTTACAAGTGCCAACATTTTAAATTTTCTTCTGGAGGTAGGCAAAACAACTCAGAGTTTTTTGGGTCCTTTTTGTAATGAAAAGGGGATCTTTTTGACACTTCCTCATATCAGACAGAAGACATATCGTTCCGACTCAACAACATATTGAATGTTGATAGATATCAATCACACTGTAATACTACTTGCTGTGGTAAGTCATTTGTCACAGCCATGGAAAAAGGCTGTAGGAAAGCCCAGTCAACGTTAAAAAATGTGACGAAAAATCCCCCCCCCCCCTTCAGCACAACCTCTAGGTGGCGAAGAAAAGCACAGTCCCTTGTTAGTATACCACTCAGTCGCTAGAGCGCAGCCTTGTCACTCCTGCTCATTCCCGCGGGTTTTTATAAATTGCTTGGCTGGGGGTAGGGAAGTGTTACGAGCTCTCGTGACTGTGAATAGTACTTCTTAACTCTGTACACCACCTAAAGAGAACACTACTGTTGCGACAATGGAAAAAGGCGCACACATCGGCCAATTGAAGTGAGCTTTCCTGCTTCCTTCTTCCATGTCAGAGCACTCTATTGAACGAACAAGGAACTACTTTTACCACCAGTGCGCCCAGCAGAAGTTAAGGCTTCCTTGACAGATACTGTCTAGTGATTTCACGAGATAGCAGAAATCGAGGATTCCCTTTCATCAATGTTAAGCGTTGATGTCCGTAATGTTCCACTTTAGTCTAAAGTATCACTTTCGAAAGTTTGACTTCAATTGTCACTTTGGCGATGTTGTGAATACGGGATGAGATTGTGGAAGACCATTTCAATAAAAACGGAGTTAAGTAGAACAATGTCTATTTCCACGAAAATAAAGAGTTACAAGTTAAATCTATTTCGACGGTTAGGTCGCCATCAGTGACAAACAATAACTGAAGGTACATCACAGAGAGCATAGCTTATATAGACACAAGTGAAAGGGAGCTTGAATCCCATTGGTAGACAAAGTGAAAGTCATACCCAATCAGATAAGTGAGAGGAGAATCCTATTCGCTCAGAGAAGTGAAGGGACCTGGGAGGATCATCAAATGCCAATCAAGGCGGACAACATGAAAGGGAGCTCAAACATTGGTGAGGGTAACATTGTGAAGGGGAGACCAAGCTATTGCAGGAAGGAACCTATCAACGATGAAATGTTGAGGGACCACCTCATTCAGACATTTACCAGACCTATCACTCTTCAGAATCTCGAACTTTTCAAGCACATCCAACACACCTTCCGTCAGGCAAAAATGAGGAAATTCTATGTACCGTCCGTTTGTTAGATCAAAACTAAAGTTATGATCGGATTCTCTTAGGCGATTCGCAAAAGCAGAATCACCTTTGCTATCCCTGAAATCCTTCTCATGCTCTTTTATTCTTTCCCTAAATTTCCTACCAGTTTGACCACAATACTCAAGCCCACAAGAACATTTCAGCTTATGAACCCCACTTTTATTTTGAACGCTAATTTTATCTTTAACAGAACCCAACCAAGCTTTAAGATTATTTTTATTCGTAAGCCCTACTTTGAAACCTCTAGATGATAACATTTTGCCAGAAATCTTTCCATGACCCCCCCTTAACAATGGTAACACGTTGAACGCGGGAAAACAAACGCGTTGGTCCACTGTGGCAGAGAATTTTTTTCGCCAAAACGCTATAGCAGCAACATAATATGTTGTTAATATATTATATTAAAAAGTAAATTTTTCCAAAAATTTTGACAAAAAAGTTGAGAATTCTGAGAATTTATTCTCGGCGTCAACGTGACGCGGCCAGCGTCAGTGTAAAGTTGCTCCAGTTTGAATGGGAAATCAACCCCTATGTGAGTGGGTAGGCTTAGGCCGCCCGTCCACTGGACGCGAATTCTGGCGGCCTTTGCAAGGGAGATGGTTGACGGTGCATAGAAATAGGTAGGAATCAATCATGTACGACAATATAATACCTAATTATTCCATACGTGGAAAGAGAACGAGTCTTCTCTTTTTTGGGAGCTCTGTAGAGTTGTCTGGCAAAGATTCAAAACAGAAAAAACCGAGTCAAACACAAAAAAAAATCGGAGTCGAACCACTGTGTCTTTTTTACGATAACGAACTGAAAGTATGAAACTTATGAGAGGATTGAGCTGATTATTGACACAACCAACAATTAAACAGTGCCGATCAACCTCAAAAAGAGTGAATCATTCCAAAAAATTAATGAAAAATGTGAAAACATAACGAAATTACCGGAGGAGCGCACAAAGATAAGGTGTCACTTTGATAACTGCTCAATTACCTTCAACCTCGACCGATTCAGCTCTGGATTGAACCGTTCGACTCATACCTAATATGTTCATCTATCACGAAAAAAAAAAAACTAGAAAAGAGTGGAAACTGAGAACGAAAGAACAGGAGCAGATATTCTTGAACCTGTTTTGAGAGAGGTGTTTGCGTGACATAGACGCGATCCGCGTCCAACGTGTTACCCTCAGCAATGTTTGAGCTCCCTTTCACTTTGTCCGCCTTGATTGGCATTTGATGATCCTCCCAGGTCCCTTCACCTCTCTGAAGCAATAGGATTCTCCTTTCACTTATATCTGCTTCAATCTGATTGGGTATGACTTTCACTTTCTCGACCAATGGGATTCAAGCTCCCTTTCACTTGTGACTACATAAGCTATGCTCTCTGTGATGTACCTTCAGTTATTGTTTGTTACTGATGGCGACCTAACCGTCGAAATCGATTTAACTTGTAACTCTTTATTTTCGTGGAAAAAGACAACGTTCCACTCAACTCCGTTTTTCTCAACCTATTGATCAAAACTGAGTCCACAAAAATTCTATCTAGGGACGGCACGATACTCCAAAGTATCGATACTCCTTTCCATACGATATTTTTCAGGAGGTATCGATACCCGATATCTTTTCGATACCGATATTATAAAATATCGATACTTCGATAATATCGGCTCAAAGTATCGATACCACCGATATTTCAAGTCAACCCACCGATGATTTTTCAATCCAAATAAGAACCCTAATAATTGAGAAAAGGCAATATATATATATTTTTTTTACAATAATTTAAAATGTAATAAAAGTCAATGGCAATTAAAAATGTAATAAAAGGCAATAATTTGAAATGTAATAGAAATGAAAAATCATTCCATTTTATTTCAATTCCAATTCTTATTTGCAAGAAATCTCTGTTCAATGAATGTTTTCCTTCCACCAGAAATCGAAAGAATCGAGTAATAAATCAGTTACAATACAAATAATACTATTTATTATTTGAAAAAAGCCGGTCGCACGTGACTGATGTCGACATCACGATTAATATTTTGCATGCCTCCCTCTTCTTGTAAGTTCGGGAAAACGGGTTTAAATTCCTTCCAAACTCACATTGAATATTGATACTATTTTGAGGCTATCGTGGCGAGATATCGTTTCAATTGATACTATTCTGATTATATTCTACATATTTGGTATTTTTTCACCAATTTACTTTGGTAAAATTTTCGATAATATCGTCAAGAAAGTATCGATACCTCCAATATTTTAGGCAAGAGTATCGATACCAATATATCGGTTTGAGTTTTGCATCAAAAGTATCGATACAAATATCGGTATCGATACCAAAAAAGTATCGATACTCCGATATATCGGTGGTATCGTGCCGTCCCTAATCCTATCGCCACAACTCCACCCACAAAGCAATTCCTTCGTATTCTTCCAGGCAACACGCCACTTCAGCCGACTGGACTCGCTACCTGACGTACTTCGGGCTCTGCGCAGCCACGTTCATCATATTCCAGAAAAACACCATCGCTGCCTCAGTGATCGGCTTGCTGGTCGGCATGTACGTCACAGTGTCGGAATACATGCTGAGCTCACCCGCCGCCGACCAGAACTACGTTCTTCAGAATAGCTTGAACGCTCTCTTCAACAAAATTAAGTAAACCCACCCTTAGAAAAACCTCAAGGTACGTACCTTTCTTGTGGCGGTACACTTTTGATCCTTGACTAAAAAATCAAATTTTTCTTCCATTATTGGGGAATTTAAATGTCATTTTTCAAAGAAAATCGAAGATATCTTTTCTTGAATAAATCATGTTGTGATAATCATTCCTGCGTTGAATGTGTGTAGATGTAGAGTGAGGTTATGATTGTTGGGATCGCACTTGAATTCCTGCATCGTAGATAACAGCTACTCGTACTTCTGTTACCTACTTCTTAGTGAAGAAGTAAAAAATGTGTGGTGTACCCGCACTACATAGTGGGGTTTTTGGATCTCTTTCCAGACACACCTAAATAAACACTATTAATCCGTAATTCATGTATATAAAATTAGCAGAAATTCGACAGAAAACTCCTACTAAATCGAAAGGAGTTTCTTCTGATCGTATTCTCCACTCGATAGTACTCAGATTTTTCCTCCATTGAAGTGTTGATGCCAATTCGACAGCTGCAAATAGTAAGCAGTATAAACTAGGTATCTAAATTTGGAAAAATACTTTTCACCTTAATAGTTGCAATTTTTGCAAAAAATTATAAAATATAATTTATCACGTCATCTCCCTTGAAGTGCAATCTTGTTATCAAACAGTCGCAGCTGAATTTGAATGTTGAGGGGGTCTCAGTCGGTCACCGTTCGTTCCTCGTTCCGGGTTAGTATTTCCCTAAATTTTAGGGGCAAAACCGTAAAAGTTGTAGCTAAATTTGAAAAATTTCAAGGATTTTAGAAATTCATTAGTGCAGCAGTCTAGGGAATTGAAAAATTGAAAGGTTGCCGCTGGAATCATAAAAAAACAACTGAAGAAACGGGGTTTTCCATTTCTCTCCGGCAATTATTGTTCGAGTTTGTCGATTCCAGCGGCAATCTTTCAGTTTTTCAATTCCCTAGGCTGCTGCACTAATGATTTCTAGAATCCTTGAAATTTTCCAAATTTAGCTAGGTACATCTTTCAAGTTTTTGCCCCAATAATTTAGGGAAATACTGAACGAATGGTGACAGGCTGAGACCCCCTTCAAAGTCAACTTACAAACGTCTAACCACACTGTCAGCATTAGTTCATCAATCCTCCGCTAGGGGTAGTGTAAGAGCTGATGCTAGCCTTACGTTATAAGATTTAAATTCATCAATCAATTTAAATCCTGAGTAAATTCAGCTTGGTGCCTGTCACTATGCTTATGACAGCCCGTCAAGTTGGATATTGTTGAGGTGAGTGAATTTGGGAGGCTCTAAACTGACCAAATTAGATATAAGAACTTTTTGGCAAGGTTTTGAGTTAAATAAAACTTTTGTCTAGCAAAGGTGTTGGCTCTAGCTCTTCCAACACTACTGTACTGGCCCTTGAGGTCCTGGGCCCTATATACGAAGTCCCCCACTTGGGGCTGGGGATTCTCCAGTGTCCTGGGGAATTCTTAGAGGAATGACCTCTTGGTTTGTTGTGGTCATGGTGGAATGACCTAGAGCACTTCTTTATTGGAGTAAATTATGTACATAGAAAGTGGTACCCCGCAGATAGTAAAGCATTTTTCCCTTGAATCAGCTGCTTCACATTAGCTCGAGCTTTATCAAAATAAATACCTGAGCTCATCTCATCTGATTCAAGGAAAAAAATCTATCCCTGGCGGAGGATACATGAACCAAAAATGCTACCAGTGTGGTTTAGATGTTCAAATTATTGATTTAATTTATAAATCAACCTACCCCCGGGGACAGGTTGATTTTAATTATAATAGGAAGGTAATGATGGTATTTGACATTGGCAGCAGGCTCTGCTGTCTCTGAACACAACAACTTTCGCAGAAAAAAGGAAGTTTTAGGGTAATAACCCTAGAACGACTGAGATTTTTCGTCCTAATATGTTGGCAACCCTGCTAGCAGGTCCCCCTTGCCCGCTTGACGGCCATTTTCCTCATTACAGTTTTAAGACAAAACCTGCTAGACTGACGGATACTGAGGGCCGGGACTAAGCAAACCAACAAAACCAACCAGGAGGGGTTCCCAATAAGGGAGAAAAAATCCCCGACGAAAAAAAGTCGCACTTTAGGAACTGAGCAAACTCATTCCAAGCCCCGCGACTGAGGGTGGGACTGCAAATACCAAATCCCTTACCTTCCTATTATAATTACAATCAACCTGTCCCCGGGGGTAGGTTGATTTATAAATTATACTACAGAAGGACGGGATTTGGTATTTGACATTGGCAGCTGTTAGCAGATACCAAGTATCCGCCAGTCTGCTCCAGGGTGCTACCTCGCAAAACATAAGAAAAATTTTGCATTGTAGCCCCGCTCAGCCTCCTCTCAGGGACTGAGACTGTGTATCCTCTTAGCCAGGTTCCTCTGCAGCACATCACCCCCATAGTTCGTAAGCTGACCTGATCACAGGACAGCCCAACAACAGGTAAACCAAAGTACCTCAAACAAGGATTCAACCTCGGATAGAACAGCAAACATCACATTAGATATATCTTGAATTAAGCATATACAATCATTTAAAAACTGAAAATCATATAAACATGTATGTAAACCTGTAGAAACAGGTATGTATTGTAGTGACGTCCCTCATGACAGTACCGCTCGAGCAAACTCGCCCTGCAAAGAGAGAGGACGATTATAGAATTTTTGGAACAACAACAAAACGTAATGAGGAAAATGGCCGTCGAGCGGACCTGCTAGCAGGGTTGCCAACATATTAGGACGAAAAATCTCAGTCGTTCTAGGGTTTTTACCCTAAAACTTCCTTTTTTCTGCGAAAGTTGTTGTGTTCAGAGACAGCAGAGCCTGCTGCCAATGTCAAATACCAAATCCCGTCCTTCCGTAGTATAATTAATTTCAAGCGCTGATTTTCCTAGTTGATATGGGCAATTTCGATGCCACTATTCAACAATTCGTCTCCTGCGTCGTGAATTTATAATACGTAGGCCGCTATAGTTCGACAAAACTAAGATTCTACTTACAGCACCTCCTGAGAACCAGTTTACTAATAAATAAATTTAAAAATCTCGATTTGGTTTTGTTTTATTCGAGGAATAATTCATTTCTGATAAATTTGGAATTTCAAAATAGGTAGTAGACAAACTAAAACTTTACAGAAACCTGAAATGTGTAATTTATACAATAGGGTGTGCGCCTGGGTAGGAAAAACTGTTTATTGTTATTTTTAATCCAAGGTAGACCTCATTCTGAGAATTTTGGTACCAACCGCGACCTTCTAGCGTGTGTGAATCTTTCCCTATGAATTTTTAAAGTTTCGACCGTTTATGACGTCACAGTTGGCTGGGGGGTCCCGCCCAGGCGAGAGGGGCGCGTGACGTCATAAACGGTCGAAACTTTGAAAAATCATAGAAACAGATCTGCTCATGCTAGAAGGTCGCGGATGGTGCCAAAATTCTCAGGATGTAGTCTACTTCCGATTAAAAATCTAAAAAAAATCAAGGCGCACCCCCCATTAGTAGGACTCTATTTTGAAAACACTTCAACGTTTGTATAACTTCGTAATGAGTTAGATGTGTAAGTATTGCATCGAGTAGGAATTTAAAGGCAGAAAACATCACCCTCCTCCCTCTGTGAGACCTGGAATTAACTTTTTCCGTAATATTCCAACATGTTAAGCATTAATATTCTTCGTGGAGTACTGCAACATCTCCAAGACCCTTAGTTGTTGGGAAATGTTGGTCATTTTGAACTATATGAACTATTGTAAGTTTTTAATCAAAGGGGATACAAAAAATCCCACCGTTGGTACCGATTGTTAGCTTGGCTCTCACTAAAGCTGGGCTCGCTGATTTGCTGAACATTTGGGTGTTTGATGTTCGTCTCGGATACGGCGAATGTTCGTGCTTTGCGGGATAGTATAGCTTGTTACGAGTATATTCATGTTATAGCATTCGCACTTTGAATTAAACCTTTCGCGAATTGAATTAGACTTTTCGCAAAATGAATTAAACCTTTCGCGAATTGAATTAAACTTTCCGCAAATTGAATTAAACTTTCCGCAAATTGAATTAAACTTTCCGCAAATTGAATTAGACTTAGATACCCGAAAAGTACCTAACCACCACGGTCCCGATTGATAGCCCAAACTCTGCCGACCCAGAGCCTGATACCTTCCTGTTGATTGGTCCACAATCCTTATCGTTGCAAGGTTCAGCATTCCTTCTCTATGTTGTTTTTCCCGGACCGGTAGGAACGGAGGAAAACGTATTCCTTCTCTCATGCCTAGTTCATTATCTCAGTGCCTCCGTCTCCGTTGTGGTAAAGTGTCCGATTTTGTCCATTGGTAGAACGTTTTTTTAAAAATTAAAATGAGTGACAATGAGTCAAGTTCTTCGGATTATTTCCGTAACAGAAGAAATAATCGTAGACGAGGTAGACGACTTATAATTAGCGACAGTGATTCAAGTATTACTTCAGGTACTTAGGACGCCGAGGGAAATATGAGTCAATCTCTGTTGAAAAGCGCAAGATTTTCGTAAACCTTTTCGAAAAAGGGGTTTCCTTGAAGGATGCAGTTCAAATTTCAACATTTTTAAAGATTTTCAATTCAACATATTTTTGGAGGGCTTAAAGTTCAATTTATGGAGGAAAATCTGGAAGAATTGCAATGGGGATACTTTTGCCAAGTACAGGGTTAACTCAAAATGACTGGTAAATGTGATGTTACAGTATTCCACGTCGAGTGCGATGAGTATCGACTTGTTGTTGTTTCTATTAGTTATATTATCACTATATAATGTTCCAAGTACCTACTTACACTTAGTATTGAGCAACGGAAGAATTCCCTCCTTATGAATCATTCAATTGTAGTCCGTGATAACTTATTCGTTAGCCTAGAGGGCCAATGAGGCCTAATTGTTAGTGCGTTTGCTTGGAACTTCATAATTTATTACGCATTACCTCAGTTGGTCCCGAAATATTCAAAGTTGTGTGATAAGTAGGCTATGTTGATACATGGTGTTCGTTTTGTTTGTTTTTTAAAATTCTTGTTGTGATTTTATGTTTGAAAGTGTTCAATTGAGAAACCTCTGCACTATGTGGATGAGGTAGTTAGCTATGTGAATCGATTTACACTACAATATTTAATAAAAATGAAATCAATGTGAAATAACCGCTGTTGTTGTCGTTACCTCCTCCTTCATAACATATTTTCCAAGTGTCTGAGGTAGCAAAAAATTTGTATTATCGGGAATGTCCACAATGAGGTATATCAGTCAGTTTTTTCAATTTTTTTTTTTCAAAAGAGTATGGCTCAGGAATAACGGTAATCGGGTCTGTTCGTCGAGAAAATGTTTTTAAAAAATCAGAGAAGCTAAGGAAAGTTGAAGATTTGAATGGTGTGACGTAGCTAGCCAACTGTCTTTGAAAAAGTATCCATGCACAGAGAAGAGATGAAACCCTTGGAGGACCTCTTGGATACTACAAAATACTACTCACACACACGCATGGCGTAGTGTGTGTGCATTTATGGGGGCCCGCCTTTTTTTCAAAGGTGTGATCTCTTTAATTAATTTTTCTACCACATGTTATAGTATTATTGGGCCAAAAGTTGGATTATAAAGGTTTTCAGGGGTGCTGAATCCAAATTTGAGGTCAAAAACCTGAATTTCCGACCCACCGAAATACCCCATTCTTCTTAACACATTCAACGCGGAAGTCATCATATGATACAAAATGAACTTCCCAGCGAGCGGGCGTCTTCATATGATACAGGGCTGGCTTCGTAGTAGTCTTCACTTGAAACGCTCGCATATCGACATAATGAGGAATTTCACCATGTCGGAATTTCCTATTTTTGACCCCAAAATCAGATTCAGCACCTCTAAAAACCCCCTAAGGCAAACTTTCAGCCCGAACTTCCTAATTTACGAATAAACAAAACAGTGTAGAAAATACGAATGTTTAAAAAAACCGGGAAAATGACGTCATCCTGGAATAGTTCATTTATGGCCGCTTGGAGCGCTGAGATCGAGAAATCTATAGTCCC
The DNA here is from genome assembly GCA_009739505.2 of Apolygus lucorum. Lineage (NCBI taxonomy): Eukaryota > Metazoa > Arthropoda > Insecta > Hemiptera > Miridae > Apolygus > Apolygus lucorum. Next base: position 5,204,970 of record CM019172.2, read on the forward strand.
CAGATGCAAAATTTCATGAAACAGTAAAGTTCGAAATCGAAAAACTGAAGAAAAAAATAGAAAAAGCAAGATGGGGAAAATTAGGTTTCCTCTGTTTTTGTTTGATAACTTTTCTCTTAGAAAACACGATTGCGTCGTCCCAATGGGCAACACTGGGGGGAGACGGCGATCCGAACAGCCCAATCAGCGAGCGTTCCCGCTTCACGTCTGTTTTCCCGGTTAGTTTTGAAATTAAAAATTTTGATTCTCTCCCAAAAATAACAGGAGACTTATTTTCCGAAATCAGCCCGATTTTCATCTATCCCACACCATTAACTATTCAGGAAAAATGCAAACAGAAATCGGTGAAATTTCTCCTTAGCTCTGGAAGGAAGGGAAAGGTCTTGTTTGCTTCATTACATCACCAGGCACCCAACAGAGTACGCCGTTTTCATGGATCGAGTGAGGAATATCCACAATATCAGTTGGAAGTGTGATAAGGTATCAAGAAGGTTGGCTCCTCTGATACAAAGCTATTTTGAGGATTTCTTGATGATTTTCCTCGATTCTTTTCACCGATTCCATTCAACTTGATCATCATTATCGAATTTATCGAGCACAATGACATTTTCGCTAGTTGGTATTTATGAGTGTTGTCTATTGGATCGGTCCTGACACGTGTTTTGTCTATAATTATGCTATGAGTATCTGTTGATTTGAACGCAATCCGTTTATTATTTATTTTTCCTTATACCTATTTATAATTATTGCTAATAGGAATCAAAATGAAAAATCACTCAGAGGACCCACAAGCCAATCGGCAATTACCCAGAAGTCTAAAGCACCGTTCATTGACGTTAGGTAGGTTCATTTCCCCCATAGCGCTTGGCCACCTTTCCAGATATGCGTTGAATGCGTTAAGGCTGATTCACATTAGACGGGCAGAGCAAGGCAAGGACCAGGCAGGGCTCGATCCCGATCGGTTTAACGTAAACGCAATACGTTCGTTCACACTGAACAGGCAAGGTCAGGTCAGTGACCGCTCCTTCCGCGAACCTTGCCCTGCCCATCAAACCTGGAGCCAGCCGCTTCCCCCATCCCGCCACTTGCCTTTCAGTCAGGAAGTTCTTTGTTTTCGGTAGTTTTGGTCAACATTTTTGCTCGTTTGGTTTTGATTTTTTTGTCACATGGAGGACGAACATTTAATTGAACCAGTGCAGAAGAAAAGCAAGCTGTTCGACATGTGCCACCCTAAATATGTCGACAATGTGTGGAAAACCAAGATTTGGAATGAAATCGGAAGTCAAAGTCAAGTTTATTATATTATGAATCTATCTATGTACCTGCCTATTCATAATTTCTTTTTTGGCTGATTACTCTTTTGCTTCCGAATCTACCAAGGTAGCGGAAGCTTTGTTTTCACTTTTCAAGGTTGAAAAAAAGTTCTCCAAAATCGAAATTTCCACTCGAATTTACGTTTCAGACCTTCCTGAACAATTTTGGTTCCGTGTCTGTCATGAAATCCTTGTAACCGGCATAACTATACGAAGTTATTGCCGGATTTCGAGGAAATTTTCAGGGATTATGCGGATTAGGTTGTAGATGGTCCCCTATGAAAATCATTACCCGCGGACTGATAGTAGCCGCTGAGCATGCGCAAACGTGAATTTCTAGTAGCAGCCATAACTTCCACATTTTTCATCCGATTTTGACGAAATTTCTCAGGATTGTTCAGATTGGCGTGTGGATGGTCCCCTATGAGGGTAGTGGAAGGTACTTAAAGATTGGTGTTTGAGATTAACTACTATGCATCGGATCATCTATACAATCGGGTTATGGATACGAGGAAGCTATGTGCCACACCCACTTGGCACTTTTTTTCCTATTTTCGGTCCTTGCCTTGTCCTGCTCGTCTAAAGTGAATCAGTCATTATATCGATACCTTAAAGCACAAACTAGCTATGTCCATCCACCTTCCACATTTTTTATTCTATTTAATTTCAGAAAAACTCAAATTCAACAAAACTATTATTGAGTTTTCTTGACGATAATAGCTTGGAAATTTATCGAGGAAATTAAAGAGTCTAGTGTAATAAGCCATTATTTTAGGAATTGTGCATTGCTGATAATTTCTTTTGCGTTTTTCTCAAAACTCCGTTTTTGGACATAGCTCCTTTGTGCTTTAAGGTATCGATATGTACCATCAGGGTAAAGGGAACTTAAGTTCTAATAAAAACTATAAAATCGTTAATTATTGTGGAGGAAATTCCGTCTATTTGGAGCCTAGAAGAGAGAATTCATAAGAAAAAAACTATGGCATCTTTTTTTTTGTTTAACGTTTGTATTTGTGGTCAAAACGTTACAGAATAGTAATAAAAAGTTTCATCTGCCAATCTTTATCAACAGGTCTATTCAGAAGTTGCTACCAAGTGGTATTTACTCAGTAAGTGCATTTTTTACATACAAAATTTGTAGTTAGCATGAACATAAAAATTGGCAAATTGGTAGGTCCAAATACCTACAGCAACTGTTCTAGAAAATTAAGGCACTATTATCTTCACTATAACCTTAATAGTTCAGTTACGCTTTGATCCCGGAGTAGATGATGCAGAATTCCAAGTTCCCTGGTGGTGTTTTGGAGATGGATTGCTACACTTACTCACTAGTAATATCAGTCTGATCCTTTATTGATGTAGGAACTGGCTCCCCAACGGGTCGGGGAAGCGCTTCAAGAACAGGTTCAGGAGCTGCTTCAGGAACTGACTCATGAGCTTCTCCAGGAACTGTTTGAACTGCTTTCTCCGAGACACAGAGTTCATATTGAGGAACTCCTCGGTAAACATAGCTTATCTCTCCAATGTTCATTTCTTCGCAAATCTTGTCCCTTTTAGCGATAGCGTTTATATCCATTTTACCGCTATGTTGTACTTTGTACACTGAAAAACAATTAATAGAAAAAGTAACTAATCAATAATATTAGATTCAAAAACAAATGAACGGGCAAACTGTCAAAATGAGGTCTGATCTCAGGGATCATTGTAAATATTTATGCTATCACCGTTAGCTTTTATTGTTTTTTGCCTAGCCAAGACGTGCAATCAGGCCTCCCCTCCCACTTATTCTTCCTTCAGAGAGTTGTGAAATTGATGTGGGAGTGGATAGATCTGTTGCTTCTTTTATTAACAAGATAAAAACGCTGCAAATTATTACACAATGGTTTATTATTTTTCTATATAGATCACTCATCTGTTAAGCCACCAACCATCCAACATGAAGAAAAACATCGATCGCATTTCGGTCAAGTAAAATTTGAACGGAGATTAGGCCTCTTTTGCGATTCACACTCGTGTTTCTGATTTATCCTACGTCCAACCCTTAAAATTTAAGAGAATTTAGGAGAATTTAATTCTCGTAGGCAGCGAACGGTTGGTCCTACAGGGCTCCGCTTGGTCTCAAAAAATTCTAAAAATTCTATAGAATCTTAACTTGAAGGAAAAACAATACCTTTATATCGAAATTTTTTGAGTTAGGGCGATTTCAAAATTTATTTTTGAACCCTTAGAAGTGACCTACATCAACCAAAATCTTTGGGGCACAACTAGACCCCAAATGGAGCCTACATAACAAATTTCGTCAAAATCGGTCAATGCTAAGAGTCAAAAGTGCCACGGACGGCCAAATTTTTATTCGATTTTTGGATTTTATGTACCTTGAAACGTAAACCATCAAATTTTTAGGTGTTAAACATTTTTTAACCTTGAAAAGGTTTTAGCGATGGGACCCCCCGCCGAAAAACGACAGGAAAAATCGACAGTAAAAAGCGACAGGAAAAAGCGACAGGAAAGTAGCGCTATGATTTATCATATGCTTGACGACAAATATGCTTGACAACCTGATGTTATTATGAATAAGGAGGTATCTTAAATATTACAGTAGAAGAAAGATAAAGAGGGAGAGGGAGCAAAAACCTTTTCAAGGTATGTCACATTTTAGCCATTAGGCTCTAAGCGGAAATCATCCGGGGGTGCAGGGGGCGAAGCCCCCGCCGAGGCGCGCAGCGCCGAGTTTTCTTGGTCGATTTACGGATGGCAACGATATATCGATACACGAAATATATCGATAGATTAAGGTTGATATATCGATGTACTTATATCGATATTGAGAACCGATATTATCTGTCAATATCGATATATTTACCGATAATATCGCGTCTTGTTCTCAATCAGCGTTCTGAAACCATGATATTTTCGAACTTTTTCAGTTTTCAAACTATGAATTTCGATGATTCATACCCAGTACCCATAACTTTTTGACATTTTCATTTCTTTGCTTGGCACATGAACTGAAAAATCGTCACGAAAACTTTGATGCTTGGGTACATGAACTAACAACCTTACTTCACTACCTTGTTGTGTAGTGGTTGACATGAAAATGTCCCAATGTGTTGCAGACTCGTATGGAAGCATTTAAAATTGAGTTAATGATTTCGAATCGAGTGTGAAGCGTTTAGTTCTTTCTAAAAGACTTGATAGTGAAGGTGTGAAGGCATTATGGTGTGGTAGGTAGTACCTAGTTGGTAGGTAAAAAAAATTGGTAGGTTTGATCTTTATGATTGGGTTGTTGATCTTTATGATTAAATACTACTTCAGCCGTATTTTCTAAGTAGAAATACCGATATGTCGATTATATCGATATATTTCTTACAAAATCATGTTAGTAACGTTTCAATTCACCTACCTACTTACTTCGACAAGTTTTTCCAAGTAGATCTTCCGATTTGTCGATAAATGCCTTCCTAAGTTATGTATGTGTTGTTTTAAAACGATGAAATTCTCCTACCTACCTACTTCAGCACGTTTTTTCAAGTAAATATTCACAATGTGCATACAGAGGGGGGCCCTTTATGACGTGGTCTCGAACTCTTACCCTCTGTATGACTTGAAAATGATTGAAACTTTAATGAGATGAGTTTATGTTAGAAGGTTGCTGAAATACTCGAAGGACCACTGGAATACCAGAATGTTGTAGGTATAGGTATGTTAAATAAAGCTGTGAAAACGATTATTCGATTTGATTATTAAATGATTTATTGACCAAGTTAAATAGATCGTGAAATTATTGATTTTATAATAGACCATGCAGAGGCCACTGTTCCTAGTTTCACCTACCTAAAGCGCTTGGATTAATCTTTGTATGATTTGCATATGATTTCTTGAATTGTATAAATGTTCTTTATCCGTCGTTCGTGGAGAATCCCAGAAGGTTTGAGGTAGGTAGATGAGCCTCCAGAAGAGAAGAAATACAAGGTAGATAGGTAGAAGTGGCTTACCAGGTTCCTGGTTAAGTTTTAAGAGTCCGCCGAACGAGATCCCGGGAACGATTCCTCCGTGGATAGTTTCTGGTTCTTCCCAAAGGAACGATGGGAAGCCGCGTTTGAACGAAGGCGGTTGCTTTGGCCGGCCGGCAGAATTCTTGGAAAAACGAACGTTTTAAAAGTTGAGGTAGGTCAGGAACGGGCGAAAGATGGCGAGAGAGTGATGTCGGCGATGCGTGAAAGCTGGTGCAAAATCACACACGTGGTTTTTTCACTTTTTTCCCACACACAGCACTGATACGTTTTTCAAAAATAGAACTAGGAATAACACAATTTTTAATATACTTATTTGAATTAATTTGCCAGAAATTGTGGCGAAAACAGGTCGTGCAAACATGCGAGTTGTTAGAATCAGGTTCAACAGGTTGGCAAAACTGTTGACACCGGCCGCAAATCAGCTGAGGAATGAATAAGTTGTGGGACGGACGGATTGTTTACAAAAATGGATCGGTTTATTGATTTAGGAGGGTTTGAGTATGGGAATTTATGGAAAACTATTGAAAAATGTGAAGGAAGTGAATGCAAGATGAATCGGTGATGAAGTGAGGAAACTATTGAAGGATGGAGTTGCGAATTTGCAGGTAAAGATTTCATTCTTGTACATACTCCCCCAATTCGCAACGGAGTACGCTGTAGTGTTCGATGTTCCTTAGGAATGGATATCCTCCAGGACAAGAGGAATCATCTTTACAGACGGTCGCTTATATGTGCCTTGTGGAGTCCTCACAGTCACAACTCTGACGATGCCGTCATCACCTGGATGTGTCGAGATGATCTTGCCAAGCGGCCATCTAGTTGGAGGCAGGTTGAGATCAAGCAGGAGAACAAGGTCTCCAACTCTCAGGTTTGGCGACTTCTTAGTCCACTTCTGGCGCACTTGCAGGTTGCTGAGGTATTCCATCTTCCAACGGGACCAGAAGTACTGAATGCGCTCGCGAATCTGCTGCCAACGGTTTAGACGGTTGGATGGCACCTCACTCAAGTCAGGCTCTGGCAGGGCTGTTATAGGCTGGCCGATAAGGAAATGACCAGGGGTCAAAGTTTCCAGGTCATCTGGACTACTGGACTGTGGTAGAATGGGCCTAGAGTTTAAAATGCCCTCGACTTTGGTAAAGATGGTGCAGAGTTCTGGTAGAGTGTAAGGATGGTTTCCAAAGGCCCTGTATAGTAGATCCTTGACGCTCCTTACAGAGATTTCCCAACCTCCCCCAAAGTGTGGAGACGAAGGTGGATTAAAAGTCCACTGGACTCCAAGATGAGAAGTGTGGCTAATTACTGATGCTTGCACTTCACTGCGTTGCCAAAGGTCGTAGACTTCTTGGATGTAACGGGCTGCTCCTTGAAAGTTTGTCCCACAGTCGGAGACCATCTGAGAAGGCAAACCACGTCGCGATGAGAACCGATCAAAGGCATCGAGGAATCCCTCGACCGACAGAGAAGTTGCGACTTCCAAGTGGAGTGCTCGAGAGGACATACACAAGAAGAGACAAAGGTAAGCCTTAATGTGATGCGAATTACGTCTGGATGTCTCCCTGCACAAGAAAGGTCCTGCGAAGTCTACTCCTGTGATGAGGAATGGACGAGCTGCTGCAAAACGAGATTTAGGTAAGTCACCCATGAATGGCACGATGGAATTCCTTGAAAATCTGGTGCAGACTACACACTTGTGTCTCAGAGCTCTGATTAGATTACGAGCTTTCGGAATCCAATATTCCTGGCGAATCGTGGCAAGTAATGCTGTAGGACCGATATGATGCCCCTGACGATGAAAGTGATCGACAACAAGGTTGGTATAAAAGGAGCGGGATGGAAGCAAAATTGGGTTTTTGTGGTCTGGCATAAGCGGTGCCTTTGCTAGTCTTCCTCCAACACGAGCCAATCCTTCAGGGTCGATGAATACATTGAGGCGACGCAACTCCAGGCTCATATCATTGAACGATGATCCTGTGAACACCTCAGGGAAATAATTATGTTGAAGCAGCTTGATATAATGGTGATTGGCGCAACGGAACTCAACTGCTGACACTCGGACCAACAGTGCGATACCTCTTAAGCTGCTTTGGAATGTGAGCATTGCTGATAAATCGTTTGACATAGGCAATGATTCGAATGAAACGCTTGAAGGATGAGTGTTGACCTGCGTAACTAATCAACTCCTGGTTTGGAATGATTGCAACAAGCGCAAGGTGACTCCGTCTCAGTTCTGGTAGCTCCATGGGAACAAGCTCAGACGATATAGGCCACTGCTCAATAGGCTGGTAACACCAAGATGGTCCTGTCCACCACAAGCAATGGGCACGAAGTGCTGATGGCAGTATGCCTCGAGATCCCACATCAGCTGGATTCTCTGACCCGCGAATATGGTGCCACCATTCAACTTTGGTGAGACTGGTGATTTGCTGAACCCTGTTGGAAACATAAGTCTGCAGGCAATGTGGCATAGATCTAATCCAAGATAAAGCTACCATTGAATCAGTAAAGCAATAAATATCATTAATATGGAGATTCTCTTGAAGTTGCGAGAGGGTTTTGATGAGTTGAGCAAGAAGAAGGGCACCAGACAATTCCAGGCGTGGAATGGTCAAGGTCTTAGTGGGAGCAAGGCGTGTCTTTGATTTCACCAACGTCATTGAGACATCAGAGCCATTGGTTGCTCTGAGGTAGATCGCAGCACAGAAACCACGTTCCGAAGCATCGGAGAAGCAGATCAATTGGTAGTTAGTATCTGTCGTTGGGAACGGTCGCGGTATTGACAGGAATGATAACTGAGGCAGCTGTTCAATGAACTGACTCCAGAGGCTACCAATCTCCTGCGGGACTTCCTCGTCCCAACCCAACCTCCATTGCCAAGTACGTTGCATGATGCACTTAGCATAAAAGATAACTGGGGCAATGTAACCCAAAGGGTCAAACAGACGTGCGATGGTGGACAGGATGAGGCGTTTGGTGAGACCAGTTGGTGGTGGTGCAACCTCATATGAGAAGGAATCCGTGGCTGGATCCCACCTCATTCCCAAGATTGTGGTAGTAGGAGAATCTCCAGAACAAAGTGTCACCTGTTTGAGAGGTTGCTCATCAGGTTCCAGCAATAAAGGGTAGTTTGTGCTCCATTTGCTAAGCTGGAAGCCACCCTTCTCAAGCAGAACAATAAGTTGACGTTTGAGCGTAATAAGGTCCTCTGGCGAATCTGCACCTCCTATGATATCGTCGACGTACGTGTTATTGAGAAGCACATGCGCAGCAGCTGGGAACTTGTCTTGGTAGTTGGTAGCATGTTGACGAAGGACACGTTGAGCAAGATAGGGTGATGACCGAAGTCCGTAAGTTATGGTATTCAACTCGTAGAATTGGACAGGTTGACTTGGGTCTGATCGCCAAACTATCTGCTGGAACTTGCGATCATTTGGTTCGACCAATATTTGCCGAAACATCTTCACGATGTCACAGCTGAAAACAAGACGGTGATATCGAAAGTTGAGAAGGATAGCAGTGACATCAGCTTGCAGTTTGGGCCCAATGTGCAGATGGTCGTTGAGATTACCAGATGGTGTTTTGAAGCTAGCATCAAACACTACCCTTAGTTTACGGTCTTCACCATTGACCTTGTAAACTGGGTGATGCGGTATGATGTATGAGGCTGGACCAGAAGCAGGGCTCATATGTCCAAGTCTCTCATACTCTTCCATGAAGGCTGAGTAGTCTTGCTTAAGGGGGTCAGATTTAGACAGCTTGGTTTCTAACGAGTACAGCCGATTCATGACTGGCTTGGTATTTGGTACTATATTGGAGCTTCGTTCGTAGTGCAGTCCGGGACAGTTCTAGAACAGTCCGGGCATGCGCAGTAGGGCTTTACGCGTTCGCAGTGCACGAATTCCGAGTTCTGGAACTGAGTTCGCTGTTCGCAGTGACTTTCGGACACAGTTCCGGACTAGTTCGGAACTCGGTTCTGGCGTTCCGGATTTTTTCTCGAACTCGTTATCAGAACTCCGGACACCTACAAAGGAGCTCTCTGGTGAGGGTTTCAAGAAACTTCAATAAGAGGCGGGTACGTGGCTCATCAGGCATTTTTTGAATTTTTATAGTACGTATTTGCAACGTTAAAACTCTCTGTTACTGACGAAGTGCGCTGAAAACCATTAAATTGTTCCACTTTTGTCGGTTTTTTAAAACTATTATATTATTTGTTTTTATTATGATTTCAATAATTTATGCCAAGTAACTTTTTGATGTAGATTAAATTTGCTACTGTTTGACATCAACCTAAGCTCTGTAGTTGGGATAAATAACGGAGATACAACAATTCAAAATAAATAATTTATTCCATTTCTCAAAAATGAATTAAAACCAAAAAAAGTAGTAACTGCCTTTCTTATTTTAATTTTGGTAAAAAGCCAGTTTTTTTTCAGATTTATTCATAGCAAATAACTCCGAATTGATTTTGGTTTATTATTTTAAAAATACCCTTTGGAATAGCACAAGAAAAAAATTACACCCCTCCTTCAAAATTTGATGGTTTAGGTTTCAAGGTAAGTACGTACAGTAAATAAATTTAAATAAATAAAAATAAATTTTTCCGTATGTCCTTAGGTAGGTACTATTTGTCCTTCTTGTTTGAAAACTGCCGATGTAAAGGTATTGTTTTTCCACAAAATTTTATTTTATTTAGTACCTATTTAATATAAAATAGAATTAAATTTAAATAATACTTAATAATAGTTCTTCCACAAAATTTTTTTAATATTTAATATTGTATATCTATTAAGTACCTACCTACCTATTTAATATAATATATTAAATATAATATTATTATACTTAATATTTTATACTTTATATTAAATAAAATTGAATTTTTAGAATGGAATGAGACCACCCATAGTTTTGTAGGATCAACAGTTTGGTCCATATGAGGAAGGTTGAACTTTAAATAAATCAGAATGTTTATTTCTTCGAAATGAGATTCATGTCAGCTGTCTTCGTTGCAAGCGAGTGATCTATTATAGAAAAAAATAAACCACTGTGTAATAATTTGCAGCGTTTTATCACAATGAAGGAGAAGGTTAGGCGATAACAGATTAGGTACAGCAGTTCCGATTCATGGAAGCGTTCGCAGTGTAGAAAATCCGAGAACACAGTTCGAAATTCTGGGCGGCCATTTTTCAGAACTCCTCCAGTTCTGGACAAGTTCTAAAACTGCACTACGAACGAACCCTGGGGTTATTGCTTTTGAAAGGTAGTGAAACCATGTATCGACCATCCTCCATACGGCGGTGAGTCTGAAGGAAATGACGTTCACACTCTTCATCCTCAGGTGAGGGGACATTGGGTAGGTCTGGCTCCTCAACTTCCCAAAACCTTTCCATGAGGGGAGCAAGATCTTCATGAGCTAGCAATGCTACAGACTGTGACGAGTCAGAATCACATTTGAATCGACCAATTACTGTGTACCCAAACACAGTTTCAAGCAGTCGTGGACCGTTAGCATGAATGGTAATTGGTGCACCTATCACAACTTCAGTGTACAGGTCCGCCCCAATGAGACAATCTATAGGGCCTGGTGTCGTGAAAGTAGGATCACTAAGATCATATGACAAGTAATCATCCCACATGTCTAAAGGTACGAATGATTGTGGTAGATAAGGTGTTACGTTAGGTACAACCACTGCCTCAGTTTCAAGCTGATTGGAGGAGTGCTTAGGTAGCAAGTTAAGGGTGATTTTTCCCTTGACATTGCGAAGTGGCGATTGGTTCACGCCGGCTATAGAGCCACTGAAAGGACGCGTAGTTTTAGCGAGCTTCTTGACGCATTTCTCAGTCACAAATGAGAATTGGCTCCCTGGATCGAGAACACATCGGATTGATTGTGGATTCCCATGCGCGTCACAGATGTGGGCAACAACAGTACCCAAAAGTACGCCTTTGTTGTTCACAGTGGTACTTGCTCCTGAAAACCCAGGTTGATTTGAAGGGTTTGCAGAAGAGGATTTTTGCTCAGGATGAGAAGGTTTGTTAGTGAGATGCAGATCACTATGATGTCTGCCACCACATTCACGACAACTATACGTGGATGTACATTGCTTTGTCTTGTGCTGTACATGGAGGCAGTTGCGACAACCTGTGAATTGCTTCAGTTGATTGAGACGCTCAAAGGGTGAAGCACTGCGAAAGGTAGGACAAGTACGGATGGCATGGTCACCCTGGCAGATGAAACAACTCTTTGAAGATGCCTGCTGCTGCTGATTGGGTTTTGAATGATCAGAAGAGTGGGCCATCAGAGCAGTTCGAGGGTTAGATTTTGGTTCGAATGAATTTGGAGATCTGACTGCTGGTTTTACAGAATGTGATGATGAAGACTCAGATGGATTTGATTTGACAGCAGAGACCCTGAGCACTTGGCAGCGATTCTGTACGAATTCCTTTAAATTAGCAAAATGTGGAAATGTAGTACCTATGATGGATGTTTCAAAAGCTTCCCTGGTATATGGATCCAAACCACGCAAGGACAATTCACACAGCAAATATTCCGCCAAATTGGTGATGCCTAAATTCTGCAGAGAAGTGACACTCTGAGTCACCTGAGAAAGATAAACCTGAAGGGAATCAGCAGTGGGTTTCCCAGCAAGAGACCTGAAATTTAGCAACCGGTCAAGATATAGACAAGCTTGTTTGCGTTTATTGTCGTACACTTCCAGTAACGAAGTCCATGCCTGCTCGAAGTTCTCTCCAAGTACTGGAATATGCTTTACCACCTCCAAAGCAGCACCTTCGAGATAGCTGACGAGGTAGTGGAACCTCTCAGCATCAGATAACGAAGACTCCTCTTTGATCAGCGAGATGAACAACTGCTTGAAGGATGGCCAGAGCGACAAGTCTCCATGGAATTTGCGGATAGGTATTTTAGGAAGGATTGCTCGTGAAGTTTGAGCATTAGGATTAGAGGTATTTATGGAAGAATTTGCTGAAATTGCGGAGTTACGGTTTAAATTTGCCATTACTTGAATATGATAACCATGTGCATTATAATAATTGGTTTTAATATTCTCAAAATATGCTAAATCTGCTGGGGTAGGAAAAGAGGGTGTGAGCTCAATGCTGTCTGCATAATCTACTGTTTCCTCCCACTTATCAGTAAACTTATCATAGAGTTTATCTAAAGTGGTAAACATTCCACGAAAAACATTCAGTTCAGTAGCAGAAGAACTCGTAGTTGCAATAAAACCTTTGTTACAAATAGCAGTTATATCAGAGCCCAACGACTGATATTTGACTTTGAGGCGTTGTAAGCCCCTGTTAGCAACGTTAACTGTGTCCCCAGCAGGCATGATGAAAGAAATCTTTAGGTACCTACCTAAATTGATAAATTAAATATGACAAGTTAATTATAGGTAAGGCAGACAAGAAATTCGGTAAATAGGCAAGTACCTACCTAGTTAGATATATTCTAATATCACAGTTTGATCGAAATCACAGCTTTAATTTAATTGAAATTTGAAATTATGGACTGATCCCAATGAGGGGGAGTGTTAAATCCGGCTCGAACTTTGACCACACAATGTGCATACAGAGGGGGGCCCTTTATGACGTGGTCTCGAACTCTTACCCTCTGTATGACTTGAAAATGATTGAAACTTTAATGAGATGAGTTTATGTTAGAAGGTTGCTGAAATACTCGAAGGACCACTGGAATACCAGAATGTTGTAGGTATAGGTATGTTAAATAAAGCTGTGAAAACGATTATTCGATTTGATTATTAAATGATTTATTGACCAAGTTAAATAGATCGTGAAATTATTGATTTTATAATAGACCATGCAGAGGCCACTGTTCCTAGTTTCACCTACCTAAAGCGCTTGGATTAATCTTTGTATGATTTGCATATGATTTCTTGAATTGTATAAATGTTCTTTATCCGTCGTTCGTGGAGAATCCCAGAAGGTTTGAGGTAGGTAGATGAGCCTCCAGAAGAGAAGAAATACAAGGTAGATAGGTAGAAGTGGCTTACCAGGTTCCTGGTTAAGTTTTAAGAGTCCGCCGAACGAGATCCCGGGAACGATTCCTCCGTGGATAGTTTCTGGTTCTTCCCAAAGGAACGATGGGAAGCCGCGTTTGAACGAAGGCGGTTGCTTTGGCCGGCCGGCAGAATTCTTGGAAAAACGAACGTTTTAAAAGTTGAGGTAGGTCAGGAACGGGCGAAAGATGGCGAGAGAGTGATGTCGGCGATGCGTGAAAGCTGGTGCAAAATCACACACGTGGTTTTTTCACTTTTTTCCCACACACAGCACTGATACGTTTTTCAAAAATAGAACTAGGAATAACAAAATTTTTAATATACTTATTTGAATTAATTTGCCAGAAATTGTGGCGAAAACAGGTCGTGCAAACATGCGAGTTGTTAGAATCAGGTTCAACAGGTTGGCAAAACTGTTGACACCGGCCGCAAATCAGCTGAGGAATGAATAAGTTGTGGGACGGACGGATTGTTTACAAAAATGGATCGGTTTATTGATTTAGGAGGGTTTGAGTATGGGAATTTATGGAAAACTATTGAAAAATGTGAAGGAAGTGAATGCAAGATGAATCGGTGATGAAGTGAGGAAACTATTGAAGGATGGAGTTGCGAATTTGCAGGTAAAGATTTCATTCTTGTACACCGATATATCGATATATTTTCTCCGATATATCGAAGGTATCGATATCTCATTCACGATATATCATTTGATCAGTATATCGATGTATTCCATTCGATATGCCATCCCTAGGTCGATTCCCAAGGTTCATTATTGAAAATAATAAACCAAAAGTACTTCACGTTGACTATGATTGACTCACCAGGCAGTGTAATATCTCGGGCACTGAAATCGTCACCAGCTCTCAAGCAGAAGTTGTGGACTCCTATACAGGCTTTGATCAATCCGTTGGAGTTCTCGAGAATGTGATCCATATGTCTAAAAAGTGAGCACATTCTTTATTACAAAAAGTCCATTCATGCAGAATGAATTAATGAGCGAATTTTCAAAGAAATCATTCAGTTGAAGGTGTGGTTAAGAAAAGGACCAATGGTGTTGCAATTTCTTTTAGAAAGTTTTTTTTTCACGATTCTTGGTTTATATAATATATAAACTTTATATAAAATATATTATAAACTATATATAAATATATTAAAACTAAAATAAAATATATATATTTTTTTTTTGAAAAACTTTAGGGATCGTTTCAGAATGTTCCAAAACGGATTTCAGTGTGAAAATTTTTCGAAAAAGTCGATTCTAAAAATTTTGAGACCATTGCAATAGCTTCATTTTCCTTGAAAATTCGATAAAAAGAGGGGACTTTCATGATTTCTATGATATTTTGCGAGTAGAGTTGGGACAGTTGTTCAATTGGGTTCTCCCCTTCAAACCAAGCCACAGGGGTCATTACACTAAGTGTTGTGTACTTTACACTTAAGTGTAAAGACACAGTGAGCTGAAAACTGCAAAACGCAGTCTGGGTTTTCTCTGTCGCAACCTGTCACCAGTTTTCCGAAGCTGAAATATCTGACGGAGTAGGGTAAAGTATAGTGTAGATAAGTAGATTGCTCACCGAAGACAACTGAATCTGTTGAGCAACTTTCCAAAAGCTACATCGACAACTGATCTGGTCTTATGTAACTGCTGATTGAACAAACTCCTTGATGGAGACTCTTCATCTGCCTTGTCATAAGGGACCATCACAGACTCCGAGAGCGGGAACGAAGCGTCTGCCACCACGTGAACGTCTGGCTTGAGGAAAAACGTGCTCGCGACACCCTCCTCCTTCGGCCTCTTGCAGTACATGACGTAGAACGGGCTCTTGGTGAAGACTTCTTCAGGTTTGTATCTCACCACCGCTTTCATTTCTTCGGTGGTCACAGGCTTGAGGTGTGCAGGCTCTGAATAGGAGAGATCGAGCCAGGCTGTGTGCACGTCAATAAAAATGTGCTTCGCATTGGATATTCCCTGGAATATTGAAGGACACATCACGTAAATAACGTGTATACCAGCAATAATTGATGATCCTGCAGCAACAACAAGCCAAATCCAAAATTGTCATTTTTACTACCTAGTAGGTACTGTTTGCAGATGGTAAGAATGCGGATGGTTTGGTGAGGTGTCCTTGTGTATTGCAGTCCCAAAAACATCCTCCTTCTTCTACCTGCCACTCGCGCCAGGGTAAATGAGACCGAGGGTTGTTGACTACCGACCAATGATGAAGTAGAAGGATTGATTTTCACAGACCGTACTTTAAGGCAGTGGTTCCAAATTCTATACAGGGTGTCGACCAAACTTCAAGGATCGATCGTACATCTAATTTAAGTAAGAAAGTGTATCGTAGCATCTTTGTTTAACCCCTTGTTTTTCCAAGTTTTTTTTCAATTTCACTAAAATTTCACTAACTTAATTTACCGTAAACATGTAAAAATAAAGGCACCGTTAGAAAGGGCGCCAAATTTCCCATTTTCCTACAAAAAATTATTTCCAGTGAAGGATGGTGCTTCTTTCAAATTTTAAAGGCGAATGAAGAGTAAACCTGAAAGGCAAGTGAACTCACAATCGAGATGTAATTCTTTACTAACAATTGGCTGAGTGGAAGGGCTCTACGTTATTATGACTCGAGTTGCTCAATCCCTGGATTACGATTACTGAGGCTCAGCCCTTTCCCCAGCCTGACTCACCAGGCTACCTAAGATTTTGGAACAGATAGTCGTCTATGTTAGCAGGTATACCCTTTGAAAAATTGGCCAGCCGCATTCTTTCTATCTGCAAACAGTACGTAGTTCTGAAAGTTTCTCGTGTTACCACTAGATCGGGTGATTCGCTCATAAACAGTTGGAGTTGGAACGGTGGAGTCGTGTACATATTTTTTTGGAAATCCGCTTTGGTTACATATTTCTAGCCCTTATTGTCCTTCAGATACAATTCCATAACTAGACGAATTTATTGTCCGATTTCTATTGAATTTTCAGGGATTGTGCGGGTTGGTGTGTAGATGGTCCCCTATGAAAATCACTACCTTCGGACTGATAGAAGCGACTGCGCATGTGCAAACGTGAATTTCCTTGTAACGGCCATAACTTCTACATTTTCCATCCGATTTCGACGAAATTTCTCAGGATTGTTCAGATTGGCGTGTAGATGGTCCCCTATGAGGGTAGTGGAAGGTATTAAGAGATTGATGTTTTGAGATTAACTACTGTGCATCGGATCATCTATACCAGCGGTTCCCAAATAAATTTTTCCAAGGACCCCTTCATCAATGACGAGGACCCCCACTATCTAAAGTTACCTAAAAAGAACCAAAATATGTGAAAAAAAAATAAATCAAACTGATGATATAAAACTTAGGATTTATTCGTGAAAATACAGAGTTTTTTCAAGGTTCAAGAGACGCCGACGAGTTGGGATCAAGAGATACTAGCAAGTTCGGTTCGAGAGTCACTGACTTTAACATTAACTTTAACATCGAAAGCATTTTCTCGTTCTTCGTTTGTATGCCTAGGCCGTTTTAACGATCCAAATTTTAACCAACAGTCCATAACGTACGCGTAATTAACTTTCCGTGAAAAACAAAGCTTTTCAATCACTAAAATGTTGCACAAAATCACACATGTAAACAACTCGGTCAGGGACCACACTAGCAAACTCCACTAGCACTAACTTGTCTCCAGTACTCTGTGAGCACTAGCAATAAATAACTAACAATATAGCAATAACTGACATCTCAGAAATACATAAAGCCAAACTAGAGTGTGCTAGCGTTAGTTGTCTTATGAAGCCAGACGCAGAAGTCAACGTTCAGAAGCTGCAAATATATATTTAATTTGTATATCCTAAGGACCCCTCAGCCATACCTCGCGGACCCCCGGGGGTCCGCGGACCACCAGTTTGGGAACCGCTGATCTATACAATCGGGTTAAGGATACGAGGACGCTATGTGCCACACCCACTTGGCAGACTTTTTTTCCCTGAATTTCACAATTTTTTTGAAGAAGGACATACGTCGAATTAAAAGCCGAAAAATTTTCAGGATGGCAGGGTTAGTACGAATTTGGCATTGAAAATATTGTGCAGGTACTCACTTGTACAGCAATTTGTTGCTTGATTGTCTCGTTCTTCGAGACCTCTCTGAGATTGCTTTTGAACCAAGCGGGGGTTTTAACCGACAAATACTTCGTACCAATAGCTCCAATCACTCCAGGAAAAGCGGGGGTTCTTGTTAATTCAAACTCCTTAACGACCTGAAAAATGAGAGGGGAAAACTATATAGAAACGTTCAGATAACATTCACAACTCCACATTCATCTCACAAAGGAAACGAGACAAAATTGTGAATTCGGGAGTACTTGATTCCTAGTAAAAATGAGACTTCCCTCGTCCAAAGTTCCAAAAAATCTATTCAACGAGCCTTCGAAGTTTACATATAAATCCAACAGAACGTTAGTAAAACTATCAATTTCAAAACCCTTAAAGTATGCACCTTACCTCTGTTGTTTCCAAGGCCCCTTTAGGAAATTTAATAAAATCCAATTGACTGTCAATAATAAATTCAATGAAATTCCGTAAAATTCCGATGACTTCTACCAGAGGAACACCAAACCTCAACGCCACCTGCCTGAAAAAAATCAGTTAAGAATGTGGAAAAAAATATCAAGTGTGGGATATTTTTATTAATTTTCTCTACTTACCAGATCACGGAAAATGGATGAATTGAAAAGGAAAAGATGTGACTGGGAGATCCTAATTTGGGGAAGAAAGACAACTATTTCGGGGAAACACGCTAGCATAGACATGTAGAGTTTGGGGAAACGTAAAATGAGCTCAAAATACAGAAATATACTGTATTCTTCGGCCAGTAAGTCATCGTATAGTCTAATTCATTTTAAACCGGCAACCTAATCCGACTTTGGAACTGTTTGGAATGGTGACATCCCTTGAACTTTTAGCGTTGGTTGCAACAAGTAAATCAAGTCGAATTTGGTTTCATTCGGCTCACGTTCCTCTCAAACATAAAAGGATGATATTTTCAACGAAATGGAACCAACTTTTAAAGCTGATTTCACACGGGGCGGCAAGAATGTGGAAGATGGAAAGATGAAACGTCGGAAAAAGCAGTGGAGGGGAATCACAGAATGTGCCTCTGCGGAGGACAGAGTGGATGACGTGAAAAACGGTTAATTGTTGACTCTTGACTGTTTTCACGACAGCGCACGCACAGAGCTCGACGGATTTGTGGACTAGATGGAAACAGTACGGAAATTTCTACTGTGCAATCCCTCTACAAAATGGCGGCCACCCTACTCAGCTGTTGTCCAAACAACCAATCACCTTCAGTTTTCTACGTTCTTTCTGCCCCATGTGAAGCCAGCTTAACCGTATTTAATTATGGCAGAAAATAATATCCATAAGACAAAATAACTGGAGTTCTAGTAATAACCAGTTCTAGCTGATGGAGAACTTTCGTAATAGGTGAGCTAGAAGTAGGGAAAGGGTACAGTGGTGGAGTGGGGGTAGCCCAAGTGAGTGAATGACAAGAGCTCCACGGGTGGTGGAGTCAAAAAGGTGTAACGGGAGTAACTTGTGCTCTAACCTGGCAGTCGTAAGTTTATATACCTAATAATGATTTATAACTAACCTCCCTGTTGTTTTACAAATTGTACGTTGGTTCTTTATTTTCAATAACTGCTACTTTTTTTCGTAGGGGGTGAGGAAAGCTTTAAGATCCAGGGGGTGGAAATTGGATCTTGTACGATAACTGAGGGAACCACTCGCATGGGTTATGTGGGATTCAAACCCTCTAAAACCTCACCTCCTTATCCCACGTTGGACCTCAGCCTGAAACTGTTCAACACATTACTTCAGGCTGGGTCCTAGAGTCTTCTTAATTCTCTGGGCTGGTCCATGGTTCCCCTTCACTGCCTTTCCTGTTCTTGAAAGATTCAAAGAAGTTCCCTTCACATCTGCCACAGCAGTCCAGTTTTTCTCGCTTTCCAGCATCTTTCCTATGACCGCCTCTGGGGTTGAGTCCTGTGCTGCGAGATGTAACTTCTCAGGCAGTTCCTCTCCTCTGTCCATCGCATGCATTCAAAGAATGTATGGAATGCGTCATCATCCTTGTTCTTCTCGCAGTTGGGAAATTTTGGGGAATTGCTACTTAGACCTTATTGTTTGGTTGGTTAACTATAATGATGATCAAGCCATAGTGGGATCATCGTGGATTTGCAAATATGGACTTGTTCAATGCATCAATTGGTCTGTTCAGAGAGGCAGTCCTGAATGGTTAGGAGGGGTTTGGAGGAGTCCATTCGCCTCTATCCCCTCCCCTTTTCTGTTTCGGTTTGGTTACGAACTGGTTCTGGACAGCCTCTCCAAATAGACCCAATACTATCTAGCGAGGTTCAGACCAGCTAATAAGGGGCGGTTTGAAGCTGGTTGGGGAAAAATTACACCCCTGGGAATGAGGGAGGAACTACCCCCATTCAACTACCCCTAGAAACGAGGGAGGAGCTACCCTCTATAGTTTTGGAATGAGGAATTTCACCATGTCGGAATTTCCTATTTTTGATCCCAAAATCGGATTCAGCACCTCGAAAAACCCCCTAAGGCAAACTTTCAGCCCGAACTTCCTAATTTACGAATAAACAAAACAGTGTAGAAAATACGAATGTTTTAAAAAACCGGGAAAATGACGTCATCCTGGAATAGTTCATTTATGGCCGCTTGAAGCGCTGAGATCGAGAAATCTATAGTCTTCAGATGCAAAATTTCACGAAACAGTAAAGTTCGAAATCGAAAAACTGAAGAAAAAAATAGAAAAAGCAAGATGGGGAAAATTAGGTTTCCCCTGTTTTTGTTTGATAATTTTTCTCTTAGAAAACACGATTTCGTCGTCCCAATGGGCAACACTGGGAGGAGACGACGATCCGAACAGCCCAATCAGCGAGCGTTCCCGCTTCACGTGCGTTTTCTCGGTTAGTTTTGAAATCAAAAATTTTGATTGTCTCCCAAAAATAACAGGAGGCTTATTTTCCGAAATCAGCCCGATTTTCATCTATCCCACACCATTAACTATTCAGGAAAAATGCAAACAGAATTCGGTGAAATTCCTCATTATCTTAACAACAATTGTTAAGATAATTCCAAAACTATAGAGGGTAGCTCTATCTATGTAATTATCACACCTTTTTTCACAATTACCTAGTAAATTGTATCTATGAGAAGGAACAATGGAGGAAAGTGTATCCTTATTTAAAATTCTACCTAACATCCAAGGCTTCAGGACTATTTCAAAAGTTAGGAATATGTGGTCTCTGGGTTGGGTGACTAGGTAGGTAGATTCGAACATTATGGTAGATTGGGTAGATTCGAACATTATGGTCCCTGAAACTTCCAACATCAACAGGACTGGAAATGATTATTAACTGAAACAAGATCTGAAGATGAAAATAATAATAAGGTATTACAATACTGAGTAATTTTACGACAAAACTTACTCGTAAATTTCATTGTGGGTCAGGAACCACACGAACACCAGAGCCTGTCTTTCAACGGACAAGTATAAGTGACTAGTTGCGAAATTGACATATTTGTCTTTCTGTGTTCCCAATTTAACGCAAGCGGATGGTTTCCTGAAATTGACTCCGAATTTCGCGATAAGTGCCTGGAAAATAACATTAATTTTGGAATACGAGCAGACATTGAATATTGAGATTTTGATATAAAATACGAGCTCAACTGACCAAGGGTTTGAGACACCTTGAAGAAATGCCTAAAAGGCAGTTGCCAGATTTTATTAAGGCTCAAACAATTGAAAGGTCTCGAAAAATTTAATGTAGGGTATCGAAATTTCGAAGTAAGCGCATTTCTGTCGTAAACTAACGATATATTTCCACATTAGCCCATTTCCGGCCAAGGTTAAAAATAAATTTAAAAGTTGAAATTTTTATGTAAAAACATTATATATAAGAATGTATGAACATGAAATAAAGCTCAAAATTTTGCAATAAATTTCAAAACAAAAGATAACGAACGATGCGAAAACGCATCGTTGGCCGAAAGCAGGATCACTTGACATGGAACCCTTTGAAACACTCTGGGTGCAGATGAACGTCCAATTTCTTGCAGACATACGATTTCAGTCCACCACAGTATCTGCAGCGTTTCCTTGAAGCTGTGAAATGCCGTATTATGAATGAAATTATGATTATTATGAGTCAAATCTCATATCACTCCGTTAGCAGGCATTTTTGGAGCTTCAGGAGTGTCAGCCTCTGAATGGGATCTTCCACAACACACACAGCAAGCTCAGACAAACTCTTGATCAGAAATCCACCAGCCACACTTGTCATTATTCACGTATCGGTAAAGTTTTCACGAGCTGACTAAGGCGTTCCCGATCCCGTTTGTGAAGAGAGTAGCAACCACCAATTTTTCCCCCCGCCTTGATGCGGTAATTTTCAACGCCGTTGATATGGAGGTCCACCCCCTCCCATGAATTTATTGTAGTCCGAAATCATCTCAGGCTGATCAAATGCACCACTGGCTTTCTGGTTCTGTCGTATCTTTGCACTTTTTGAAGTTCAAACGTACCTGGGATGTCTTTGTTGTCGTGTGCCAAGGCTATTCCGTTGAAATTTTCGTCAATGTTCTTCCTCGTCTCTTACTGTATCCACAGGTGGGGGTATATTATACTACATAAATAATTTGGGCATCGTAATCGTCATCAGAAAGTCCGAATTGCCTAGGTCATCCAGAATGGCGAGGATCTCGTCAATAGACCAAACTTTGCCGCTTTTTGGATCCATTGAAAAAATTTAAAAAAAAAATAAAAATAAATAAAAAATCTCGAATACACCATTGAGGAAAATAAAAATGAGATAAGCTGAACCGAGTATGCCGGAAAATGAATGTGTAGGCGCTCTGGTATCGCTCATTTGCCCAGGATCGAATTTGAGCATCCATGATCATACTTTCGGCCAAAGGTGCGTTTTCGCATTCGTCGATTTTCGTCGTTGTTCAACCAATACCATTATTTATTTATTTTTTGTTTTGAATGTATTTGGCTTCTATACCATTCTAAGCATTCAGGATCAAGAGAGGAGAAGCATTGTTCCTTCTCCAACGTAACGAAAAATTCCACAAGGTCAAAGCTCCTCCAGACCATCAAAAATGCCTACTTTTAAAAAAATTCTCCAAATTCGCAATGAGTTCCTGAACGTTGAAGCAAAAATTTTTTGAGCAGTTTAGGAACAATATAAACGAGAAAAAATTAATCTACAACGATTTTCCAATATTTTCAATTCCTAAAAAATACATAAATATGACGATGCAAAAACGCATCATTGGCCAGAAATGGGTTAGGTAGGTAGATGGGATTTACATACCTCCATCGTGCTCCTCGTTACGTGGAGATGGCCTTTGAAGTCGAAGTCGGACATTGAAGGCTGATTTGCGAGCCCTTCGGGAGCCGCGACTTCGCGTTTCTCGAGGTACTGCTCGTGATAAGGGATTGCTTTGAGGTGAATCTCATCTTCTTCGTCTGGTGTGTCAACCAGGTATTCGATCAAACGGTAATAAGACAGTAAGTAAACGTTGATGGTTTCAAAGAGTTTATCTAAAAACAATAATAATAACAGTTAGCCCTGGAACCATAGCTTGAAATAGACGTGTAAGTGGGAGAAAAATTTGAAAATTCCCTCTCCCAACAAAATTGATTGTTACAGTGCAAATACAGGGTGTTACGGTTAAGGTCGAACCACTGGCCAGGGTTCGATTCTACAGCAAATTTGCGACTTTATTTCAACCCCATTGACTTTTTTCACTTTTAAGATGTTTTTCGTATTTTCGACCTTACGCCATTAAAACAGCCATAACTCCCTCGTTTATCAGTCAAAATTCAAATGTAATTATACCGTTGGAAAGAGCGTTAAATTCTCTATCTCCCTAGTGCTAAATAAAACTTGTTAGAGAATGAAAGGTCTCCTCAGCCGCCTCTCCATCCAATCCCAATCCTCCCGTCAAACCATCGTGGCGTCGATTTCGTTGAAAAAAAAAGAAAAAAAAACACGTTTTCCGCATTCAAGCGCGGTTTTTTCTACTAATAAAAACATTGGAAACAATTCTGACTATACCGTTGGAAACCTGAGCTTTTGGGTCAACTTTTGGGGTTACAGTGGGAAATGAACCGTCTGTTTTAGTTAGGCTTAGAAACGTTTTAAAAAACTGTACATTTCCGAAATTTTACTATTCGGGCTCATTTTTCGACATCTGAGTTTTATTTTAAACCTTTTACAGTAGCAGTAGGGTGATAGAGACTTTAACGCTCTTTCCAACGGTATAATTACGTTTGAATTTTTACAGATAAACGAGGGAGTTATGGCTGTTTTAATGGCGTAAGGTCGAGAATACGAAAACATCTTAAAAGTGAAAAAAGTCGGATTTTAATATAGGGGGGTAAAAAAAAGTCAAGAGACAAAAAAAGTAGCAAATTAGTTGTAGAATCGAACCCTGGCCGGTGGTTTGACTTTAACCGTAACACTCCGTATACAAATTTACCAACTTTTTCAACGTAAATATACACATACTGTGATGTTTCTGCGGAATAACAGCAAGTGAGCTGATTTGCCGATCCTAGACGCAGGGTAGGGAGGATACCCCCCCCCCCTTTTAAACAGGTTCAGCTATAGGTCTACCAGAGAAACTTTGCATCCCTTTAGCGCATTCTGCTGGAGAACATAGAACTACTTATCTCTTATCATCAAGCAAATTCCCGCGCGTACAATAATTTTTCGCGAATTTCTCCCCTTAAAAGTGATTGATTCCCCTCCTACTGCAGATTGAACTCAAATTCCCGTGTCAAGGTTTCACCATCAAAGGTTGACTCGATCGTTATAGTTCGTGGATCCGCCACCTAGGGGGCGCCACACGGATGCAAAGTTTCTGTGGTAGACCTATAGTCAGTCTGCTTAGGAGAGGCATCTAGGATAGTTATCGCCCTCGAATCTATTCCCTGGATAATAACATTCAAACATCATTTCAAAGTGAAGCCCTCGTGTGCTCCTCGTCGACTTGGATCTCACCCTAGATAGTAGCTTGCAGAAGATCAGGAAAAATCAAGTCCAAGCTCTCCTACCCAAGATTTGAAAAAACAACTTCAAATTGGCTTTGATCCCCTGCTGACCTGATGGGCGTCCGTGGTGAGTGGCACTTTCAAGACTCTTCTCACTGACACCGAACATTTAGTGAGATCAAAATTTCAAAATTTGGAGGAAGTAAGTAATTTATTACACAAACATGTTTAATAAAAAATCTTAAATGTAGGGTTGAAATCTTAAATGTTGAATGTTTCCTACTAAACATCGTATTTTTCATCCACTCCCCAAAGCTCCTTATAGGCAAGTACGCCCCCATTCTCTGATTAATTCAATTAAATAGGTAATTAAGCGCGTGCCTCTCCATGTCACCCCTCCCACACTACGTTTTCAGGTGGTTAGTCCCAAGCTAAAGCATGTTCCATGCTAATACTCTCTGTTGGCCCACCTAATGCAGAGACATAATATGGGAAAATTGGTTAGGGTTTCTCCCTTAAGAAGAAAAACTCCCATTAGTCTGTACAAGTGGGAAGGAAAATTTGTGGCAGACCACTTGTACTCTCGCAGACCACTTGTACTCTCGTAGACCACTTGTCCTCTCGCAGACCACTTGTCCTCTCGCAGACCACTTGTCCTCTCGCAGACCACTTGTCCTCTCGCAGACTACTTGTCCTCTCGCAGACCACTTGTCCTCTCGCAGACAACTTGTCCTCTCGCAGACTACTTGTCCTCTCGCAGACCACTTGTCCTCTTGCAGACCACTTGTCCTCTCGCAGACCACTTGTCCTCTCGCAGACCACTTGTCCTCTCGCAGACCACTTTACCCCACGTAGATCGGAACTCGTCCAAGTCAGTTTTGAACGTGATGGGAGATCACTTTTCCAGAAGACACGGACCAGTCGTTCTACTTTCACTCTCCAACACAACTACCTTCAATGAAGGTGTTGAGAACACACCTCGGGTCCCACAAAGTAATTATTTACTGGGTTTCAAACTAATGATTCCAAACAATATAATGAGAAACTACCAATTTTTTATTACGAGAACAACTCCGTAAAACACAGAAATTTTAACCAACAGAGCAAGACAAGGTGGTGAACAACTCATTACAACGCACTTTTCAAAAGAACATGGATACTAGACGACATAAATGGATAAACTCAACCCCATGGAAGTCCCAACTTGAACTCCATGGAAGTTCCTATTTATTCTCAACAGAGGGACTTCATTAACCCATTTCAAGCCAAAGGTAGAAATAACTGAATAATGAGGAGAGGAGGATGAACTGTTTTACAGAATGCGGGACGAAATAAAGTATCATTTTTTGCACACCAATGGAGAGCAAAAATATTCAATATTTTATGAATTTTACTTTTTAATGAGATTTGAGAGTTTTCCAAATCGATATAATTTATCCAGTTCATTGTTTTTGGTATAATTTAAAAGTCTAAGGACCGGAATCTGTTTCAACTCATGGCCTCACTCCCTCACGCTAACTCGCCAATAATCGAATTTGAGCCACCATAATCAAGTCTTCGGCCAAAAAGGCCTCATTTTCGAAAAATTTCTAAAAACGCATTGGGCTCCCGAACGTCAAAGACATGTTTTTCTAAAACGTTTAAAAACAGCATGAACGAGAAAAAATCTTCTGCAAAGATTTTTACACTGTTTTCAATATTTTAAAAAAATCATAAATTTTACGGTGCGAAAACGCATCAGTGGCCGGAAATGGGTTAATTCCCCGGTCAAAAATGTTGCTGGGTAGACGAGCACATCAA
The DNA here is from genome assembly GCA_009739505.2 of Apolygus lucorum. Classification (NCBI taxonomy): domain Eukaryota; kingdom Metazoa; phylum Arthropoda; class Insecta; order Hemiptera; family Miridae; genus Apolygus; species Apolygus lucorum. Next base: position 5,231,204 of record CM019172.2, read on the forward strand.
AAAGGTCTTGGCTACAAGACTCAACGCTGATAAAAAGGCTTACTTTCCCGGGCGGAAGACTGCAAGTAGTTGGTAACGATGGAAACGACCGGCGTTGACAATGAAAATACTCCAGGGTATATTGAAGTGATGGCCTCTAAACTTTCTCTTCTCGCTAATTCGTCCAAATTGTTGAAATTGTAACTGCAATCAATTCATGAAAAATTCAGTACCGACATACCGGATGTATAAATTATACGACTTTATAGAAGACCCAGCAGCAACAATGAGCCAACTCCAAAAGTCGTTACAAACATTTCAAACACGCATGATCTAGTGGTGAGGCAACAAAAACATTTAGAACTACATAGTAGACTGATAAGCTTGAAAAAGAAAGCCGAAATTTTCTAAATCAATTGTTTCACTAAATAGACAACATTTCTTCAACGGCTATATAAAATGAACGTTTCGAAGGTTGGTTTCACTTCCAATCGGCTGAAAAACTCGAGAAAGAATGTCGAAATCACAGAAACTTGTCAGTTCACTCGAGAAACAAGATTACTTAAGAAGCTTGTCTTCACCATTAATTCTTGAGAAAAGTCGAGGAAGAAGGTTGAAAACACGATGAGAGACAAGACTACTTCAAAAGCCTGTGTTCACCTTCAATTCTTGAGAAAAGTCGAGGAAGAAGTTTGAAAACACGTAAACTCGTTGATTCACTCGAGAAAAACGACAGCTTCAAAGGCTTGTTTTCGCCTCCAATCGACTGAAAAACTCGAGAAAGAATTGTCAGTTCACTCGAGAGATAAGACAACTTATAAAGCTGGTTTTCACGTTAAATTTGTAACAATGTAGGTTGAATTTCAATTTGTACAACAAATTTGAAATACACCTAATTGCCCATATATGAGACAGAGGAGGGTGTGACGACCCTACCCCTTCAAACCAGTAATTAGATTAATCAGCCGGCCTGAAGAGAATATCGATTCATATCTCTATGAATCGGATATCCCTAAAGGCGTAGCTCCAACAAATCGGGAACAAACCAATTGGATTGTCCCTTATAAAAAAGTAGGATCGTCACAAATTCTTGTGGAAAGTCAAAAAAGAAGGTTGAAACAAGCTTTTGAAGTAGTAGAAGTAGTCTTGTCTCTCGAGTGAACTAAACAGTTTTGGTGACTTCGACATTCTTTCTCGAGTAAGAATGTCGAAATCACCTTTGAAGCTGTCGTTTCTCTCGAGTGAATCCAACGAGTTTCGCTGTTTTCAGACTTCTTTCTCGACTTTTCCCAAGAATTTAAGGTGAACACAAGCTTTTGATGTAGTCTTGTCTCTCATCGTGTTTTCAACCTTCGGTACTTTCGCATTATACGGGCGCCACTTATATACAGCACGCTGCGGCGGTTAGGTTATCGTAATTATGTTCCTAGGACTTTCCTTGTTTCGTAACGAATCAAACTATACCCGATGAGTCATACTTTCACTCAATAAATCACTCGAGACACTGACCCAATCTACTTCCTTATCTCTACTCAGATAACAGGCAGTGACAGGTGATACAGCTGCCCGGTCAATGACCTGACATTTGCCTGCTCGGAAGGAGTTTGGCGGGCGAAAGTATGACTCATCGGGTATAGTTTGATTCGTTACGAAACAAGGAAAGTCCTAGGAACATAATTACGATAACCTAACCGCCACAACGCGCTGTATATAAGTGGCGCCCGTATAATGCGAAAGTACCCAACCTTCTTCCTCTACTATTTCCAAGAATTTAAGGCGAAAACAAGCTTTTGAAGTAGTCTTGTCTCTCGAGTGAACTAAGATTTCGACATTTTTCAAATCGACAAAGTAAAATTTCCAGTTTTCAAACGTTTAATCCCCATTTTCCATGGCCAAATTCACAAAAGTTTCTTCCTCCGAGATTCATACTTTAAATTCAGAAGAACTTTATCCTGATATCAAAAGACTGTTTGTCATACGACGTTTAGTCAAACGAGTTTTAGTCAAACGCCTTTCGTCAACCTTGTAAACTGAACTTCGTCCTAAGCTAGCGCTTAGCCTGAAAAGGCTAGGTTTGCACACGCTTAGCTGAAGAGATCCGAAAGATCGAAACGAAGTACCAAACAAAACGATTTTTAGGAGGCATGATTGGGAGTGCAGATTCCAGAAAAGAGTATGTGAAGGCAAAAGTCCAGGGCTGGGTAACTGTTGAAAAAATGGCTAAAGCAGCCGAGAGAAGCCCCCAGGCAGGCTACACAGCATTCACCAAATCCCTTTCAAAGGAGTGGGCCTTCGCACAAAGGGTAGTCAAAGGTGAATATGATGAATATGGACCCCTTCGGAATTGCATTAAAGGCTCGTTCATTCCCTCTATTGTCGAGTTCCCAGTCAGCGAAACCGAGACAGAGATCTTTGAACTCCCAGTAAAGCTTGGAGGGCTAGCAATAGAAGACCCAGTCAAGACCGCTACTCTCAACTACAGGGCTTCAGAGAGAGCAACCCAAATCCTGGCAGAAGCTCTTAGATCGGGGACGGATGTTGACATGGATATGCATGAGCAACGGATGAGAGAAGTACAGGAGGACGAAAAAGTACTCAACAAAGCTGCCGCCAGGGCTAGACAGGATCGGATTCTTAACTCTCTTCCCCAGAAACAGGCAAGAACCATCAAAAGGATCACGGAGAGCAATTCATCCGGGTGGCTGACGATTATCCCTCTGATGAAAGACGACCTGGACCTCTCACCAATGCAATTCAGAGATGCACTCGCAGTAAGGTATGGAAGGGAGCCAAAAGGGATGCCTAATCGGTGCGACGGCTGCAGTGAACCAATGAACATTTGCCATGCGCTGAACTGCAAGAAAGGGGGCCAGGTCAAGCATGGTCACGACCAGCTCAGGGATCAGTGTGCGAAGATGGCTAATCTAGCATTTAACGTGGTTGGGATAGAGCCCGTGATGCAGGAAAACGACGATGGCATCCCACGGCTAGTCGCAGATCTGAAAATCCATGGTTTGTGGGAGGTAGAGAGGACGGCGTATTTGGATACTCGCGTTATTAACGCTGACGCTTCCTCCTACAGCTCGCAAACCTGGACTACAATCTCCCAGAATGCTGCCAATGCCAAACATAGAAAATACGATGCTGCAGCCGAAGACTTGAGAGGGTCATTTACACCCATGGTAGTATCCTGCGAGGGCTCACTACACAAGGAGTACAACTGCTTCCTGAAGAGGCTCGCTACAGTCCTCGCAGATAAATGGTCCAAACCCTTGTCACAAGTGACCCAATGGATACGGGTGAGGACCCAGATGGCTGTTATCCGGGCAGTTTCCCTGAGAATCCGAGGGGCAAGACCTAAGGTCCGATGCCTTGGGCTTGAAGACGGAGCTCTCATCCCCCTCTAATGAAAAGAGAAATTGAACATCGGGAGTCCTTTCCGCTGAGGCAATATGCAGACGGAAGAAAGTGGCTGAGCACCACAGAAAAGGGTCATGATTGTCCACAAAAAAAAAAAAAAAAAAAAAGATCACCACTGAAAGTGGGAATTTGAAACGTTTTGACTGTACCAAACGCATTCTTGATGCAGAAGGGGCAGTCAGTTTTGTTTCAGTGTGGATGGGACTTTGGTCAATCGTTTTCGTCATACGGTGACATCAGCAACGCGAAGAAGCGTTGGAACGACTTGGATTTAAGCAAAACTGCTTGTTTTAAGCTAGAAAGCTTGTTTCCGAAGAGTTTAAGACGTTTGGCAAACGTCTTAAACTCTTCGGAAACAAGCTTTTTAGTTTATCCTGATATGTTATTACTGTAGTATCTACTGGAGAGAGTATAGAGGTTTCATAAAAATATAATATATTTTTACAGCACAGATAATAAAAAAGTTTAAAATACTAAACTACCTCGACTAAAGAGACTTACAGTATTCTCTTGAGGAATTCCGACACGACCGCTTTATTCTCTTGCCTTATTCTTCGTATATCCTTGACAATCTCCACAAGTCTTCCTTCTCGTTCCTCCTGTCTCCGCCTGTACTGCCGAATGTGATTATAGCTGAAAGAAGTTTGTGCTGCTTTAGTTATTTTAGCTCAAGTTGTTTTTTTAAAAGTAAACACCCATTTCAAGCTTTATTAGTAATAGAGTGAGTCCAGTTAAGTGATGCTAACCAAATAGAATTGATTCATTTACATACAAAATTCATTATCAATCATCCAGGAACCAACTTTCAACTACTACCCTTCCAATCAGAATAAAATCGGGCAATTAAATCCCGAGAAATCTGTGTTTTTGACGAACCAAGTTAGTTAAGTTTGCGCGTGAGATGACGGTACGTCTCGAACTTCAACAATGAAATACCAAATGGCGTTAAGCGGCAAGTGATTCATTGCAATGCCTGAAAATTTCATCAAAATCTGATAATGATATCGCATAATTTAGACCGGATGGAGTACAAAGTTGTTCAACTCGTTCCCTTAGCGCCCTGACTGATCCAAATGCAATGCAATTTAAAGAAAGCTACCGTGTAGGAGCCTAACACAAAAACGCTGCAAATTATTACACAAAAGTTTATTATTTTTCTATACAGATCACTCTTCTGCAAAGAACACAGCTTTGTCATTGTTACCACCAACCAACTTGAAGAAAAACATCGATCGCATTTCGGTCAGCTAAAATTTGAACGGAGATTAGGCCTCTTTTGCGATTCACACTCGTGTTTCTGACTGATCGTACGTCCCACCCTTAAATTCTTGTAGGGGTTTGTCCTACAGGGCTCCGCGTGGTCTCTAAAAATTCTAAAGATGCAAGGCTATCTTAAATTGATAGAAAAACAATACCTTTATATCAAAATTTTTCGAGTTAGGGCGTTCCAAGATTTCAACCCTTATTTTTCAACCTTAGAAGTGACCTACATCAACCAAGAGTTTCGGGGCACAACTAGACCCCAAATGGAGCCCACATACCAAATTTTATCAAAATCAGTCAATGCTAACTGAGGAAAGTGCGGCAGACGGGCGGCCAAATTTTTATTAGATTTTTGGATTCTACGTACTTACCTTGAAACGTAAACCAACAAATTTTGAGGTGGGCTAAACATTTTTTTTTCTTGGTCGATTCGATATAATAAACCAAAATCACCTGAATTTGAGCGATTCTTAAGATACTGAGAAATCATAGTTCAAGAGGATTCCCGTTTATTCAATAATAATCGCTACCGTTGATCGTAAGGGACTTCTAGCGACTAACCCGCACATTTCCTGAAAATTCCATCAAATTCATACCTTATTTTCGAAGGTATAGTTTTGCTTCGGACAAACTGAAATGGAAAGTAGAAATTTTAATTTTAGACGAAACCATTTTTTGGTCTTCCTACTCGAATACAGAGCAAAACTGGTAAGGAACGTAGATAACAGCTTGCAATTAAGAAAATTAACCACACAAAGAAGGAATAACGACTCGATATTGGCGTCATCTCAAAGGTATTCTCATTCATTTTAACCAAAAGAGCACAGAGTAGTATTAGTCCATGACGTAGAATAACCCTATTTAGTAACCACAGAGAAGGTTTACAGTTAAAAAGGAAACTTGAATGACACCCATGTTTGTTATTTTTCCTGAAGACAGTCTATGAAGTTACTTTTATTTTAACTAACCATTTCTAAACTTTTCTATTTTAGTTTCATCATACTGGAATGATGAAATATCTAATATTCTCTTAACGGGTTCTTACATCAACACTGGACCGATTTGGTTCAAATTTGGTATATGAACTCCATTTGGGGTCTAGTTAGCTTTTGGTTGATGTCAGTCACTTCTAAGGGGTGAACATTGAGGGTTGAAATTGTCAAGAGCGCCCAAGCTCGAAAACTCTCGAAATAAAGGTATCTTTTTTCACCAATTTTAAATAGTATTGAATTTTAAAAAATTGTTGAGAGCACCCGGAGCTCTACAGGACAAATCGTTCGCTCCCTACGATAATTTAAGGGTTTTCCTTCGATAAAACAGAATCATGAGTGTGAATCACCAAAGAGGTCTAATCTCCGTTCAAATTGTATCTGACTAAAATGCGATCGCTGTTCATTTCTTAGATTTGTATTCAGTTTTGCTTTCTGAGCAACCAGTAATTAAATTTCCATATGAAGCTTTCTATTTTTCGAATCGAGTGTGAAGCGTTTAGTTCTTTCTAATAAACTTGATAGTGAAGGTGTGAAGGCAGTATGGTGTGGTAGGTAGTACCTAACTATGGTTGGTAGGTTAAAAAAAGTTGGTAGGTAAAAAAAAAGGCAAATCATTGCCCAAAGGTTTATTATTTTCGGTATACATCACCCTTCTGTATAGATCCCTCCCTACCAACCGTAGGTACCTACTACCTACTAGGACATTTTTGAAAATTGCAACCCTTCATTTCCATTTGATTGATGGTTGGGGTTGAAATTTTCAAAAATGGCCTGGTAGGTCCCTACGGTTGGTAGGGAGGGATCTATACAGAAGGGTGATCTATACAGAAAATAATAAACCTTTGGGCAATGATTTGCAACGTTTTTAATTGCGGTACATCCTTTGCCAAATTTTAGGCGAAGAAATAAATCTAGATTGAAATTTAAACAATTATCAGCTGAAAACTTACTACTTGGCGAAACTCGCGTTGTAATTGCAAAGCTCGGTTATTCCGGACTCTTCATCATCTGATTCCTTCACAGAATGAAAAACTGGTTCTACTTTCACTGGGGTGAGTTCGACATCATACAACTCGGCTGTAAAGAAAGATAGAATAGTAGCAACCACAGATTAGAAATTGGTGAAATGTATTTGCTCTCAAACAGCAAGGAAATGTATTATTATTATAAACTACAACTTTAAATTAACAACTGCACGTTATAGAATCGGTCTCAAGTTCAAAAACCTCAATCCATTTAGGTATTTTTTTTTATAGGAACTAACTGGAGTTTTCAGATTTATAATTGAGTTCATTTCCTAAAACCTCAATGACACATTGGAGTGATGGAAATGGAATCCTTTGAAATGTGGAAGAGAGATAAATAATCATATTGCTTCCGAGTCTACCAAGGTAGCGGAAGCTTTGTTTTCACTTTTCAAGGATGAAAAAAAAGTTCTTCAAAATCAAAATTTTCACTCGCGTTTTGCGTTTTAGACCTTTATGAACAATTTTGGTTCCGTGTCTGTCTGTCTGTGTCTGTCATGAAATCCTTGTAACGGGCATAACTATACGAAGTTATTGTCCGATTTCGATGAAATTTTCAGGGATTGTGCGGGTTGGTGTGTAGACGGTCCCTATGAAAATCATCATCCCCGGACTGATAGAAGAGACTGCGCATGCGCAAACGTGACTTCCTTGTAACAGCCATAACTTCTACATTTTCCATCCGATTTCAATGAAATTTTCAGGGATAACACGGATTAGGTTGTAGATGATCCCCAATGAAAATCAAGGCCTTAAAATTCACAGAAGCATCTACGCATGCGCAAACGTGAAATCTTTGAAACAGCCATAATACCTACATACATTTTTCATCCGAATTTGATGAAATTTTCTAGGATTGTCCAGATTAGCGTGTCCTATGAGGGTAGTGAAAGGTACTTAGAGATTGGTGTTTTGAGATTAACTACTATACATCGGATCATCTATACAATCGGGTTATGGATACGAGGAAGCTATGTGCCACACCCACTTAGCAGACGTTTTCTTTTAATTGTGATGAGATGCAGAACCCTTTCCATTCACAGTTGCCAACTTTCTCGTTTCTTTAGTTCACATGCTTCAAACCCAAACCACCCTTATGTTCTGGTCGTTCCTAATAGTACCAATGCAATCTCAATGCTGACGTCCACAAATGACCCTAATTGATGACCTTTCCTTCGTTTTACCGTTCACCAATGAAATCCCAAGGTAGAACTAGTAGGAGGAGGAAACCCTTCATTGCCTTTCTCACAAGTACCTGTTACAGACTATCCGATGCGCATTTCAAGACCTCCTTCAGTCATGTAAATGAGTTGGTACCATCAAAACCTGTACAGTTCCGTTTTCATTATTTCTTTTTCCTTTATATCAAGTTTTTGAACAGTAGTGTACACTTCAATATTGAATGTAGCTGGAACCATTTGGTCCTCAAAAAAACCCTACTACTTACCTAAGTACTCTTGAAATATACAACGTTCTACTGCCCTGGTTGTCCCAAAAATCCTGGTCTTTGTTTGAAAGACTGCTTTTTGAACTATTGTGCCTCCCTAGGGTTCAAGCTGGCATGAATATTTTTTACCTAAGTTGACATGGTCATTTTTGTACTTATATCAGAATTATCAAAATCAAAGTTCAGAATAATATTATTTTGTATGATTTTTATACCTACTAATGATTGATATGATAAGCTAAATAACTTGTAAGTATCTATAATTTGTATAATAGTATAATTCCTACGTAAATATAGTATTTGTTCTTGGCTGACTCCAAATCTCGAAGATGTGTTTTTTTCGCACATTGAGATCTAAGAAACCATAATTTGAACATTATTATGCGTTTCTGTAAAGTAGGTACGTCCTTTTTTGGGGCGGAAAATCGTCGAATGAATGAGAACAGGAAGCAAATTGTGGTTCAATACTGGAGAAGCCCTCACTTCATATTTTAAACCCAGCGCCAGCATCATTGCTGAAAGATATGCCCTGCGCGCCCTATTGAGAAAAAGGATGAACTAGCCAGTTCGCCCCTTCGCCACTACTGGAATGCCCAGCCTCTACACGTCACTACTTCAATCGCAATCTCGTCTAATTTACCCCTTTTGAACTTACTGTGCTGAATGATTAATTCCAGTTGTTTTAATACAAGTATTCGTTTCAAAATCGCTCTAACATTCATTTATACAGTCCACACCAGTCCTAGGCCTCAACAAATACCTAGTAATTCAGTGCCAGGGGCGGCTGCTGATAGGAGCATAGGCGCATGTGCACCCCCAGCCAAATAAAAAAGAAAAAAAATCAAAGTTAGTTCCTCTGGGTTTGAAGAGTAAGTTGGCTAGTGACAGAAGACTCGATCATAGGTACTGTGCTAGTTGAATCTACACGCGAAAACTGTGGCGGGAGCTCCCTCTTTTCTGACCAATCAGCGGCGGTTCGCGCAAATCCAGTTTTATGCTCCGGTTCGAGGAGGGTGACGTCATTCGAGGGAGGCAGGCACGTGAGATTGACCAACCAGAGAGCACGAAATGTGACCTTGAGGTGCAGCACGGAGGCTGTGCACCTGGGGTGTGTGAGTGAGTGAATTTCCAATTTTATTATTTTGTCTTCCTGGCTCACTGGTTTCCCGGTTTCCTTATTGTAAACAAACAGAACTGATAAGGGCATTTCCCGTTTTTCGTTTTCGGTCCACCGTTTTGTTCAAAGTATTGTGATTATTTAGGAGTGTTGTAGGTACTATGAATAATTCGGTGCATTACATTAACGTAAACTATTCGTGTTTGTCAGTCGTGAAAAAGTGCGACATTCCAGAAACTGGCCGCCCCTTGCCGTCTCTACCTGGACTCCAGCAGACGTTAAAATTTAAAAATCGTGCAGATTCGTACCGTAAGTTTAATGTCAAATAATATTCGACTTGTTATAATATTATTACAAGAAGGTAGATTGGCTTTGCAGGTGTGAAGTGACTAACAAATTATTTTGTTTTGCTTGCCTACTTTGTTATACCAACTGTAATGAGGCTTGGGTTAAAGACGGCATAAGTTATCTCCCATTTAGCCAGAATAACGCATTGGCTGTCTCCCATAAAAACGCTCTGGTAGATTTGCGTATATTGGGTCGTCAAAATATACCTAATGCAACAACTCGACAGTGCACATCGTCATAATCTGATGCAAAAAACCAAAACGGTTAAAAAAAATAGGTACATTCTGTCTCGAATTATCGTTAATTTTTCTTCCGAGTTGGACGATGTTTTGAATCGTCACGGGCAAATACACATTTCAGCTTTGCAATAAGATGGATGCATTTCTTGGGTTTAGACCTTTGATGATTAAGTATTTCAGAATTTCTGTTAACCACTAGAGAACATTATTTTTCGTGTCTATTGCACCTACGTATTTAGTACCGTCTGCAATTTTAAGATGGAAAAGTTACCAAGATTTATCCCATTTTCATATCGTTGAAATTTCTATTTGGCAGAGAAAAGCACCTATTCTGTCCCTTCTCCGTAGCTTCTCCTGATCTCCGTGCACCCCCTGAGTTCAGGGCAGGAGCCGCCACTGTTCAGTGCCTCATGTTGACAGGTTCTCAGAATTTTCAAAACTCAACATCTTGGTGATACTTACCTACTAACATAGTTCTAAAGAAATTTTGAAAGGTTTCGACTCAATATCACGTCATGGTTTTGACTTCAGCATCGAGAGTGTTTAAGTCATGAAAATACTCGTAGAACCCGCCTCCACAAATAATTCACTTACCAAGTCTAGGTGAACTCACAAACAGTTTTTCCAAAATTTGATATTGCTTCCATTCCTGAGACTTGGCCGACACGCTCGTGAAAAACGTTTGTTGTTTTTGCAAGTACCTGTGGAAAATAATGCGCATTGAAACACCATCAGGCTAACGGGACACTATGACATCCGCAGAATGTTGAATATCATGGGCAATCGATTATCATCGATGTGTCCGTACGAAAAAGAAATGGATTCTGCTGAGCTCTCTTGAATCCTCTTTTGAAATAAAGAGGCCTCAAAAGAAGGAGTGCATAGCCTTCAAAGCCTGAAACTACCAAAGCTAGACAGCGAGCTCTACCTTCTAACAGTTGTGATAATCAAAAGTTACAGAAATCCATCCTGTACTAGTAAAGTGGAAAAGTTACACTATATCTGACCTCACACTTACGTTTGGACCAATGATTCGAACATTTGAACGCAGTCTTCACCAGTGCAAGTTGTGTCCAGCATATTAGCGATTTTATCCCAGGCACGTCGCACATTGCACTCATTGCTATCGTCAAAAATATGGTTGAGATGTTGTCGGCACTGTAATAGCGCTATTTTCAAATCGTCCGTCCACTGTATTCTTCTAGCTGTAACACAATACTATAAGGTGATTTGAAGAAAACTAATATGAAACTTCGGTTAGAGAAACGCAACATCAGCGCTATCATAGAGTGCTGGAGAATATAAGGAATATGCGGGTCCCAGCAAAGAATGAGGAATTTCACCGAATTCTGTTTGCATTTTTCCTGAATAGTTAATGGTGTGGAATAGATGGAAATCGGGCTGATTTCGGAAAATAAGTCTCCTGTTATTTTTGGGAGACAATCAAAATTTTTGATTTCAAAACTAACCGGGAAAACGGACGTGAAGCAGGAACGCTCGCTGATTGGCTGTTCGGATCGCTGTCTCCTCCCAGTGTTGCCCATTGGGACGACGAAATCGTGTTTTCTAAGAGAAAAGTAATCAAACAAAAACAGGGGAAACCTAATTTACCCCATCTTGCTTCTTCTATTTTTTTCTTCCTAGGCATGAAAGTCGTAATTTGCTCAGGATTGGGCACTCTGCCAGGAAGTGCTGTGTGGTCTCATTTACTCTCAAATTACACATCGAGCACTTATTCAACTGATCTTCTCTCCACCATATGTTATTGACTATTAGCATCTCCGTCCGTGCCCTAGCTAGCAGTCTTATTTTGTTCAGATCTTTTATGTTTAAATATGCACGACCCTTATTTTGCGTCCGATCCAGCCTGGCATATAGTGTATGATGTTGGGAGTTCACTACTTCATTCTCCAAATCTGCTTTCAACTGTTCCCGCAGATTAGTCACTAGAGCATATAGGGCTTGTTTCATAGGGCCTTATCATAGATTACTGGGGGATATAAGAAAAAACGCGTCCCAGCAAAGAATTGATTGGTTTCACTGAGTGAAAGAGAGAGTTTAAGGAGCCGCATCCCCTAGTAGGTAGTAATCAACATGCACAGCGAAATCAAGCAACTCACAGGTCAGGCTTTCAGTCAAAGTCCTACTATGCTCTTGGACGGTAACGGAAAACTGCTTGCTGATAATTAACTAGAAGAATGGCAGCGGTATGTTGGTGACTTGTTCGTGGATACTAAGTCTAAGTCAACACAAGATCCGAGGAATCAAAAGGAGCTAAATTAGCATATTTAATATGGTTTAGAATTAGCTAAAAATTGTAAAGCATTGAGACCTGACGGCAAGTCTGTTGAAGTTTTAAAATTCGCAATTATGAGGGATTTCTCTCCACAATTTTGGTTTATCATTTTCAACAATGAGAACTTAAGGGGGTCTCAGTCACTCGACGTTCGTTCCTCGTTCCGGGTTAGTATTTCGCCAAATCAAAGGCGCAAAAACTTTAAAAGTTGTACCTAAATTAGAAATTTTAAAGAATTTTAGAAATTTATTAGTGCACGGCCCTAAGGAATTGAAAAACTGAAATATTGACGCCGGAATCATCAAAATCGTACAATAATTGCCAGAGATATACGAGAGAGGGAGATTCCCGTTTATTCAGTCATGTTTATCCCATAAAATGTAGCTAAACTTGAAATTTTCAAGGATTTTAGAAATTCATTGGTGCATGGGCCATGGGAATTGAAAAACTGAAAGATTGCCGCTGGAGTCATCAAAATCGAACAATAATTGCCAGAGAAATATGGGGGAAACTTGGAAAACCCCGTTTATTCAATAGTTTTTCACATTTTTCTTTGGCAATTATTGTTCGATTTTGATGATTCCAGGGGCAATAATTCAGTTTTTCAATTCCCTAGGGCTGTGCTCTAATGAATTTCTAAAATCCTATAAAATAAAAAATTTAAAAAAAAATTTTAAATTTAGCTACAACTTTTGAAGTTTTTGCGCCTTCAATTTCGGTAAATACTAAAAACGAACGGCGACCGACTGAGACCCCCTTAAGGGTTGAACTTACGATAAATCAGAAACACGAGTGTGAATCGAGGCTTAATCACCGTTCAAATTTTAGCTGACCGAAATGCGATTGATGTTATTCTTCATGTTGGTTGGTGGTAACAATGGCAAAGCCGTGTTCTTCGCAGGTGATTGATCTATATAGAAAAACAATAAACCTTTGTGTAATAATTTGCCGCATTTTTCGTATTTTCAACAGCTTCTACCTCGATGTTTACCCAGAGACTGCCTCAAGTCAACTTTTGTTATATTACCAAAGAAGGCCATCCTCAATATTGCAAAGAGTACCGAATAATCAGCTTGATGTCTCTTCTACTCAAACTTTTTCTGGAGGTAGTTAATTCACTTCCACATATACAGGGTGTCTACACTTTCGATGGGCATAACTTCAGGGTTCGATTCTACAAGGTATTTCCAACAAAAAATGTCTCTTAGCAATTTTCTTTTAACCCACTCAAAATTCTATTTTTTTCACTTTAAAGTTTTTTTTTCGCATTTTCGACCTTACGGCACTGATATGGTCATAACTCCCTTATTTCTCCTGAAAATTCGATTCTGACTACACCGTTAGAAAGAGCGTAAAATTCCCAAGCTACCTAGTGCAAAATCAAAATATTTCAGCAATAAAATATTTTCAAAAAATCAACTCAAAAAGCCAACTTAACAAATTTTTCTAAACTCGACTTTCTTTGACCAAAGTTTTCACTCTAAATCCCTGCCCATTTCGGTGGGCGCTCTTCGGAGAAAACATGCTCAAATGGGGAATTTGCCTCAATTTTAGATTCTGGAATTTCAAGGCAAATCCTATTATAGGGCACTAGAACAACGTTTAACACTAGGAATAACCAACGGAAAAAAATTACCGTAGGAGAAAATGACTAAACAAGTGAACCTCTGTTACAAAACACCGCGAAAATCGAGGAGTATTGTTGACGTCATACGAAAAAAAAAAAAAAAAAAAAACGACGCGAAAGCAACAACAGACAGAGTTCTAGCACGCCCCACAAAACGATCCAGTGAAATGGCTACTCGAATAATGTGATTCAAATCTTGAAACTAAATAAGAGAAGATGAAGAATAATAATGCTTGATAAACTAGTAGATAGATTCGTATTGTAAAAAAGTTAGTAATACTGTTTCTTTTGGTCAATTTGGTGTCAGGGTTCTTCCTGCCAGTTCGTGGCGCACTCTTGTGCGCACTACTCGGAAGGTAAAAGTTCGCGTTGTTCCGCTTCTGTGGTAAGCGCCACAGAACCTCCTTTGAAGTCAGATTGGTGGAATATCCGTTACATTTCAAACATGGCTGCCTCTTACACATTGCCACCACATTTAAAATTTCCATCTTCCTTAAATTCTCTAAATTTTTTGGATGCGTTTTCGAGCAGCTCACTATGGTTTTATTCCATAAAAATAAACCCTCATTCGAAAAAAAAAAAAAAAAATGTGAGGCAAATTCCCCATTGTCAGCTTTTCAACGGTCAATCAATTTTTCTTTTTAACATTCAAATTGGAAGAGTAAATCAAGTTTGAATGCCAGAAAACGTGTGTTTTACAAGCAAATCCAGTGTTTTAAGTGGTTTATGGTCCCCCTCGACCTCAAGATGGCTTGACGATTTTGGTATCATTTCCTATGTAATTTTTTACGCTGAATCAAATAGTGATACTTCCGAATGATTCCGACTGCTAGAAAGTGGATTTTTTGAAGAAAACCTTCGTTTTTCGTACATAAAATACGCATGATTCGTAAACATGGTAGTGAGCATGAAGTAACACCTTGAAACTCAACAAAAACACCGAATTTCTAGCTGATTGAAGTTTTTGTTGAGTTTCAAGGTGTTACTTCATGCTCACTACCACATTTACGAATAATGCGTATTTTACGAAAAACGAAGGTTTTCTTCAAAAAATCCACTTTCTAGCAGTCGGAATCATTCGGAAGTATCACTATTTGATTCAGCGTAGAAAATTACATAGAAAATGATACCAAAATCTTCAAGCCATCTTGAGGTCGAGGGGGACCATAAACCGCTTAAAACACTGGATTTGCTTGTAAAACACACGTTTTCTGGCATTCAAACTTGATTTACTCTTCCAATTTGAATGTTAAAAAGAAAAATTGATAGACCGTTGAAAAGCTGACAATTTGAGCATGTTTTCTCCGAAGAGCGCCCATCGAAATGGGCAGGGATTTAGAGTAAAAACTTTGGTCAAAGAAAGTCGAGTTACAAAAAAAATTTAAATTTGCTTTTTGACTTGATTTTTTGAAACTATTTTATTGCTGAAATATTTTGATTTTGCACTAGGTAGCTTAGGAATTTACCGCTCTTTCTAACGGTGTAGTCAGATTTAAATTTTCAGGAGAAATAAGGGAGTTATGACCATATCAGTGCCGTAAGGTCGATAAAAGCGAAAAAAAACTTTAAAGTGAAAAAAATAGAATTTTGAGTGGGTTAAAAGAAAATTGCTACGAGACATTTTTTGTTGGAAATACCTTGTAGAATCGAACCCTGAAGTTATGCCCATCGAAAGTGTAGACACCCTGTATAGGAATGGTGAAGAAATTCTCTACGACTCACAGTTGGATTCCGAAATGGATTGGGGACTCGTGAGGCTTTATTTAGGATTCAAGTAGATTTCAAGATCTTACTCATCCGATAGTGTCGAGATACCAACGATGACATATATGCGTGCTATGTTGATTAGGTATGAGAAAGGCTTTAATAAAGTGCGTCATGCTACTGGAGTCACACAGAGGTTGCAAGAGTTGAAGGGAAATCAGATAAATATCCAGAGAGTTGTGAGGCAGTGTTGCGTCTTTTCCCCTCTGATACTCAATTTGAATTCGGAGATCTACAGTCCTTCGAAGGTTTTTAGCATTTGAACTATGGAATAGAGGTGTGGAGTGTCTGATCGATGGAAATCAAGCAAATCAATATTTGTGGTGGGTTAAGAACTATGACGACACCACTGAATATAACAAACCACTACCTAAACCAGATTCAATCATGCGGTGGTCTAAACCGCTTTGATGGGTTTGCGCCACTTGTATGAGCAAGCAAAGCGAGCGAACATTGCAGTGATTTTACAAACCTTTCTTTCCTTGAGGGGTTGCATGCTGACGTTCAAACAGGCTGTCAGGGGATGATGAGAGACTCCTTTTCACACCTGGGAAGAGCAATCAGTGACGTTAACAGAGGTCTTAATGAATAAAAGGGTGTGTCAGTCCAGGTAATGAGGAATTTCACCATGTCGGAATTTCCTATTTTTGACCGCAAAATCGGATTCAGCACCTCGAGAAACCTCCTATGGGAAACTTTCAGCCCGTACTTCCTAATTTACGAATAAACAAAACAGTGTAGAAAATATCAACGTTAAAAAAACCCGGGAGGATGACGTCAACCAGCAATATTTCATGTACAGCCGCTTGAAGGGCTGAGAGTGTGAAATCTCATAAAAAATAAAAATAAAAAATTTCGAAAGAGCATGGGTCAATAATAACGGTAATCGGGTCTGTTCGTCGAGAAAATGTTTAGAAGAAATTAGGGAAGCTAATAAAAGTTGAAGATTTGAATGATGTGACGTAGTAACTTGTTGAGACGTATTAACTTGCTGACCTTGCATCGAGACATTCCACTAATCCCGTGCGGTCTCGAACGCCTCGTGGCCTTGGATACTAACTAAGTTGGAGTATAGTGGTTTTCAATGGTGCTGAATCCAAATTTGAGCTCAAAACCCCGAATATCTGACCCACCGAAATACCCCATTTGGTGAAATTCCTCATTCCCAGGAACGGTTCCAATAGTTAACGTGACAACGACTAAACTGTTCCAATTTAGGTATTTGAACAGTTCCATTACCAGGACTGTATGAATACTATAATATAGATTCATTTTCCTCTCCACTGCAAGAATGAGGTGAAAAACTGTTGATGAATGAGCTGATTCCCAGCCATATGTTTCAGGCGCGTCTAGACTTACCCGCTAAACTTCCACTAGAGTCCCACTCATGCCTCGCTTAGTTACAACAGAACTTCTCCAATCTTCTACAATTTCCTTTAACACGTTGGACGCGGATCGCGTCTATGTCACGCAAATCCCGGGGTCTGTGTGGCTGGCCGCGTCTATGTCACGCAAACACCTCTCGCAAAACAGGTTCAAGAATATCTGCTCCTGTTCTTTCGTTCTCAGTTTCCACTCTTTTCTAGCATTTTTTCGTGATAGATGATCATATTATGAGTTGAACGGTTCAATCCGGAGCTGAATCGGTCGAGGTTGAAGGTAATTGAGCAGTTATCAAAGTGACACCTTATCTTTGTGGGCTCCTCCGGTAATTTTTTTATGTTTTCACATTTTTCATCCATTTTTACGGAATAATTCACTCTTTTTAAGGTTGGTCGACATTGTTTAATTGTTGGTTGTGTCAATAATCAGCTCAATCCTCTCATAAGTTTCATACTTTCAGTTCGTTATCGTGAAAAAGACACAGTGGTTCGACTCCGATTTTTTTCGTGTTTCACTCGGTTTTTCTGTTTTGAATCTTTGCCAGAGTACTCTACAAAGCTCCCAAAAAAGAGAAGACTTGTTCTCTTTCCAGGTATGGAATAACTAGGTATTATATTGTCGTACATGATTGATTCCTACCCATTCTATGCACCATCAACCTATCTCCCTTGCAAAGGCCGCCAGAGTTCGCGTCCAGTGGACGGGTGGCCTGAGCCAACCCACTCACATAGGGGTTGATTTCCCATTCAAACTGGAGCAACTTGACACCACCGCTGGCCGCGTCACGTTGACGCCGAGAATAAATTCTCAACTATTTTTTATGTCAAAATTTTTGGAAAAATGTACTTTTTAATATATGTTACTGCTATAGCGTTTCAGCGAAAAAAAATTTCTCCGCCACAGGGGACCAACGCGTTTTTTTTTCCCGCGTGCAAGGTGTTAATCTGTGACTCAACTGAAGAATGCAGAAATATATAACAGTAATTTTTATAATAATGGGGGGTGCGCCTAGATTTTTTTTTAGATTTTTAATCGAAAGTAGACTACATCTTGAGAATTTTGGCACCAACCGCGACCTTCTAGCGTGAATAGATCTGTTTCTATGATCTTTCAAAGTTTCGACCATTTATGACGTCACAAGCCCCTCTCGCCTGGGCGGGACCCCCCAGCCCACTGTGACGTCATAAACGGTCGAAACTGAAAAATCATAGGAAAAGATTTACACACGCTAGAAGGTCGCGGTTGGTGCCAAAATTCTCAGAATGAGGTCTACCTTAGATTAAAAATAACAATAAACAGTTTTTCCTATCCAGGCGCACACCCTATTATTTTATGAAATTAAGTAAGTTATACAATCTAAGTGTTGAATTCAGCATGTTGTTTTGTCCATTACACGTGGCTGTCGGGAAGGGGGGTGGAACAAAAAATTGAATTTTACAGGAGAGCATTTTATAGTTTCAAATTGAGGGGTTTCCTACAAGAACAAGATAAGTCCAAAGTTTGAAAAAACCCGGTTAAGGCGCCATTTTGTTCCTGAATGTGTGTGATATCTAGTAACAAGTTCATTTCGGCAAGAACCGAACAGGTCCAAGTCTACGGGAGGCTTCAAAATGTGCGCATTTTGCAGGAGAATTCTAGTCCTCTCTATTTCCGCAAGAACGAAATAAGTCCGCTCGCGGGTGGCAACACTGCGCCTGAAGATCAGGGCGTCGCATTCCCAGCTGTTTGTTTCCCATTCTTATTTCTGTTTTCGTCTTTGCCGGTAACCTGTTTTCAGGTTTTTGATGAAACGACTGCTTGTCTACTTATCTATTCATCCATTTTTCAAATCCTTAAGATAGTAGGAACTATTATTTTCTCCTTCATGTTACTGATGGTGAAACAAAGAAAACATGGAAATTGAACCAGCAACATAGGCATCTAAAAAAGCATTTTAAATGTTCTAGTTGTCAGTTTTTAAACACAGTTCGGAAATAGCTTCATTATTATTATAAAAACAGAAAATTTGATTACCGTCATAAACATGCAAAACGTGTTCACGTCATAAACATGCAGTACTTGGGCTTCAATGAAAATTCAGCAAGAACCAAACAAGTCACGTTTTGCAACAGGAGGGGGAAAATTCAGGAAAAGGCCTTTCACAAAATTCAGCAGGTTTAGAATTTTCGATTTCGGACTTATCTTGTTCTTGTAGGAAACCCCTCAATTGTATTTCTAATACCGAATAATCACTAACGCCCCAGCCAATAGGAAGCATGGTAGACTTATGCTGATACTCACAAACGAAAGCTGACACAAAATTTAACGCCTACAGTGAAGATACCTCGATTTTCACCAAAAAACGACTTACCTGGTTTTTCTGTTTATGTTCAAAATCGTGTTACAAACAAAATTCATGCCTTTTCTCCAGCAGATATGCAGGTAACATATCCCAGAATTTGGTAATCTAGCTCAGACGTAAGTACCCAGCCACAGATGATTGCTCTTGTTGATACCCAAACTCAATACGTTAGGATTTAATAACTAAAGTAATCAAATTAACATTAAATATTGAAAATATACCTACCTTGTCTGTAACTCTTGGGTTCATAACTCTTCTTTCGGTTGCTAGAACACACCAATTTCAAATTTAGTAGGTAAGTACAACGTATTTGAATATCAAATAGTGGAACAATAGAAGGGACGTGAATACACTTGATGAGATTCTTTCTACTCGCATTTTGCGTTGCTGAGTTTTTCGAACAACTACTGGTTTTAATACCAACTACTTGGAAAGTACCTAACATCTGGCCTATAATATTGGACTTTCATATTATGAAAGTGTTTTAGATAGTTTCTTTCCACAAAAACTCGATTTTTTTGAGAGTGGCCATTTCAAGAACTCATTCCCGCACGAAAAACTCTCTAATGATTAACCTATTAAAGCTAGAGCATGAGTGTCACGCTTACTTGTAATAAATAGATGCATTCCCGACGTTTCAGTGATCTATTTCAACTAATTCAAGGGGAGAGTTGTCAGTGTCGGTAGCCAGTAACCAGGAACAGGATAATTCATTAGATACATACTTTTATCACATTTTTTTCATAATAAAAACCTGTCTTTACTTAATTTGTAAGAATTATTTACGTTTTAGTACCTGGTAGGATTCATCCTCCAAACATGAGTGTCACCAACTTAAAACTTGAACCTACTCGAAGAGATTTTAGTTACATCCGTAAGTACCTAGAAAATTAAAGTATATACACCACATTAAGTACTCTTCTTAAATCGAACCGCCACGAAATTGGTAATTCTTAGCGCATAAAATGAGCAAATCAAAACAATTCGTCGTAAAAATGTAAACAACGTAATCAAACGCCAAACGCGAAAAACCAAAAACCATAACATGGAAGATGGGACACAGAAAACCCGAAAGGGCTCTTCCAGCAGTTTACAACATCCATGCCCGACACAGTTGCTGATGTATGGATACTTGATTGGTTTTCATCATTCAAGAAGGAAGTATCATACCGTCCAATCTTCAATACTTCCCCCGTTTTGCGAAGTTGACACAACCTAAAAGCAAACTTTCGTGGAAGAAGAATTTTACCTACTGTACATTATGACAATTTTATCCAAAAACCGACAGAATTTATAACGTAAATGATTACCAAGGATAACACAAAAAACATTTCGTCAAATTAAATACACAAAAAACTCAATCGAAAAAATTTACCCAAATAATTTCAGGATTGGAGTTCGACAACGCAGTTTTCGAAAGAACGCTGCGCTGTCGACAGAACTTCGGAAAAAGTGAAAAGATGGACAAATCGATGATGCAGTGTGCAGCAGTGTTTTCTCGCCTTTATAGATTTTTCTCTGACGGGTCTTCTCATTGTGCTTGTTCTTGGCTAGACTCCAGGATATTTCCAATACCTGAAAGTCCATTTGACGTGACCGTTCGTTCATAAGTGGTTTCATCGTGGTGTTAATAAACCGGTACATTTTCTATAGAACATGTTTTGAAGAAGAGTATCGACTGTCAACAATGGTGAAGTACTTCGAAAGCAAAACTGTGTTCCATTTCAGCTGGGACCAGGTTGCTCAGGGGTTCTGGAAGCGGTATCCAAATCCAGAAAGGTAATTTCCACTTAAGACAGCACCTATGTGACAGTGATACCTAGCGAATGAAGTGAGTACGTCGTAGGTGCGCTTCATTGTAGATGGAATTGAGAATGTTTTAGTTCTCATCTCCCATGTTCTTGTGATGAAGGTAGGTAGGTAGGCCTACCTATCACGACCTTGATTAATTATGCCAAAAGTCTTCCTTGTTTGCTGCTAGTCATCCCCTCGTGGCCAATCTATTGCCGCTTTATTCAGGCGGTTAATTAAATACTGATCATTCGTTCAAATCGTCAATCAAACCTGTCAACTAGAAAAATAGTATGATTTTCTGGTGCCTCCCTTGTGAATGGAAGATTACTGATAATTTTGACATTCCACGAAATGTAAATACGGAATCGTTAGTTGAAGTCCCTACAATGTGTACACCATACAATTATTGTATGGTGTACAATAATTGAAAAATCTATTATTGAAAAGATTTTTATTAAAAATCTA
Organism: Apolygus lucorum; assembly: GCA_009739505.2. NCBI lineage: Eukaryota > Metazoa > Arthropoda > Insecta > Hemiptera > Miridae > Apolygus > Apolygus lucorum. Next base: position 5,252,704 of record CM019172.2, read on the forward strand.
TTATTATTAAAAATCTATCTACCCCTTGAAAAAGAGAGTGAATGTTCCATTTGATTTCAAAGGGTACTATAATAGTACCCTTTGAAATCAAATGGAACATTCACTCTCTTTTTCAAGGGGTAGATTATCTTTTGCTCCAAAACGATCGCAGTTTGAAGAACTACCCTCCTAAACCCTGGGAAAGTGTTTTAATTGACTTAAAAGTTTTAAAAGAAAAAAAATAAATAAATAAAACTTAAAAGTTAAAAGTCAATTTCGACGAAAATGGTCTTTACTAGGTAGGTACCTTTTGGAATGGGGTAGTTGCATGATATTTTTTTGTATTTTTTCTGTGTAGTGAGTCTTTATTGAAGTACGTATCTGCAAATAAAACTCCCAGAAACGCTTCCTAAAAATTTAGAGATTTTTTCAAACAACGGGATTCTCGGATTCAGGCGGGAAAACCTACACACGGCTTGGATGCTGCGGGATGGGGGCTACGTCACAATAGGGTGTGCTGTGCGCCTGGGTAGGAAAAACTGTTTACTGTTATTTTTAATCTAAGGTAGACCTTATTCTGAGAATTTTGGTACCAACCGCGACCTTCTAGCGCGTGTAAATCTTTTCCTATGAATTTTTAAAGTTTCGACCGTTTATGACGTCACAGTGAGCTGGGGGGTCCCGCCCAGGCGAGAGGGGCGCGTGACGTCATAAACGGTCGAAACTTTGAAAAATCATAGAAACAGATCTACTCACGCTAGAAGGTCGCGGTTGGTGCCAAAATTCTCAGGATGTAGTCTACTTTCGATTAAAAATCTAAAAAAAATCAAGGCACACTCCCCATTGTGAAGGGGGCCAAGAGACCGCTACACCACTGTTACCCTGACGCAAGGTTATCTAGCTTTCTGTTTGTTTACGTTCGTTTGTTGTGCTTTCATACTGAATTTTGCTAGCAGCGCAATTGAAACATGTTACATACAAGATTTCGTTTCCTTCTGGCATTCCCCCCACTGTAACTGAAACCTTATATGGTTGAGAAGATAGGTACTCGAAGAACTTTATCTTCGTAATTTGTGTTCGTAGAAAAATTGTTCACCATTCGTTGGAAAGCCCTAAATGTTTGCATAAATTATATGCTGCCAAAACCTCTGTACTTTCGGAAGAAACTGAGATATACCACTGAGTTAAAAGAACTGTCAACAACATTCGAAAGCAGATTATAGGGTAGGTAGCGGGAAAAAATGAAGACATGTGTTGCAGACTCGTATGCAAGCGTTTATTAAAAGCTTCTTGAAACTTTACAGAGAACATTATCTTTTCCAAACCAATCAACTAATAAATTATGGTAAATACCGATATAAACTATGGTATGAACTCAGACCGCACTCAACTCACCACTCACGCACCTACTAGAAAATGTACACTGATAACGTGAAAACGCGACCGTAAAAGTAATGCGAGGTTTTAGCGCTAACACAACAACAAGAAAAACAACCAAAATAAGTATGCTTCAAAACTTTCAATTTAAACGATTAATTCAAACATTTAAAGCCTGAAAAATATATTTCAAAGTTTTTTTAATCATCATCATTATTTTGCAACTATATTTCAATGCTTCTGACTCGAATGGGGAATTTGCCTCACATTTTTTTTTCGAATGAGGGTTTATTTTTATGGAATAAAACCATAGTGAGCTGCTCGAAAACGCATCCAAAAAATTTAGAGAATTTAAGGAAGATGGAAATTTTAAATGTGGTGGCAATGTGTAAGAGGCAGCCATGTTTGAAACGTAACGGATATTCTACCAATCTAACTTCAAAGGAGGTTCTGTGGCGCTTACCACAGAAGCGGAACATACACGAACTTTTAGCTTACAAGTAGTGCGCACAAGAGTGCGCCGCGAACTGGCAGGAAGAACCCAGACACAAAAGTGACCAAAAGAAACAATATTACTCACTTTTTTACAATACGAATCTACCTACTAGTTTATCAAGCATTATTAGTCTTCATCTTCTCTTATTTAGTTTCAAGATTTGAACACATTATTCGAGTAGCCATTTCACTGGATCGTTTTGTGTGGCGGTGCTAGAACTCTGTCTGTTGTCGGAGTTGTTTTCGCGTCGTTTTATTTTTTCGTATGACGTCAACAATATTCCTCGACTTTCGCGGTGTTTTGTAACAGAGGCTTCACTTGTTTAGGCATTTTCTCCTACGGTAATTTTTTCCCCTTGGTTATTCCTAGTGTTAAACGTTATTCTAGGGCCCTATTATAGGATTCACTTGAAATTCCAGAATCTAAAATTGAGGCAAATTCCCCATTGTCCTCGATTGCAGTGATCTCAACGCACTCTATCATGAGATTCTCGTTTAGGGATGATCACTGGGCTGAAAGCTGAATGTGGGAGCCCGAGAAGCGTTCTGATTGGTGGAGCTTGAGGATGTAGTTATAGCGGAAAGCAACAGATAGCGTTTATGATCACTTGTTCCCAACCTCATCACAACAAGTCACCTTGTTTATCACATATTTTTCTCGTTGGTGCGTTACCGGCCGCATCTAAGTAATTAATTTGATAACATTCAGTTATATTCGCGATATGTACGAAAAAATTGAGCGATTTTCAATAATACACTGGGTTTCAAACGTTTCTTTGCGTGGCAGTTGTCAATTGAATATTTGAACTACTGGCGATAGGGACAACAACCATTGCATAAAAAACTCTGAAAATACCTTTCGCCTCGATTGGTTTTTCCAAGTAATTTTTGCAAATCTAAATGATGATTAAACGATAAGTTGTCAATTTCTGGTCATTCGAAAGGATTTGAAAAGAAGCGGTATGAAGAGTGTGGCCTCCCCCTCCCCACCACTTCCGTAGTAGTTCCTCAATCCTAGCTGAAAGTAGATAGCGCAACTGAGGCAGCCTCAAAAATGCTTGCACACCATTTTAACGTTGGCTTTCTTCTCTGTTAACTTGTCTCCATTACTCTGTGGGGATGATGTAAGAGGAGTGGCCCGCCAACACTAAAATGTACGGTACTTCTTTATTGAAATACAGCTAAACTAAATGGAATTTCGAACTGAAAACTGGTGCAGAATCGTTTTTAAGTGCGCTAAATTCCAATCTGAAGTCAAAAACACGAAATTCCGACCCATGCAAATACCCCATTCCTTTGTATTTGAATTTGGAACTCTTCAATTCGAAGTCATTTTCACGACCGAATAACAGATTCGAATTAATAGCAGAAACCTTAACCAGAAAATACGCCTTACAAAAACAGATTAGAAAGCGGCAGATAAATAGTTAGAGCGTGTTGACATGCGGCTTCTAGCCTTGAGTCTGTGGGATTGGGGACAAAATGTCGACCTTATCACCGCCAGCGCACAATTGAGCGAGCACGTATGCCGGTTTTATTCAGAAAACCTCAGACAGTTTATACTCTAAGAATATCTTATCATTAAACTGTGAAATTGTGCACCTACCTACCTGAATTACCTTATGGGCTTCCAGAATAGTTTTAAAATGAGAGTGAAATTTATTCACGAAAACAAGAATCATGAAAATTTTGTAACTCTGTCAACGATTGACTCGTAACTGCAGATGATCCCAAAAAAATGGGATTTTGAGCGAAGTAAACAACAACAAAATTTTGTCAAGTGGGTGTGGCAGATAGTTTTCTCGTATCCATAACCCGATTGTATAGATGATCCGATGCATAGTAGTTAATCTCAAAACATCAAACTCTAAGTGAAGGATCTCTCTCTGTTACAAGGATTTCACGTTTGCGCACAATACAGGGTGTCTACACTTAAGATGGGCATAACTTCGGGGCTCGATTCTACAAGGTATTTCCAACAAAAAATGTCTCTTAGCAATTTTCTATTAACCCACTCAAAATTCCTTTTTTTCACTTTAAAGTTTTTTTCTCGCGTTATCGACTTTATGGCACTAAAATGGGCATAACTTCCTCATTTCTCCTGAAAATTCAAATCTAACTACACCGTTAGAAAGAGCGTTATATTCCTAAGCTACCTAGTGCAAAATCTTTAAGCTATAAAATAGTTTCAAAAAGCAAACTTTTAAAAATTTGTCGAAATTTGACTTTTTTTGACGAAAGTTTTCACTCTAAATCCCTGCCCATTTCGATGGGCGCTCTTCGGAGAAAACATGCTCAAATTGTCAGCTTTCCAACGGTCTATCAATTTTTCTTTTAAACATTCAAATTGAAAGAGTCAATGAAGTTTGAATGTCAAAAAACGTGTGTTTTACAGGGAAATCCAGTGTTTCAAGCGGTTTATGGTCCCCCTCGATCTCAAAATGGCTTGACGAGTTTGGTATCATTTTCTATATCATTTTTTACGCTGAATCACATGGTGATACTTCCGAATGATTCCGACTGCTAGAAAGTGGAAAACCTAAGGTTTTTCTCCTACATAAAATACGCATTATTCGTAGATATGGTAGAGAGCATAAAGTAACACCTTTCTACTCAACTAAAACCTTAATCGGCTTGAAATTCGGTGTTTTTATTGAGTAGAAAGGTGTTACTTCATGCTCACTACCATATCTACGAATAATGCGTATTGTGAAAACAAAGCTACCTTGGTAGACTCGTACTGATGATTGGTTTCCGACTCCCCGTAGAAACTGAGAAAAATTGGATTGAAATATCTCTCGTTTTTCTTTTACAAAACAGGTATTTCTTGAATGAAAAATTTATAGAAAAAAAGTTATAGAGTTTTGGAACATTTTCAATTACCTAAAAGTTATTTTTAAGCTTTCAATTCCGTTGTTCTTCAAATTTGCTCCTTTTTTCTCTAAAAGCGATTTGGGGTTTCTCCTTTATCTTTCTGTTTCCTCGAAATGTTTCTGGCTGCCTGTCGGTAGGTCGTTGTCCCAACGGAAACGTTTAAAATAGAAGTAGGTTAACTTGGCTCTGACGATAACGTCCTCATTTCATCTCGTGTGTTCTGGTTACAGATGCACCTACCGATTTCTACCGTAAATATTCGTGCTTTTTTCAACAAAAAATTGCATTATTCATAGTATTTACTCCTATTTTTTGTAGTAATCGTATTAAGTGACCAGTTCTGTACTGTCTCAATACAGCAATATTTTTAAAAACTAGTTCAAGGAGTACTGTGGTATTCGCTCTTTTTAGGAATATTCTGAGTATTCCGCTGAAATCTAGGTATTGACGCGCAAGGGCCCTACTGGGAGAGAATACCCTAAGAACAATCCAAAAGTAGGAGAACCTAACGGAAGTGTGACAATCTATGATTGGTGCGATGTGTAAACGTAAATTTCGTGAAATATTTATTTATTCAATACGTGCAAGCTCAATACAACGATTAAAATACACTACAATAGAAAAATTGATCGGAGGGAGAAACACCCGCACGGAATATGTCTCAGTCGTTCGTTCCTCGTTCCGGGTCAGTATTTCCCTAAATTGAAGGGTATCAAAGTTCAAAAGTTGTATCTAAATTAGAAATGTTCAAGGATTTTTGAAATGCATTAGTGTATGGGCGTAGGGAATTGAAAAACTAAAAGATCGCCGCTGGAATCATCAAAATCGAACAATAATTGTCAGAGAAATACGGGAAAAACCAAACTGAATAAACGGGGTTTCCCATATTTCTCTGGCAATTATTATTGTTGATTATTATTATTGAAATAAAACAAAAAGCCGTTAATGGTCATTCAGGAAACTGAGGAATCTACGGCAAATAACAGCTGGGTTTTGAGCGAAAATGACCATGTTGGGGCAGCTCTCCAGTGCTTGGAAATATCCGCTCTCCAATGTAATGGATTTAGTAAATTGGGGGATGAACGGGAAATTTGCCTAAATGGGGTCGTTGCATGATATTTTTTTGTATTTTTTCTGTGTAGAGAATCTCTATTGAAGTACGAATCTGCAAATAAAACTCCCAGAAACGCTTCCTAAAAATTTAGAGATTTTTTCAAAGAACGGGATTCTCGGATTCAGGCGGGAAAACCTACACACGGCTTGGATGCTGCGGGGTGGGGGCTACGTCACGGATGTGAAGGGGGCCAAGAGACCCCTACACCACTGTTACCCTGACGCAAGGTTATCGACCTGGGGGTACTGTGCCGGAGGGATCCTTTGCCCGGGGGGTCCTTGATAGCAGCCCTCTGTTTGTTTACGTTCGTTTGAGGTGCTATCATACTGAATACTAGCAGCGCAATCGAAACATGTTGCATCTAAGATTTCGTTTCCTTCTGGCATTCCCTCTACTGTAACTGAAACCTTATATGGTTGTGAAGAAACGCGGTGTTCTGGTGATACTCGAGCCAAAACCTCGCAAATTTGCTAGATTCTTCCAAGTTGGACATAACCAACATCCTTTTATTTAACAATTTACAAACACTCATTGGTACTACGTTGTACAGGATAATGACACTACGATGAAACTTCCAATAAATGAGCTACTGCAACCATTTTGATGAAGAAGTACTACACTCAAGAAAACAACTGATCTTTTACTTTCTACAAAAGTGTCAACTTACCTTCATTCTTGGCTCCTCTTATTTCGGCGCTGACGAACTTTTTATTGACGTAAAAATCGTGCTACATGCCAATATACGAATACGAAATATTTTCCAGGAAAGCCACCTCGAAACTCTAATCGATGGCTCTCCTTTTTGGCATATAGACATTTTATTTCAATACTTTGGCACATAAACGAAAAAAGTTACGGTTGGTTTTCTGATGATTTCTACTTACAACCAAGTCGTTCGTACTTAACTTTATCTTCGTCATTCGTGTTCGTAGAAAAATCGTTCACCATTCGTTGGAAAGCCCTAAATATTTGCATAAATTATATGCTACCAAAACCGCTGTACTTACGGAAGAAACTGAGATATACCCCTGAGTTAAAAGAACTGTCAACAACATTCGAAAGCAGATTATCGGGTAGGTAGCGGGAAAAAATGAAGACATGTGTTGCAGACTCGTATGCAAGCGTTTATTAAAAGCTTCTTGAAACTTTACAGAGAACATTATCTTTTCCAAACCAATCAACTAATAAATTATGGTAGGTAAATACCGGTATAAACTATGGTACGAACTCAGACTGCACTCAACTCAGACCGCACCACCAGAAATGTGTCCACTGATAACGTGATAACATGACCGTAAAAGTAACGCGAGGTTTTAACAACAAGAAAAATAACCAAAATATGCTTCAAAACTTTCAATTTAAACGATTAATTCAAACATTTAAAGCTTGAAAAATATATTTCAAAGTTTTTTTAACCATCACCATTATTTTGCAACTATATTTCAATGTTTCTGACTCGAATTGTCCTCGATGGCAGTGATCTCAACCCACTCTATTGTGAGATTATCGTTTAGGGATGACGTAAGAGGAGTGGCCCGCCAACACTAAAAAGCACGGTACTTCTTTATTGAAATACGGCTAAACTAAATGAAATTTCGAACTGAAAACAGGTACAGATACGTTTTTAAGTGCGCTAAATTCGAATCTGAAGTCAAAAACACGAAATTCCGACCCATGCAACTACCCCATTTTAGATTCTGGAATTTCATGTCAAATCCTATAACAGGACCGTAGAATAATGTTTAACACCAGGAATACCCCCTGGGGAAACAATTACTGTTGAAAAATGACTAATCCAGTGAAGCCTCGGTTAGAAAACACTGCGAAAATTGAGAGATGGCGGCTACGTCTCTAGTCAAGTTTGCCGCTGTGAAAACTCGGTTTGGGTTCTCTAGATTGGTTGGATCACCGAGCAATGGAATCAGATTGGTTAGGCAGTCGGATCTGTCACAACATGGCTGCCCCCATACAGATTGCCAATACAATTCAAATTTCCATCTTCCTTAAATTCTCTAAATTTTTCGCATGATTTTTCTAACAGCACACTATGGTGTACACCACTCAATGCATCACTGCACAATGGGGAATTCGCCTCACAGTTTTTTATTTTTTTATTTTATTTTTTTTTTTTTCACTTATATGGAATTTCTTTTATATGAGTGAACCCTCTTTCGAAAAAAAATAAAATACATAAAATATGAGGCGAATTCCCCATTGCGCAGTGATGCATTGAGTGGTGTACACATTTGGCGCGTTCTTCTGGAGACGATAGAGCTATTTATCTCTTATCCATGCAAATCCCATGGATGCTGTATTTTTTGGGTATTTATATCCTCAAATGCTGTATAATTTCCCTCCTACATTGGCTTGGAATTCATTTCTGGATCAGAAACACAATTATTTTTCGTTCACAGTGCTGCCATCATACGAACATGAAATATCGTTCTGCTGCAATTTCCCTGCACCACTTTCCAAAAAGCCTGCATTGACGCATTGAAGGTGGACTCAGTCGTTAGTTTACGGATCCTAGAGGGCGCCACACGGGTGCACAACAGAGTTTCTGTGGTAGACCTATAGATTGCTTGCTATAGGTCCTCTAGGTGGTCTCCAAGTACGAAACGGAGGATCTACGAAATTATTTCTATTTCCCATAATAATTTTCAAGTTGTTCTTTGATATCCTTCCCACAAATAACGTTTTGTCTGTTCTTCCAGCACTCACGTCCTCTCGGAAGACACGATATACAGAGAAGTTCGGGGGAACAAACTCTTCTCCAAACGCCTCCTCACGAAAACGAACCGCGTCCCAAAATGGGGCGAGCGATTCATCGGATCTCCTGTCGTGAAGATAGTCGAAGAGTCCATCGTCGACCCACAAGCCAAAACTCTGACAACGTACACGAGAAACTTGGGATACGCCAAAGTCATGGTGATTATGATGTCATATACTTACTTCTTAGATCGCTCATTCGTCTACATTTTACCCTAATTGGACCATGGTGTCACTAGTGTCACCGAAAACATCTTAGGAATTTCACAGCTGTCCCAAGGTGTCACCAGATTAACTAGATTTAAACTGAAATTTAAAAATTAATGGACTTCCTACCTGCGTTTTAGCGAATTTTCAAGGAAAATGAAGCTATTGCAATGGCATCAAAATTTTTAGAATCGACTTTTTCGAAAAATTTTCACACTGAAATCCGTTTTGGAACATTCTGAAACGATCCCTGAAGTTTTTCCAAAAATCATATGTCGGGGGAAAAAAAAAAAGAGTCCTCGTTCAAATATTTAATCGACAACTGCCACCGATAGAAACGTTTAAAACCCAGTGTATTATTGAAAATCGCACGATTTTTTCGTACATATCGCGAATAAAACTAAATGTTATCAAATTAATGAGGAATTTCACCATGTCGGAATTTCCTATTTTTGACCCCAAAATCGGATTCAGCACTTCGGATTCCTAATTTACGAATAAACAAAACAGTTTAGAAAATACAAATGTTTAAAAAACGCGGGAAAATGACGTCATCCTGGAATAGTTCATTTATGGCCGCTTGAAGCGCTGAGATCGAGAAATCTATAGTCCCTAGATGCAAAATTTCACGAAACAGTAAAGTTTGAAATCGAAAAACTGAAGAAAAAAATAGAAAAAGCAAGATGGGGAAAATTAGGTTTCCTCTGTTTTTGTTTGATAACTTTTCTCTTAGAAAACACGATTTCGTCGTCCCAATGGGCAACACTGGGAGGAGACGGAGATCCGAACAGCCCAATCAGTGAGCGTTCCCGCTGCACGTCCGTTTTCCTGGTTAGTTTTGAAATCAAAAATTTTGATTGTCTCCCAAAAATAACAGGAGACTTATTTTCCGAAATCAGCCCGATTTTCGTCTATCCCACACCATTAACTATTCAGGAAAAATACAAACAGAATTCAGTGAAATTCCTCATTACTTAGATGAGCCGGTAACTCATCAAGGAGAAAAATGTGTGATAAACAAGGTGACTTGTTGTGATGAGGTTGGGAACATACGATCATGAACGCGATCTGTCGCACTCATCTTTAACTACGTCCTGGAGCTTCCCCAATCAGAACGCTTCTCGGGATCCCAGATTAAGCTTTCAGCCCAGTGATTTCGCGTCTTCCGGGACGTCGATTATTGGTGTAAAAGTATGTAAAAAAATATATATATACATATATATAAACCAAGAATTGAAGAAAAAAAACTTTCTACAACAAATTGCAACACCGTTGGTCCTTTTCTTAACCACACCTTAAACTGAATGATTTCTTTGAAAATTCGCTCATTAATTCATGCTGCATGAATGGACTTTTTGAACCATTTTTGACATTTTCATGTCTTTGCTTTGGCACATAAACTGAAAAATCGTCACGAAAACTAAGCAAGTCTTGCTCACGCGACCAATAAATAAATGAAATAGACTCACCGGTTTGCGTAGAGAACAATCAACTGTTTTGATGCTTGGGTACATGAACCAACAACCTTACTTCACTACCTTGTTGTGTAGTGGTTGACATGAAAATGTCCCAATGTGTTGCAGACATGATGCAAGCATGATGTGATGCAAGCATTTAAATTGTCAACATAAAGTTCAATTCTTTTGATTTTAACGTACCTCTTCATCAAAAACTGCGCGAAGATCTCAGCTTTCCAATGGTATAATTTCTTTCAATTTACTCCGCTAATTAGGGGTGAAAAATACGTTTCAATCATGGAAATCGAGGTTTTCTGGTTGTTTTTGGTTGTCCCAAGTGGACAACGACCTCTCATTGGTAGGGATCTTATCCAACATTTTCAAATTAATATTGTTCTTGGTTCGACAAACGAACAGCAGCATACTTTGTCAAGCCATACTCCTCAACAGATTAACGAGGAAATAGTTGAGGAGTTTTCTCACTTTTTGAAAGTTATTAAAAATAAAAATAGTATGACAAAAACGCTGCAAATTATTACACAATGGTTTATTATTTTTCACTCGTCTGCAAAGCCACCAACCATCCAACATGAAGAAAAACATCGATCGCATTTCCGTCAGCTTTAATTTGAACGGAGATTAGGCCTGTTTTGCGATTCACAACTGTGTTTCTGATTTATCGTACGTCCAAACTTTAAATTCTCGTAGTGAGCGAACGGTTTGTCCTACAGAGCTCCGCGTAGTCTCAAAAAATTCTATAGAATCTTAAATTGAAGGAAAAACAATACCTTTATATCGACATTTTTTGAGTTAGGGCGTTTTCAAATTTCAAAATTCATTTTTGAACCCTTAGAACTGACCTACATCAACCAAAATCTTCGGGGCACAACTAGACCCCAAATGAAGCCTACATACCAAATTTCATCAAAATCGGTCAATGCTAAGTGGCGAAAGTGCCGCGGACGGCGGACGGACCGCCAAATTTTTATTCGATTTTTGGATTCTACGTACCTTGAAACGTAAACCAACAAATTTTGAGGGGGTGTTAAAAAAAATTTTTTCTTAGTCGATTCCAAAGGTTCATTATTGAAAATAATAAACCAAAATGTTGAAACATTTTTATCGATTTCTTTGGAAATGTTTCTCATAACTCTGTATGGAGACTTCTAATTGCCTTCAAAAAATCTCCTGTCCATTAAATTTAAAATTGCAATTTAATTTTGGTTACTCCGGTGACACTTTGGGACAGCTGTGGAATTCCTGAGATGTCTTCGGTGACACTAGTGAAACCATGGTCCAATTAGGGTTAAATTCAATGAACAGCTGAATGTGGCTATTGGAAGTCTCAGAATAGATTTATGACAAAAATTTCCAAGGAATTCAATGACAAAATGTTCACAATTTTTGTCGTAATATAATTTGTTGACTTCTAATCATAAAAAAAAATGGTTCAAGAAAAGCAGCTATAATTTAAATCTAGTGGTGACACCTTGGGACAGGTGTTGATTCCCAAGATGTTTACGGTGACACTAGTGACACCATGGTCCAATGAGGGTTAGACTAACATGTCCCAATTCCCTGACAATGCGACTGAATACGAATCTGACTGGACTAAGTAACTATTACAATTAACACAACTTAAAAACTTCGGACCCGTTTTGGTCTAATGTGCCAAGATGGTAAAACGTGCTGCCTGCTTCTTGGAAACGATAGGAAGTGAGTTTTGAAGATGATAGTTGTCCAAAGTGATGGCAGTGTCCGAGTTCTTAGCTTAGGTTTTTAGCAGTGTTTGCTTAAGTATCCTGTGCCTTCATTTCGATTGGAAGCGGCTTTACTTTCCGGTAGATGAAGTCGGTATGTGTGGACTTGGACTCGTTAGTTTCATTCTCCACTTATTAGTCCACTCGATATATTATTATATGTTTAACAGGCTGCAGCAGTTTTCTGGCAGCTTCTTCTATTGCAGTACTAACTGCTAGGGTTGCTGTGTCATCTGGAAATGTACCTGTGACAGCTCCTGCAGGCTCTGGGATGTCTGTTGTGTACAGTAGGTTGAGCACTGGCTCTTGCTCACTTTCCTGTGGCACTCCAGCTTGAATCTTTCTCAATCCACTTTATTCGCCATCATGCGACATAAAAGAGATTTATACAATAGAGAGTTCCTAGTAGGTTTGTTTCAGATAAGATACGGCGCTCTGTAGCCGGATTGTCCGCCATGTTTTCAATACGGCGAGCCAGATTGCCTCCTAGTGACGTATTCTATAGGTCTGCCACAGAAACTTTGCATCCCTTTAGCACATTCTGCTGGAGAACATAGAACTACTTATCTCTTATCATCACGCAAATTCCCGTACTTACCATAATTTTTCGCGAATTTCTCCCTTTAAAAGTGACATGATTCTCCTCCTACTGCAGATAGAAGTTCGAGAATTTCCTAAATCGAAATTCCGTTGCACTACACGAACATCGAATTTCTCACGGCTCCAATTTCCGTGTCTAGGTTTCACCATGGAAGGTTGACTCGATCGATATAGTTCGCGGATCCGCCACCTAGGGGGCGCCACACGGATGCAAAGTTTCTGTGGTAGACCTATACCGTAATATTACGGCGCCGGATCGGATACGGCGAGTTCTTATCACAATACGGTGCCAGATTGAGAGTGTGTGTGTGTGTGATACGTCACACCGTATCTAAGCCGAATCAAAACCACTTATTTATTTATTTTATCGGCGCTACAGCCCAATGTGAAATTTGGCCTCCCGTGCTATCTTATTCCAAGCTGGCCAATCAAGAGCTTTCGTATTCCAATTGTCCACACTGATAAATATGATGTTGTCCGTTACATCATCGATCCAGCTCTTCCTTGGTCTGCTGCGTCTTCGTGTTCCATGCACTTCTTCCTTGAAGACCTTCTTCGGCATCCTTCCTTCTTCCGTCCGAGATAGATGACCTAGCCAGTGCAGCCTCTGGGACTTTATGAAGCGCACAATGTCTTCATGATTGATCAACTGATCGAGTTCATGGTTTGCCATACTGAAGTATGCTCTATTTGCTGCCATTATCCTACTTCTTATTTCGTGGCTAATCAAGTTCCCACTATTTATTAGGACACCTAGATACTTGAATTTGTCCACACCTTCAAAGTCATAGGTTCCGATTTTCAGGTTATGGGCTGCTTTGGGCGTCGGCAGATAGAAGTTCGAGCATTTCCGAAATTGAAATTCCGTGGCACTACACAAACATAGAATTTCTCACGGCCCCAATTTCCGTGTCAAGGTTTCACCATGGAAGGTTGACTCGATCGATATAGTTCGCGGATCCCGCCACCTAGGGGGCGCCACATGGATGCAAGGTTTCTATGGTAGACCTATACCGTGATATTATGGCGCCGGATCGGATATGGCGCGTTCTTATCAGTGTTTCAGTGATACGTCACGGCGTATCTAAGCCAAATCAAACCCACTAGGAACTCTTTAATATATCTCTCTACCGAGTCGGAAGAGTACTGCAGCCCCTGTGATACCAGTCCAATACACAAACCAACAGCCATGATGCCCGCCTATCAATCCCTCTCCTTTCTTCCATTTCTCCATCATGATAGTCTGACCCTCGCCGGTTCTATCAAATATTAATGTTGAAGTGGTAGCCAACCTTCGTTAGCGGAGATGGCACTTCAAGAAGTTGCCTTCACTCATATCGATACCTTAAAGCACATAGGTACTAAGTCCATCCATCTACCACATTTTTAATTTTTTTCAACTTCAGAAAAACTCAAATTCAACAAAACTATTATTGACCTTCTTCACGACTATAGCTTGAAAATTTCTTTAAGAAATTGAAGAGTTTGGTTTAATAAGCCATTATTTTAGGAATTGTGAACTGGTGATAACTTTGTTCGTGTTTGACTCAAAAATCCGTTTTTGGTCATAGCGCCTTTGTGCTTTAAGGTGTGCCTTTAATATTCTCTCCGTCACTACGAACTCATTGAGTACCCACATGACTATGATTGAGCGCTCTGGTTGAGAGATTTCAAGGTTTCCTTTGTGAGAGCAAGAAATTTGAGGACATTGGGTTGAAGCTTCACAAGTTTCTGAAAAAAGTTCTTCCAAAAGGAGGGTGAAAAAATCCATTACTGTCTACACATCTACTGTCTACTGTACCTATCTCTGATGACTTTAAACTCTCAACCAAAACACCTTGGGAGGTCCTTCCACTGCGGAGCTCGTTTTGAAATGAGAAGGTTAAGGTAGAGGTTTCTCTTAGTGTGAGGTTTCCAATCTTGACCGCTCGCGACTGCACTCCTCAAAGCGGTCGGGTTTGGGTCGACCGCGGTCGAGTTGCTGGAACAGTGGTTCAACCGCAAAGTTGAGCAGATTGTCGTGCTGGAACAGTGGTTAGTCGTAATGCGCATGCGCCGGTCGACTGCGGTCGACCACGGTCGCCTTGCTGGAACAAACCTAAAAATATCAATTTTCAGCCATTTTTTGTTGTTGCGATTTTTGCATTTCAGAAGTTGCAGCCTCATCTGAAACGATACACTGATCCCGATACACCTTATTTACTATTATAATGACGGTTATTTCCACGAAAAACGTCGACAACTCTTAGAAACATGTTCTTATTTTCATTTTTTTTTTTTAATTTTTATTTTTTGTAGTGAGGAATTTCACCGAATTCTGTTTGCATTTTTCCTGAATAGTTAATGGTGTGGGGTAGATGAAAATCGGGCTGATTTCGGAAAATAAGTCTCCTGTTATTTTTGGGAGACAATCAAAATTTTTGATTTCAAAACTACCCGGGAAAATGGACGTGAAGCGGGAACGCTCGCTGATTGGGCTGTTCGGATCGCCGTCTCCTCCCAGTGTTGCCCATTGGGACGACAAAATCGTGTTTTCTAAGAGAAAAATTATCAAACAAAAACAGGGAAACCTAATTTTCCCTATCTTGCTTTTTCTATTTTTTTCTTCAGTTTTCGATTTCGAACTTTACTTTTTCGTGAAATTTTGCGTCTGAAGACTATAGATTTCTCGATCTCAGCGCTTCAAGCGGCCATAAATGAACTATTCCAGGATGACGTTATTTTCCCGGTTTTTTTAAACATTCGTATTTTCTACACTGTTTTGTTTATTCGTAAATTAGGAAGTTCGGGCTGAAAGTTTGCCTTAGGAGGTTTTTCGAGGTGCCACACATTTTTTGGTGCCTGGGTACTTGTTACATATTTACCTGCAGTGTTGAACTATAAATATCTCGATTTCATCCAGATCGCTACTTTTCCATTAACTACCTTTTTGTCCAAATCTTGCATTTATGTTTCCGCAATTTCAACGTCGCTCTCCTCTCCAACAGCTGCTAATTTTCAGTCGCTGCCGTATTTCACGCCTTCTTCCTCATAAGTTACGTAGTAATTTCTAATTTTAGAAAATACTGAAGGAAGCCGAGCGGCCTTTGCCAAAAACCACAAAGCCGAAGAATCCCTCTATTGTGTTCTACGTCGAATCGATCTACGTAGCTAACTTTTGTCACCCCAATGGACTTAGATATTAGAGAGTTCCTAAACTGCATCTTGCTTAACGGCGAACGTTACAGGCATCGCCGTTATGAATCTGCCTAGGGCGAGTCAAATCGGATGCTAACCCTAGATGAACGTTAGCGAAAATAACGGCGATGTTGAACAATTTTACGGCGATGACAAAAGTGACGCGAAAGTTAAAGAGACAGGAATTTCTGGCTTCGCCGTTAGATCCTCAGTTCTCTACTGTTGACTGCCTTCGTTTTTCAAGTTCGTTGTTCGCTATTTCAAGTACATCTTGTCAAGGTGTTTGTTCGAGATGGATCATTTTATGAATTTGTACGTTGCGGGTCTACTTTCCGCTGAAGATATGATCACCGTGCTGGAGACGAACGTCGAAAACGTTCCACGAAGACGGCGGCTCTCGGAGTATGGGCGTTTCTCACTGCCAAGTCTATCTTACTACAAGGTAAGGAATCGTATTGTTATTTACTGTGATAGGTACTCACACATAGCCTACCGACTTATTGGTATTTTCAACTACTTTGAGTGAGAAGAGAATAGCAAAATCCCTAATAGTGTGCGGTATAAATTTTGTTCCAGATTCCGGGAAACGAGTACCTACCTACTAACGAACATTTCGGAGTTCCCGATGTCTTTTCAGAACAAAATATATTTATTTCACTCAACCCAATATCTATTCAAAATTGTATTCAATATTGTATTCAATAAAACGTAAGATTTAATATAACCTAAGTTATTTCTACCTTCACATTCATATTTCAATATCAAGTCAATTTCATGTTACAATTTTCATCTATCTCGTCATACGTCATCTAACTATGTCGATTACGGATATTAAAAGAATCATAAATTCGTGGTAAATAGTTTTTCAGGTAAAAGAAGGTAAGTTGGTATAAAATACGACTATCAGCGTGATTATTTGAGCAAAAATGATCAATTTTAGGGTTTTTCTTAATTTTTGGAAGTTTTTATGCGGATAGGTACACATTTTATAGAATAATTAAAAATTAACTACCTATTTTTTAACTCAACTATTTTAATTTTAAGGTACCTAACAATTTCCGAAAATGACGATATAATTATTTTTTATTGTTTTAATCTCACTTACTGTCACATGGACATCATCATTCAATATTGATATAAAAAATTCTGTTGATAATTTGCTGGGTTGTCAAAAACTCAATTCCATTGGAAATACTTTCTAGACTAGGTTTAATAAAGTGCTACGTAGTTATATTAATTAATATTAATAATAATATCAATTAATATAATTAATTAATAAAAAATCAGTTCGAATAATAATAAAGCGTCAAAAAACCACTCATTATGACGATCGGATATTATTTTTTAAATATTTACCAGAAATTATATACGTATGTATCAATTTTATTCTCATAATCATTTAATTAACAAAACTAATAACCCACAATACGGAAAAAATGCACACAGCTACTCGGAAACTGAAATATGACTTCGGATAGGTTAGAAAATAAAGAGCGTTCTAAGCTCCTTTTTTCATAAAGACAAGCAACCAAGGTACGTTTAATTTCACACCTAACTCCCCACTGACATGCATCATCAGATTCTGTTAACAGAGTACAAAAATATCTAAAATTTACTTGTAATTTTACTAACACTGAATGTTGTCGTTGTTACTCGCTTTGATCTGCCTTACAATCGGGAACATGAGGTGAGGTGAGGCTTTGTTTTGAAATTGATGTTGGTGGTTGCAAAACTGTTACCGGCATGTCAGGTTCACTCTGCTCTAACGGCGGCCGTTAGTCACATCGACGTTAGCAAGATCGCCGTAAGTTAGCGGCCAGAACGTTCGCCGTTATGAGCTCGGACGTTATTTGATCGCCGTAATTTTCTGCGCATGCGCAGAAGGTGATCTACGGTCGCCGTTAGCTTCGCCGTTATGCCAAAATCATCTTTAGGAACTCTCTAGTATCGATTGTATGTTGGATCTAAGTCCATATGGGCCAAGTGGGTTAACCCATTGCCGGCCAATGATGCGTTTTCGCATCGTCATATTTATGAATTTTTTAGGAATTGAAAATATTGGAAAATCGTTGTAGATTAATTTTTTCTCGTTTATACTGTTCCTAAACTGCTCAAAAAAATTTTGCTTCAACGTTCAGAAACTCATTGCGAATTTGGAGAATTTTTTGAAAAATAGGCATTTTTGATGGTCTGGAGGAGTTTTGACCATGTGGAATTTTTTTGTTACTTCGGAGAAGGAACAATACTTCTCCTCTCTTGATCCTGTATGCTTGGAATGGTGTAGAAGCCAAATACATTCAAAACAAAAAATAAATAAATAATGGTATTGGTTGTACAACGACGAAAATCGACGAATGCGAAAACGCACCTTTGGCCAAAAGCACTTTTGTTTTGAAATTTATTGAAAAATGTTTAGCTTCATTTCATGTTCATACATTCTTAAATATAATGTTTTTACATAAAAATTTCAACTTTTAAATTTATTTCTACCCTTGGCCGGAAATGGGTTAAAAAACCAAAACCAGCTTGCTGACCTTTGAAACCGCCAATATCTGGTACGTTCTGCTGGTCAAAAAGTTTGGGTCGTCCAAAATCAAAATTCTCATTCGCCTTTTTCGTTTCAGAGCTTTTTGTTCAATGTTGGTTTGTGTATTTTTGCTCAAAAATCTGTTCATTTCGTCGACTTATTATAAGTTCGTTCTCATCAACATCGTTCAGAATTGCTTACTCCGAGCAAAAATCTGATACGTCAGTTTCTGTTGTAATTAGATTTTGATTCATTCATGCAGTGGATGCGAGGATACTACGTGTTACAACCACTTGACAGAATTCTCCCGCTTTTAGAATTCACGTCTCTCGCCAATGTGGGAGGCAATCGCGAATTGATGACTCACGACACACCCACCTTGAAAAATGACATCGATCCGCAGCCCTTATCAAAGTTTTATCGGTGAAAAACGTTATGCAACCTCGGACGGAAATAAACTAGAGAAATATTCGCTCGAAATACCGAAGCTCAGCTGATGACTCGGGAATGAGGTGGGTAATGAACCATTCGAATTAACCGCTGGCTCGAATCCAATTGAGCCCGGCCGAAATTGCATGCGACGAATTTCTTCGGGGTAGCCGAGAAATCTGGGAAATGACGGAAAACCTGCTCTAGGGAGTGTTGGATTTGGATGACGGTTCACTATTTCATTTGAAAACGTCGATTTCTCTCGATGCTATCGCCTAATTTTGTTCAAATTTGGAGGGTGGTTGGTTCCAGAATGTCTCCTCATGAATTTTATATCAATCCAATTAGGGGGATTGTGAGAGAGTAATAAAATATTCTGAGCAGTTGTAGATTCGCCCCAAAATAACCCTATAAATGGGGAATTTGCCTCAAATTTTTTAAATTGTTTTTCGATAGAGGGTTCATTGATATGGAAAAAAACCGTAGTGTGCTGCTCGAAAAAGCATCCAAAAAATTTAGAGAATTTAAGGAAGATGAAAATGTTAAATGTAGCGGCAATCCGTTTATGGGGCAGCCACGTTGAAACGTCACGAAATTTTGAACCAATCAGGATTTCGTTGGTCCATGAGACCCCTTCTCACTGGGGTTATCCGCGGGAAAGGTTATGTAAACAAAGAATCAACGTGAGTTCGTGTATTAGTCCTGATTTGTCCTTATTTCATGTGAAAAATCGTTATGGTAAAGAAGAAAATACCGTGTTTCATGAAGGGGTACGTCGATGATGACAGTACAGAGAAAATATCACAGCGATCCGATCAGCAGGAGACACTCACATCCTCTGAAAAATGCGTGTATGAATAGAAGAGAATTTCAATCGTTGGTTGCTTTTTAAGTTTAGGAAACCAACAACTTGGTAGTGAATACGTATTATGTCTTGAGCATTCAGATCAATTCAACCATTTTCAAAACAACAGAAATGTCCATCTTATTTTTTTGAGGAAGATACTGCTAACCCACCCTTGCAGGCGATTTATGTGGTGGGAAAATAGGTAAAATCCAAGTAGCAGCCGTTTGTTGATCAGTTTCCTCTCTCAATTCTTTGCATGAAGGGGATCTCTGTCAGTGAATAAACGGGGTTTCCCTTTTTATCGGCCAATTATTGTTCGATTCCAGCTTTGCTAGGTAGATGCACTAATGAATTTCGAAAATCCTCGGCAATTTCAAATTTTGCTACAACTTACTTTTAAATTTTTTTCTTAAAATGCTTATTAATATTAACACGTTGGCTGCCCATGACGCACACGTGTGAGTCTGGCCAACGGTGCCCGTGACGCACAGTGTGAGTCGAATACTCTTCCTGTTTCAATGAGAGTTTACAATGAAGGGCATGGCAGGTGAAGAAGTGAAGTAAGCAACCATTTCAGGTTGAATTTTCGTCCGACTGCCATTCTTGGCGTCGCGGACGTCATCAGCTGTCTCCCTATGATGAACTGGGATGAACTGTTGATGAAAACTGAGCAGCTATTAGAGGTGGGTAAGAAATCGCGTCACTGGTTGAAGTCACCTATTACCGGAGAGTCACCGTTCCGTTTGTCACCTATTACGGAGCTGACCCTATTACCAACTCACTTGCAGTGACAGCAGGTAAAATAATTCTCCCTTCCTCCATGCTCCGGATCACTATTTAAAATTATTGCACCCCTTCGGAGCTTCTTGAATTGTCACTGAGTGCGTTGTCACTACAGTGTTGTTGGCGCTACTCGTCACTCCGTAGTGGTTGGCGCTGGTTGTCACTTCATGGGCGGTTGGCGCTACTTGTCACTTTGTCACTCTTTCCGTGGTTGGAGCTACATCGTCACTGGTCACTCCGTCACCATTTGTGTAGCGTGATCAGGTGATCAGTTGTCTCTCGTCCCTCACGCCGTACTTTCTGCGGCCCGGGTTTGGGGCTCGTCGTTAGTTTGACACATGTTGCCCGTTTAGTTCGATGTTTTTCGATAGTTTCATTGTTTTGTGATTAGTTGAGATGAATAAAAAAAAAGAAATCATCCCGAATATGGGCGTTTTTTTACGCTCATTATAAGGTCGACAAAACTGCCCAGTGCGATCTCTGTGGTCAAGTTAGTAGTTTCATAACTACCATTACCTAAAAATAAAAAAAATCGTAATAATAACATTTTCTATTTGCTCATGTTCCTTCATTCGTTTCAATTAAAGATGATATTGAGGCGGAATGTATGTTACCAAACAATAATGAACAACTGTGATAAATTCTATTTTTAACACAGAATGTGTTTTTGCGATGACCTACCGAAAAAAAATCGTCACGAAAAAGCGACAGAAAAAACATCTGGTGATATGTTTATTGGTTGTCATGTTAATGTCAACTCCACATTTATTATTGTTGTTTTTTATTTAACGGATGACTAGTATCGCAAAAACACATTCTGTGTTCCTATGATTTCATACAGAGTATGGAAAAAGAAATAAACCGGGGGGTGCAGGGGGGCGGAGCCCCCCGCCGAGGCGCAAAGCGCCGAGTTTTTCTTATTTATTCCATTTTACCTACCAACGGAGGACTACGATGACACTGTGACCACGATAAATTAATTATTTCTGAGCTCTAAACATATTAACACTTTCCGTGCGGATGATGGTAATAACCATCATGCCGAGTTTCGCGAGTGGCGTATGATGGTTTATACCATCACGGCTCTAAGCATATCTCCGAGCTGTTCATCGTTCAGCTACCTAGTGGATGACTTAAGAACCTCTTTCGGATTTTTTTCGTGCTTACTAGGTCCTCCTGTCGCCACCAGAGTGCGCCGTTTTCACTTCTGGGGATTCTGTTATCTTTAAGATTTGTGGGTTTGCACTACCGAATTCCTGACAAAAAGGTCTCCCGCCACAGGCGAAAACCAGTTTTTTAGGTCCGCACGGAAAGTGTTAATCTGATTGCTGAGTGTCTCATACTAGGTGCTTAAATCGGTAAAACGTAATATATGAATATGATGGGGAGGTACATAAATATGATGGGGAGGTTTATAAATTTTTTCTCAACGAACAGAACCAATTTTTTTATTATAAATATGAGATCTAGAACTCTAGTTAAGGAAATCACTGCTGGTAACGAGTCACTTTACACCGAGGTGTGACTTAGCTAGCCAACTGTCTTTGAAAAAAGTATCCATGCACAGAGAAGAGATGAAACCCTTGGAGGACCTCTTGGATACTACAAAATACTAATCACACACGCTAGCCCGCCTTTTTTTCAAACCTGTGATATGAGAGTCTAGCCCCCAGAAAGTGTTGTCAGGTTTCAGTGCTACCTACCCCCACTTCTGCGAACTACCATCCTTATCAGCTCGATGTTAGCGTGGTCAAGCGGCATTTCTGAAAAGTAGGTTGGTTTACCGCTCATTTCTAAAAGTTTGGCGGCTCTACTTCCCTGCCTTTTTAAATTGCGAGGAAAAGGAACTTGTTATTGCATTTTTGTGTTTTGGAGTGACAAATCAAGCAGAATGCATTATTATAGTGGAGATAACTGCAAGTTTATAGTCTTTGGATAACTGCAAGTTAGAGGAGCGACGGTAATGCGGTTGCGAGCGTGATCACCTGATAAGATATCAGAAATGGTAGTTCGTTGAAGTGGCGGTAGGTAGCGCTGAAACCCGACAACACTTTCTGGGGGCTAGACTCTCCTACGTGTGATCTCTTTGATACATTTTTCTACCACATGTTATAGTATCATTGGGCTTAAAGTTGGGGTATATAAGTTTTCAAGGGTGCTGAATCCAAATTTGAGGTCAAAAACCTGAATTTCCGACCCACCGAAATACCCCATTACATCACCCTGAGTCATCAGAATTCGATCACTTTTCCACTTTAAAAAAATCGTTATCCACTCGTTGGAAAACTCGATTTATGCCGAAATGTTATTCATACTACTCGGTCATAAAAACAAAGAAAACTTGTCTAACATGGTAACTTTTTTGTTGAGAGAGAGAGAGAGTGTGTGTATATTTGTGTTAATACAATGCAGGTATATCACAATTGTCGAAAATGTAGATAATGGAATAACAAATAATAAACAATGGATAGAAATTATATATAACAAAACAATGGAACGGTCGTGTATAATAAAATGTCACTGTGCATATTGCAATGCGTGCCAGGTGTGAGGGGGCACTTAGGACTCCCCCCTGTGCCGGCCGGGGGCCACCCGACCGGCCACGGGCCCCACCCACCATGGCGGCTTCCCGATACCAGACCGCCATCGTCAGAATGAACGGCCACAAAATAGGACCACTCATCCCTCCGACAAAGGCCAGCAACTTCGCAAAAGCGAATTCGAGAGCCGCCGCCCGCGGCCAACCGAGTGCCCCCACCCAAACAGAGGGGGGACAACCCACCCAAACAATAAATAAATTTCAAAATAATTCACTTAAACAATCATTCAATGAATTACAGACACACTAGCACACACATACAAGCACACAGTTTACAACTAAGTTACAAAAAAAGAACATTGAAGAGGGACAAAACTATATCACAAAATAAAATATCACAGTATTCTGAACAGCGTACTTTTTAAAAACATTCCTCAGAAAAAAATTGTTTGTTTGTCTGTGTTGAAATGTTTGTGGTCAAAATTATGGATTGCGATAAGAGATATTCATGACGAACTTTTTTGGGTACTAAACCCAAAAATTAAATTTAATTAATTTAATTTAAATAAAAATTTTACTTGAAAATTTACAAGTTTTACGGTGTTTATACAATTTTTTGTTGACAGAGCTTGGTTGAAAAGGTGGTATACCGGCAGAGCGAAGAAAATCCTAATTGGACTGTCGCCGAAAGGTCAGCCTGGGTGGATTCTCAAGTGATGGGCTTCGGACGAGCCATCCAAGCCTTCGGAATCGACCGGTTCAAGAAAAACTGCGTCAAAATGGTGAGCGGGTTCAACTTCGTCCTCGCCAGCATGTTCCCAGCGGCGGTGCTGCCCGCTTCCCACGGAGTCTCCACGCCGGTCATGACTCGGGGAGAGAAGCTCAAGGATGCGGCCAAAAAGGCTTCGGAACTGGCCAAATCCAAAGCGAACACGCTCTACGCCACGTGCGAGCCATCCTCATGAACAATATGCAATGGACTTTCCCGCACGAAATACCACCAGCGTTCCCCAATCTGCATTTGATGAGAAAAAAAACACCAAACAAAAATAAGCCGTGTTTTGAAACTCGTGTAGGTCTTAATCACGTTAAATGTGCATCACGCGCGTGAAGATTGCACCATACGAACATTGAAAATGATCTGAATACACATTATTCCAGGGCATGAACTAAAGTTTACTTACACGTTTGAACTTTTGGAGTTTATACCTACAAATTCTTAATTGCTCGTGTGTTGAATACTTGTACATGTAAGTACAGCGATTATGGTTTTAGTCACAAACACCTGTTCGTTTCATTTCCTATCTTGGTGTGGAGTCGAGTTGGATCAGGACTGAAGTGCCAAACTCCAATGGTGATCTCAGGTAGACTGTTGGTATTGCCTCCCTTCTCACTCATTTGTGCCATACGTATATACATGAGAAAAGAGTAGGAGCCACGAGCGAGCAAGTTATGGAATCTCCAGGAAATCTGTAACATTAGAGCATTGGATGCTCCTATGACGAAAATTCCTCCAACTGTTTGGTATGGCGCCTATCGTCTTGTCTAGTAGGTGTCACCGCGGTTCACACACCTCCCTCTGCCTCTGAGGAGTCACGACTGAGCAGGTTTGCTTGCTTTGAACGTTGCGGTGACGTCACAAACTGTGACCCCTACCGTCTTCTGTTGAAGACCACTTCTTGCATTGCCTCCCTTCCCACTCATTTGTGCCATACAGATACTAGAAAAACGAGTAGGAGCCACGAACGAGCAAGTTATGGAATCTTCAGGGAATTCTGTAATACCGTTAGAGCATTGAGTGCTCCTGTGACGATAATTGCTCCAACTGTTTGGTATGGCGCCTATCGTCTTGTCTAGTAGGTGTCACTGTGGTTCACACACCTCCCTCTGCCTCTGAGGAGTCACGACTGAGCAGGTTTGCTTGCTTTGAACTTTGCGGTGACGTCACAAACTACCTGAAGATCTCCAACTGCTCGATCATGACCCCTACCGTCTTCTGTTGAAGATCACTTTTTGCATTGCCTCCCCACTCATTTGTGCCACATACAGATACTAGAAAAAATGAGTAGGAGCCACGAACGAGCAAGTTATGGAATCTTCAGGGAATTCTGTAATATTGTTAGAGCATTGAGTGCTCCTGTGACGATAATTCCTCCAACTGTTTGGTATGGCGCCTATCGTCTTGTCTAGTAGGTGTCACGGCGGTTCACACACCTCCCTCTGCCTCTGAGGAGTCATGACTGAACAGGTTTGCTTGCTTTGAACGTTGGGGTGACGTCACAAACTACCTGAAGATCTCCAACTGCTCGATCGTGACCCCTACCGTCTTCTGTTGGAGATCACTTTTTGCATTGCCTCCCTTCCCACTCATTTGTACCACATACAGATACTAGAAAAACGAGTAGGAGCCACGAACGAGCAAGTTATGGAATCTTCAGGGAATTCTGTAATATCGTTAGAGCATTGAGTGCTCCTGTGACGATAATTGCTCCAACTGTTTGGTATGGCGCCTATCGTCTTGTCTAGTAGGTGTCACTGCGGTTCACACACCTCCCTCTGCCTCTGAGGAGTCACGACTGAGCAGGTTTGCTTGCTTTGAACGTTGCGGTGACGTCACAAACTACCTGAAGATCTCCAACTGCTCGATCGTGACCCCTACCGTCTTCTGTTGAAGACCACTTTTTGCATTGCCTCCCTTCCCACTCATTTGTGCCATACAGATACTAGAAAAACGAGTAGGAGCCACGAACGAGCAAGTTATGGAATCTTCAGGGAATTCTGTAATATCGTTAGAGCATTGAGTGCTCCTGTGACGATGATGCCTCCAACTGTTTGGTATGGCGCCTATCGTCTTGTCTAGTAGGTGTCACTTCAGTTCATACACCTCCCTCTGCCTCTGAGGAGTCACGACTGAGCAGGTTTGCTTGCTTTGAACATTGCGGTGACGTCACAAACTACCTGAAGATCTCCAACTGCTCGATCGTGACCCCTACCGTCTTCTGTTGGAGATCACTTTTTGCATTGCCTCCCTTCCCACTCATTTGTGCCACATGCAGATACTAGAAAAACGAGTAGGAGCCACGAACGAGCAAGTTATGGAATCTTCAGGGAATTCTGTAATATCGTTAGAGCATTGAGTGCTCCTGTGACGATAATGCCTCCTACTGTTTGGTATGGCGCCTTTCGTGTTGTCTAGTAGGTGTCACCGCGGTTCACACACCTCCCTCTGCCTCTGAGGAGTCACGAATGAGCAGGTTTTCTTGCTTTGAACGTTGAGGTGACGTCACAAACTACCTGAAGATCTCCAACTGCTCGATCGTGACCCCTACCGTCTTCTGTTGAAGACCACTTTTTGCATTGCCTCCCTTCCCACTCATTTGTGCCATACAGATACTAGAAAAACGAGTAGGAGCCACGAACGAGCAAGTTATGGAATCTTCAGGGAATTCTGTAATATTGTTAGAGCATTGAGTGCTCCTGTGACGATAATGCCTCCAACTGTTTGGTATGGCGCCTATCGTCTTGTCTAGTAGGTGTCACCGCGGTTCACACACCTCCCTCTGCCTCTGAGGAGTCACGACTGAACAGGTTTGCTTGCTTTGAACGTTGCGGTGACGTCACAAACTACCTGAAGATCTCCAACTGCTCGATTATGACCCCTACCGTCTTCTGTTGAAGATCACTTTTTGCATTGCCTCCCTTCCCACTCATTTGTGCCACATGCAGATACTAGAAAAACGAGTAGGAGCCACTAACGAGCAAGTTATGGAATCTTCAGGGAATTCTGTAATATTGTTAGAGCATTGAGTGCTCCTGTGACGATGATGCCTCCAACTGTTTGGTATGGCGCCTATCGTCTTGTCTAGTAGGTGTCACCGCGGTTCACACACCTCCCTCTGCCTCTGAGGAGTCACGAATGAGCAGGTTTTCTTGCTTTGAACGTTGCGGTGACGTCACAAACTACCTGAAGATCTCCAACTGCTCGATTATGACCCCTACCGTCTTCTGTTGAAGATCACTTTTTGCATTGCCTCCCTTCCCACTCATTTGTGCCACATGCAGATACTAGAAAAACGAGTAGGAGCCACGAACGAGCAAGTTATGGAATCTTCAGGGAATTCTGTAATATTGTTAGAGCATTGAGTGCTCCTGTGACGATAATGCCTCCAACTGTTTGGTATGGCGCCTATCGTCTTGTCTAGTAGGTGTCACCGCGGTTCACACACCTCCCTCTGCCTCTGAGGAGTCACGACTGAACAGGTTTGCTTGCTTTGAACGTTGCGGTGACGTCACAAACTACCTGAAGATCTCCAACTGCTCGATTATGACCCCTACCGTCTTCTGTTGAAGATCACTTTTTGCATTGCCTCCCCACTCATTTGTGCCATACAGATACTAAAAAAACGAGTAGGAGCCACGAACGAGCAAGTTATGGAATCTTCAGGGAAATCTGTAATATCGTTAGAGCATTGAGTGCTCCTATGACGAAAATTCCTCCAGCTGTTTGGTATGGCGCCTATCGTCTTGTCTAGTAGGTGTCACTGCGGTTCACACACCTCCCTCTGCCTCTGAGGAGTCACGACTGAGCAGGTTTGCTTGCTTTGAACGTTGCGGTGAAGTCACAAACTACCTGAAGATCTCCAACTGCTCGATCATGACCCCTGGCGTCTTCTGTTGAAGATCACTTTTTGCATTGCCTCCCCACTCATTTGTGCCACATGCAGATACTAAAAAAACGAGTAGGAGCCACGAACGAGCAAGTTATGGAATCTCCAGGAAATCTGTAACATTAGAGCATTGGATGCTCCTATGACGAAAATTCCTCCAACTGTTTGGTATGGCGCCTATCGTCTTGTCTAGTAGGTGTCACTGCGGTTCACACACCTCCCTCTGCCTCTGAGGAGTCACGACTGAGCAGGTTTGCTTGCTTTGAACGTTGCGGTGACGTCACAAACTACCTGAAGATCTCCAACTGCTCGATCATGACCCCTACCGTCTTCTGTTGAAGACCACTTTTTGCATTGCCTCCCCACTCATTTGTGCCACATACAGATACTAGAAAAAACAAGTAGGAGCCACGAACGAGCAAGTTATGGAATCTTCAGGGAATTCTGTAATATCGTTAGAGCATTGAGTGCTCCTGCGACGATAATGCCTCCAACTGTTTGGTATGGCGCCTATCGTCTTGTCTAGTAGGTGTCACCGCGGTTCATACACCTCCCTCTGCCTCTGAGGAGTCACGACTGAGCAGGTTTGCTTGCTTTGAACGTTGCGGTGACGTCACAAACTACCTGAAGATCTCCAACTGCTCGATCATGACCCCTGCCGTCTTCTGTTGAAGACCACTTTTTGCATTGCCTCCCCACTCATTTGTGCCACATACAGATACTAAAAAAACGAGTAGGAGCCACTAACGAGCAAGTTAAGGAATCTTCAGGGAAATCCGTAATATCGTTAGAGCATTGAGTGCTCCTGTGAGGATAATTCCTCCAATAGGCGCCTATCGCCTGGTTGGTGTCACTGCGGTTCCCTCACTTCTGCCTCAGAGGAGAGGAAGGTAACATCGATCAAGACAACGAAAGAAGAGAAAACAAGAAGTCCTTGGCGGATGGTTGACAAGTATGAATCAACCAGCCCTAGGAACCCAGTCTTCCTGAGACCACCGAGGAAGTTTCGCTCCTCACGAACCAACTCTCCACAATAGCTGTTAAGACTTTGCCAGCCGAAGTACCTACATTGATTTCTATCTTAATACGAATTTCCGAAGAGGTAATTGATCCAATGTGTTCATGACATTTCCTACTCAGAAAGCGGGGAATAGGAGTGCTTTTCCTGTAAGTTTAGACGAAACAAATAGTACAAAGCATTCGAATTTAGTAGCTACTGCGGAAACAGCATATAGTTGTGTAGATCCCTAGTTTCTCTGACGATTCACCACTCTTATCGCTAAATTTTGAATCCCTTGATTTCTTCTTTGGCTTGATATGGTTCGGTCCCTCAAATATCATTAATATGTCTGCGTACGCAATGTTTTTCCGCATAGAATTCAATAATAGTAGTATTACCATTATTGATGTATAATTATTATTATTTGGTCTTAGGAGTAGGTTCTAGTTCACTTCACTTACCTAGCTTTAGGTTTATCATGGCCATGATTTTAGCATTATTATCTGTACAATTTGAGTCCCTACCTTAAATATACATTCAATGCAGTAGATTATCTCTCTTGCCAGTTCTGTTTTTGTCCTCAGTGCTTTTGGTATTTCTTGATTCTGCTGCCTCCTATCAGAGATTTCACCAGTAAGCACTGTTAACAAATAACCTGAATTACGCAAATACCACCAACTTTTCGTTTTGGTTCTTAATTTTGTATCACCGGGAATTTATAAGAATGTAACATGCGTGAGATTATTTATTGAAGAAATAATCCTTTATATCATTCCTAACTATTTGAAGTTGTGTCTTGAAGTACCAATTTTTATCCTCTTTCTGTCTCATTCCAACTCTACTTGGGGGAAGTAGGAAACGTGAAGTACCTACCCACCTCCCTACTGATATACTTACCTAGGTATAATTAAGTACTTACCTTTTGGGCGTCTAAGATGCATAGGTATTGATATGTTTATGAACATCAATAAACTATTATGAAAATCAAAAATCGAGCGATAGTTCTTGATTTTATCCAACCCTTCCTTATATTGATGTCTGAATCGTCTACCATAGAGATTTAAAAGGGTTTTTGTGTTCAATTTCCTTCAGTTTAACGTTTTATGCTCCAATATCAAAATGTCCACTCATATTTTTTGGACTGTAAGACGATAACTATTTCCAAACGTCTCCGATTTATATGAAACCTTTAGGGATTGTGAGAAAATTCTTACTGCCTCGTCGTGATCTAAAACGATCAAAACCTGGTTTTCAAAATTATTTCGTCGCCATGTTTGTACATTATTTACTGTTCATCACTTTCCTAAATCCAGGTTTTTTATCAACGAAAAATTATTTCAGCCCTTAGATAATGCACGACAAAACCTGGCGAACTTCTTCAAAATCAGGCAGGTCGTTCAGAATTTGTAAAACAGAGCAAATTTGCAGCAAAAAAAAAACAATTATTCAAATATTTTTTCGATTTGTTAAAATTCATGGTGACATTTTATTGCGATCTGGCTTGAAAAAGATGTATCTACGCAAAGTTCCGAAGTGAAGTTCATACATGAACGGCTCGAAACTCCTTTGTTTCTTGAATCAGGGTGTTGAATCATCAAAAATTAACTTTCCTCGACCGGGGATCGATCTCCTATCGTTCGACTAAACTATATTTACACTTCTGAGTCGGAGCTCGTTACCACTGAGCTAAGGAAGCGAATGGACAGAAATGCGAAGAGGTCGCTGATCACAACATCTCCCCCCCCCCCCCCCCATTAGGAAATCTCAGGTACTCCGTTACCTAGTCAGGGAGGTGAGGGGCAGCTTTGGCCGGCGTTTTCCAACCCAGTGAGAACGCGCTATTTTTGACTGGCTTCGGAGTTTTTTTGTTATTGTTCCTTATTGACGGGGCGGGGGATCTGCTGACCTCAACGTTTGTCCGAATAGGCGGTGGCTCGACTCGTGTCTTGAGAGGGAGTTGTTTTGATGACCCAATCTTTTTTATTTTTTTTAATGAATTAATGTTTTTTTGTGAAATGCTAAGGAGACTATTCGTGTCCTACTGACTGCGCCACAATGTTGAATCATCAAAAATTAACTTCCCTCGACCGGGGATCGATCTCCTATCGTCCGACTAAACTATATTTACACTTCTGAGTCGGAGCTCGTTACCACTGAGCTAAGGAAGCGAATGGACAGAAATGCGAAGAGGTCGCTGATCACAACATCTCCCCCCCCATTAGGAAATCTCAGGTACTCCGTTACCTAGTCAGGGAGGTGAGGGGCAGCTTTGGCCGGCGTTTTCCAACCCAGTGAGAACGCGCTATTTTTGACTGGCTTCGGAGTTTTTTTGTTATTGTTCCTTATTGACGGGGCGGGGGATCTGCTGACCTCAATGTTTGTCCGAATAGGCGGTGGCTCGACTCGTGTCTTGAGAGGGAGTTGTTTTGATGACCCAATCTTTTTTATTTTTTTTAATGAATTAATGTTTTTTTGTGAAATGCTAAGGAGACTATTCGTGTCCTACTGACTGCGCCACAATGTTGAATCATCAAAAATTAACTTCCCTCGACCGGGGATCGATCTCCTATTGTCCGACTAAACTATATTTACACTTCTGAGTCGGAGCTCGTTACCACTGAGCTAAGGAAGCGAATGTACAGAAATGCGAAGAGGTCGCTGATCACAACATCGGCACCAAAACGAAAGAATAAGGGAATAAATTGTGTTATTTCATAGCTTGACATGGATTTTTTTTAAACCAGAAATTGGCATTAAAACATCGTTCTGCAGTTTAACATGTTTCATATCTAATGATTGAAGGGAATATCTGATTAAACACTAGGAGGTGTTTCTGCTCCTCAACTACAAAGTTCCTGTTGGCCCAAGTAAGTACCTACCAGAGAGAAATCGCAGAATTGGTGTTTTTTTAAACTTGATTTACTACCTAGAATTGACCGTGACTTCTCGAATATTCAAAAAAGTCCATTCATGCAGAATAAATTTGAGCGAATTTTCAAAGAAATCTTTTTTTGCACTCTTCAGTGATCGTTCCAGAATGTTCCGAAATGAAGTGAAGAAATTTTTGCGAAAAAGTTCATTCTAATTTCCCTTGAAAATTTGCTGAAGCTGTATGCTAACATTGCACGCAATATGTTCTGAAGATGTTACGAGTCCATGTTCATGTTCTACACGTCTCCAAGAGCTCATAGAGTACCATAAGGCTAAACATTTTGAGGCCATCGCAATAGCTTCAATTTCCTTGAAAATTCGCTAAAATGATTGTTTTTGGAGAAGAAGTGGTTTACCTACGGGAATCATAATGAGAGGGCATGATTGAACCAGATGGTCACAGTTGAATAGCACAATTTAGAATTTCAGGAAGTTTTTAGTTGGAAAAATTTATTTAAGAACTATTTTATAGGAGTAGGTATTACTACCTATTATACTTTCCAAGAGTTTGATTTCTTATTGAGTGGGCAACAGAAACTTTCCTAGATAGGGGAAAGGATTTGAAATCTTCCTCGTCCAATAGGAAGATTTCTCTCGACGAATGAAATATTTTCCTTAGTGAATTCCTTTCAAAAACTTTCAATGGAAAACCAAGACTTTATTTATAAAAATCTTGGATAGGTGAATGAAGATAAGTTCTCAGATAGTGCCCGCCTAGTTATACTCACCCAAAAACAGTTGCAAGTTGTTACAAAATTGAAAAAATGTAGAATTTGACAAAATTGTTCTGAGTTTGAATTTACTTGATGGATGTCCACCGGACCGAAACCGTTAAAACGACGAAGAGATAAGTCGAGCCAGCAAAAATCGCAACAATGATGTGGTTGTGGTAGTTAGGGCTTTCCTCCCCTGAAACCAATTAAAGGTGATAATAAGGTAGAGTTTTAGACTGGACTGGTTGCTTATAATAAATTACTCCTCAAGTCTGAGTTGGACAAAGGCGTTGACGCCACCCATCAGTTTCTATTAGTGGATTTTGAGGTTCGGCTCACGGTGTAAAATACCTATCCTTGATTGGAGGTGTCTCTTAGCAATTTTTTCTTAACCCACTCAAAATGCCTTTTTTTCGCGTTTTCGACCTTACGTCATTAAAACTGTCATAACTCCTGTTATTTACCAAGTAAATTCAAATTTAAGGATATCGTTGGAAAGAGCGTTAAATTTCCAAGCTACCCAGTGTAAAACCAAAATCTTTTAGCGATAAACCATTCGTAAAAAATCAAGTCAAATAGCAAACTTCAAATTTTTTTCGAAATATGACTCTTTTTAAATCGAAGTTTCCACTATGAATCCCGGGCTATTTCGATGGGCGCTCTTCGGAAAAAACATGTTCAAATTGTCAGCTTTCCAACGGTATATCGATTTTTCTTTTTTAAACCATAATGGAGGAGTAAATCGAGTTTGAATGCAAGAAAACGTGTGTTTTACAAGAAAATCCAGTGATTTACGCGGTGTTCGATCTCAAGATGACTTGACGAGTTTGGCATCATTTCCTACGTAATTTTTCACGCTGAATCCAATGGTGATACTTACGAATAATTATGACTGCTAGAAAGTGGATTTTTCGAGGAAAACCTTAATATTTTGACAATAACAAACGCATTATTCATAAATATGGAAGTGAGCATAAAGTAACGCATTTCTACTCAATAAAAACGTCAACTTTTAAGCCGATTGATGTTTTTATTGAGAAGAAAATGTGTTACTTTATGCTCACTACCATATCTAGAAAAGATGCGTATTTTATGTACGAAAATCGAATATTTCCTTCGACAAATCCACTTTTTAGCTGTTAGAATCATTCGGAAATATCATCATTGGATTCAGCGTGAAAAATTACGAAGGAAATGATACCAAACTCGTCAAGCTATCTTGAGATCGAGGGGGACCATAAACTGCTCAAAACACTGGATTTTCTTGTAAAACACAAGTTTTTTGGCATTCAAACTTCATTTACTCTCCCAATTTGAATTTTAAAAAGAAAAACTGATAAACCGTGGAAAGCTGACAATTTGAACATGTTTTTTTTTCCGAAAAGCGCCTATCGAAATAGCCCGGGATTCATAGTGAAAACTTCGATTTAAAAAGAGTCATATTTCGAGAAAAAAAATTGAATTTTGCTATTTTACTTGATTTTTTATGAATGGTTTATCGCTAAAAGATTTTGGTTTTACACTGGGTAGCTTGGAAATTTAACGCTCTTTCCAACGATATCCTTAAATTTGAATTTACTTGGTAAATAAAATAAATAAATCAAAAGGCATTTTGAGTGGGTTAAGAAAAAACTGCTAGGAGACGTTTTTTGTTGGAAATACCTTGTAGAATCGAACTCTGAAGTTATGCCCATCTTAGGTGTAGACACCCTGTATAAAGGTATTTTTCAAAATGAAAACTGCCATCATAGGTTCACATTACTAAGGAATTGTAGGATTACCAAAATATTGAAATTTACTTAAATATTTCGCTGGAAAATTCTTAGCAAATCCTCAAAAATCCACCGTTAAATGGTTCAATGCTAGATTTTGGTTTATTATTTTCAATAATGAACCTTTGGAATCGACCAAGAAAAAAAAATTTTAACACCCCCTCAAAATTTGATGGTTTACGTTTCAAGGTACGTAGAATCCAAAAATCGAATAAAAATTTGGCCGTCCGCGGCACTTTTGCCACTTAGCATTGACCGATTTTGATGAAATTTGGTATGTAGGCTCCATTTGGGGTCTAGTTGTGCCCCGAAGCTTTTGGTTGATGTAGGTCACTTCTAAGGGTTCCAAAATAAATTTTGAAATTTTGAAAACGCCCTAACTCAAGAAATTTTGATATAAAGGTATTGTTTTTCCTTCAATTTAAGATTCTATAGAATTTTTAGAAATTTTTGAGACCCCGCGGAGCTCTATAGGACAAACCGTTCGCTCCCTACGAACATTTAAGGGTTTATATTGAAATATATATATATAAATCAAAACACGAGTGTGAATCGCAAAAGAGGTCTAATCTCCGTTCAAATTAGAGCTGACCGAAATGCGATCAATGGTTGGTGATTTTGATTTTTTTGATTTTTTTCCCCTTCATATTGGGTAAATGTACCAGTAGTAGACACTGCACCAAAAGTAGACACTTGAACTTTAACTTGAAAAAAATAAGAATCCAGCTCATCAAAAAGGTTTGCAATTGGCACCAATTTAAAAATATCATCTGCTGCGTTCCCACCAGAAACACATTGATCATCAAGTCAGCCATAGAAGAATAATAGAGCATTTGTTAACGCGGCTTAGTTTGAGGTGCTGTTATTGTCACATCTGCTAAGGAGGTAAGTTTGGTTTTATGAAGTTCTTAATCAGTTTTTACATATAATCTGCACCAATTTGATTTCTACGTGCTATTTCATGTATTTCCACCACAGTTGCGATGTTTATTTTGGTTAATATTGTATAATTTCGTTCAAACAGAGACTGTCTACTATTGGGTCATTGATAACGCGTCCTTTCCAGTAGTAGACATTCGTGTCTACTACTGGTTTTTTCTCTTCTTTTTAGAACTTTATTAAAACTTATTCGTATTTCAATTGTGAACACGAGGATGCTTGAGTTTTTGCCGGGAAATGACTGGTTCGAGTAGTAGACAGGGGTGTCTACTACTAGTAGACAGGGGTATCTACTTCTGGAACCAGAAAATTGTGATGTTACCTACCTAAGGAAGAAATTTATTGTGAAGGTTCTGGTGCTTTGACTCATGTTTAACGTTGTTAACAGAAGCACAGCCATGCCACCTGTGAAGGGGAAAATGTGGAATTATTCGGAAAACGCTGCAAATTATGAACGTTAAAATTTGAATTTGGCCTCATTTGCGATTCACACTCGTGTTTCTGATTAATCGTACGTCCAACCCTTCAATTCTCGTAGGGAGCGAACGTTTTGTCCTACAGAGCTCCGCGTGGTCTCAAAAAATTTAAAAAATTCTATACTAGGGTAAAACCACCAATAGTCGGCACTGTTAAGCCCGATCTTCAACTTCAAAACGCAGTTATAAATCAGTTTTGAGTGCTAATCCATTATTTTTTTTTTCTTTACGTAGATAAACATCTGTACTTCATTTTTAAAAATACTAGGAAACTTCATAACAACTTTTGAATCGAGTTGTTAGGCAATTCTACACAAACAACAGATTTCCTAGTAGCCGGCACCCATTTTGCCATCAATCGGCACGGCTTTTAACCAATAGTGGGCAC
Source organism: Apolygus lucorum (assembly GCA_009739505.2). NCBI lineage: Eukaryota > Metazoa > Arthropoda > Insecta > Hemiptera > Miridae > Apolygus > Apolygus lucorum. Next base: position 5,288,524 of record CM019172.2, read on the forward strand.
CAGTCCACTATTGATGGGCACTGCTCACTACTAATAGTTGGCACCTGCCAACTACCAATTCAACGCTGCCATACTAATAGTTGGAACAGGTTTAGATCCTGGTGAGGGATAGAAAAAAACGTAAAATGGTAACGAAAGGTAAAATAACGTTTTTATTTTAATCAGCCTTTAAGGTTAACTGTGAGTTACCGAGGTACCGACCTACTGTGCAGTGAAATACCAGGTTTTCCTCGACAAAATTTGGTGTTGAACACTCTAATTATTTTGACATATCACATAAATTAAGTCCCAAACGATAGAGGTGAACGGATGAGACAAGAAATATCACAAAAGTTTGAATAGGTATAAAAGGAAATCAAACGTTGGTTTCAAACTAGGTATAAAGTTAAAATTTAATATTTTATATTAAATACCAAGTGGGTGTGGCACATAGCTTCCTCGTATCCATAACCCGATTATATAGATGATCCGATGCATAGTAGTTAATCTCAAAACACCAATCTCTAAGTACCTTACACTACCATCATAGGGGACCATCTACACGCTAATCTGGACAATCCTAGAAAATTTCATACAATTCGGATGAAAAATGTAAGTTTATGGCTGTTACAAGGAATTCACGTTCGCGCATGCGCATCGGCTACTATCAGTCCGGGGGTGATGATTTTCATAGGGGACCATCTACAACGTAATCCGCATAGTCACTGAAAATTTCATCGAAATCGGGTAGAAAATGTGGACGTTATGGCTGTTACAAGGAATTCACGTTTGCTCATGCGCAGAGGCTACTATCAGTCCGAAGGTGGTGATTTTCATAGGGGACCATCTAAATACCAATCTGTAACATTCCTGAAAATTTCATCGAAATCGGATGGAAAATGTAGATGTTATGGCCGTTACAAGGAATTCATGACAGACAGACACGGAACCCATATTGTTCAGAAAGGTCTAAAACGCAAAACGCGAGTGAAAATTTTGATTTTGGAGATCTTTTTTTTCATCCTTGAAAAGTGAAAACAAAACTTCCGCTACCTTGGTAGACTCGGAAGCAATTTAAGTCTCAAAATAGGTACCCTCCCCCCTTCACCCCATCAGGTAGTAGGTAGGTACCCCCCACCCTCCCCTACTCATCTCAGCAAAAAATACCTAGCGATCACCTCCAGTGTTAATAACGGGCACTGCCGACTATTGAATACTGGGCATGCTGATTATTGGGTTCTACCAATAGTCGGCATGCCAGTTATTGAATGATCGGCACTGCCCATTATTAGTTTTATGGTGTGCCGAAATCTGGATAGAGCTACGGAATAACAATTTAAACTTTAGAAATTATGTTTGGTTACGAAAATTGATCAATTCAGATCAAAAGACTTCATGATGACAAATGCAAGCCGAAATCGAATAGTGGGCACCCCAAGCCAATTATTGAAATTGAGGTTAATTTTTATCCAGAACTGGGCACATCTGCGATCCCCAATATAATTAGATAAAACGTATCAAAAAATAATGCAAATGAAAGCTTGAAAGCTGGAGAATGCAACAGAATCGGAAAAAAGTACGAAAGAATCAATTACCAGCGAGCAGTACCCAAATCAGCACTGTCAGTCCTTAAGAAAAAAATAGCGGGAGGTCTGTTACGAGGACGCGCAATGGGTACTGTCAAAAAATGTTTTTCCATCTGATTTTACTCCTGCTCACGGCCCACAAACAAGCTGACGAGCTTGGTATTCAGTTGTAGCCCGTGAAAATATTTTTTTAAGCCTCCTAGGTCACTCCCAAGTCTTATTCTTGACCAGAATGTGTTAAGAGTGCCGACTATTAGGGGGGGTGCTGGTTATTGGTGGTTTTACCCTATCTTAAATTGATGAAAAAACAATACCTTTATATCAAAATGTTTTGAGTTAGGGCGTTTTTAAAATTTTCAAAATTAATATGCTCATAGCAGTAGTACAATAAATTTTCATTTTTTTCTCCTTTTAGCTTCTACAATTCATTTTTACATTTACCATACTTGAGAAGCTGTGATTAAAGTTACCTAACAACCATTGTAGTTAGCACCATGACGCGTTGTTTTAGTTTTAAATAAATAGTACCTGCCTAAGTAGTTTGTTTTGTCTAAAATAGGTACCTACTACCACCATGATGTATTTTTTGGTCCAAAATATACCTAGGTAAGTAGGTAGTTTGTTTTATATTAGTATGAAAAGAAGGTAGCTGAGAAATTAAAGACTGAAATGAGATTCCTAAACAATAATTGCAAAGCTGTGATTAAAGCTGGGTTCGTTTTTAATGATTTATGAAATACAAAGTTTGTATTAAAGTGGACTGTCTACTAGTGGTGTATAACCCTGTCTACTTCAGGCAAACTGGTGTCATCTACTGGTGCAAAAACCTGTCTCCGAAAATTAACGAAAAAACGTTTTAATATAAACTTACAGTGACATTTAAAAAGGTATTTACGTAAAGGAAGAGTTATTTTAGTAAAATAAATTGACAGAAAACCAATAAAGATTAACGCATTGCAGCCAGAAAAACGAAATTTTTTTATTAAGAGTGTCTACTACTGGTGCATTTACCCTTGGATGGTTGGTGATTTTGTAGACGAGTGATATATATAGAAAAATAATAAACCATTGTGTAATAATTTGCAGCGTTTTTTTTTCTTTGGTCATCATATAATTTGAATTCCATTGTGAAAACGACAAAAATTCTTTCAAGTTCACGGTTTTGATTTCAAAATATGTACAGTTCCCTCGCGCGGGGTAAAAGTTTGTCAAATGACCGCAAGGAGCAGCACTAACAACACCATACGGCCTAAAATTGGCTTCAAACCGACCAAATTGGCTTCATTTTCGAAGATATCGACGAAACAAAATCTAATCCACTCCAATCTAACCAAACAAATGCGCGTAAACACATTTTTCCTCCAAAACACTTTCCATCCCCACAACTTTTTTTTTCACTTTTCATTCACCTTTTACTAGAGAGACCTTTTCTTTAGTTTTTTTAATTATTTAGTAGGAATTTCCTCTTAGAAATAATTCTTAGAAACAATTAGAAAATTTCCCCGTTGTTGTAGTGGAACAAAAAACAGCAATTTGACCCAGCAAAAGAAGAGGGAGAATCATCACACGTTGACCAACTCCATTCTTCCTTTCGTTCACCTCCATCAACTTCCGTTCCACGAAGCCCAGTTCGTCCTGCAGGTTAACAGGTTTTTCCGTAAGTATTTCCTCAAATTTTCCATCAAATTCCTTGACAAATCGAAACATACCATTGTTGAATTGAAATGCATGACAAATTGTGGGAATTTCCGTGTGGTTTTGATGATTGATTAACCTTGAGGTACGTTTGCCCTATTGCGGCCCAGATTCACATCGGTAAGCTTTTCTGGCATTTCTTTCGTATTTTCCTAGCGCATCTTCACCTATTTTGTATCCTGTACCCCACGTATCTAGCAATAGCACCCACCTTTATTGTTAGTTGTGATTTTAGAATAGAATTTTCTTCGTAATCCCACCCATTTGTTACGGGTTTCCCGTATTAGAAAGCTCCCTTTTTGGTGTACTAACCTCAACTTTCTGCAATGTCACGTAACATTTTTTTCCTCGAGTGAAATCGAATCTAAAATTGGACATTCTCGGTTTGTTTTGATTTCAGCCAGTTATTGTATGAGTCAAAAAACAGAAAAACCAGTGCTTTCAGGCCAACGGATCAAAACCAGGAAAAGAGGTAAGCCCTAAGCTAATTTACTGCGTCGAATCAAACACGTTTTCCTCAACCCTCATTCATTGTTTCTCTTCGTAAACTCTTGTATTTTTACAAAGTTTTATCGTTTTCCTCAAGTTTCACTACTTGAATGTTTCAAGTGCACACGTACGACCCTTGTGGCTCTTTTGATCGAATAAAATTGATTTGGGTTTGAATAATTTATGGAGTGGACGGCTTCTAACATGTGGTCTCCGCTCCCTTGTTGAAGGGTCCGACATTTTGCTTTCTCCTTCGCCCATTCAACTCAATTTTCGCACATTTTTCTTCCGATTACGAACCGTATGTTGTCATTTTGTCGCAATAATACGTTGGTTTCCATTTGGGGATTTTCCGTAAATACTAAACTTATTGAAAACAAAAGATTTGAAAGTTATCCTGTTCGACTGGAGAATTCATCGTTCATGCCACTCCTTTGCGTTTTCGTCACCAATTTCCAGTTATCAAAGGTGTTTTAACGGATTTTGATTAGGTAATGTAATCCCATCCACCATGTAATTTAGAATTTCCTCCTGATCCTGACACTAATGTTTTATCCCATTGTGTTGGTACAACAAAGTTGGTTGGTTTTTCGATAACAAGGTATCCAATTTGAAACACTACTTAGTCAACTTGAAAACATGGTTGCTATAAATTTATCAACCAAGGTGAACATTGTTGTTTGAATTTTCGGAAAATAACAAGGTTCCATGTGAACCACCAGTGTTGTCACCTTGAAGCTTGTTCTTGCTTTCACAGTTCAATTGCTAGTAGTATTTTTTATTTTAATCGATGGGATCAAACGGATGAATTAGGATATCATAATGTAAACGTTATCCCTGTAATTGTTGGCAAAATGGGATGGCAACTAAAGTAGTTATGCTTGTCAAGAGGATTCAAGTATGTGATGTGGTATGTCGGTTGGAAGAGCGCTTGTCATTGGAAATTTGGTCATGAGAGGAACTGAAAACGTTTTTGAGTATGGAGTAGCGCTTGTCAGTGGAAATTTCAACATGGGAGGAAATACGGAATGTTTTTGAGTAATAAGGAACGCTTGTCATGGAAGGAAAACTTTTTTGTTTTTGAAAAGCGTTTTTGCTGTAGAGTGCTTGTTGAAAATTTGGTCATAGGAGGAACTGCAAACGTTTTTGAGTATAGAAGAGCGCTTGTCATTGGAAATTAGGTCATGCGAGGAACTGAAAACGTTTTTGAGCATGGAGTGGCGCTTGTCAATGGAAATTTCATCATGGGAGGAAATACGGAATGTTTTTGAGTATGGAAGAGGGCTTGTCATTGGAAATTTTTTTGGAAAGGTTTTGGGAGGAACTGAAAACATTTTTGAGTATGGAGGAGCGCTTGTCATTGGAAATTTCGTCATGGGAGGAAATACGGAATGTTTTTGAGTATGGAAGAGGGCTTGTCAATGGAAATTTCGTCATGGGAGGAAATACGGAATGTTTTTGAGTATGGAGGAGCGCTTGTCAGTGGAAATTTCGTCATGGGTGGAAATACGGAATGTTTTTGAGTATGGATTAGCGCTTGTCAGTGGAAATTTCGTCATGGGAGGAAATACGGAATGTTTTTGAGTAATAAGGAACGCTTGTCATGGAAGGAAAACTTTTTTGTTTTTGAAAAGCGTTTTTGCTGTAGAGTGCTTGTTGAAAATTTGGTCATAGGAGGAACTGCAAACGTTTTTGAGTATGGAAGAGGGCTTGTCATTGGAAATTTCATCATGGGAGGAAATACGGAATGTTTTTGAGTATGGAAGAGGGCTTGTCATTGGAAATTTTTTTGGAAAGGTTTTGGGAGGAACTGAAAACGTTTTTGAGTATGATGGAGTGCTTGTCATTGGGAATTGGGTCATGGGAGGAAATACGGAACTGGAAATGTTTTTGAGTATGATGGAGTGCTTGTCAGAGATGGGCGAATTCTTATTCATGAATACGATTATGAATACAAATCATATCTGCGATTTTATGATTATGAATACGAATACAGGTATGAATATGAATACGCCTATTCACACTTTCCCTCGTACTCTTATTTTGAATACGATTTTATGATTTTTTCTATGATTTCCTTAAAAATCGAATTCTTTTTAAACGATTTTCCCTGAAAATCATACTTTTTTAAAATGATTTTTTCCCGAACAATGGACATATTTATGACCTAACATTGTCAAAATAATCAATGAAAATTCGAAACGCTCTCAAATTCTTATAGGATTTTTCATGCAGAATCGAATGAGACCAACCCCAGGTCGCTACGACCAACGTATAGAACTTACGACCAAATTTCCGCTGAAAATCGTATTCGTTTTTACAAATTGCACTGAAAATCATTTTTAAAAATTATGAGTTTTACCGGAATTTGGTCGTATTTATTCCCTAAAATTGTCAAAATACCTAGGTAATCAATAAAAATTCGAAAAATTGATTTTTTAAAAAGATTTTTAATCGAAAGTAGACTACATTCTGAGAATTCTGGCACCAACCGCGACCTTCTAGCGTGAGTAGATCTGTTTCTATGATTTTTCAAAGTTTCGACCGTTTATGACGTCACGCGCCCCTCTCGCCTGGGCGGGACTCCCCAGCCCACTGTGACGTCATAAACGGTCGAAACTTCAAAAATTCATAGGAAAAGATTTACACACGCCAGGAGGTCGCGGTTGGTACCAAAATTCTCAGAATGAGGTCTACCTTAGATTAAAAATAACAATAGTCAGTTTTTCCTACCCAGGCTTATAGGGCCTGTTCCTTGTTCTTATAGGATTTTTCACGCAGAATCGAATGAGACCAACCCCAGGTCTTTACGACCAACCGTATAGAAACTACGACGTAATTTCTACTGACTTTTTTTGTCATAAATTCCCAGAATTCGGGAGAAGAAAAAAATGTATAATTTTTAGGGAAAATCGTTAAAAAAAATCAATTTTTAGGGAAATCATAGAAAAACGTCTGCCAAGTGGGTGTGGCACATAGCTTCCTCGTATCCATAACCCGATTATATAGATGATCCGATGCATAGTAGTTAATCTGAAAACACCTATCTCTAAGTACCTTTCACTACCCCCATAGGGGACCATCTACACGCTAATCTGGACAATCCTAGAAAATTTCATCAAATTCGGACGAAAAATGTAAGTGCGGTAGTGATTGGATCGAAAAATTTCTTAGCTTGACTGGGATTTGAACCTGGGACTCCAGGGTGGAAATCCAGAGCATTGCTCACTGATCTATTAAGGGGTTGGTGGAATGGGGTTTGAGATCCTCACGTCACACACGACTGTTACGGCTGTTACAAGGATTTTACGTTTGCGCATGCGCAGAGGCTACTGTAAATTTTAAGGCCTTGATTTTCATTGGGGACCATCTACAACCTAATCCGCGTAATCCCTGAAAATGTCATCGAAATCGGGTAGAAATTGTGGAATTTATGGCTGTTACAAGCAATTCACGTTCGCGCATGCGCATCGGCTACTATCGATCCGGGGGTGATGATTTTCATAGGGGACCATCTAAACTCTAATCTGTAACATCCCTGAAAATTTCATAGAAATCGGATGGAAAATGTAGAAGTTATGACCGTTACAAGGAATTCACGTTTGCGCATGCGCAGTCGTTTCTATCAGTCCGAGGATGATGATTTTCATAGGGGACCGTCTACACACCGAACCGCACAATCCCTGAAAATTTCATCGAAATCGGATGGAAAATGTAGAAGTTATGGCCAATACAAGGAATTCACGTTTGCGCATGCGCAGTCGCTTCTATCAGTCCGAGGATGATGATTTTCATAGGGGACCGTCTACACACCAAACCGCACAATCCCTGAAAATTTCATCGAAATCGGATGGAAAATGTAGAAGTTATGGCCAATACAAGGAATTCACGTTTGCGCATGCGCAGTGGCTTCTATCAGTCCGAGGATGATGATTTTCATAGGGGACCGTCTACACACCAACCCGCATAATCCCTGAAAATTTCATCGAAATCGGACAATAACTTCGTATAGTTATGCGCGTTACAAGGAATTCATGACAGACACACAGACAGACAGACAGACAGACACACAGACAGACAGACACGGAACCAAAATTGTTCAGAAAGGTCTAAAACGCAAAACGCGAGTGAAAATTTTGATTTTGGAGAACTTTTTTTTTTCGTCCTTGAAAAGTGAAAACAAAGCTTCCGCTACCTAGGTAGACTCGGAAGCAAAAATTAGTATAAAATCTTATTCAAAATATATCATACGGGGGAAAATCGAATACAATAGGATTGTATTCGTATTCATATTCGTATTCTTGAATAAGAATTCGCCCATCTCTGGTGCTTGTCATTGGAAATTTGGTCATGGAAGGAAATATGGAACGTTTTTGAGTAGGTATGAAGGAGCGTTTGTTGTAGGAAATTTGGTCATGCAGGAGGAACTGCGAACGTTTTTGAGTAAGGAAGAGGGCTTGTCATTGGAAATTAGGTTTTGGGAGGAACTGAAAACGTTTTTGAGTATGATGGAGTGCTTGTCATTGGGAATTAGGTCATGGGAGGAAATATGGAACGTTTTTGAGTATGGAGGAGCGTTTGTTGTAGGAAATTTGATTAGACGAGGAACTGGAAACGTTTTTGAGAATGAAGGAGCGCTTGTTGTTGAAAATTTGGTCATGGAAAAAATAAGGGAAGTTTTTGAGTATGTTGGAGCGTTTTATGGGCTGGTTGGTGTTTTAATAATCACGCTACGAATTTTCGTTTCGTGTAGGTAAGTGATACGCACGTGTGGTTTTGTGACCCGAAATTTCTATTTCATTGACGGTTCTCATATTCCGCTCATTAACGAGAGATAGTTAATATTGATGTTTGCTCTCTAAATAGTTGGTATTATCCTCTCTTGAGAACTCGTTTCACCTCGTTAGTATTCGTAGTTTCTCGTTCTCAATTAGGCTGTTATCTCAAATCAGTCAGTTTCTCAATAAATAGCCTGCTATCGCGTCTTTAAAATTGTTATCTCTTCGAAAAGGAGTGGTTACATTCCACTTTTCTTCTATTTCCTACATTCCTGTTCACCTGTTATTCCAATTGGATCTTAATTAGCAGTTTTAAAGATGAATTTTCAAACATTTTCTATCTTCAATTTTGTTTTATCACAATTAACGATTCTGAAGGGATTCGTGCAGCAAATGTTGGGTCCTCCAAACTTCAAATTTCTATTCACATTCTGAGTTTGAGAGCGTCATGTCTGACAGTCCAAGAAAAATCCTTCAAACTGTATGTTTACAATTAAATTTTCTGGAAATGTGCTCATTAGGCCTTTGATAGTCCCTCATGAGTGCCATTGCTGTTACAGCAGCGTGTCATGTCTGACAGTCTGAGCGTCATGTCTGACAGTCCAAGAAAAATCCTTCAAACTGTATGTTTACAATTAAATTTTCAGGAAATGTGCTCGTTAGGCCTTTGATACTCCCTCATGAGTGCCATTGCTGTTACATTGCTGTTACGCTACAGTAGCGTGAGCGCATGCGTCAACATGAATTTCTTTAAACTACAATTTCTCAGTTCCTGATAGTGCAGGATTGCTCAAATGAGGAATTTCACCGATTTCTGTTTGCATTTTTCCTGAATAGTTAATGGTGTGGGATAGATGAAAATCGGGCTGATTTCGGAAAATAAGTCTCCTGTTATTTTTGGGAGACAATCAAAATTTTTAATTTCAAAACTAACCGGGAAAACAGACGTGCAGCGGGAACGCTCGCTGATTGGGCTGTTCGGATCGCCGTCTCCTCCCAGTGTTGCCCATTGGGATGACGAAATCGTGTTTTCCAAGAGAAAAGTTATCAAACAAAAACAGAGGAAACCTAATTTTCCCCATCTTGCTTTTTCTATTTTTTTCTTCAGTTTTTCAATTTCGAACTTTACTGTTTCATGAAATTTTGCATCTGGGGACTATGGATTTCTCGATCTCAGCGCTTCAAGCGGCCATAAATGAACTATTCCAGCATGACGTCATTTTCCCGGTTTTTTTAAACATTCGTATTTTCTACACTGTTTTGTTTATTCGTAAATTAGGAAGTTCGGGCAAAAAGTTTGCCTTAGGGGGTTTTTAGAGGTGCTGAATCCGATTTTGGGGTCAAAAATAGGAAATTCCGACATGGTGAAATTCCTCATTAACGATTCTGAAGGGATTCGTGCAGCAAATGTTGGGTCCTCCAAACTTCAAATTTCTATTCACATTCTGAGTTTTAAGAGCGTCATGTCTGACAGTCCAAGAAAAATCCTTCAAACTGTATGTTTACAATTAAATTTTCAGGAAATGTGCTCGTTAGTCCTTCGATAGTCCCTCATGAGTGCCATTGCTGTAGCGTGAGCGCATGCGTCAACATGAATTTCTTTAAACTACAATTTCTCAGTTCCTAATAGTGCAGGATTGCTCAAATTCATCTCAGTCAGTTTCTCGGCTCCACAACTACTATAATTAAATTTGCATTTCCCAGACAAAACTATACGCAATCAAATAGATAAGTAGTTACAAAAATCATGAAAAATCGGCGTAACCCTGAAAGAACTCCCCAGCAACTTGATCGTGAATCTCATGTTTCAAAACATCTTGATACCTGTTAGTACTTAGTGCTCTGATCAACGCTATCATTTCGAATCATCGGGTTCTATTTTGTCTTTATTATTCTTTGTATAGAAGAATTCTTTTGTATTTGAAGCTGTTTTGACGATTCGATCTGTGGGTTACCCTGGATGAAAGAATTTATGTAGGTAATCTAGTGGATTAATTATTTCGGAGCGTCATAAATATTGTTCATTTTGTGAGAAAGGTAGACGTCTTGGGGCCTGTTTCGTTTGTGTTGTGTTTCTTCACATTTGGGGGCCCGTCCGGGATCAGAAAAAAATGTCGAACCGCCGACAAGCAGCAAGGCGAACCATCTCGACCCGTCAACATGCTGTGGTTGACGAAGGAGAAATTTCAACGATGGTCTCGAACGATCAAGACCCAAGTATTAACGCCGACCATTCTTCCATCCAGCAACAATTGGAAGAATTCAAAGAAAGAATAAGCCAACTGGAACGAGAAAACATGGAGTTGAGACAATTCATCTCAGCGCAACCAGTTCCCTCAACATCAACAACTCCACTGTTTGAAGCTAATGTCTCTGAAAGCTTGTTAGCAGTTCAACAACAAATAACAAGTTTGAGACAAAAACCAATTTCTCACGAAGGCTCTCTAATGGTTTATGAGGGGAAAACATCCTGGGAGGACTATGCTGGTCACCTCGACATAGTAGCTGCAGCGAATGGTTGGTCGATTGAGCGTAAAGGCCAAAAACTCGCCAGTGCTCTTCGAGGGTCAGCTCTTGGTGTGGTACTGGCGATGGTGCCACCTGAAGAAAGGATGAATTTCATCAGCCTAAGTTCTGTTCTGAAACTAAGGTTTGGTCAGCAGCATTTATCACTCAAGTGGCAAAGTGAATTGCAGTTTAAAGCACAGAGTCTCTAGCAGAGTATGCTATGGACATAGAACGAATCGTCAGGCTAGCAACACCCGACTGGCCAGAGCGGTGCAGAGATGAAGTGGCCTTACATGCTTTTCTTAGAGGTCTACGAGATCAAGGAGCGAAGAAAATCCTTTCCTGTTATGCGCCTAAGACTTTACAAGATGCTCTAATAAGGGCTCAATTGATGGAGGGACAAAGCTATGGTAGGGACTTATCCATATCTGAACCAGAGTGTTGGGGGTGTAATCAGAAAGGTCACTTGCGCTCAAATTGTCCATCCAATAAGAAAACCGGAGAGTCGGGAAACTGAAAAGAGCCGTGGAAGTTGGCCACCCCCAGGCTCCTGAAACATTCGGCCTGCGACAAGAGTGTAAGAACGCGTTCATAAAAACTGCACGAACAAAAGGAGTAGCGTTATTCGTTGAAGCTAAGGTGGGAAAATATGGTTGCTTCCTGCTCGTTGACACAGGAGCCACAGTGTCGATCCTTCGACCAGATGTGGCCAAGAAGAATTGTTTAACCTTGCAATCATCCCAATACAGTTACCTTCATACTGCATCAGGTCAAGAAATAAATGTTGAAGGAGAGTGTTCTGTATTGGTACAAGTGGGGGAGAGGGAATTGAGACACCCTTTTCTTGTGGCTAGAATACGTGACAAAGCAATCATGGGTTTGGATTTTTTGCGGCGAGTAAAAGCTTGTGTCAATTTGGCTCGACTGAGTTTGAGAATGGATGGCATCGAGGTACCACTAAAGAGACGATGGCAGTGTGCAGAACAAGCGTTCCAAATCAAATCCAAAGTATCACAAGATCATCATATAAGCCAATGCTCCTTCAGGGTCCCCAGGTATTCCAGACTCAAGTAACTGCAGAATCACAGTCATGTTTACCGGAATGGACACGTAATGCATTGTTGCAATCAGATTTAACCCCTGATTCTCTTGAATGGAATAAGTTGGTTGGTTTATTCCAGAGGTGCAGTTCAGTTTTTGCATCTGAAGGAAAGTTGGTGGGTCGCACCTTGTTCAACATGCTATTGATACTGGGGATGCTCGTCCTCTGAAACAGGCCCCAAGACGTGTACCTTTCTCACAAAATGAACACATTGGTACTCTGATCCGTGAAATGTTGGAGCAAGATGTAATAGAGCCCTCTAAAAGTCCTTGGGCCTCACCAGTAGTACTAGTACCAAAAAAAGATGGATCTACAAGATTTTGCATCGACTACAGGAGACTCAACCAAATGTGAAGAAACACAACACAAACGAGACAATCAACAAGTGTATTGAACCTTATTTCAATTCACAAACACAACAACCAACTTTTCTATCCGGTCAACAACTAACAAAACTCGAATCAAACATGTGTGCAGGGATCAGTGTAGTTGCCTACCACTGCAATATGTTTCTACAGACATTATCTATCGACCGATCCATTTTCTAGACGAACCAAGTGGGTTGGGACCGATTGACCTAGATTGGTTTATTGAATATCAGTCTTAATCAAAGGGGGAATTATACAGTCGATGCCATAAAGGATCAGCGTGAATAATGCCAGGGGTCGTGACGAACGGTTTTCTTGGGGCAGCATTTACGTTTTCATAATACGAGCAACTTGACGTTCCTGCGGGTGTCGGTACTTTGGTAACAAAATGGTAGGAATATTCTACACACATCTAGCTAGCTGGGTGGCCACTGGAAGTCCTTGAAACCCTAGAAAGATTGGGGAGTTTGGTCAGCATAATAGAGCACCGCTTGTGACTTGAAGCAATAATCAATTCCATTCAAACCATATATGGGCGAATTCTTATTCATGAATACGATTATGAATACAAATCGTATCTGCAATTTTATGATTATGAATATTAAATGATTTTCTCCCGAACTCTGGACATATTTATGGCCTAATACCGTAAAAAAAATATGATTTTCAGAAAAAGTCTTTAAAAAATCGATTTTTGGGGAAATTATAGAAAAAATCATAAAATCGTGTTCAAAATACGAATACGGGGGAAAATCGTATTCAAAGTGTGAATACGATTGTATGTATTCGTAATTCATATTCATACCTGTATTCGTATTCATAATCATAAAATCGCAGATATGATTTGTATTCATAATCGTATTCTTGAATGAGAATTCGCCCATCTCTGATTCAAACTGAGCTAGTTTTATGGAACCTCGCCGAATCCGAATGTGTCGACTCAACTTTTACTAAAATAGGTAATAGAATACGATTTTCGGATTCTACATAGCTTGAAATTTCAATAGCTTCAAATTTTGAGAGGGGTTAAAAAAATTGTTGCTCATTTCCTAAGGTTTATTATTGAAATTCATAAACCATAAAAACCATTAAATCTGGGGACTGAACAAAATACTCACGCTGTTTTCCCTAGCTAGTTTTTCCTAGATTTGCTATCTATCTAGCAGTACGATCAGTTGTATCATTTTCCCTTGGGCTGCGACATCCATCAAAAACATGTTTAAATACATCGATATTTATTAAAAACCCACCATCGATGTAAACAAAAACATCAATGTCTTGAAACATCGATTTTTCATGTCAATTTTTTTTCTTGAACTAAATTTTGTGTCAATAATAAAAACTCCTAACAGTGCGCAGGTGTATCATTCCTGAGCTGTGAAAACTTCCGTTACATTTTGAATTTCGGAAAAGATTGTGATTTCATCACCAACCAGATGTCTCTATTATCTTTTCCATTATTCAATTTTCTAAGAATCTCACCAATTAGTCAGAACGTTATGTTTCATTTTATAAGAATGATGCACACAAACTACTCTATTGCTCCCGAGTCTACCAAGGTAGCGGAAGTTTTTTTTTCACTTTTCAAGGTTGAAAAAGGAATGTTCTCCAAAATCAAAATTTCCACTCGCGTTTTACGTTTTAGACCTTTCTGAACAGTTTTGGTTCCGTCTCTGTCTGTCATGAATTCCTTGTAGCGGGCATAACTATACGAAGTCATGTCCGATTTCGATGAAATTTTCAGGGATTGTGCGGGTTAGCGTGTTGATGGTCCCCTATTAAAATCATCACCCCCAGACTGATGGTAGCCACCGCGCATGCGGAAACGTGCATAATAATAACATCCATAAATTCTACATTTTCCATCCGATTTCGACGAAATTTCTCAGGATTGTTCAGATTAGCGAGTAGATGGTCCCCTATGAGGGTAGTGGAAGGTACTTAGAGATTGACGTTTTGAGATTAACTACTGTGCATCGGATCATCTCCCAGAAGTTATGGTCCACCCTCCGGCATTTTCGTATTTAATTACGTAATAGAATGGGCCCAACCCCATTTTTCATATTTTTTGTAAAGAATTCAGGAAAAATAATTTTGCGCTCAATTGCGCGCAATTGAACCTAGCTTTGTTTTTTCAAATGGGAACCCCCATTTTTTATTGCAGATTCGGATTCTATGTCAAATTTGATGGGAAATTCATACCCGAATCGGTTTTTTTCATTGCGTGCAACTGGTACTTTTTGCGCGCAAAGTGACCAGGGTGCGCAAAAGTGAATTTTTTTTAACCTCAAGTGTGGCACATTTTTTTTCATTATTTTTGACGCTGAATCACGTGGTGAGGTCCCTTCTTCGATTTCATCGTTATTTTTCCAAATTTAGAAGGAAAAATAATGTCTTTGGACTTTTGGACCCTTTCGCAATACGGGCTGGGTGGGGATCTGGCTAGATTAGAAATAAATTCCTCACTTCTAAATTTAAAAAAAAATATTGGAAAGTAGGTAGGTACTTTACTATTTTAATGTAAACAAAAAAAATCAAAAAGCTTCTCATCTCAAAATTTTCAAAAAAAATTAAAAGTTACCTACAAAATCTCCGAAAAAAAGTAGTAAAAAAAACTAAGATAATAATGAAAATAAAAATCACAGCAACTGCTGGAAATTACCTCCTATTGCCTGCAGACAAGTAATAAGTACTTAACATGGTTTTAAAGAGTTTTTTTATTTAAAGGTTTTTTTATTTAAACTTTTATTTAAAATTTTATTTATTTTTATTTAAAAGTTATTTTATTTAAACTTTCGATTTTTATTTAAAGGTTTTTAGATGAGAAGCTTTTTGATTTTTTTTTTTTTTTTTACATCAAAGTAAAGTAGTACCTACCTACTTTCCAACATTTTTTTGAATTTAGAAGAGAGAAATTTATTTTTAATCCTGCCGTAGCCGAAAGGGAGAGGGAGAATAAAGTCCAAAAACATTATTTTTCCTTCTAAATTTGGAAAAATAACGATGAAATCGAAGAAAGGACCTCACCACGTGATTCAGCGTCGAAATTAATGGAAAAAAAAAAAAAAAAAATGTGCCACACGTGGGGTTAAAAAAAATTCACTTTTGCGCACCCTGGTCACTTTGCGCGCGAAAAGTACCAGTTGCACGCAATGAAAAAAATCGATACGGGTATGAATTTCTCATGAAATTTGACGTAGAATCCGAATCCGCAATAAAAAATGGGGGTTCCCATTTGAAAAAACAAAGTTAGTGTCGATTGCGCACAATTGCGCGCAATTTTTTTGCGCAAAAGTATTTTTCCTGAATTCTTTACAAAAAATATGAAAAATGGCTTTGGGCCCATTTTATTACGTAATTAAATACGGAAATGCCGGAGGGTGGACCATAACTTTTGGGACACCCTGTATACAATCACCCGATTGTATCCATAACCCTATGGATACGAGGAAGCTACGTGCCACACCCACTTGGCAGACTTTTTTGTATTTGTACAAATTTATAAGAATGAGGCACAAACATTTAGCTTGATGAAAGCGATAAGAGATAACTGGGCGAAAGAAGAAACCTCGATAGAGTCGAAGTAAAGCATCGATCTCACGAAAACATAGTTGTTTCAAAACACCGACGTAGATGTTGTGGTCCTAATTTTCTCGTGAAAATGTCACATTGTTGTCATACTTGACTGTACGGTGTTTGCCACATTTTTCTTTCCTCTTCGACACGTCCGTGTACAAGGTCCGAGGCCTTGCTGAGAACGACCATGGTAATCAATTGACTTGACCAGCCCCTAGACAGGCAGAGGTGCTGCCTTTAGCCTTGTGCAGCGCCTCGAGTCTAAAAATAGTAGTCTCGCCGATAACCTCCTCTCCGTTCCCTTGTGTTCAGAGATGGATATCAGCTGATTTTTCGGTTCACCAAGCCCATATCTGCTCCATCACGAATCTGGCTTGACTTCTGTACGAAGTCTTTCGATTGTCTGCAGCTACGGCAGTACTATAGAGCTTAACTATTTTGGGTGCATTTGGCATTTCTTGATCTTAACGAAGAAAAATGCCGTGTAGCAACTATACAATACATTCGTACGAAAAATAAAGCTGCCGAGTCCACCAAGTTTTCACGTTTCAAGATTAGAAAAACAGTTCTCCAAAATCAAAATTTCCACTCGCGTTTTACCTTTTTGGACCTTCCTGAACAATTTTGGTTTCTTGCCTGTCTGTGTGTCTGCAAATCCTTCTATTGGGCGTAATGAGAAGTTTCTGTCCGATTCCGATGAAAACTTCAGGAATTGTGAGGGTTGGGTGTAGATGATTCCCTTTAAATTTCATTCTTCCAGGATTTATTCACGGTTTCTACCCTTGAGTTGGTCAAAACAAGTCTTATTCTACCATTTATTTCTAACAAATAATATTGTTCAGCAAATACCTATGTAGAATTAGGTATTCTAAGATTTTTCGGGTTTCTGGCGTTATGACATAACTCCCGTTATTTACCAAGTTGATTCAATTTTGACGATATCGATAGAAAGAGGTTAATTTCCGTGCTACTTAATGCCGAACTAAAACCGTTTACTAATAATACATTTTTTATAAAAGCAAGTCAAATGCAATATTTTTTGAAGATTTTCATTTACCCTCTTTTTACCTTGTCTCTAACCAAACCAGGACAGGTTGAAACCCCGAGATATTGGTTCCATGTTGGAAACTTGTCGCCGCATTTCTGTGCATCACTAATGGGGTATTCAAAAAAGTATAGCTCAGGAATAAAGGTAATCGGGTCTGTTCGTAGAGAAAATGTTTAGATGAAATTAGGGAAGCTAATAAAAGTTGAAGATTTGAACGATGGTAACAGGGTGTAACGTATTAAGTTGCTCGCCTTGAAAAAAGAATACATGCACAGAGAAGAGATGAAACCTTCTTCCTGACGATTAAACCGTAGAGTAACGTTATCCAAAATGAGAATCTCTTGGATACTACAAAATACTACACACACATGTCCCTCTTTTTTCAAGCGTGTGATCTTCTTTAATCAATTTTTCTACCACATGTAACATTTGGGCAAAAAGTATTTTGGTTTTCAATGGTGCTAAATCCAAATTTGAGGTCAAAAACCTGCATTTCCGACCCACCGAAATACCCCATTGCGATTCAAATATTGATGTTAAATTATGATATTTTCGAAGGTATTCTATTAGTAGAAATGAGTGTGGATCTGTTGGACGATTTATTTCAATGAATTAGTGAACTTATCTATACAATCTGTTCGTATGCACTTCGTTACCATTGCCTTGATTCTTCCAAAATGTCATTGCAATGAGAAGTAAGTGCTAAATCGATTTGAAATTTAAGTGGAGCAGTGCGCCTGTAATGCTCATTGCTTCTCATCAATTTCAAACAATGTTATAAACCAATCCTGAAAATCGTATTCGTAGCAACGTAATTAATTCAGGTTAATGTAAGCGAATAATTAATAATCGGTTCGGAGGTGCAGTTGCAATAAGGGCTGTAACGCTCCCCAAAACAGCTTTATTTTCGAAGGAAAGCATTCGTTACAATGTGATAAATAACGTGGAAAACAATATTTCTCTTTTAGGTGGTAAGTTAAACACAGTAATTTGTTGCACAATTAACGTTTCTAACTCAATGTTTAACCCTTAATTTCCCACTTGTAAAAAAATTTGTTTTTGCGGATTTTTTAATTAAATTTAGATATATTTTGAAAAGTTTATAGAATATTTGAACAGAAGGTACCTCGAAGGCCCTATTACAGTCTGTCAGTTTAAGAATGATCTTTCCAAGGGTCACGAGTGCTATCTGCGTCAGCAGAATCTGTCTATAAGCCCAATCTTGTTGGAGTAGAAGGAGAAAACTTGGAAAAATCTTTGGTGGGATGTCAGTTTACTTTTCATAAAGTACAGAACCAAGGAATGAGATGGAGAAGGTTCACTTCATAGAGGAATCTATGCTGCTTAGACAGTGGCGTCATCATTGACGAGGAAATTCAACTAATAGCCTGCAAGATGAGAAATGATGGTAGAAAGTACCTTGAAGGTCCTATTAAAGTCAGTCAAATCGATAATTATTTAGTTTTTATTATAACTTTTCCTTACTCAATCGATATCACCTCAACTGCTATCCGTTTTGTTTTAAAATTGCATAAATTATTGCAGGTAAAAATCGGACTTCCTAAAAGATAGATAGGGTTAACAAATACCATAATTGAAAATCTGAGGTTCAGGGAGAGTTTTTAATGACAATCGCACCCGCAACTTGTAGGTGTTGTGTTCATTTTTGGGGTTAGATTCGTTCATTTTAGTGTAATTATTGTAATTTCCATAAATGTTGCTCTAAATTGTAGTATTCTAAAATTTAAGGCGTTCAACGCTTTGATCCCACGGTGTATCAATTTTTTTACTTTTAGGAGCAGTTTGATATATTTATGCCCATTTAAGTGATTCATGGTTGCAAATACGGGGGGAAAATCTTGGGGTAGGAGAAACTACGAAAATAAGGGGTTGAACAAAAATCGATAAGAGGAAGTTTGTCCGAAATTACTTGTAAAATCTACTGAGTTTTGTTATTCTCAAATGATACATCCTGTAATATTAATGTGGATTCACTCTCACCAAGTAAGTGCACTTCGTTACCATTGCCTTGACTCTTCCAAAATGTCATTGCAATGAGAAGTAAGTGCTAAATCGATTTGAAATTTAAGTGGAGCAGTTCGCCTGTAATGCTCATTGCTTCTCATCAATTTCAAACAATATTTTTTGATGACCTTAAACAAAAATATAACTTCTGGTACTAAGCTTTCATTGCCGGTTGAGACCAAAAAGTGGGAGTGCACGGCCGGTATTTTCATGGAAATTCGGTGTTACAGGATTTGTGCCTTGGTAGGTACCTGAGTGTAAAAAGCACTTCCTGACTAAGATATCTCATTAGTAAGGTCGTTCGATTAAATCAAACCGAATAAATTAATGTTATCTTCGTTACCATTGCCTTGATTCTTTCAAAATGTTACAGCAATGAGAAGTAATTGTTACTAGGTAGGTCGTATAGAAATTTAAGTGGAGCAGAGCGCCTGTAATGCTCATTGCTGCTTATAAATTTCAAACCAATTTT